>CM053627.1:51426946-51540155 GCA_028646595.1 Phalanger gymnotis
GGGGAGAGAATTTGGAACTCAAAGTTTTAAAAAATAGATGTTCAAAAACAAAAACAAAAAAGTTTTTGCATGCGACTAGAAAATAAGGTACACAGGCAATGGGGTATAGAAATTTATCTTGCCGTACAAGAAAGAGAAAAGGGGATGGGAGGGGAGTGGGGTGACAGAAGGGAGGGCTGACTGGGGAACAGGACAGACAGAATATACGCCATCTTGGAGTGGGGGGGAGGGTAGAAATGGGGAGAAATTTGTAATTCAAACTCCTGTGAAAAATCAATGCTGAAAACTAAATATATTAAATAATAAAAAAAATTTTTAAAAAGGCTTCATTTTCTGCATGTTATTGAAGTTTAAAAAGATTCATTCAAATGCCTTCCTCTGACCTTTGTATTGGGAGAGGTTTTTTCCTCCAGAAAACTAATTATTGAATACCCACTGTATCTAAGACAAGCTGGGTACCATTTTTTTAATTAATTCAATAAATATATACCATAGGATACAAAAGTCAGCTTTGCCTATGAGGAATAATTCTTAATAAAGCTATGAATTATAATATATAAAATGTGTAACATATACTACTACATAATAAAATAGTTATAATAAAGCTCTGAAGCTTTAAGGTTTGTAAAGTTCTTTACATCATCTCACTTTAACTCTCCACCTTTCACCACCTCTAGCTGGTGACAGTGTCTAAAATCTTAGAGCCAAAGAATCCCCCCAAGGAGGCAATGGAGTTGGAATGCCTGGGTTCTAGTCTCTCTCTTTTTTGGAACTATCTCCTCATCTGTAAAATGGAAGAATTGGCCCAGATTATCTCTAAGGTCCTCCCAGTCTTGATATTCTATGATTTAATCCACTGAAACAATGATCATTTTTAAAATGCCCTCCTCCCTCGATCGAATGAAATCACCCCACAATGCCATGTTTTCATTCTCAAACAGCAGGCAAAGTGACAAGAGAATCACAACGGTCCTTTTGTTTTATTGAAGACATATTACAGTAGACAAATATTACACATGCTATACAAAATATACATTCTTACAGGTGAGAAAATATAAATACCAGGAAAGGGCAACATTAAACCAAGACAACTTGACTTAAACCTCTTTGGGTACAACTGGTTCCACAGCTGCTATTACTTTGGCATCCTCTGATAGAGGGTAGGGAAGGGGAGGTGGGGAGACAGAGTGTACTGGGGGAATGGAGAAGATAAGTGAAGGTCAGAAATGTGTCCATTATAAATGAAGAGGCTACTTTACCACCAGTTAAATACCCATGAGCTCTATCTTGGATAGCTACACATTTCCTTGAAGATACAGTAACAGCTGATAATGAAACAAAGTTCACTTTGCCAATTATATCTTTAGAATACAGATATCCATAGAGGTTCCCAGCCTCCCTTTCCCCATATATTACCTTGAGTGTGATCAGCACAGTTCACCATCTACTCCATCCTAGAGGGGACCTGGGTTTTCAAGCTCTGATTGGGGTTGATATCAACTCCCAGAACATGTTACATTTTATAAGTCAGTGAAGAAGGTTGTTTAAAAAAAAAAAGACAAATAAGAATAGATGTTGGTTGTAATTCCAATAAGTCAAAAAAAAAAGATAAAGGGCAGAATCAGGGGATGTGGATGGACAAAATTCATTTGCCAAGCAAAAGGGAAGGATAATAAGGAAAGGATGATAAGGGAAATGAGGTATTATTTCCAAATAAAGATGTCAGATATCAGCTTGACCTGAAAGGGCGAACTCTGTCACTGTGACCTTTAAATAACATAAAGCAACAAAGCAAAACAGGGAGAGTATGTGAAATGAGGGTAAATGAATTCTTAGCATTGCATTTGCATTCTGGCATTTTTTGATTTTGGCATGTAAATAGAAAAGGGTTAGAAACAATTATTAGACTATCTGGGTACAACATTGAAGAATACAAGTCCCTCTGGACAAATCAGGAAGGAGAATGGAAGTGACCCTCATGACAATAAAAGCATGTGAAACTGGAAGTTCTAGCAGGCATTGGATATTACCATTTGTTGGAGAAACTGTAGAGGGGATTCGTTTACCAGACAGGTGCTTGGATTAGATGACCTCTCAGGCCCCTTTTTAGCTCAAGGAGCAGAATGGGACATACGAAGCACACAATCGAAACATTTTTTAAGTTGGCTGTTAGGCTCCTTCCCCACTAATGTCACATTTTCTGGAGACTGATAGGATTTAGAACTAACTTGGTAGAACCTTAGGGCTTACCTAGTCTTACTCTCTATTTTATAGATGCAAAAAGGAGACAAATTAAATGACTTGCCATAGGGTTGTGAAGATAGGAAACAGGAGATCCCGGAATCTGAACCTTGTTCACCTAATGACAAATCTTTCCACTTACTCACATTTTGTGGATTTAAAGACTAACATACAGAAGAAGAAAAAAAAAAGATCCAAGCCGTGGTTTTATATTGGGTAAAAAAAGTCCATGTGGGAGAACAGGAAATGGTGGGATTATCAAAATCCCCTGAAAATGTGGGAATTTCATAGAAATCATAATTGGGAGGGACCTTAAAGGTCACCTAATGTCAAACCTTCTTCCTAATGTAGGAATCTCTTCTAGAATACCCCTAACAGAGTGTCATCCAGCCTTTACTTGAATAATTTCTCACTGGGTTGAGGCAGGCCACTCCATTTTTATGTAGTTATGCTAAAAAAAAAAAAAACAAAACAACCAAAAAACTTCCTTACAGTGAACTGACAGGTATCTGCTGAATTTACATCCATAGGATCTGGGTTCAAATTTCTGCTTAATACCTATGTGACCTTGGGCAAATCACAATCTCTTTGGAACTCATTTTCTGTATCTACAAGTGGTCGGACTAGCTGACATATGGGGTCCCTTCCAGCAATAAACCCACAAACCCATCACCTAATGCTTCTGTTTCTGTGCTGATATTATATTGTCTAATTCTCCTCCCCCAACATTGCTGGTAGATTGGAATAAAGCCTGAACTGCTAACATCCTGAGGTTCCTTTTCATTTTCAAAGTGACATATGGAAGCAACTGATCTTGCACAAGCTAATCACCTATTCTGATAACACTCCAGGGGCAGACATATATTTAATTGGTCTCCTAATACCTTCTATCTTACAGAAGTTTGGGTTGTTAGGGAATGAGATTGAGAAAACAGATTTGTAACAGGAAATAATTCAGCGAGGCTTAAAAGTCTATGTTATGGTAGCCCTTGTGTAGCTAGGAAAATAATGCTTACTTTTTTCAGGTGAAATATCAATCAGTCAAGAGATAAAAATGGATGAATTAGGAACACTTGCTTATCCTGCTGAAAGGTAGTGATCAGAAAAGTACAACCCTGAGCACTTCAGTTTGCCTAGGAGCCAAGCAAGGATGCCTGTTATATTAGCATTAGGTAGCCATTACACTATTTAGAACAAACACTGAAGAGCCACTAAATTTGTTTAAACTGTGTGGTTAAATTGCTACTAGAGCATTAGTACTGTCATTAGGCCAAGAATGTATGTACAATGAAGCCTCTGTAATATCTGCTTCTAGGGCAAGCACCAAGTCATTAAGCCAGTCAAATTCACTTCTTTTCAGAGCTGAGCTAGCTTTACCCCTTCTCCAGATCTACCAAGTTACTGAAGGGGAAAACCGGGGAAGACTTACACGAACTGAAGCAAACTGAAATGAACAGAACCAGGAGAACATTGTACATGGTAACAGGAATACTGTAAAATGATCGGCTGTGAATGACTTGGCTTAATCTCAGCATTACAATGATCCAAGACAATTCTGAAGGAGTTACGATGGAAAATGCTATCCACCTCCAGAGAAAGAACTGATGGAGTATGAACAGAGATCTAAGTGTACTTTTCTAAAACTTTATTTTTCTTGGTTTTCTTTTTTTTTGGGGGGGGGGGTTGTTTTCTTTCACAACATGGCTAATTTGCATGACTACACGTGTATAATCTATATCAAATTGCTTGCCTTCTCAAGGAGGGGGAAGAGGAAGGAGGGAGAGAACCTAGAACTCAAAATTTTAAAAGACGAATGTTAAAAATTGTTTTTACATATAATTGGAAAAAAACCCAACAAAATATAAAAATCTTCACCTGAAAAAAAAAAGTTACTGAAGGGACCTAAGGATCCCAGAAATAGAGTGCCAATGTTTTAGGATGACCATTAGAAGGTGCCTTCCTAAGAGTAGGAATGAACCACTGATTGGAGAAGTGTAGGTAATTCCTGGGACAGTGGTGACTGGATAAGTTTAGAAATAAGCAGTGGCTAAGCCATGTGCAATCACTTTGGCTAATGAGGAACACTCCTGCAGGCTCATTACCACGCCATCATTCCTGCCGTAGAGGAAGAGAGTCAGGGACGCTGGTCCAAGGAGTGCCACAAAACCTTGTTCTAACTTATGCGGTTCTGTAAAAATTGCTTTTCATGTAGTGTTGGTCTTTCTTGGATCAGGAAGAGAGCCCTTCAAATTGGCTCATATTGTAACAAGAGAGGGACAAGAAACAGACCTGTCTTTCAAAAATTTTTTAAATGAAGAGATTTTTTGAGAGGTGATTCTAAGTGAAAGGGTCTACTTGGTAGTCTGTGTTAGGGAAGAAAGGAAGTAACAAGGGAAAGGCAGTATTATCCAATCAAGAAAGTGCTACTGGGGTAAGGGAAACACAAGGATTAAAAATAAATCAATGAAACTTAGCTGAAATTAGTGGTGGACGGCATGCAAATCTTTGTGAGAATCTAGATCTTCTTGAGAAGTACATTAAACAAGAAAATTTTAGTATAATACTTAGTAACTGACCTCCCTTTAAATGGCTCAAACCATAATTGGGTAAAGGTACTTGATTTGACCCTAAGAAGAGACTTAGAAGCTATAAGGAAAACAGAAATATACAACATTATTTTTCTTTGCCCACTTAAAGTTGTTAGCTTACAAATAAAATCTTTAGTAACCAGAAATATCATTTTCTGGGGAAAGTTAATGTACCTCAAATATTATTTACACAAACACTGAGCCAAAGACCTCACAGAGCAACAGCTTCTCCATCTACAGCTTCTTTGTATTCTACTTCCCTCTTCATATAGCATCAAGTTTTAACTATACGTGGTACATTTTTGTTTTTTAAAAAATCATTCTCCGTCTGTTTTGGAAGGAATGCCTTTGGTCAAACAGGCTGTTCCCTCAACCCCACATGTATATGACTAGTAGAACAGGACAAGCCTTTCTGGATCAAAAGCACAGTACCACCTGAGGTTTACAAAATGAAAGGGAGTAACTGAGGACAATCTGTCTAGAGAAGAAAACAAAGGGTGAATTTCTGCCAGTGAGAAGAATCCAAAAAGTGTTAGTTACCCCAGGATGGCCATCTATGCGTAAATTCTCATGAGGTACCCTGCTTACATACACAGACTTCTTAATCAGTAAGAAGTTTTCAATGCAAATTCTTTAAACTTTCCAAGTTCTACAAAATCCATTTCTGGTCTGTTAAGCAGCTGTCAAAATAACACAGAATATTACACAATTTTGGCATATTAAAAAAATATTTACATTAAACTGACATTTTACATATAGTGGATACAAAAAATATTTATAAGTGAAAATGTATTTACAACTGCTGTCCTGGTCTGATGGGCACAGAAACTTAAAACACAAAGCCCTAAACTTGGTACCAGTCTGCCAAAACAAGGACGTGATTCTTGTTTGTCGCCATGAAAAAGAAAGCACCAGCTCGAAGGTAGGCTTACGGTTACAGAAAAACTTGACGCACACTTTTAGAAGGACTTCTCAGAAGACCAAGTAAAATAGCCAAGCTTTCTCTAGATAGTAAGCAGCAATCTCATTCTTCCAACCTCTTTCAACTGCAAATCTGCACATGTCCCACTGGGCCCAGAAGAAATGGTTGTTGTACTAGTCATGTCCTTGGGCCCTCTCTCGATCTGATGCGACCTAAGAGAGGAAGGAGCTGGACTCTTCCATCCTCTTTAGTGACCAGTTCACTTGGTCCTCTCAGTTGTACTTGTAAACATGACAGGAAAGCAAAGGTGAACCTTGAGGTTTCCTCTGAGCTCTGAGGTAGTACTCACACAGTTGGGGACTGGAGTGTGTACCCACACACCAGTCCGAGTAGAACATGTTTCATGTAGCTTCACTGCCATCTTGTATGTTCTGAGTCCTGCTGAAGTCAAAAGTGCGGCCTTGCAGCCTGTGACAGGGTCTGGGGGAAGCAGAATGATCCTCATCACTTTCTGCCAGGTTCTCACTTTGGAGAAGTCGTGGTGACTCAAGGACTGGCTGCTGGGAAAAGTGAGATTGTGGGAGTCCTAGTTCTTTGTTTATGCCCCATAATGGCTGCTGTGCTGTTTCTGAAAATAAAATAGCAAACAAGACAATACAAAATCAAAATTCATTTTTAATAACATTTTTCCTTTTCCTTTCTTAAACCAAAATTTTCTTAAGAAGGCTTTTCAGTATTCCTCAATAAAGATATTCCTAGGGAAATATATTCACAGCAAGTATATTACTGACCTTAAAACATTAAAGAAAAGCTACTTATGGGGCTAACTTTAGCACCCCATTCCACTCCCACTTCCTCTACCTTTCACTTGGCACTCCTCTTATAAAACTAAAGCATTCCCCCCAAAGTACACGGAAGCATTAGACTCCAAGTGACACTGACCACAACCCCCAAGCACTTGCAGAATTCAGTGTTGATTTATTAATTTAAAATGTCATGCCATAGAGAATAAATCCCTGATTTGATATAGACAATTCACTCTGACTAGAAATCCATGATAAGCGCCATCCATGGCCCTCCCCATCCCTGTCCACCTGACAAAAAAGTTAGTATTGAAAAGATTATTCACACAGTGTCTCTTGACAGGTAGAGTTCAATTACATTTCTCCTCTACTTGACTCTACTCATAGTGCAATGATATGTAGAAGTAAGGTGCTTTTTCCCCCTTGGGACACTGATATGTTTGGGACTAGAAAGCCGGATACCAATGAAAACTACTCAGAATCAAAAGCGAGTACATCAAGAACAAGACCTACAGAACAATTACGAATGGCCAAATAAAGTCACAGGGCTCTCACTTGCTGCTTTTCTTATTTAGAAAGATAAAAGAACAAAGGCAACTAAAGACAAAGAAAGAGAAATCCCAGATGTTGTTGTACCTAGTTCTATTATTCACATCCACTTCTGGGGAGAAAGGCAATGCCCAAGGCCCTGGCTAATCTCTTTCCCTGGGCAGCGGCAGTGACGACAAATGATGAGTAGAACTTCAACAACGGCATTTTTCTGACTTAGGAAGCCCATTTCAACCCCACAGAAAACCTTTAGTCTCTGACACACAGAGGCCTGGGGAAAAGCTCCTTTTCTGATCACTGAACATGCTTAGTTACAGGTCAGGCTGCTCTCTCAGGAGACATGATGCTCAGGGCAGCCCCACACACTTTGCTGATATTCAATGTGCATATTACCCTGTCTTCTCTTCCTTGGCTGTTCCTGGCCCAGAATCACCCTGCCCTTCACCAGAGGATCTGGCCTGGCAAAAGAGGCCAGCATGCTGACTGGGTGAAGAAGTATCCTTTAAAGGTGTTTTCAGGGGCCAAGTACAGAGCTCGGTTTCATTGGCTCACTCAGTAATCCAACAAAGATGTACCCGGAGCCCAAGTACAAGGTATTAGGTGTTCTCCTCTGGCAGTGCTCAGGAAAATTACTGCCTTACTCCCTCCCTCCCCAAAACTACAACTCTGTGGTGTACCCCCAAATCAGAGCAGCCTTTGGCATATCCCACAAAAGAAACCAGGAAACTGGCAAATGAAAAAAAATACTTAATATTCATCTCATAGTATCTAGAAGCTGCTACAGCCGACTGAGTGGAAACTTTTTACTCTTCTCAATGAAACTACCAAAAAAGGAAGGATTTTTCAATCTTCTCACTATAATTTTTACACTTGATTCACTGCTATTCCACTAAAAATAAAAGATGAGAAAGGAGAGGACACACATTTTCTAACTAAGCACAAATTTCTATATGCCCTGTGAATTTTAAATAGTGTCATCTTGTTAGCACTCAATTCTCAGTCCTACAGAAACAGAAATCTTTGGTTCTAGTTTATAGCATAAAATTCAGCATTATGAAAGCAGCCAAACACTCTATCAAGCCAATTCATTTTGCACAAGGCCAACTGGCAAAGCTATATATTAGGTTCAAAGTTAAAAACTCAAGGCAAAAAAAAGGAACCCTTGAAAGAAAACAAAATATCACATAAGCCTTACCAAGTGCCTTCTCATTTATCCTGTCATGGTTGGTGAGGAAGCCTGACATGTCTCTGTCTCCTGAGGACATCAAGGTGTCCACAGCCGCAGCTTCTGGGGAAGCATGTGCCAAACAAGCCTCCTGGGGCATCTGGACCATGA
The DNA here is from genome assembly GCA_028646595.1 of Phalanger gymnotis. Lineage (NCBI taxonomy): Eukaryota > Metazoa > Chordata > Mammalia > Diprotodontia > Phalangeridae > Phalanger > Phalanger gymnotis. Next base: position 51,435,386 of record CM053627.1, read on the forward strand.
GGCTAGAAAGTGTTTGATCCAGACCATCCTCTTCAGTGATATATGTATATGGACAATATTCTCTGGTCCTGGAGTAGATGTTGGCATTGTCATAACAATCCGAGCAGATCACCCGGCTGCCACTGGCACCTGATGACAACATAGGAAAACCAAAACATTCCTCACTTAAGAAGAGAAGCAGTCAAGCCCTAGTCTTCCTGCTCAATCATGACTTTGGGAAATTATAATGAAATCAAAGGAGCCAAGACAAAGTCGGCATCACAACCCAAGACAAAGTTGTACAAAACAAAGCAAGGAATGAAGAGCTGTGCCTCATATCAAACTAGGCAATGCTAGCTTCTGGATGAAAACCTGCAAGGATCTGGGATGGGGACACAATCTCAACAAGTTGGGTTATCAGCATTTTTTTAAACACATTTTCCCCCTTCCTGGGATAATACTTTGGTATGCTTTGTTCCAACCCTTGCAAGTAGATATTTTGCCTATTTCTGGCAATTAAGACTTTTCCTTGCCAGAGTCAGCATGGAACAATAGAAAGAACACTGGCTCTCTAGTCAAGAAAGACCTGGATTCAAATCCTGCTTCTCACAATTAATCTTGGGTAAGTCAGGTAACCTCCTGGGGGCCCCAGTTCCCTCCTTTATAAAATCAAGGGGCTGTGCTAGATGTTCTTTGAGATACCTGACAGCTCTAAATCTATGACCCCAGGATCTCTGCCTGGCAAGGATTTCTGTCTAAAAGCAAACATACAGATGCAAGTCAGAGGATCTGGGTTCCAATCTCAGCTCTGCTGCTCACTACCCATGAAACCTTGGACAAGGCACTTCCTCTTTCTCAGTCTAGGCAATGAGGATGCTGGACTGGTGACTTCGAAGGTCCCACTGAACTCAAACCTGTGATTCTTATTTTATTTATAACCAGATGTTTTCCCCTAGGACTCTATCCTTGAAATAATGCAAGAAAATATGACACACTTCACAAAAATGTTTTAAAACCAACTTTTTCCAAACACATCTCTTTTGTGTAGTGAAGAAAATTTGTACCAGTCAGGTTCAACACAGGCTGGAATGATACCTAAGCAGGTGCAGTTACCGTCTGGGCCTTTATGTATGTATCCGCTTGCAGGCGGCATGAGCTGCTGGTGACTCCCAGCCTCAGAGTTGCTGTAACCTTCCTGTGGTTCAGACAGTGTTCCCTGAGAAGACAGGTAGCTGGGGATGTCAGCTGGCAGATTCAGTTCTTCTGCAGAGACAGGCACACAAGCAACTTTCAAGTCAACACTCAGAAAAGCACTAAACATGCACAGTCTATGCAAAGGTATATCAAATAATCATTAGCCAAGTGAACTGTCACCCAGAGATACCCACAATTCTACCACATCTCTTGGCTCCAGGATTTTATCTGGCTATCCCGTGCCTAGAACACTCCCCCTTGTCTGCTGATTACTGCCCTCCCTATATTCCTCTTAAGTCCCAGCTAAAATCCCGCCACCTACAGGAGGCCTTCCCCAAACCCTCTTAATTCCAGTGCCTTCCTTCTTTTAATTATTTCCCACTTATGTTTATTTATTATATGCCTTCTAATAATATTTGCCTGCACAGCAATTAATAAAACCTAAAAAACAAGCCCTACCTCTGCAGACCCCTCTCACCTGTATTGGTGATACTATAGTCCTCGTTCTTCCTTCTCATATGGTAAATAACAATGACCCAAACCAGAGAGGTGCCCACGACGCAGCACACCACCACGATGATAACAATGCCCACAGTGGTCCAGCCATCATCTTCATGCCCGATGCTACTTTGGGAGGAATCACAATTGGAGGAAGAGATTACGTTTAAGTAAATGTGACCACGTTCTGTCCCCAAGGTGTTGGACATGATACACGTATATTTCCCAGCATCTTCTAGCCCAGCATCTACAATGATGAGAAGCTGATTGGCTGCTGCAAAGAAGTGCCTTTCGGTCACCATCAGAGGACCATCATCTTTTGTCCAGTTGAGGCGAGGAGTTGGACTTCCTCCAGCAATGCACTGCAAGACAGCTGTCTCACCTCGAGTTACAGTTCTGTCCTCCAGAGGTCTAATAAAAGAAGGTGTTTCTAGAAGGGAAAAAAGAACAACATTTTAAGTTAGGCAACCTGACTTGTACCTGTCTTTAACAAATTAGGAAGAGGAACATTTTTCTAATATTATTTAAGCCCTTTGGTGCAATACTATCTCAAACCCCAACATTACCATGGAAAACCATCAGAAAGTCAATGAATTCACCTAAAGCTGGACAAAGCCAAGAGCAGAAGGATTAGTTCTATCATGAGAGAACAGAACTGCTACTTAACTTCTCTATCAGAGCCTTCCACCAGACTATAAGACCCACCCAATTTTATTTCAAAACAACATTCCTCCAGAAGGAGCAGAAGACTCAGGCTCCCAGGCCTGCTTAGAATGAAGATACCTCACTTAGGAGGTTCCTTTCCCACAAGACCAGGGGGTAGCTCCTGAGTCAAGAGGCTTCAGTCAAATACTGTGAGCCATGGGAAAGGAAAAGCAGCTCACCTAACACAGTTAAGGTGGCGTTTGCTGAGAGGCCGCCTGCAATATTTTGTGCCATGCAGCTATATATTCCCATGTCTTCTATCTTCACATTGGCAATGAAGAAGACGTCATCCTCAGGCATAACATGCATGCGTCTTTCTCGTGCTGCAGGGAAGTCTGTGCCACCATCTTTCTGCCAGGAAATCTGAGGTGCAGGGTGACCCTCTGCAGCACATTCCAGTCTGGCCATGGCTCCCGTACGAATAGTTAAGTCCATTGGGGTTTTCAGAAATGATGGTAGCTCTGTATCAAAAAAGGTCACAGCAAGAATTAGATGAAGAATATGACTGCACAAGAAAAACTAGCATCCTGACTACCAAACACTAGCTCCTCACAAAGGCTTGCGCTTCTGGAGAGACAGAGGCAGCCTGAAGGAGAGATGGGAGGCAGTGTGAACAAGGCCAATGAGATCATGCCCCTCATGCTGTGGGGGAGGGAACCACTCCATTCCCAAGAACCTGGTAAGTGGTAAGTGGCAGCAGCTTGCCTCACCCTGGCCTCTGGCCCTGAAGACAGCCCGATTCTGCCCCAACCTTCCAGGGAGTAACCAGAGGAGATGTGGCTCTGCCTGCCAGCCTTAGTCTCAGCTACAAAATACCCACAAGAGTTCTTGCCACCAAAACTCGTGGCATGGTTCAATGGTTCAAATTCAGAAACAATTGTGGTTCTATCAATTAGAACAACCCTGGAGATGTGGCTGTTCACCAGTCTCTTCTATCCTTGACACTCTAGCTACCCTGGATTACCTGTCACCTGCATCAGCTGTCTCCCAGCTGCTCTGAAGGACTGGGCCCTTCGCGTGAGCTGTTGCTACCCCTCCATGTCACTGCCAGCTGCTGTTCCATTCCCCCTCTGGCTACAGTCTCTCTCCATCAGAATGTGAGCTTCTTGAGAGTAGGTACTATCTCAATCCCCAATGTGGATTTCCAGCATCTTACTCCCCTCCAGTCACCCAGATCTCCCACCCCTCCGTGACTCTGCACTGCCTACCTCACCCAAAACACTCTCCCTGGTCCTTCAGTTTTCTTCATGACTCAGCTGGGAAGTTACCTTTTCCCTACTCTGTCTCCCCATTGCAATGTGAGCCGCCAGAGACTGTTTCTAACTTCCTTCGTTTCCCTAGCCCTTAACATGGTGCCTGGCCCACAGGCAGGCACTTCACAAATGGTTGCTGACTGATTACTAAGTTCATAATAAAGTCTTATTTGTTCTTCCATTTAAGGAAGGGGAAAAGGAAGAGAATAAGCATTATGTGGTGCCTACTGTGTCCCAGGATCGGTGCAAAGTACAAATATCTCATCTGATCCTCCTGGCTGTTATTCTCATTTTACAGTTGTGGAAACTGCGACTGACAGAGGTTAAGTGACTTGTCCAGGGTCACAGAGCTAGTCAGTGTCTGTGGCTACATTTGAATTCAGGTCTTCCTGACTCCAGGCCCAACCTTCTACCCCGGCAGCACCAGGACTCAAGTCTTTGGAAGGTGATGGAACAATAACTTCTAAAAGCAACTGCCTACCCTCACTAATGGAAGGGAAAGCAGAATGTCCAAAAATGTGTGTGCATGTACATATATGTCTGTATATGTGTTTATATAAATGCAATACACACACATGTATATACATGCACATTATGTGTGTATGTGTATATGTGTATGTGCATACATATATTTCAAGCCACTTGGAATGAGGTATTGTCACTTCATTGTTATGTTTTCATCTACAAAGTGAGTGCTTTCTTCGCTAACACCTATAAAGCTGCAAAAGACATCAGAGGTGAAAGTTTCTGTCCATCTTCCGCACTGTCCTAGAACATGAAGAAAATAAGACCCAACAAGTCCTGCTCTTGCCCCCACAGATTCTATTTGGCACAGAAATGCTACAGTCATGAGGTGATGCAGGAAGGCCATCAGGGGTGGGGGGAGCCAAACAATTTGTATCCTGCAAAAGGCAAACACATTTCCTTGCCTATCCTGTGAATGAATCTCAATAATCCTAACTCATCTTACCAGATAGGAATGACACACCCAAGTACTTCTCAGAGCAGAAGCAGCCAGGCTCCTATGGGAGGCAACTTGGCCTAAAGGAAAGAGCAGCATTCTTGGATTCAAAAGATTTGGGGGGTTCAAGCCCCGGCTCTGCCATTTACTAGCCGGCAAATCAGTTCCCTTGAGAGTCTCCATTTCATTTGTGAAAGAATGCACTACCTATATAACCCACGGCACTGTGAGGAAAGCACTTGGTAAATCTTAAAAGTGCTACAGAAATATACATTATCATATTGCCCTTTTGCCAAACTCCTTCAAAGTTACAGACCCCCAAAGAATAGTGAATGAGCAAGCTGGCTCAATTAGGGAAGCTGCCCACTCACAGACCCTACCATGGTGCAGTAATGTCATCCCACATGTCAGGAGGAGTCTAATTTTCTTGGTCAAATGAATAAAATCAAAAGAATAAAGTTATTAACCTGTCTCAAACTTAAAAGATATCAAGGGAAATATTTTCTTACCATTCACAGTTAGTCGAGCTTTCTGAGAATAATTAGAACCAAAGTGATTAGTAACTATGCACTGGTATTTTCCTTCATCTGTGAAATTCACATTGAAAAGATGTAAAACAGTAGTGTATTCCAAGGCTTCTCCACCCTGCTGCCGATAGCGAGCAAAATTCTCGATGTCTGCATCATACAAGATTTCGCTGTCTTTTCTCCATGCAGTTGACATTGGTGAGTCACTGCTGCTCACTGCAGTGCACGTAAGAGTCACATTGACTCCTTTTAAAGCAATCGTGGTCTCTGGGTGTGTCCTTATCTGGGGCTTAGGAAAATCATCTGTGGAAAAAAGCAACAGGAGCTAAATTCATTGATTTGTTTTTTTTCAAACAATCAACAAATTTAAACTAGAAACCAAGTGGGCAAAGGACAGTTAAATGTACCTTCCAATTGTTGCAATGTATTTGAGTCTTCAAACCTTAATCCTGCTTCCTAGATGGCCTTTCCATTACCTTCCTAATCACCACCAGCTACTGAACAGAGGGGTAAACAGCTTTAGCCCAACATCCTAAGCTAGTCTCACCATTTGCTATACAAATCTAAGCAATCTTTAACCGCTCTGTGCTAATTTCCTCATATATAAAATGGGGAGTAAACTCTTATTCTATTTCATAAGGAATAGCTGGCACTAAAAAAAGTTATTTGAAGATATTATATGGGGCAGAGCTGTCTCACAAACACCATGAGTATCTTTAAGTTAAGAGTGGCTATAGATAGCGGGGAGGGGAGGGGGCCGGGAGGTGGAGGGCGCTAGGGGAAAAATGACAAGAAAAAGGAACTTAAAATGATAAAGAAACTAGTAATTTGCAAAACAGGTCAATCTGCCTGGAAGTTTCATATCATCTGAGTAAAAAACAAAGTTATTCCACTTCCAAAACCAATTTGCTGTAAAGGAAAATTCTCTAAATATGAAAAGGTATAATACTAAAGTTCAAAGCCCTAAGTAAGTGGCAGATCCCAGACCACACACACCAGACAGATAAGAACACATTTCTGGAGAATCATGGTCACGCTCTCTTTGGACTTTAGAAGTTGCATGAAATGTACAAACCGCAGACAAAGTCTTTGGGATCCACGTTGAGGATGCTCTGCCCAGCTAGCCAGTCAGGGTGAGCACAACTCACATTCACTGCCTGTTCTAAGTGACTGTCCACTAGCCACTGCAGCAGCCATCTCAGCTGGCAGTCACAGAGCAAACTGCTGGTGTTCAACATCCTACAAAGGAGACACACACAGAGAGAATGAGACCCGGTCCTTTCACTCTTCACATTCCAGGTGCCTGCTTCACACATTACCACTCAATGTCTCCTTGAGCAGGGAGTATGCTGTTATCCCTAATGAGGAGAGATTACTTTCAAATTCTTTCCACAGAACCAAGCACCAGGGGTCTCATTTCCAAAAAGAACAAAGAGAAAGCCACTGGAGGTGTGCCTGTGGCCTGCAAAAAACCTGTTAAGCCTGTCTGAAAAATAAGGGTTTGCTTAAACAATCATTAGTGATTATGCTTCTACCAAGGTCCAGAATGGTTTCCTTCACCCTTTTCAGGAGACCAAGGTGAATTTTTATTAAGGTATAACATTGCCTAAACAAGATTATATTCCTGTGTTTTCTCACAACGTGTTGTTTTTACAAAAAGATAAGCTCAAGTAAAATGACAAGGTTCTTCTACTATTTTTTTATCTCACCCCAAGGGCCTTAGCACGCTACACTCTCTCAATAAATAAACATTTGAGCACCTATCAAGTCTGAGGCAGAATTAGGCATTTAGAGGATACATTTAGATGGACCTTTGAACTGTTCATTGAAAAATCTATGCTAGGGTTCAAGTCCCCACTCTGAGCTGTCCCGAGCTCCTTCCTCTCTCCACCATCTTGACACCAGAAGTCTTAAGTGAGGAAAAGCATTTTTTAAAAAATGGAGAAAACTAGTTTTAATGAAGTGTGGATAAAAATAGCTAATGATGGCTTTTGTGGCATCATTAAGTAAAAAAGCGTGACTGGTTACCATAAAACCCTTGAACTTATTTACACAAGATCACAAAGACTGAATAGAAGAAAAATACCTTATATTTCTTCCACTGCAACTATAACAGTTTTTAAGTAATATACCAGTTTGAACTACCTAGAAGCAGCCATCATCAGTGGAAAGCTCTACATCATCCAATGAGATCATATCTGGAAAGTGCTTAGTACTCTGCCTGGCACACAACAGATGCTTAATAGATGTGTGTTCCCTTCCCCCTCCCTTCACACCCAAACCACAGCCTACATACCACCGTCAGAGCCAAAGGCCAGGGGCAAAGATTAGTGGTGGGAGGAAAGAGAACAGAGGAGGACAATGACTGAGGAAAAAGACCAGCTCAGAGGCAGCAGCCCCAGCAAAGCCTAGGCCTGAATGTTTTCATGTATTAACAGAGTTAAAAAATTGACTCAATGTGATATCCAGTTTTTACTCTAATTCCTAAATACATTTTGGTCAGGCTCATGGTCAAGACAATAAACATGGGTGACTAATGATAAGAAAGAAAGATGGTTCTACCACTTACAGTTCTTTCAGATGTGTCTGAGCGAATGCATTTTCTTGGATAGACATTATAGCATTATTGTTTAAGTCTCTGCAACCAAAAAAAACCAAAACACTTTTTACCTCTCTCCACTTGTACAACTGCAATTGAAAAACTTTAAGTAGTCACAAAAGCCTTTGCTAATGTATGCAAACTACTTACAGATGCTCAAGGGCTTCAAGACCAATGAATGCCTTCTTTGTGACCGACTTAATATGGTTCCCTTGTAAGATTCTGAAACACAAACAAATCTTCCTAATAAAATTCTCCAAGTGCCCTCCCCCCAAAGCCACCAAATTAACCTATAAACAAGGCCAGAATGAACTTTAAAAAAAAACCTCAATTTTCAAGAATTGTAAGTCTTAAATAGAAAACCAAAACTAACGTGAAGGCTCTGAACATCACTCTGACCATGGTTGTGGCAAATATTTTGTGTTTTTCCCCCTTTGGTACCAGATCCAAGTCTCAGAGGGTCCCAGATTCAGAGCTGGAGGGACCTCAGGGGTTGTCTAGTCCAGCTCCTTCATCCTGAAGGTGAAGAAATTGAAGCCTAAGAGGCTAAGTGAGTTTAGCCACATGGGGAGAAGCAAGCAGCAAAGCTGAGATGGGGACCTGGGAGCCCTGGCTCCTATGCACTTGGCAGGCAGCTTCCTTGGGCACAAGCTGCTGGAAGGCCCAGCCTAGTTCAGTTGTTCTTTCTTACCTATATAGGATTTGCTTAACATATGCTTGTTTAATCAAATCTACATGCATTATCTCACAGAATCTCACACTCAGGTGTGAAAATAGATTCAACAGTTCCAATGCTAGATAGAACTGATGGAAACTTCACGATGTTAAATAGTTTTGTTCTATTACTGCAACTCCTGTTACTCAGTACCTTTTTTTTTAAACTGAGCACAAACAGCTTCACTATACAGGGGCCCACAGTTTTAGAAGATAATGTCTTTTCAAGAGTAGAGACCCAAAACAGAAAGCAAATCCAGGAGCAGATTAAATTTCTCTGGGTGGATAAGGGAAAGGGGCATCAGCTTCAAAAGTCTTAGGGGATACACAATTGTGAAACATATTTTTGCATAGGCATACACAAGACCAAGAATACCTACAATTTAGTGAGCTTGGTGAGTCCTACAAATGCTTCGCTTGCATCTTCTATGGCCCAGGAGATCTCATTGTTCCGTAAATCTCTGCAAGAATGAAACTACCTTTTTCATTTGGGGAAAGGCCAGAGACCACAACATTAGTCAACATGGCAGCTCAATGGTTAGCATCCTGACATGGCCATGCCAAATAGCCCCTCTAGTTTATCCTTTACCTAAAAACCACAGAGTATTTCCAATGAAGGCTATGCTTTGAATTAGTTACTTAGGAAGTTCTATGATCATCTGAAAGATAGACATGTGAGAGAGATTTGCTGTTTGTCACAAGCTAAAAGATTCCAGAGGCAAGCCTGGATAAGTAAATTAAGCAACATGCTAAGAATGTTAATCTTCCTGGCTAACAGTTCCTAATTGTGTTAGCATATTAAAAGATTATAGGAAGGGGACTGCACAGGGCTGCCAGACAGGCAGCAGTAGGTTTTTCCAAGTGCAGGGAATATAGCTCACAAATCTGGTTACTGGCTAATGGGATTTCTTTGTGACCTATGTCTATCCCTAGGGTCCTCAGCTTAGAAAGGCTGACTAAGAGTAATACCAATACAGCATTTCACAGCTCCAGAGCAATTAGACTCTTCCCCTGGGGAAGCAAGGACTGTACACCCACATGAATAACAATGCCTACAGTGTTTTCTTTAAAATCAAAATTATGGGTCTTTTAAAATCCACTAGTCCATCCTCAAAGGAAATGCAGTTACATGAACGTGCTAGATGAAAAATGCCAACAAGATAGTATTTGGTATCTCTTCAAGCCTACTTATGCCAAAACACCAAAAGTTTTTACTTTTACAGGCTATTTTAAAGCTATGTGGATTAGTTAACTTTCCTAAAAATTAAGCATTAGATTACTAAAACCATCAAGGCCCACCTTACTCAAAATCTTGCTATTAAACAGGAAGGGTTTTTTTTTTCCTCCCACCTTCTATGACTCAGTTTATTTAAGAATGCTCATCACCTGCCCTTCTTCCCAAAGAAACAAAAAAAGCCACAGGGATAAATCCAATCCTAGAGCCAGGATCTCCAAACTCTGGCTCCAATTCTGTCTTCTGTTTCTCTTAAAGTCTTTGACAGATAAAAGCAGTCAATGATGGTGTACATGGAGTATCACCCTAGATTCCCCAGTGCCTTCTAGGTAGTTTCACCCTTGTTCCTTGCTAAAGTATAGAGTTCTGGAAGTCAAGACTAGCCGAGATTATCTTTGTCTCATCAGCTCTCCCAAAATGGCTATATCAGGTAAATCCAATCTACACTAGTCTATTTACTCTGACAAGAAGTTAGAAAGCTCTTGAAAATCAGCCAAATCCAAATGTGGAGAAAAACCACCTCATCTATTTTAAAACTCAGACAAAAGCCTCTGTATGAGAAGATCTAAGTTGCCATTCTCATGCATGGTTAAGCACCAGTGTTTGCAACCTGCTCAATCAGCATGCTCCCTTGTCTTAAAGCATTTGTTGATTCAGAATTTGATGACCAGACAGTCTCCTACTGAGGGCCCTTTAAGACCATATAAATTCTGCTAATTAATCACTTTGTTCACTCCTGTTCTGCCATACATTTTTGAGATTACTTTTATTTCATTAAAATGCATTAAGGTTAATAGAACACGACAATTTATAAAAGCTTCCTAGAATTTTGCTAATTAAGGCATCTTCTTAATGAATCAACAATCAGGATGATTTATTTCAAATGACTTTCTAAATGACAGATAAAAGTTCAGATGTATTCCTGATTATCATTAAAGACTAAGTTCCTTTTAGATAAGAATGGTGTGCGTTACTATACCACCCCAATAGTGCTTAACATAACAGTAGGCACACAATAGATAGTCAGCAAATACTTGCTGACTGATTAATCTAAAATAAGACAGTTGAAAGATTTCTTACAGTTTTAGCCTAGGACAAAGGAACAACAAAATTACAATAGTTACAAAATTATTAAATTCCAGTGTCGAGTACGTTAGTTATTTTTATTTCCTCTGCCTTTTTTATTGAAGCAAAAGCCAATTTTGTTGAACCAGTATACTTACAATGTCTGAAGATTTGAAAGGTCTTTAAAAACCCCATCAGCAATGTGAGTGACCCTGTTGTCCCCTAAATTCAACTTCTCCAATAAGCTCAGACCCACAAAGGCAGATTCATCCAGGCGAGTTAACTGATTATAGGACAAGTCGCTGTAAATAAGATTTTGGCAACAGTAAGGAATTCATTATACTTGAGTCCAACTTTATAATTCACATCCTTCTTACAACATACATGTACTCTAGAACTTTCAAACTCCTAGTACATAGGTTAGGAACTTTTAACCTTCGTAATTGACTATGGCAATTATTCATTTAAACCTGACCTAAACTGCAAAGTCATCACTGAAACTGAGTTTAACACTTACAGTTCAGATAGTTGCTGGCAGAACTCCCAAGCATCAGGGCTGATTCTGTCAATAGCATTCTGGCTGACATAGAGCTGTTGTAATGTCCTCAAGCCATAGAGCCAGCCCTTGTTCACTTCTATTAGGTTATTGTGCTCCAGTTCTCTGCAGAATTAGAGAAACAGAGCAGAAAATGGGTTATAAAACAAGATATTCAGTGAGAAGAATATTCTTAAATCTTCATGATGTCTTAGTCCTGGAAGGTGTCTAGCCCAAGATCTCTTCTTCACTCAATCCTACAATATCTGAATTTAGGAGGACCTATCAATGAACTCAACAGTCTGTCTAAGGCTGAATAAAGTAGCAAGACTGCTGAGGAAAATCAGATCTTCAAAGCCTAAGAGCTTGAGGAAATGTGACCAAACTGTGTCAAATATGCCTAATCCTGATGAGTTCTCACAGTTCCCTTCACCTAATAGAATAAAGTAATTCAGATAGCTTTAGATATGATACTCATGGGTAGAACAGCCAAATCCACTGACTTAACATTTTACAAAGCATGCCAACTTTGTACATCAATTGCCTCAGGGATTAGAGCACAGAACTCCTTAGTGTAAACTCTGTTGTAATTAAAGACCCTACTCCAGCCTTCTGAGCCTTAGAAGTCCTGATCAGAAGCCCTAGTTGACACTCCCCTGCTGTGGTTCCTAGTACTTACAATTCCTCCATGTTCACCAAGCCAAAGAAAGCTCCATCCATAAGTCTGCTAATTCCATTCCGTTGCATTTTCAAAGATTTTAAGGAATCAAGCCCTTGGAATGTAAGACTTTCCACAGTTTTAATCTTGTTTCTTTTAAGTTCTCTTTAAGAAAAATATGAACAAAAGTTAAAACACAGTTGAGAATCATCTGCTTTAAAAAAAAAAAGATAGTTATATAGAAGAAAAAGACCCCTCCAATCAGCTACTTACAAAAACTGAAGATGAGGCAGCTTAAAGATCTTGGGTGGAATCATGCTAATTCTGTTTCTATTTAACTTGACCACTACTAAAGAACTGGACAAATTATCAAAGCAGCCAGCTTCCAAGGTGGCTATCCTGTTATTACTCAGATTCCTGAAATAAATAAGGCAAAAATATATATATTGAACAAGAATCTTAAAATAAGAAACTCTCCACAGACAGTACTGTTATTTCCATTCTTAAGAGATTTATACTGAAAAGCCAACAATTTGGCAAGTTTTACTTACTTGTTTTCTATACAACTACATCAGAAAAATAAACCAAAATTAAGGTTTAGAAATCATCTTATTTCTTTTTTTTTCTGACCAGGAAATATTATATAACCTTACTATCTTGGCAAAAATGAATAATATGATTCAGGCTGTCATGTAAACATACACTTTTCGTGTATCATCGAAATGGTACTTTTTTTTTTTTTACTTACAGATATTTCAGTTGCATTCTAGGAAATGAGGATGCCTTGATTTCTGAGATGATGTTTGAGCTGAGATCCAGAGTCTCCAGGGAAAGGTAAACCTGGAGCTGTTCTGCATTTACTTCTGGAATTACATTGTGTACTCTGAAGACCAAAAAAGAGAACTCTAGAAGTTACCTGTGACCTCTCCTTTAAATATTACCCATACCAACAGAGGCAAAAGAACTATGAACAATATATCTTTTAAAAGATTTAAGAAAAAAACTGAAAAATCCTTAAATATTTACTTACAATGAAAGGACAGTGATGTTAGAAGTTGGTTCTCCAAAATATGGAATTTCTGTTAACTCATTATAATTCATTTTCCTGGAGAGAAAAAAAAGGAAAGATGTGATTTCTGGGTGATTTTTTTTCTTTTTCTAGGTTTCTACTAGAAAGTGTGCAGACTCTAGGATACATTTCTACTGACTGACTAGACTGAGAGCCAACACAGAAAAGCCCATAGCCCAAAACAAACTAGACTACAACTAAAAATCATGACTGCTCTTTCTAAGATTGCAAATCTATTGTCATTGTGACACTGATAAGTGTAGAAAAGATTAGGAAAAATTGTGTAAATTCATATTTTTCTTGATTTTTCTACAGAGATAACCAATTAGGTGTGTTTATGATATCTATTCTGAGAAATAATACAGGTGATTAATACTGTGCATACACATGTGTATGTATATGTGTATATATGCATGCATGTATACACACACACATACACATGTGTGTGAACGCATATGAATGATCAAATAAGGTACCTCATGTAGTCCTGAGTTTCCTGTGATTAGAACTACTCAAACAGAAAGAGCTTAGATTAGCATTTCTTAAACTTAAACCACATGGGGTCTTAACTCATAGTTTAAAAAGCAGTGAAGGGGTTGTGAGTGGAAAAAGTTTAAAAAGCCCTGGCCTATCTGACTATTTTCTAAGGACGTTATAGAAGGGATTCAGGACTGCACTGAATGGCCCCCTAAGTTTCTGAAACAGTCCATATTTTTATGGAAAAAGGCCTCTGAACATCCAAAATCTTTGCAACAACATGCTTGTACTTTTTTTGTATGAGTCCGTTTACTCTTATTTTATTTAAGATTAAAATAAAGCTTGATTATGGGGATTAGAAGCAGAAGATAAGACCAAGAGAAGCTGAGAGAAGCAGGTAACTGCAAATATCAAGAAGTACTAAGTGACAACGTAATAGTGAGAAAAGACAGAGAACCCAAACCTAAATTATGTACAAGACTCCCCAAAGCACACAAGTTCGGGGCCATTTTGGGGTCTGGGCAAATAAATCCCACCCAAAAGTACACACAAAAACACCCAAGGAATCATTATCAAAACAAAATTAAATTACTTTCAATACAGGTTAGAATAAAACTTATAAAAAGTTATCTGAGTAGACTGTGAGCTTCTTGAAAGTAGGCATGACATCCCCTGCACATAAGAGGCAATAAATGCTTATTGAAATGAATTAAACTTAAAGCTGAGAGTTGGAAGGGAGAATAGGATTCCAACTTATCTCGAAAATACCAAAACAGGAAGGCCTCACTCCCCCAACACCCCCAGATAAATGAGGTATTACTGTAAATAAACCTACTTTTTATGTTATTCATTTATTTTAGATGCCAAACATTTGGCAGAACATACAAAATGTTTACATCATATAGGGGAGTCTTCTGTTTCTCTGGTAAGTCTGGATAAAGAAAATACTATACATAACTCTATAAAGAAGAACTTTTCACTTGCGACTCAAAGAAAGTACACAGCAGACTGAAACTTTAAAGCAACAATACAATGGCATAATGCCCAAAGACTTTATGATATAACAAATCCAAACAAACTATTGTGTAATCACAGCTTTAAAATTTTAATTCCTTCCTATCCTCATCCCATATTCTTTATCATGTCATGATTGGCAATCCCCAAAATGACAATGTTTATTAGGTCACAAAAATACGATTAAGAATAACTTACACATCCTGTAACTCCTTTGAATCCAAACTGATGTTCCAGTTAGATAACCGATTATGACTCAAATCCCTAAAAAACAAAAAGGAAAAATTCTATATTCACATTATTATCAGGTGTTTATGAGATGAGAAAAAAATACTCATATATGAAAATCCCTCTAGAGTACAATACTGAAGATAGCAGTCCATATAACAAAGCCACCAAAGTTGAAATTGAATCCATCTTCCAGAGGAATGGCTTTTCAAAATAACACTCTAGCTCTAGGAATGGGAAATCCATTTCATCAGATCACAGAATTTAGAGCTTCTGAAATGGAAGCTAATCCTCTCATTTTACATAGGTAGGGATAGAACCTAGATTCAAAATCAAGTCTTTTGCCTCCAAATCCAATGTTTGTTTTTTCCCACTATAGCACATTGTCTCGTCAGCCCAGATTACATTAATAATGGAGAAGAAATGGATGAAATAAAAAGTAAATTCTACAGTTCACTTTTAGCTTAAGTACAATCTAGTTTTGCCTGAATTTGCAATGAGAGCTAAACATTTAAATAAGCTTTAAGAAACTGCCCTCTTGCTTGTTACTTTCTGGCACTTTTACAAGGCTAAGGTGGAATTTAGCCCACACAAGCTGTCTGCACAAGTGATTTATTATATGCTACAATATGGTTGGCAATAGGAACATGTTGGTGAAGCATTATAGATCACTGCAAGAGGAGAAGGAAGAGCTTATCTCACTGTGCTACCAAACAGTGTTGACAGATGCACACAGGTTTGAACAATGTCTTTATTACAGCCAAACAATCAATTTCAGCCAGTCATGTCTGTCAGTGAAACCAAGCACTTTTCCTCACAAACATGAATTACATCATAATATCACTAAGGACATGCCAAAGATCCTCCACCCTTTTTTCTGCAAAGGTTCTAACACCTTTGCTTTAGGCTGAAGTCTGGCAGCAGTTATCAGCTCAAGGGCATTAAAGGGTGGAGAAAAGGGTGGGGAAGATGGAGGTGATGAAATATACGCAACAAAAAAAATCTCTCAGATATTTTTGCCCCCAAGCTGAGAAGAGAATAACACGAAATGTCACACAATTGTGAAAAGAGACTTTAGTCTTTATTCTAATTTTATTAGAAGTTTTCAACAAGGATAGAAATTGAAAACCACTGCTCTCCTCCAGGTTAGTTCTTTCATGCTCCGTTCCTCATGGAGCAGAGAAGGGAAGCAGACAGCTCATACCAACAGTGTTCCACCTCTAGAGGTCCTTGCCTACTAAGATCTCTCATCGTTTCCCCACTAAAGCTTGAAGACTGGACTGTTTTCTTTTTTATCTGAACTATGTTCATGTGATCCTCCTTCCTCATTCTGGCTAAGTCTCTGTTTCTCTACACATCTCTCTGCATTTTCTTTCTTTTTTTATTTTTGTTGCAAAGATTTTTATTCTCTTTTTTATTAGGTAATATTGGTGCATTTTTCTTCATGTAATATTTGGGGTTTTATTAATTTGTTTATTTTTAGTTTTCAACATTCACTTTCCTAAGATTTTGAGTTCTAAATTTTCTCCTCTTTTTTCCTTCCTCCCTCCCCAAGATGACATGCAATCTAATATAGGCTACACGTGTACAATCATATTAAGCATATTTTCACATTAGTCACATTGTGAAAGAAGAATCAGAACAAAAAGAAAAACCGTAAGAAAGAAAAAACAATGACAAAAAAAAGAGAAAATAGTGTGCTTTGATCTGCATTCTGACTCCACCATTCTTTCTCTGGCTGTGGATAGCATTTTCCATCATGAATCTTTTAGAATTTTCTTAGATCACTGCGCTGCTCAGAAGAACTAAGTCTAACAAAGCTGGTCATTGCCCAGTCTACTTGTTACTGTGTACAACGTTCTCCTGGTTCTGCTCACTTCCTTCAGCATCAGCTTATGTAAGTCTTTCCAGGTTTTTCTGAAATCCGTCTGATCACCATTTCTTATGGAACGATAGTACTCCATTACATTCATATACCACAACTTGTTCAGCCATTCCCTAGTTGATGGGCATCCCCTCAATTTCTAATTCTTTGCTACCACAAACAGAGCTGCTATAAATATTTTTGTACATGTGGGTCCTTTTCCCTTTTTTATGATCTCTTTGGGATGCAGACCTAGTAATTGTATTGCTGGATCAAAGGGCAGGCACAGTTTTATAGCCCTTTGGGCATAGTTCCAAACTGTTCTCCAGGATGGTTGGATCAGTTCACAACCCTACTAACAATACATTAGTGTTCCAATTTTCCCACAGTTTCTCCAACATTTATCATTTTCCTGTTTTGTCTTGTTAGTCAATCTGATAGGTATGATGTGGTACCTCAGAGTTGTTCCAATTTGCATTTCTCTAATCAATTGTGATTTAACAGCATTTTTTTCATGAATATAGAAAGCTTTAATTTCTTCATCTGAAAACTGCCTGTTTATATCATTTGACTATTTATCAATCAGGCACCCCTCTGCATTTTCTACACAAGATGACAAGTCTGGCCCTGTGCTTCTTTCAAGGATCTCACAGGACTAGATTTAGAGCCAAAGGGCCCTTTCCAGGTCATCTCCAAAGACCCCATTCTTCTGCAGAAGGGGAAGGCCAGTGAGGTGAAATTATCTGCACATGGTCCCACAACCAAATGGCAGAATCAAGATTTAAACTCAATACACAACCACAGATATATTGATTCTGTGATGACTAACCCTGACAGACTTTGCTCTTCTCAGCAACACAATATGCAGAGACAGCTCCAAAGGACTTATGATGGAGAGGGCTATCTACATCCAGAGAAAGAACTACGAAGTATGAATGCAAATCGAGGTTCCCCTTCACTTTTTTTTTTTCTTCTTCTCTCTTTTGTATTTGTTGTTGGGTTGTGGTTTTTTTTTTTTTTTTGGTTCTGTTTCATCTTTCTCATGAGTCATGAGAAAATGTATAAATTAATTCAATGCCTAGTTATACCTGGAAGTTATATGGGACTCCATGCCTTCTTGGGGAGGGAGGGGGGGAGGGAGGGAAGAAAATCTGGAACCCAAAATTATGTAGAACTGTTTGTTGCAATCTAAAAATAAAAAAAAAAAAGAAACTATAGAACAAAAAAAGATTTAAACTCAAGTCCTCTGACTCCTGATCCACTAGTCTTCATGCTGCCAGTGATTTTCTTTATTTATTCCCCTTCCATTCAAAAGGGTTTCTTAAAATTCTTGTCAACTACTCATTCAGTTTTATCAAGTACAAGAAATACCAACACCTTCCATCACAGCCAAAGCAATACAAACAAAAGATTTTTTTAATAGAAACACAGTGTTTAAACTTAGTCCCAGTGAAAAGGAGATGTGTGTCACTGCTAGGGGAGGAGAGGAAGAGGTGGGAAGGGCATAATCACTTTTCTATACCTTTCAAATCAAAAGCTAGGGTTCTTAACCTTTTTTGGTGTCATGGACCCCTTTGGCTAGTTTGTTGAAGCCTATGGATCTCAGAATGTTTTTAAAAGCACAAAATGCATGGGATACAAAGGAAAGGAAACCAAATGTAGTAAAACACAATTGTGAAAATATACATACATCTATTTTAAAGTTCACCAACACCAGATTAAGAACCCCTTGTATAAAGGAGAAAAAGGGTGGGAGAACGGAGGTAAAAGCTTATACTTTGAACCTAAACTGTAGTCTCACCAGTCTTGAAGACAAGAAGATTGCTTTATAAGGTTTTGGAGTATTTTCCCATCCAACTCCTACCTTATACTAAAATCAGTTCCACAGCAAATACTGTAACAAGGCACCAGGAGAAGACTTAGGACCCTTTATTTATAAAACAACACACGCCACAAAGCAGGGAACATAATGTGTCTGTAATTAACATGCTCTGGAACAACCATTCTTCCTGTAGCAGGATACAGGCAATCAGTAATCTGCTAACATCTAAATCTTCCCTTCTAGCTAAACTAGCCTGTGGATTACCATATACTAACTAGCAGAACACATGTAGCTGTAGACATAAAGAAAACTATAGATCCATTCCAGGGATACTTTGAGAACTTAAAAGTTTCAGATTTCTTCAACTTGCCTATGCCTTTTGATTGAAAATTTTAATATCCAGAGAAATTAGTTCACTGTTCTCAGGATTTCTCTTTTCTGTAACAATTTATATACATTGGCACAATTAATGCTAAAGTAAAAAAATGAAAAAAGAAACAAAAAAATTCCCAATAAACCACACATTTTAAAAAGATGCTTTTAAACCCTAAAGAGTCTCAAATTTATATGAATTGGAAGAAAATTTTCTGGAGAAACAACTCAAAGTAGTTTGTTATGGTTTAGCACTCAAAAGTAGGTACAGTCTTCACTAACATCTCAACCCATGTTTAGCACTTATTCAAAAAAAATCAAAGTTCTAAACCGACCTGAAAACAGAATTCTTTTGTCTCCAGGGTTTTTTCTCTTAATAAGAAGTTATAATACATTCAAGTACTTAATGAAATGATCTAGTGTCGTTGAACTAAATTTTAAAAAAGCTCAATATTTCAACGGTCACTATTATGACTTAATAGCTCGTCTTTTCAGCTTCTAACACCACTGGTATCTGAATATTTATGGGTAAGACAATGAAAAAGTAGAGGTCTTAAGAGCCAGCCTTATCAGTGTGGTGAACTATGCTTCCCCTCATGCTAATCTACAGGGATAGAGTTGTAATAAATGATGAATTATTAAAGTTCTTGATATCCTGCGGAGCCAGAGGTGCCATTAATGTAGTCATTTAGTGCCATCAGAGTGTAAATAATTTATAGGATCTGCAGAGCAATCACAACAGGTTAGAAAAGGAGGACTCTGCTCCACAAGGTAATTACAAAGTCCTTAGGCAAGAGAAAAGGGGCGGGGGGGGGGGGGGGGGGGGGGGGTTTCTTCCACATAATCACAGAAAAGTAAATTTCTAAGTCATTTTAGTCATTTTTCTGTTCCTAGTACTATGCAGCATTAATGGGCTGACCTAGAGATGTTAGGGATAATAATTTTTATGAAAAGAGGTATCCCCCTTTGCAAAAATTTACAGGGCTAATAGTACTTGGAAAGAAAACTTATCACAACTCATTTTCCTTTTTTCAAAGTTTTGTGTATATTCAGTAATGCTTAATTTATCCAGCACCATGAGAGATTGAGATTTTTTGCCTAACCGAACTGACAAAATAATTATCTGCCTGATGGCATAAGAGAAGGACTCACTTCTTACAGTAAAGTGTCAATTAACTGAAACAGGTCTCTCCCCCAAATCATCCAATCCATTTTTAAGAAGTAAAGCTTTTAACCTTACTAGACCTCATGTTTAAATGATCTTTAAGGTCTTATCCAGATTGAAATAACAGGATCACAGGATCATGAAAAATGATCATCTTAAATATACTCAGAGCTTCCCTGATTTCTTGGAGTAAACTGGCCATAATTCCACTTTTTCTTGAAGACCCTAAGGTAGTCATTATGCAAATCATCAAGCTGTGCTATGTAGTAGCAATGTGGGCAGGAAACATCAGCCTAGGGGTAGCCCCAGAATGCTGTACTTTTTAAAAGTTCATTAATTTGTGTTTTAAAAGTTTTTCAGTCTCTGCTCTCAATGCCAGGCTGTTAAAGCTGTTTCCTGCTACTCTCCATGTGAGGAACTCTAGTGGCCCCACAATTTGTTGATTCAAATCCACAGTTTGGGATTAAGATACGTGTGTAGGATATGATTAAATAAAAGAGTGGAGAAACTATCTGTACCAAATATTACCAATAAAAGTCTGACAATCAAGATACACAGGGACTTGACACAACTGCATAACACGAAGGCCATTCCCCAAGAGATTTATTTAGATGAGCGGCCGAAGGATATGACATCTTCAGAAGAACTGCAGTCTATACGTGACTGTATTTTTAAAATGGCACAAATCACTATCGCTAAGAGACATGCAGATTAAAATAAGTCTTTGAGGTTTCACCTTACACCATGATAATTGATGGAGATGACAAAAAAAAAAGGAAAAATCAATGGAAGCACTGTGGGAATTTAGGGACATTAATTCATTGTTGGTGGGGCTGTGAAATGGTCCAACTATTCTGGAAGTCAATTTGAAATTACGCAAGAACTAAAGGAACTAAATTCTCCATACCCTTTGACCCAGCAAACCCATTATTGTACTTAAGCCCTATGGCAGTCAATGGTAGAAGAATAAGGGCCCAATATTTACCAAAATATCCACAACAGTAAGTACTCTTTATGGTTGCAAAAAACTAGAATTAACGTGACAGTCCAAAGACTGAGGAAGAACTACAAGAAAACAACTGTTTCACACAAACTTAATAGAATTTCTATACAGTAGAGCGCCGGCCTGGAGTCAGGAAGACCTGAGTTCAAATCCGAGCTCAGACACCTGACACACTTACTAGCTAGCTGTGTGAGCTCGGGCAAGTCAGTTAATCTCAATTGCCCGTCCCCCTCTAAAAAAATGACAAATATGAAGAATTCAAGTAAGGCTAGATTTACTTGAACTAATGCAGAACAAAATAAGCAGAACCAAAAAAACAAGATTCACAAGGACTATAACAAATGAAAAGATCACAATTAGGAAATCTGAAAGCTGAGTAATGGGAAAACAAATGAAGGTCATCCCAGGAAAGATCATGAAACATGCTCTCTCCTTTTCTTAGCAAGGAGCTAGGTGACTACAAGGACAGAGCATGGCATACAGTGAGAGCTATGGCCACTGTGTGGATATTTTTGCTTAGTTAGGGAAGGTTCAATTTGGGAGTGGAGAGAGGGTTTTTTGCACTTTCCAGGAATGACCATGATATAATAAAGATAAAGGCATCAATAAAGCATATTTTTGTGTTTATTTTTAATGTTTCTATTACTAGCTTTTGTTTTACCTTCAGTTCTGTACAAATTCTGCCCTCGCTCCCCTAAACAGCAAGCCACCCCTTGCAAAAAAATTAAGATAAAAAACAGTTAGCAAACCAACCAAAATATCAACAGTGTCTAACAGCAAATGCAATATTCCACACCCTTAGTCTCCCTTTCCTTACTCCTTTTCTGCAATGGAGGGAGGTACATTTCCTCATCTCCTCTTGGACACAATGTGCGTTCATGGTAATCATGGTAATGGCCGAGCACTGGGTTTCTTTTTGGTGGTGGTTGTTCTTCCATTTACACTGCTGTCATCACTGCATATCTTGTTTGTTTGGGTCTACTGACTTCACTGGGATTCAGCTCACAAGCCTTCTCTGTTTCTCCAAATTCTTCATATTCATTATTTCTTATAGTGCAGTACCCACAACCAAAGGGCATCTATTCTGTTTCAAGTTGTTTGCTATATAAAAAAAGTACTGCTACATATATGTCACCAAAATAGGTGTATTCCGATCTTTGACTTCTCAGTGTATGTGATGCCTAGCTAACTAGCAATGGGCTCTCTGGATCCAAAGGTATGAGCATACAGTCCCCTTTTCTTGGACATAATTCCACATTGCTTCTCAGCCTGGTTGAATCCATTTGCAATTCTACCAACGGTGTCTATTGGTGTCCTCATCTTATCACAACCTCTACAACACTGAAACTTCTCACCTTGTCATCTCTGCCACATTGCTAGGTGGGGAGTAAAATATCAGAATTGTTTTGATTTGCATTTCTCTTTTTTTTAGTTATTTTAAGCAGTCTTTATAGTAGCAATCCTAATAGTTGTAGTTTGATGGGGTTTTTTTTTGCTTGTTTTACTTATTACCATGTTACCGGTAGTTTAGGTTACAGATTAATATTACTGTAATAGGAGGAATTATTCTCTTTTAAACTACATTTACCTTTTTGTCTTCTATGATCTTCTGCAGTACATTCTGTGACAATGTTGATCTACCACTGAAAAAAGCGTTTTCATGTGATTGAGAGAACGCAGGAATAAATGAGATCTTTAAGTGTTTTGTTTTTAAATCTTTATTAGTTAAGAGTAAAATTTAAGGAAATAAGGTGAGCAAATATTCACTGATGTAACTAAACTCTTGCCATTCTCTCAAACAGACTCTTTTGGGGAAAATATGCTCATTTGAAAACAAAAACAAAAAACCCTACAACAAATTACTATCTTCTCAACTACCAAAGTTTCCTCTATCTGCCACCATACTCCCAGGAGACATGCTTGTTTTTACTCTCCCTCAGCTCTAGTGACCACTCTCTCTTTTGCTTCTCTTACCTGTGCTGTTCCTTCTCAAATAAACTTTGCTGAACCATCATCTTTGTCTCCTCCATTACCAAAAAGTGGGTGTTTCTCTGAGGTATAGACCTGGGCCCTGTCTTTTTCTCTTTCTACACATACCCACTACCAAAAATCTCATCAGCTCCTATGGGACACATATCACTCGCAAACTTATATATTCAGTCCAAGTATCTCTCCTGAACTGCAGCTTTTTGCTGCCAAGTGAAAAATGGAGACCAGGTCTTATTTTTCATGAAATTTTATTAAGTCTGAATTAGAAGAATGAAAATAAATATCTTATTTAGGAATGACATGGAGAACAGGTGCTTTGTCTTTCTTCTTAGGAGTTAGGTTTCTCTGCTGCAAAAATTTCTTTCTGAATCATTATGCCACAAATAACACCACCAAAAACTAAGAACAAATGTGACCCTGGATGAAGAATGAAATGACAGAATTCAGAAGTGAGCGGATATAATAAAAGTGCTGATATCTCAATTTCAACAATCTTGCTGTTTCATAAACCAAGTTAGATTACTTCAATTTCAGGATATCTTATCTGTCGTTTAGCAGCATAATGTAGAAAAAACACTATCTTGGGAATCATAAGATCTGGGTTTAAAATCTAGGCCTCTCACTAATTCTGTAACCTAGAGTAAGTCATTTAAGTCCTCTGAGAGTTAAACTGTAAAAAATGAAACTGGACAAGATGACTTCTCAGGTCTCTTACAGTTTGAAATCTACTATCCTTTTCATCCTATCTTCTTTTTAGCTGACCATAAAGAATTATTTGCTCCTAAGTGATCAACATTCCTCTTCACCTTCCAAATAAAAACAAAGTGACAGTTTTGCAACTGTGGAATGAATAGTTGATAGCCATAAATCTAAAGAAAGAGAAGGCTTAGAACATTTTTTAATCATCATTACAAAATATTTACTAGGCACCAAGCTTTGTACCTGATGATATAGTAATTACTTAGGTACTTA
This sequence comes from Phalanger gymnotis, assembly GCA_028646595.1. Taxonomy (NCBI): domain Eukaryota; kingdom Metazoa; phylum Chordata; class Mammalia; order Diprotodontia; family Phalangeridae; genus Phalanger; species Phalanger gymnotis. The sequence goes on from CM053627.1 coordinate 51,459,283, forward strand.
CCATAAAAGTTTTGGGGAGTGGCTAGGTTTTAAAACTAGGCATCTTGCTATTCTCACTATGACTGGCAGAGATTTAATCATAGATGAGCATCTGATAAATCTGTTATTAGTGTGTAATCTGTCATTCCTTATGACTATATAGTATTACCTGGCAAAATCTAATACCATATTCCTCCAACAAGAACAATTATGCTCAGAACTGGCTACTTTTCTCGAAGCAACCTGCCAGGATTTTTATTTAACCAGAGAAGCAAGTTCTTACCAAATATAAAATGGGCACGTTAAAAAGAGCTTCCTTATGGAAATCTCTGCTCGAATATAACCTGAACATAAACTGAACAAAGACAAGGAAAAGGACTCATGCATTAGTTCACTTGGGCTTTCTCTGCATCTTCACTAGGAGGACCACTGAGCACAAAGTAAACACGGTAAAGAATGGAGGGGACAGAGAACATGGTGCAGTCACACACTAATACCAATAAGCCTTTTATGAACTAAGTATTCATTAGAATGCCAACACTGTTCTAACTGTATGGCCAAAGTATGGGGCTAAGGCTATATAATATTAGAGTTTATACTTTTAGAGTTTACAAAGAACTTTTCTCATATCACTGAGGAGGGGTCCACATATTTTCCCTGTTGAACAAATGAGGAAACTGGAACTGAGACTCTGAGTTAATGAATCAAGAATTTCAAATTGCAAGCATAATTCTCCCAGGCACATTCCCAGGAGAAAGGAAAGGCTTCTTCATCGTGAGAGGACTTACCCTAACCTCTCTTCAGAGAGACGGAAATTCTTAATCCAAAGGTAATGAACTCCTCGGCTTGGCTTGGCATGCACGGTCTATCGAGAATACTACCTCTCCACATTGTTTATTATCTCTCCTTTACCTCTTCCCATCAGAAAAACCATCCTCCAGACTTTCCTTTTCCTCTCATGTTACTTCTCTTCCTGGAACCCTATCTACTACCTGCCTTTTAGGAAGCCTTTACCCACCCCGTCGGTTATTAATGACCTTTTCTATGCCAGTGACCTCACCTCATACTCCACAGGCCCTGATCCAACGCACAGAGGAATCACTGTGTTATGGCTAGGTGGCACAGTGGCTGGAGCTAAAAGGTCTGAATTCAAATCCTGACTCAGATATTTACCCTCTGACACTCTACCTTTCTCCGCATCAGTTTCCTCATCTGTAAAATGGAGATAATCACAGCACCTACTTCACAGGGTTGTTGTGGGGAACAAATGAAATAATAATTGTAAAGGACTCCATAAATGTGTGTGAGACAAAGAGAGAAAAGGAGAAAGGGAAACAGGAGAGACAGAAAGACAGAGGCAGAGAAAGGGACAGAAAGAAAAGAGATAAAGGGAGGAAAGGAGATGTGGGGAGAGGGAGGAGAGAAAAAGGGGAGGGAGAGGGAGGAATTCCCTTACAAGTCTATCAGCACAGCCTTGAGTATAGGTATTTCATCTTGTCTAGGCTTTTTATCTCCTTGAGCATCTTCTAGCCCAAAGTAGGTGCTTAATAAATGTAAGAAAGTTTTTATTAGTAGGAAAAGAGATTCTTGGGTATGTCTAGGGTATTTTGTGGCTCTGACATCAGAATTCTGGATTAGTGCTACAAAGCATTAGTCGACAGTACAGGGCAAGGAGACAGCTGCCCTTCCTGGGTTTCTCTTTTTTGTTTCTTCATTGGCCTTATTTTTCCTTCCTGATTCCTCATTTCACTGCTACATGCAGCCAAGTTCAGCTCGCAAAGAAGAAGAGCTAAGGGTTAATATCCTCATTAGTAGCACACCAAGCACATAAAGATATTTCGGTTTAGCTAGAACATCAGGCTGGGATAAGAGTAAAAAGTGTTTCCTTTATTTAAGCATTTATTAAGTGCCTACTATGTGCCAGGCATGTGCTAAGTGCTTTACAAATATTTTTTCATTTGATCCTCAAAACATCCTTAAGAAGTAGGTGCTATTATTATCCTCATTTCACAGTTGAGGAAATGGAGGCAAACAGTGTCCAGGGTCACACTACTGGGAAATAAGTGTCTGATGTTCAATTTGAACTCACATCTTCCTCACTCTGGGCCCAAAGCTCTGTCTACTGTGCCATCTCCTGGCTGCCTTATTTGAAAAGCACCAAGCTAACCCTCTGGGGATCTGAGTGGCCACCCACAAGTTTTTGGCCCAGTTCATTTTGTTTACTCTAATGTTTAAAATAAGCCAGTAGTACGGAGTATAGTATACTTGAATGGTTTTGAAAAAAGTCAAGAATAAACTGGGAAAGCATACGAAAAAACACCAAATGTAAACAACTTCTACAACCTCGCCATGGGATTTGTAGCACTACTTTGGTTGCCTACTGGAGTCTGAGATCCTTAATAGATTTTAAGAAATAAGCTGGGATCATGTCAATTTCCTCACAAGGGAACAATGATCTACAAACAGATCAAAAGGATTGAGGCTTCTGGCCATATGGAAGATCCAAGGTCTCTGGGGTCTGAGGTAGAAGAAAAATTAATGAAGTCATCATGCAATGTTTGTAATTTGGGATGTGCCATTATAGCATGTGAAAGACATCCTATAGGTATTTTTAAAAATATATTTGCTCTATAGTGGCACCAGACAGCAATGGGGACCTTGGTCTTGGTCCCTTCAGCAAACACTTCCATATTTAAATTTTGCTGAGCATAGGCAGCTAAAATGGAGATTACAGTACTTGTTTCCTATCTAAAATTTTTAAAGCACAAGTATTTATTAAAACAATTAAGTATAAATTTACTAAGAGAACTTAGGCACATCACTCATTCTCCATAGTACTCAAATTTCCTCCTCTGTAAAATGATAAAGGAATTGGGATGGGGAGACAATCGATGAGATGATCTCTTCCCAATCTGTCCCAATGCAGGCCGATCCCTCACCTCCCTGGTTCAAGCCCTCATTACCTCACCTGGACTATTCTAATTATTCTCTTTTCTCCTCGTCTCTCCCTTCTTCAAACCATCCAACTACCAAAATAATTTTCCCAAGGCACAAATCTTACTATGTCATTTCCATTTCCTATAAGATATAATGAGATCTTACCCTGGCATCTCATCCTAGACTCCCCCAAATTTTGGCTTTCCTAGCTTTACTTCACAAAATGCAAATTCTTGTCAACCCAGACTGCCACTCCTAGAAACTGATACTCCATCTTTCCCAAGCCTGCGAACCACTCCCTTTCTATCTCAGCCTCTCAGAATCCAAGTCTCCTTTCAAGGCTCAGCTCAGACACTGTTTCTTCTGGGAAACTTTCCCGGATTACCTCCAGTGCCTAGCAAAATGTCTTGCCCATTCTGGGAGAAGGGATGGGAACCTGTGAGCAACAGGAAGGGATTGAATGAGAGGACCTGAGTTTGAATACTGATTCTGTTACTAGCTGGTCTGAGGGACGTCACCATCTCTGGGCCTTAGTCTTCTCATCTCTAGACAGAGGGATTGAATGAGATGACTTTTACGGTTCCTTCTAGTTCTCATTCTATGATCTTACCATGTGCTAGTGTGAAAACTCCCTGGACCATGAGGTCCTTAACCTGGAGTCACAGACTGCCCCTCTCCACTCCCAGCCCACAGATCCATGTGATAGATTTCAAAGGGTCTATGGGGGGAAAAAGTCTTTCTTTTCACTAACATGAAGTTTATTTTGTAATCCTATTATATTTTATCCATTTAAAATATTATTCTGGGAAGGGATCCATAGGCTTCACCAGATTGCCAAAAGCATCCATGACCAAAAAAAGGGTCCCTTAGGGTAGGTGGGCAGTGGATAGGCACCAGGCTGGAAGTCATGAGGACCTGTGTTCAAATCTGGCATCAGACACTTGACATGTACTAGCTGTGTGACCCTGGGCAAGTCACTTAACCCTATCATATTCCCCACCCCCCAAAAAAAGAACCCTTGCTCTAGACTTCTACAGAATTTAGGAGAATGGCCTGGGGCACTGGGGGTTAAGAGGCCACCTACTTATTATGTCTAAGAAGTAGTACTTAACTCAATTCTCCCTAAGACTGGCACTCTACTCACTATGCATCTTAGCATAAAGTTGCACATAGTAGGCACTTAATATCTGAACTGAACAAGAGACTATATTTAAGAGAAATAAATGAGAAATTATGCAGGAAAAGGGCTTCTCTGAGGCTCTTCCTACGATTATCTTTAATATTCCTATGTGAATTTGCATAATATACCTTTCCTTATATATTTCTGCTTACTAATCAATCCCCTTATTCTATCCTATTCACCCCTAACCTCCTCAGCAAGATACACTAGAAAATATCGAAGACCCACAAGAAAGTGAGGAATAGTAATGAGACATAGATTGTAAGTTTTAACATATATCTCTTAAAAATGAATGACTCCATAAATAAATAAATAAATGACTCCTGAACCTACTACCCCTCAGAACCTCTATCCTCTGGGAATAGAAAAAATAAAACCAACTTTTTGGGGGAGGGGGCAATGGGGAAGAAACAGATGACAAGGAAGGGCTAAGGAAGCTGCAGAGAATTAGGTAAATTTGGAAAGGGAACAATCTGGTTTGGGGCCCTGGCTGGTCAGAACAAATGAAATACCAGACGCAAAGTAATACCATGGAGTAACCAGGACCTGGGGCTTTAAATCTCCACTCTGCCCTCATGACTCAAGGCAAGATTCATCATCTACAAAATGAAGGTGTTAAACTAGATGCCTTCTGAGGTTGTTCTACAACTTCTTCCAGCTCTAGTTCTATGATCCTATGAAAGACACACGCCACTGGGACAATTAACAGCCGGACTTAAGGAAGCCTGGGCTGGGGGATGAGGGTTGCGGGGGAAGATTAAGGAATTACTATGATTTATTAATCATGCAGTAGGTTTTCCCTACATAGTAGAACACTTCTTTCAACTGACCTCTGGGCCAAATTAAAAGCCTTCTCACAGATTCCCCAGTCAACTCAATAGACTTACTTCACTGACTTCTTAAATTTTTCATGGCATTTTGCTTGAACCCCTCCTTCACACCGTTTTCTTTTTTAATCTGTGTACGTCTGCCTTTATATTCCCATTACCTAGTATATGTATGGAAGCCTAATAATTAGTTGTTAAATTTGAAGTAATTTTTTTCCAAGTGGAACTTCAGGTCAATTGGATTATCCTACTAATTTAACTAATATGTCAAATGTTACAGCAAGCTGCATTCTTAAGAAACTTTATTTTTCATTAACTTTATTTCCTCTATCTCTGCACCAGAAGAGTGAAGTTCATTTTCAGAAAAATAAGGACTACAGTAAACCTGAGGGGCCAGGGTGGTTCATTCCCCTACCTTATCAGCCTTCTAAAACGTCAGAATATTTTGCAAATGAGAGTACTGTTGTCCTCACAGTAGTTTTACAAAAGATAGAACAGAACGAATTGCTGAATTATCTGCCATTTAAAGAAGGGAATCCAAGGCATACACCACAGAAGTTAATGGTGGAGAGCTCAAGATTAAATCCCACACAATAATAGTGATCTGAATTCATATCTGCACCTCTAGCAACATACTCCAGAATTCTGTAATTGACTTCATTAAGAAAATATTAACAATGACTTAGATGAAGATACAGCTGACATATGGGATGATGACAGCGACTGGCCCTATGATGTTGATAACACCCTCTGCCTGGGCAGAGTGGCAATTTTTCTACAAATCAGTTCTAGAGAGTTGTCCAGGGTCATAACCAGTATGTCACAGGTTGGACTTGAACCTAAATCTTCCTGGATTTAAGGTAGCCTCTTTTATCTACTACACCATGCTACTTCATAGATGACATACTTATCATCACACACAGATGACAGAATCAGAACCCCCAAAGATCTGACAATATAGAATGATAAACAGCTTCTAATAAACTGACATTTAATGATGTAACAGAGAGCCAGATTTGGAGCCTGGAAAACCTGGGTTCAAATCCTGCCTCTGCTGGTACTGGCTCTGTGACTACTGGGGAGGTCCCTTAACCGCTGGATACACTGAATTAACTCTCTAAGACTAATTTACAAAGGTATAGATCAGTACTGATGAAATCTCATGTCCACTTCAAATGGTGGAAAAAAAAGTAGCAGGCAAAGTGACAAACTCAAATCATCGTTATTATAAAATGGTTAATGCAACATATACAGAATGCCCAAGTTCAATTACACACCTATTAGCTGTGTGATTATGGACAAGTAACAATCTTCCCTAGCCATGGTCACCTATAAAATGAAAACAGTGCTGTCTGTCTAACACACAAGGAGCTGAGGTGAGTAAAGTGCTTCACCAAACCCCAGGTACTACATAAATAGGAAGAGTGTGCGAAGCATTTAATCTCCTCTCTAGGAGGAAAAGGTACAGAGGAGCTGCTAATCTGTACCAATGGAGTTTTTACAATGGGTAAACTGACCTACTCTAGGGGAAAATCACAGGAGTAGTGTCGGAAGGGCCCTCAGAAGCTAGCTAGTTGAACCTTTTTGTTTTGAAGATGAAGAAATTAAGGTCCAGGGAGGTCACACAGGGAATGAGCATCAAAAGTGGAATCTGAACCCAGGATCTTTGACTCCCCAAACCGGTGCTCTTTCTACTGTATTATGCTATAGGCCTCTCCATCTTAATCCATTTTATTATTATAAGGTCAACAGAAAAGGAAACAACTTTCAACTATCCTTAACAGGAATGTGGAAAAACAAGAAATAATAGTTGAAATTTATATAAAAAAATTTTTAAAATTCTACAAATAGTAATCCGTCACAAAGCAAATCAAAACGCTAAATTCTAGGCAAAGAAAAACAAGGCCACTATCCAAATACTCTGCTTAAAAAGAGCGACTACTCTGTTCTTAAGGATTTTGTTCAGAATCACAGAATTTAGATCTATAGGGCCCTCCCAGTGGCTACAAGTATGAGTACCTGAACTACAACTACTGCTGTAATTCACATGGGTCAGATCTAACATACAAATTCTAATTTTTAAAACATTAATTTGTATCTAATAGTTACATATGTAACAAGTACTAAAAAGCATGTTAGAAGTCTCAATTAAAGCCAATAATAATCTACCCTTTTATATCCAAAGACTGTGATTCTACTATTAGACTTTATTCCAAACACCTCTTTAATGGCAAGATTACTCTCGAAGAGGCTTGCATAGCAAAAATGTCAATTTTGTTACATTTTTAAAAGGTTAATATCACCTGACAGGCCAATATAAGTAAACAAAAAAACCAAATTTGGATACAGCGCGTAGCTCAAATGAAACTATTTTTAATAACTTCTTTCCCAACACTGTTTAAAGGGAAATGCATTTATTGCAATTAGGGCTGGATGCAACCTTGTTGCTTTGGAAGCTGGACCACAGATCACTCCATCATGATTGGGGAGCAGTAAGAAATCCTTAGAAAGGTCTAGTCAGTGCATAAGAATGCATGCTGACTGGATTTTGCTGCATGCTAATAGTAATTTTTCTTAAACTACATATGCATGAGACTTTTGAAACTGAAATCAGCCACAAGTGTCACTACTATACTCAAAAGACACAGAAAAATCTAATACCATGCTCTACTAGGAATGCTTTATTTGTTCATTTAACCTTTTTCCTTCATTAGCTGGAGGGCAGAGAAAGGGAGACACTGACCATAAGTTCTCATGGTTTAGCAGCACAGAGCTAGGCACATAGTAAGTATTTAACAAGTGCTTGTTTCTTTTTTTCTTTCCTACAAGTATTAGCAAGCAATATATGAATTACATGAGGCCCTTTATCTGGATATTTTGCTATTAGAAGACATGCTCCTCATTTTTTTTGTTTCTTGTAACCTCAGAATTTAAACTTTTATCACTCCTATCCTTTCACTTTGACTAAGAGGTAACTATTAAAATTCAATCAATCAAAACTAGTAGCAAAGAAATAACTGAATACTAGTAGTCATTTTAATGTGTGGCATAATTGCAGCACTTAATATCTAATTGTTGTTCCTAACACCACCTCTCTGACTCAGGTTAATGAGCTCCCCAGATGCCACTGTCACGTCTAAGAGCTATGTGAATAAGAACAGCCAAAAGTCAAGAGTAGTTTCCTCTAAGGCATTTATTTCTTCTATACAATTTATCTAAAGGGGGGGGGGGTAGGTGGAGAGGAGAGAATGTATTGAAAATAATAATATACCACAACAAGCCTAGGAATAGCTAATAGGACAAACACCTCTCCCTCTAGTTGTTCTGTTATGCTAGGAAACCAAAATCAACAAGGGACCAGTCATTTCACACCCACTACTCAATCGTAGGTCACACCCTAACCCCCAATTCTGTGCATGCTTTTGGAGGGAAGGCTGAAGTGTGTTTTCAGGGATACTTCAACCACAAATATACCCACACTCCTCCTTTCTCTCGGATTCAAATCAGAGGAAGCCGGCTGCACAGGCAAAGACCAAATGATCCCAAACCTGCCAGGATCCTGCCTCTAACATAAATTGTGCAAAACTGTCCTTCTCCAAATATTTTTGCACAACCATAAGTTCGTTTCCTCCCGACCCCTAGGCCTCCTACCACACCCCCTCTCTGTTCCCCAAGTATGTCCTTTCCCTCCGGTTCGTGGGGAGGAGGTCCCCTTCCCCTTCTCCATGGGGTTGCTCCCCTCCCCCTCTTCTCCATGGGGGTGCCCCCCATCCCCCTCCTCTCCATAGGGATGCTCCTCTCCCTCCTCTCCATGGGATGCCCCCATCTCCCTCCTCCCCCTCCTCTCCGTAGAGATGCTCCCCCCTTCTCTCCATGGGGTACTCCCCATCCCTCTGCTCTCCACAAGCGTGTCCCCTTCCTCCCCCTCCTCTCCATGGGGTGCCCCCTCCCCCTCTTTTCGGTGGGGATGCTCCCTCCCTAGAGGAGGTGTCCTCTTCGTTGGCCATTGTCCCCCCCCCGCCCCGGGCCCGCACACTCACAGGCTGGTGGTGCCGGGGGGCAGCGGGCCCGAGAGCGCCCTCCAGCCCGGAGCGGGCAGCAGCTTCCTCCAGCTGCAGTCGAGCAACGGGAGAGGACAGGAGCAGGGCGCGGGGCAGAGGCCCGTCCGGGCAGCGGCGGCGGCAGCGGGCAGGAGGAGCAGGGCGGTCTGGGAGAGGAGGAGGAGCCGAAGCAGCGGCCCCGACACGAGCACGGCCAAGAGCAGCTCCCACGGGCTAGGCTGGGGCGAAGCCGCCATCTTCCCCCCGACGTGGGCAAGGCCTCTGGCTAAAGCGGCTCCCGGGGGATCTAGTGCAGCCGCGCGATTCACTAGAGGGCCCGGCTGAGGCCTGCACGGAGCGAGGGGGAGGGGCGCTGCGTGCGGCAGCTACGGCGGCAGCGGCGGCTCGGATGAGAGGCCCGGGAAGGGGAGGGGCGGCGGGGAGCGACGCAGCTCTCGGGACCCACCCCGCGCCGCAGCGTTCGCACGCAAGGACGCCAGCCAATCCACGCCTCTAGGAGGTGGAGGACGGCGCCGTAGGGGCCGGGCTTTTCTGAGGGCGGGGGCGGGGCCAGCGCGAGCTTCCCATTCTAGAGGCGGGACCAACTTCTCCACGCCCTCTCTCCACCCTCCGTGCCCGCCCCTTTTTGCCTCGTCCCTTTCTCAAACTCCTGGTCCCCAGTGCTCTCAGGGCTCTGCCCAGAACTGTGTGTACCTACCGGGAAACTACAGGCGGTCAGTCGAAAGCTCGAGCACCAGCCCCACGTGCTGTATGACCTCGGGGAAGTCGATTACGCTCCCTGAGCATCAGGGGGAGGAGAAACCTCACTATTCTGGGTGCGGTCCCCAAGTGGGAGTTTGAGAAAAGCAGACGTCAGCCCCCCGCTTTAGGGGCTGCGGGCTCGGATGCACACCCACCCGCATTCAAGGGCGCGTGGCTTGGTGGGTGTGAGGAGGGTGCTGGGAAATGCGTGTTTATCCTGGAGCAGAAATTGGGTGTAGCTGCGCGAGCATCCCGAAGTCTGCCACCCAGGGCCTCCCCCAGCCCGGTGTCATTCAAAAGTTATGAACTGGGGCTTTGGGGACGATATATGTGAATGGCATTCTAGCACATGTAAGAGTTGCCTCCCATCCCTTATCTCATTAGGTTCTCATGAGCTGGGCGGAGCAAAGGTGATTACCCTCCTTCCAAACCTGGGGAAAACGAGCCTCGGTGCGGTTGTGACTTAGTCCAAGGTCAAAGACGTAGCAAACGACAGGGCTGGCGGATCAAACCAGACAGGCTTCCCTGACTCCTCGAAGCCTGGCCAGTGGTTCACTTTCTCCTGCTTCGGCTGCTCCGTTACGATTTTTTGAAAAGGCTTTACACTTCTTGGAATAAATATTACTCTCAGGACTCCCAGAGCTTGGCCGAGGGCCTGTAGGGGCAGAAACCAGTTCAAGCCACACTCTGTGGCCCAAGAGCAGTGGGGCAAAAGTGACCCTTCCACTTCGCACTTAATGCACAAGGGAATCCACAAAGAAACTGCGAATGTGAAGGAGCCCCTCCACACACATTTAAAACCTGGCATTAAGTAGTTGTCATCTGATTGGCATGATTTCCTGGCTGTTTAGCCTCAACTGTGCCCTCACAGCTACATGGCAAACTTTTTAGGGACTCTTTATCAAATTCCTCAGAGAACCTGTTTCAAATCTTCCCCAGTCTCCTCGGACCCTGTTCAACCTGTCCTGCCCTTTACTCAGCAAACAACTTCACCTCCTTTATAGAATTACAAGATTTTTAGAGGTAGAAGAGATTTCAGAGATTATCTATTGCGATGGCTCTGAACATCTTGAAGTCCGAGGACCAAAGCAATAATTACCACTGGGTGAATAGAGGTTTGCCCCAAGTGGAGTTTGTAGGGGTTAGGGGGAAGCACCTACTAAGTGCAAGGCACTATATACTAAGCACTTAACAAATATTATCTCATTTAATCCTCAAACAGCCGTGGGAGGTGTTCCCATTTTACAGTTGAGGAAACAGGCAGACATCAGTTAAGTGCCTTGCCCAGGGTCAAAGAGCTAGTAAGTATCTGAGGCCAAATTTGAACTTCTTGACTCCAGGCATAGCAGCACTTAATTTTCCCACCTAGCTTTGTGGGAAGAATGAGCATACTTCTTTTCCTCAGTGACCATTATCCTGGTACCTCATCTCTTATTCTGTCATTAAATCAGTGTCCCTTTGCTCAGAATAACTCTTTCTCTCCTCCCCTATCACCTTGTTGGCTTCTTTCTCAGACCCAGCTTCCTTTGCTTCCCCCACCAGGAGAAAGTAGAAGGTCAGTCAGGCAATAAACATTTATTACTTTTTTATTTATTTATTTTTAGTTTTCAACATTCACTTTTAAAAGAGTTTGAGTTCCAAATTTTCCCACCTCCCTCCTCCCCAGGACAGCATGCAATCTGATTTGGGCTATACATGTACAATCATATTAAACATATTTCTACATTAGTCATGTTGTGAAAGAAGAATCAGAACAAAAGGGGAAAACTATAAGGAAACAAAAAAAGAGAGAGAAAATAGTACACCTCGATCTGCATTCAGACTCCATAGTTCTTTCTCTGGGTATGGATAGCATTTTCCATCATGAGTCTCTTGGAATTGTCTTAGATCATTGTATTGCTCAGAAGAGCTAAGTATATCAAAGCTGGTTATCACACAATGTTGTTTTCGTTGGGTACAATGTTCTCCTGGATCTGCTCACTTCTCTCAGCATCAGTTCATTTAAGTCTTTCCAGGTTTTTCTGAAGTCTGCCTGCTCATCATTTCTTATAGAACAATAGTATTCCAGCAATAAACATTTATTAAGTATCTACTATATGTCAGGCACTATGCTAAATGCCCGAGACAGTCCCTACCCTCAAGGAGCTAACAATCTAATAGAGGAGAAAGCAAGCAAACATATGAACAAACAAACTATATACAGGATAAATAGGAAATAATTTTAAAAAGGCACTAGAATTAGGAGTAGTTGAGAAAGGCTTCATGTGGAAGATGGGATTTAGTTAAGAATTAAAGGAATTAGTGTCTGGCACATAGTAGGCACTTAATAATTGTTTATTGATTGACAGAAAGGAAGCTATTGAAGACTGAAGGCTGAGAGGAGGAGACAGAGTATTACAAGCATGGGGGACAGCCAGAGAAAATGCCTAGAGCCAAGAGATTGAGTGCCTTATATCTGGAACTATAAGGAGACCAGTGTCAAGAGTACATAGTGGAGAATAAAACGTAAGAAAGGTCAGAATGCCCCCTTTCCTGGCATAACTGCACCCTCAGTCAGACTGTACTCTTTGCTACAACTACCCTATGTGGTCTCTCCATATCCCTTTAGTCAAATATTTTGCTACACTCCTCCATTGTCCCATGAAAATATTTCTAGTTATGGCTCTAAGGACACTTTTTTTTTAAACATGAAATTTTGAAGATACTTCTCCTAATAAGAGTAATTGTTCTATTAGTACTCATTAATTGAAAAAAATACCTAATGACAAAAACCTATTAATTCAGTACTAATTTTAAAAGAATTTCTATTTTATTGGAGCAGCATATACATAATTTTACCTACATGCATACATTTTAAAAACTAGTAAAAACATGTGCAAGATATACTCAGCCTACAGAAAGGATGTTTGTTTATTTGTAGACTCACATAATGTTAAATAGTGGAGAGAACGCTAACTTTGAAGTCAAAACATAAAGGTTCAAATCTTGCTTCTGAAGCTCACTGCCTCATGACCCTGGGTGACTCACAACCTCCTTGGGTCTCAGTCTTTTCCACCTGTAAAATAAGGGGACTGGATTCGATGGCCTCTGAGGTCCTTTCCAACTCTACAGTATGATCCCAGCATCCCTTGCAAAGCGTCTGAAGCCCTCCAGAGTTTCAGAAGCCAAACAATCAAGAAGTGTTAGGCTGTGCTGTGGGTAGAGTGCTGGTCGTGGAGTCAGGAAAACCTGAGTTCAAATCCAGCCTCAGATATTTACTAGGTAGCTTTGTGTCCCTGGGCAAGTCACTTAGTCTCTATGTGCCTTAGTTTCTTCACCTATAAAATGGGAATAATATAGTATCTACCTCCCAAGGTTGCTGTGAGGATCTAACACAGTCCCTGGTACAGAGTAAGGGCTATATAAATGCTATTTTTATTACTATTTAAATATAAATTATCATATAAATTAAAAGTATTATTTTTATCAATTTGGTATTTAGTCGTTTTTCAATCATGTCTGACTCCTTGTGACCCCATTTGAGGTTTTCTTGGCAAAGATACTGGTGTAGTTTGCTGTTTCTTTCTTCAACTCATTTTACAGATGAGGAAACTGAAGCAAACAGGGCGAAGTGACTTGCCCAGGGTCGCATAGCTAGTAAGTGTCTGAGGTCAGATTTGAAGTCAAGCCTCTGGACTCCATGCCCAGTGCTCTATCCACTGTGACACTTCCATGCCTGTATTATTATTATTATTATTATTATTATTATTATTATTATTATTATTATTATTATTATTATACACCTACTATGTGCCAGGCACTGAGAATACGCAGACAAAAATGAAACCAGCTTTGCTTATAAGCTTACATTCCATCAGGATATAACATGTACAAATATAACTATATGCGAAATAAAAACAAGGTAATTAAGTAGGATAGGAGAAGGCACTAACAGCTGAAGGATCAGGAAAGGTATCATGGAGAAGATGGTGCTTAAGCTGAGCTTTTAAGGGGATGAGGGGTTCTGAGTCAGAGGTGGGGGCGGAGGGGGGGGGTAGGGATTGGGAGGGGACAGTTTATGCCCAGGCAGAGACTAGAAATGGAGTGTCATTGTGAGAAACAGAAAGCTGATTGGCCAGACCAGGGGTTGGGAACCTACAGCCTCGAAGCCACCTGTGGCCTTCTAGGTCCTTGGGTGCAGCCCTTTGATGGAGTCCAAGTTTTTCAGAGCAAATTATTTTTATTAAGGGGATTTGTTCTGTGAAATTTGGATTCAGCCAAAGGACCGTACTTGAGGACCCAGAAGGCCACCTGTGGCCTTGAGGCTGAAAGTTCCCCACCTCTGGGCTAGATCATACAGGGTGTGAAGTAAGTGATATGTCATATGGCTCATCTGGGGCCATCTCCAGTCATCCTGATCTATGTCTGACCACTGGAACCAGATAGCTCCAGAGAAGGGAGTGAGGCTGGTGACTTTGCACAGCACTGCCTCACTTAAATCTAATTCACTTGCATGTCATGGCTTTGCCTTCCTGCTGTCAGGGTCCTCTTTGAGGATGAAGGATGAACAACAATGTCATATGACTAGAAAGACATGTTAGATCCAAGTGGTCAAGGGTTTTTTAAAGGATAATCAGAGGAGGTGTATTTGACTCCTTTCTTCTTCTCTAGGATTTTGCTACATAAATTCCAACAGCAACAGAAATAATAGTTCAGTTTTATATAGTGTTTTAAGCTTTGCAAAACTCTTTACATATATTATCTCATCCAGTCCTTACAACAACCCTGTGAAGTGTTATTATTGTCCGAATGTTACAGATGAGGAAAGAGACCCAGAGAAGGTTACACAACTAATAACATCTGAGGGAAAAGACTTGAGGTAGAGAGACAAATTAGGTGCCTATTTCGATAGTCCAGGTGAGAGGTGATCAGGGCTAGTGGCAAAACCGAGTAATGTCAATGATTGGAGGGAAAGGCTATTTCAAGAGGTATTGTGGGGACAGCTAGGTAGTGTAATGGATGGAGCACCAGCACCAGAGTCAGGAGGTCCTGAGTTCAAACCCAGCTTCAGATATTTAGTTACTTAACCCCAATTGCTTCCAAAATAAAATAAAGAGGTATTGTAGAGATAGAAAGGACAAAATTAGGCAACCAATTGACTCTGTGGGATGTAGCCTACTGAAACCAGCTCAGACAGGCTCTATAGAGTCAGTGTTAAATTTTCAGTGGTAGCATCTATGCTTTGGAAATTGGCAAATGCTAAAATCCAGGCTTGATTTTATTAGATTTTTTTGATTGTCTAGACTGAAGAACATGATGGAGAAAAGGTTACACTCAAAAATGTGTTGTGGGCACGTTTTTTTGTTTTGGAAAGCTGGTTGTTAAACATTTACTAGCACATCCCTGGTAAGAGTGAAGGATAATAAAAAGGTGTCAGAACCTGGGTGACTAGAAAGACTGCTGTATCCTCAACAATAATAGTTGAGAAGAAGGATGGATTTGTGGGGGAGGGGGAGTCTAAATGAGCTCTATTTTGGACATGTTAACTTTGAGATGTCTCAGAAACATCCAGCCTAAAATGTGGGACTGGAGCTGAGGAGACAGACTGGAACTAGATAAATAGATTTGGGAGTTATCTACATAGAGATAATAATTGAATCTGTTGTTCTCTCTTGAATTATTCATTATTCCAGGTACCAGGGTGATGGTTATTTGGGTAACACAAGGAGTGACCCCAGTGCTTCTAGTGAGGGCCATGCTTCCTTCGAATTCTCCCCCCTTTTCTAGGGCAATGGCAAGACTGCCCGAAGCAGGATGAAGGGATGTGAGAAGACAGATGGATGTAGAAAGACTTGATGTGCTGGTAGCTCTCTGCCTCTTTTTGCCTTTTCCTTTTGTTCTTGAACCTGAAGACCTCCTGCCAGCTATATGGGGAAGCAGGCAGCCCCCAGCATCTGTGGGCTTGCTGGAGTGACCCTTCCCAATATTTCTGATCGTCTTCCTTCCGTAACATAAATTGCACAAATTCAGAATTTGGCTAGTTTTTGTTTTTTAACAACTCGCCACTTAGACATTGTGGATTTGGGTGGGACGTGTTTGACAGGACTAGACCAAGACTTCCAGGCTGGTGACTGGAGTGGATCTCCATCTGGTGGACATATTATGTATTACATCCTTTTGTTGGTTTAATAAGATGACATTCCAGCTTTCTTGTTAAGGAAAGCAACCCATGAGGGATTTGGGCTAGTACCTTTAATGCATCACCCCAAGGGTTACATGAATGACCCGCCAATCAGACAGACAGCCTACACTTGTGTCACATACAGTCAGGGGGACTTGGAATTGGTTGTTTGCCTGATGCCAAAGAGTGTTAATTAATGGATTGACATCAACTCGAATCACTATCAAGATGCCCCAGAGCTCTATTCTTGACCCTATCCTATTCAATATTTATGGCAGTGACTTAGATGAAAATGGATTTGATATATTTGTCAAATATATGAATTACATGGGATATGTTAGATGACAAAATCTGAATAAAAAAAAAAGATCTTGACAATCGAGAAGGGTAGGCTGAATCTGATCAATTGAAATTTAATAACACGCCATGTTTCTATACCACATTACATTTTATAAGAGCGGCAGCAGAACATAGTGGATAGAAATCTAGCCTTGGAGTCTGGACCTCTTTGCCATATACTCTGTGTGACCTCTGAGTAGCCCTAGGCAAGACATTTAATTCCTCGATGCCTCAGGCAACTCACTAAGACCATAAGTTGCAGAATAGTTGATGATCTGCCCTGATAAATGGAATTTCCTTACTAAGAGCTCCAGGGACCAATGAAATCCCAGGCCACAACGGCCATGATCTTTTTGTTGGGGCACCCTTTTCCAACCACCCTACTCCCAACTTCTAATCTGTAACCCACAAACTGACATGTCCTCAATACTGCTGCCCACACCCAGCCTGGGATATCTTATGCCACTCATCAATAACAAGTCTTTCTCCCCTGCCTCAGCTGGGAAGGAACTGACTCATAGTCAAATTGAGAAGCTTAAGATCTTTTAGAAATCATGACCATTTGCAAGACTCTTCTTGAAAAAATTCCCTGAAATGAGTGTTGGGAACCTCAGAGCTGGGTTTTTCTCAGTAATCAGCCTGTGCGGTCGTGCATCTCTGAGGCTTTATCCTCCCCCTGTCCTCCGAGGTTGCTGCCCTGGAATGAACCCACCAGCTTCTTAACCGCCTGAACACCCAGAGAGGCTGTGTGCGTGCCTGCCTGCATGTGCATGCTTGAATGGGAACTGGAAGAATGGAAGGAGAGGGGCCTGCGGGGACAGATACCTCATCCTGGTTGTTCTTTCCCAGGGCCTCTCTGTCCATGAACAGAGCCAAGGTACGCTGCCAAAAAGCTACCCTCTTGTTCCTGGTGATGAGGTTCTGACTGATCAGTCTAACAAGTTGTCCCTGAGGATAACTGGGCTCAAGAGATCAGTGTCTCACTATCCCCAGCTCCCTAATCTGTTCAATGATTGGAGATAAGAGTGTCTAACAGCCTCCAGACCTTGTCCACTTCCCTAGCAGCACTTTATATCCTTACTGAAAATCCAGGGAATGTGACTGAATGGATGGTATCAACTTACTAACTGGGCTAAGTGAGGGGCCAGATACCAAGAGGAGCCTGGGAATAAGAAGGAAGAAAAAGATAATGGGAAAGCCCCTGAACATTCAGCACTGTGAGGAGGTCAGGATCATATTGCAAAAAATAGAGTAACCTATTCAATGTAAGAGAAAAGGGAAATAATTGGAATTTATTCACAAACTTGAATTATTAATATGCTAGAATTATGAAATCTTAGAGCTGGGAGGAAGTTTAAAGACCATCTAGTCCAACCCTTGGGTTCAAAGGGTGTTCAGGGAGGACTAATACGTCTGGTGTGAGGCCTTGCTGAACACTTTTCAGGGCTGCTCGTCCACCTTTGGTGTCTACCTTTAGCAGCTCTCACCTGTGGCTCCAAAAAGCTGTAACATGCAGAGTAGCCACACTCCAAAAAAACCTTCTGGCAGATGTGCTAAACCAGGTTCAGAGTAACCAACAGGCCTTAAACCCATCACTAAGTTAGGAGAGCGTGTACCACAAGCATGTGAAGACTTCCCCTTGGCTGAACGGGCAGATGAGAACAATTTGTTCCAATGGCCATGAAGGTGGCTAAAGCAGGAGCTATGGCTGTGGAGTACTTAGAACTTGGTCAGACACTGAGAATGCCACGGTCATCCTAGGCCAGGTCTGGTCATCTTGGCTTTTGTGTTGCCACTGGACTTCAATGACTCTAGAGGAGAGAGTGAAACTGATGACTTTGGGCAACTCTACCTCACTTAAATCCAATTCACAAACAAGTTAAGATATCACCTGTGATGTCACTGGTTCTCTTTGAAAATGAAGGGCAAACAAGTCCAATCCTTACCCAAATCATACATCTTGTCTACAATCTCCCCAACAAGTGATCATCAAAGGCTCTGTGTGAAGACCTCTAACATAAGGAGAGACTTCACTCCTTCTCTTTAAGGGGGCTCCATTACATTTCTGACCACTCCAATCACTCCTTTTTCCTTGTTGAGCCAAAAATTGCTATTTTGCCATTTACCATCCGCTAATCCTACTTCTGCCCTCTGGGGTCACATAAGACAAGTCTAATCCTTCTCTCACTTAACGGTCAATGGGGAGATTGCATGGTCAGTGAAATGAGCAAAGGATTTGGAGTCAGGGGTTTAAATCCTTGTTCTGTCATTTAGTACTCTGGACAAGCAATTAAAGTTCTCCGGGTCTGTTTGCTTACTTGCAAAAAATGAGGCAGGGGAGGTTTGGACTAAATGACCTCTAGGGTCCTTTCCAGCCACTATCCTATTAATGTTTCAACTGTTTGAAATCAATGATTGTTTTCCCTACTTCTTGTCTCCGGGTTAAACATCCCCAGTTCCTTCAACCCACCTTTATAAGGCATGGTCCGAACCTCCCCCATCATCCCATTCACCTAGACATACTACAGTTCATTAATGACCCCTAATCCTTCTTTTCTCCAGGATCAATACCCATAGTTCCTTCAGGTTCTCTCCATATGGTGTGGTTTTTAGCTTCCCGTGTTTCCTGGTCACCCTCCCCTCTAAGATGTGAACTGACTAGAGCAGAATTCAGTATGATGCTCCCATACTGAATACCATACTTCTATGCAGCCTCAGACTGAATTGGGTTTTGGTTTTATTCTTGCTGCTTCCCTATCATGTTGATGATTCATATTGAGTTTTCAGTGCTAGGTGTTTCGACACCAACTTCTACATAACCACATTTTAAATCCTTGACCTCTTCTGCCCCATCCTCAATTCGGTACTTGATTTTTTAAACTCAATCACCAGATATTTAGCCCTATTCAAATTCATCTTATTAGCTTGAACCCATCAGTCTAGCTTGTTGAAATCCTCCTGAATATCAATTCTATTGTCCAATGAAATTTTCTAAGCAGAAATTCTAACTCTGCCATGAACTAGTTGTGTGAATTTAGACAATTCATCTAATTTTTTGGGGGGGTCCAGTTCCTTTACCTATAAAATTAGGGGGCTAAGCTAGATGATATTACATAATTGATTTTTCTCACCAAGAACTGAAGTACGCTCAGGCCTCTGCACTTAATTAGAGGCATTCTATTGTTGCAGAAAGGGTTAGAGTTTTCCCCCTTTCTTACTAAAGAGGCCCAGATTGACATATGGAATGAGGATTCCTCTGAGGGGATGGCCATTGGGACCACAGCTATTGCCAAGTACAGAGGAAAATACCCCAGCTTGGGCAGGCAGCCTTTAAATGCATGCAATGGTTTTTTGTTTTGCTCTGTTTTTTTGTTTTGTTTTGTTTTCTGGTCTGTCACGATTCAACTGAAAGCATTTTTTTTAAAAGATCTCCAACTCCAGAAATGATAGTAGGCATTGTGTGAGTGTACCCTGAATAGCCTGGAATAGGCTTTTTTTTAAATCCCCAAATTGGGGTCAGCTTAGAAGCTGGCTCTACTATACTTACAGCTGAGTTCTTCCCATGCAACCTCCAGCATTTACACTTTCTGTAAGAGCCAGCTGCTTAATTGACAGCTGGAGGTAATCTCTTCCTACTCAAAGATGCTAAAGCAGGGTAACTGTCCCACAGCTACTGGGAGTAGCAGTGAGAAGATCAATCTATATCATGAATATGGGTCAAACCCTGAATTTTTACCCAGAAGAATTCAGGTCATCCTCTGTGGAATCACTTCATATCAGGGGATATACAGTAACTACCAGAAATGGTGCCTAGGAAGGGCTCAGTAGAGAGTAGTAGAGACTTGGTTGGAATACTTTGGTGTTCACATCTTTGACTTGTCACTACTTTCCAGGTTTTCTTTTTTTCCCCCTCTCCTCTCTCTTTTTACAAAATTTTATTTTTTTAATCTGCCCTTAACCAACACCAAGAGGAGAAAAAAATGAGCATTTCCTCATACACAGTAGAATAGGAAAAAAAGATGATTATTTATGAATCCACATTATTACACACAACATGCAAGTATGTAACAAATTCCCCATGTTACTTTCAAAGCTGTCTTGCTTGTCTATGAATTTCTTCTGTTCTCTTCTACACATTTTCTTTTCAATGTTTCAATGACCTCCTTTTCGCTTTTTTTTGAGGGGAGAAAACCATCCCCCAGTTTAAAAAAAAAGAGAGAGAGAAACAAAATCCTTGCTCTGGTAACAAATAAACATATTCATACAAAACCAATCTACACATTGATTGAGTCAGAAAATGTGTCCCTTTTAGGAGGGGGTAACTTTGGGCAAGTGGATGGAATGGTGAGCCTAAAGTAGGGAAGTCTCATTTTCTTTATTTCAAATGTGGCCTCAGACACTCCCTAACAGTGTGACCCCGGGCAAGTCACTTAACCCTGTTTGCCTCAGTTCTTCATCTGTAAAATGAGTTGGAAAAAGAAATGGTAAAACCATTCCAATATCTTTGCCAAGAAATTGGGTAACCAAGAGTAAGACACAACCAAAATGACTGAACAACAACAAACTTGCTTCACCATTGCTATTCTTCAATATAGATTGGTCATTTCATTAATCAGAATTCTTAAATTTTTCAGAATTGTTTTTCTCTACATTGGTGTTATTTTGTAAAATGTTCTCCTAGTTCTGCTCCCGCCACTCCTATCACTTCGTATAAGTCTTCCCAAGTTTCTCTGAAATAGTCTGTCTAGTCACTGTACAATAATATTCTATTTCATTCATATGCTTTATTGACCAATTTTTGAGCCATTCCCCAATTGATGGGCATTGACCTTAGTTTATAGTTCTTTGCTACTACAAAGAGCTGCTGTTAATATTTGTGTATATTGGGGTCCTTTTCTGTTCTCTTCAATTTCTCTTGCCTATAGGCCTAGTGATGGAATCATTAGGTCAAAGGGTATATAGAGTTTAGTGACTTTTTCCATCTAGTTTCAAATTGCTTTCCAGAATAGTTAGACCAATTCACAGCTCTACTAACAGCGAGTTAGAGTGCCTGTCTTCCCATAGCTCCTCCAACAGCTGCTATCTTCCTTTTTTTTTTTTGTCATTTTTGTCAATCTAATGGGTATAAGATGGAGCCTCAAATCTGAAGGTTTTTTTGAGAAGTGAATTTTGATACCCATGACATTTTATTTACTTATTCATCTTAATTTGAAAATTTTGCACAACATAACAA
This sequence comes from Phalanger gymnotis, assembly GCA_028646595.1. Classification (NCBI taxonomy): domain Eukaryota; kingdom Metazoa; phylum Chordata; class Mammalia; order Diprotodontia; family Phalangeridae; genus Phalanger; species Phalanger gymnotis. The sequence goes on from CM053627.1 coordinate 51,480,740, forward strand.
TGCTTTCCTTATCAAAGTAATATTATTATGCTTTTGTTTACTTCCTCCCCACCATGGATGATGTTTTCATTACATTTTTGGCTATGCTAACAATAAATATAATTTATAATACTACTCATTTGGTGAGACAAAAATACACAGGACGATAAGCCAAGATCCATGGTAAAATAAACCAAAAATAATAAACTCAAAGTCTAAATTCTATTAGTAATGGTACTTCAGGCCACCATCCCCCCACCCACCCTCTAACCTCTACTTGCTTGGAATTGATCTAGAAATTCAGTTCAAGTCACCAAATATTTATTGGGCATCTAGCATGTATCTAAGACTGATTCTGTGGGGGTATGAAAAAACAGGAACATATAATACCTGCACTTAATGAGGTTGGGTCAAAAAGATTTATATATATAAAACAACTTGAGAACTACATACATTATCAACTGAAATATTCATTTAAGTAAAGACAATGGCCAAAATATATGGTGAGGTTAGTGCTACAGCTGGCTAGGAGCATAGACTCATTGAAGAGTAGGATTTGAGCTGAACTTTGAAGGATGGTAGGATAAGGAGGAGTGAGGATATTCCAGGCCAGTAGAAAGAAACACATCATGGGGGCTGGATAAATGTGGCATGTTTGGGGTAGGAGAACTATGAAAACTTGGGGCTAGAGTAAAAGATTCATGCAGGGGAGCAATGGGAGATAAGGAATAGGATTCAACCCTAGAACCCCGAGGAAGTGGCATAGCCAACCTTGTTTGGGAACTCAACTGGTCTATTAGAGTGGAGTTGGGCAAAGAATGCACCCAAGTTTACACTGTTATAATATCCTTTACCATTTACCTATTGGGATTGGCTCTTGTCCTTATATATTTGAGTAAGTTCCATATATCTTTTGGATATCAGAACTTTATCAAGTTTATTAGAAATTTGCTGCAAAAACTGTTTTTTCCTAGCTAATTTCTTCCCTTCTAATTTTAACTGAATTGGTTTTGACTGTACAAAAACCTTTTGATTTTATGTAATCAAAATTGTCCATTTAATTTTCCATGATCTTCTCTATCCCTTGTTTGATCATGAATTCTTTCCCTATCCATGATTGCTGATGGTATTTCCTTCCTCACTCCTCTAACTTTTTAATGATATGACTTTTTATATAGAGATCATATATCCATTTGGAGCTTATCTTGGAATATGGTGTGAGTTTTGGTCTAAACCTAATTTCTGCCAGAATGCTTTCTGGTTTTCTCAGCAGTTTTGTCTAATATTGAGTCCTTATCCCAGTAGTTGGAATAGTTAACAAAACACTGTGTTATTATGTTCATTTGTTCCTATGTGTCATGTACTCAATCTGTTTCACTGATGAACTTTTCAATATTCAATATTTTAACCAGTATGAAATCATTTTGATGATTACTGTTTTGCAGTATGCTTTGAGATCTAATACCGGTAAGCTCTTTTCCTTCTCACTATTTTTTTAGATATTTTCTTTGAGATTCTTGCCTTATTATTCCTCCAAATGATTTTTTTAAATTTCTAGCTCTAAAAATAATCCTTTGGCACTGTGATTGGCATGGAACAGAATATGTATATTGATTTAGTGTAACTGGCCAATGAGGGCTCCGTTCTCAGAGCACATGTAGGAATTCTACCTGTTTCCAGTCCCAAGGGAGCCTTAAAGATCCTGTTTCCGTAAGCCCTGGATGACATGTAACAGAGGGATTTAGCTCTATAGTGCAAAGTATGTGCAAGTGTTCTCTTGCTGTTTTCTGTCCACTAACTGAATGGTGAAAAAAAAAAGCCTTTGACTGGCAATTGAGTGTGCATACAAAAGGCACTAAGAAGTTATTTTAATCTCTCTTTTCTGGTGGTGATCCATTAAAGCACAACATAAATCTCTGAGTAGGCAAGGCCTCTCTCCCTACCCAAGTACCACATGGCCTGGGACACCTGGCACCTATGGCTTCTGTTCATGTTGTATCTTTTCTTTCTATTCTTAGGTAAAGGACAGTTAGAGACAGAATCACCTTTGTGAGCTTCAGGTCAGAAGGACCAACAGAGTTGGGGCCAGCCGTGGCCACTGCAGCATAGAGGAGAAACCTGCTTGACCTAGCCAAGTGGTGAATCAACTCTGCAGCTGAGACCCCAAGTCCTAAGAGTAAGGGTGTGATTTTGTTGTCTATGCTGCATTCAGAAGTGAACTTGGTGGGGTGCTCTGTTGTGAGGAGCTGGGCCACTCAATTACATACATTCAAGGATTTCCATTTCCAGCCTCCATGGAGGCTGGCAATATGTAGAGCCCCTTGCACAGGTTATAAGAACTGGATCCTCATTGGTTAGATCTCCTCCCATTACCTTAAGTTGTATTATCAGTTTTTATTATTAGTTCAGCCCAACCATGAGCAATTAATATCTCTCTATTTAGGTGTATCTTAATTGTTGTAAAGCATTTTAGTGATATCCATATAATTTCTGTATATGTACCTTGGTAAGTGAATTCCAAATATTTTACACATTCTGTAGTTATTTGGAATGGAATTTTTCTATCCTTTACTTTTAGCTTTTGTTGGTAATATACAGAAAAGGCCGATGATTTGTATGGATTTATTTTATAATCTGGTATTTATTTTAATTAGGTTTTTTTTTTGGTTGACTAGCTGGTGTTCACTAGGTAGACTCTCATATCATTGCAGAAAATGATCGTTTTGTTTAAGGCACGTAGGTGGCACAGTGGATAGAGCTCTGGGCCTGGAATCAAGAAGGCTGAGTTCAAATGTGGCATCAAACACTTATTAGCTCTGTGACCTTGGGCAAGTCATTTCACCTCTGTTTGCCTCAGTTTCCCCATCTGTAAAATGGGGATAATAACAATACCTACCTCCAGGGTTGTTGTAAGGATCAAATGAGATAATAGTTGTAAAGAGCTTAACATAGTGCCTGGAACATAGTAGGCCCTATATAAATATTAGCTGTTATCATTATTATTATTTATTATTATTTTCCCTTTGTCCATGTTTATTCCCTCATTTTCCTTTTATTATCTTATTTCTAGAACTCTATCAAACAATAGTGGTGATAATTTACATTCTTACTTTAGCCCTGATCTTATAGGAGAGATACCTTTCTTTATTACAAATAAAGCCGAGTTGTGTTTTAGATAGATACTATTTATCATATTAAGGAAAGTTCCATTTATTCTAACGCTTTCATTTTTTAAAAACAGAAACGGATGTTTTGTTGTTAATATGGTCTATTATAGCTATAGTTTCATAATACTGAACCAACACTTTTCCCCTAGCATAAATCTAACCTGGTCATAGCATGTAATTTTTTGATTTGCCATTGTAGTCTCCTTCTTGCTTTATCCTCTTCTATCGTCATCATCAAATATTCATTGAATATCTATTACGTATGCTATAGGCTTCAAATACAGACAAGTATCAGAAAGAATTCCTGAATAGAAACAAAGTCCCCATACACAAGCTAGTTTCAGCAGCACTTTTTTGTAATAGCAAAGAACTAGAAACAAAGAGGTCTCCCATTATTTGGGGGAATTGCTAAACAATTTGAGGTACAGGAATCTAATGCAATACTATTCTGCTCCAAAAATATAATGGATATGGTGCTTGCAAAGAAACGTGAGAAGATTTCTATGAATTGATACAAAGTGAAGGAAGTAGAACCAAGAAGGCAATGCATGTAACTATGACAGGGGCATTGATCTCTAATAATGAAGAGAGTTCCACACCAACGGGCTTTGGGACTGGGGTAGCACTCCTCCTCTGGCTCAAAATTCATTGCAGTCCTTGCAAATATCAACTGGAACAGGTACACAAGAATCGGCACTTTAAAACAACAAGGTTGCTTTTCCTGGAGTCCCAGGTAACCAACCTTTGTACCATTGACATTAAAATAAACAAATGCACATGAACAGTGTATGTGTACTGTAGACATGGAACAAAACTAAGCATCCCCAGGAAGAATAGTACACCATGTCTAACTATGTACAGCACATAACACATACATACTTCAAAAGTACGTGCACATAGTATATGGCAATCAATTAATCAAAAGCGATAAGCGTGGCTAACTAACAAAGCAAAGTTAGCTAGCTAACTACAACAAAAACACTATCAATAGGCCTACATAGAAATACAACTTATCTATAATCAGTAGAATATGTGCAAAACAATTAACAACAAACATTAACATAACACAAAACGTAGTCAAAATTTAAAAACCAGAAAATTCAAACATATAATTCACATGTATAGAGCAAATATATGTAGTTACATGCAAGGCATTTTTCACAGGGTAAGCTCCAGTATCATTGCCTAGGTAACATATGTACCTTCAGGTTTGCCTGTAACATCATAGCTTAGGCTAGTTATGGCTCTAATAGACCTTGTTCTCCTATCACAGACTGATCTCACTACTCCTATGCTAGAGTTAGTAGTTGGTGTGGGCTGACCATCATGGTCATTATAGACTTGTGTGTCTACACCTGAACTGGCCGCCATGTCAGGTTGGCTATCAGTGTGTTCAGCTTTATAGATTAAATCTGTACCCCTGGAGTCCCTATTGTAGCAGTTTTAGACAGGAAGGGAGTTGCCTCTGGATTCAATTCTCCTGCCCTGTAAAAATACACAGTTTAGTGTCTACATCTGGGTCAGAAAGTCTTTGTACAGCTGCTTAACAGTCTCTTTTCCTCAGCCTTTACCTACCTAGTTGGTGAGAGTCCATCAGCTCTCCCCACTTGTTCATGAGAAAGCCTAACTAATTCTCCTATGGACAAAAGGTGGTTTCTAGGGGCCAATAGGACCCCTTCCATTTCCTGGGGCTATTTTCTAAACAGATACATTGCTCAGTTTCTCAAACTGGCAAATTCCATCTGGACAAATGACAGTAGTCTTTTCTTCGTCTTCTTAAGACGTAGGAATCTGAGAGTATCCACTATGCAAGTCCAAGACTGAAAAACACTGGCTGTCTAGCAAATAATCCTTGGCATCTTAAACTCATGGCATAGTGTACTGGCTGCATTAGCACATTTGATCAAAGTTTGGTAATCAAAAAATATTAATATGTATTTCCACTTTTCTTAGGTACCATCACTAAGATAATGGATGCATGAGGCCTTCTGGATTCTGTGCTGATGCCACTAACCAGCCTTTCTTTGAAATGGTTTCTAAGATCTTCCATCACAGACTAGATCTCCCCCTGAATGGTTGGGAATTAGTGATCTGGATTCTGCAGGGTGCACATCTCACAACTCTCTCATGCAATGAGAACACATATTCTCTTGCTGAGTTCCAGTCCTAACTTATCCCTCCACTCCTGTGGTCTGCAAAGTCGAATACCTCAGGATCCAGCTTCAAGGGTGAACAGCTGGGACTCCTGTGATATTCACTGGGACCTCTTGCCTTCCTCCTCTTGTGAGCCTCTCTACACAGTCAGCATGAATAGGCAAAGTGTGCAGTACTGAGTCCCAGCTTGTTGCTTGCGGTATCCTGCTAGAATTTTGAAAAGACCAGGATTAATTACTATCAACAGTGACACTCCAGTGAGTGTTGTGAGGGTGTGAACATACTACAGACAGAGTATCTCCTTTTTCTGTTGATGCCAACGACTTCTTGGGAAATTTCAAGCTCACCTGGATGTAACCCAGATATGGATAGTTTTTATCACTTAAACCACCAAAATCTGGTAAACATGCCCTCTATGTATAGGAAAGGCAGTCATTTTATTGATGGCAGGAATGCAGGACAAGAATTTACCAGTACCTTTCAGTTTTGCTAAGTGAAACTCAAAGGATGATTTATATGGCCCACAAGGGAATTGATGGAGTTGAAGGAATTGAAAAGAATTTTCTCACCCTAAGGCAAATAGTAGTTTGGGTAATGGCAGCTGAGGCAAGAGCAAAGGATGGGTAAAGATAATTTGGAGCTAAGCCTGAGGGTGTCTACAGGCTTTTTCTGGCTGAGTAAGACTGGATAGTTTGTTTTTTTTTTTTAATGGAGGGAGGAGGAAAAGAAAGGAAGAAAGAAAGAAAGGAAGGAAGGAAGAAAGAAAGAAAGGAAAGGAGGGAAGGAGAGAGGGAGGGGGAGGAAGGGAAGGAAGGAAAGGAGAAAGAAAGGAGGAAGAAAGAAAAAGTGAGAAAATGAAGTAAGGGGAGAGGGAGAGAGAGAGAGAGAACAACAACAACAAAAAAAGCTGAAATAGCCTTCAGGCTAACACTACCTATAATCCTTCTCCTACAAGTGGTTCCATATCCACATATATTTCCTACATATGTTCTCTCCTTACTGGTCATGTGGTGAATTAGGAGAGGGATGGGGAAAGAGTATAGCATTTATCGGAAAGAATTTCACTTGTTATTTATTTTACTGTTCTTTTTGACTCAATGTCTTTTGCTTTGAATTAATGTCTTCTAGTTGGTCTGATAAGAGAAATGTTAGTGTGGGGTTTGTGAGCTATGTCCTTCCTGAAATGTGGCAACCCAAACTGAACCCAGCACTTGCGTTGTGTAGACTATTACTTCAGTTGCCATCTTATGCTTGTTGATTCACATTTAGCCTGAGGTCCATTAAGATTCCCAGCTTTTTTGAAATTCTTTTCTAGCCACACTTCCTTCATTCTCCTGCTAATTAACCCTTGCAGTTATTTTTTTAACCAAAGTGTAGGATGCAACTTTTATTCCTATTATCTCACTGAGTCAGTCATCCACTATTAGTACATATGTCTTAGATAGGTACTGCAGATGGACAACTGGACCCAGACCTCAATAACAAAAAGAGAACAAGCTGGATTATATTTGGCAAGTAGCAGAATTTTCAGTGATTCCCAAGCTGCTCCTGAAAACTAAAACCCATCTCTTTAGTACATTCTTTTAGTAGTGTTATATGGCTGGGAACCATGAATATCACCATCTCTGAAGAATCAACATTGTGGGAAATCCAATAGGAAATGGGAGAACAAATAGATGGATCAATGTAGGCAGAATGCAGCATAATACCAATGATGACTTGTGTGCTAGAAGTGGTATAAAAGATATCATCCTGGCAATGCATGATGAGAAAAGCAGAGAGGATGGTCATGTAGCAAGAAAAAGGAATAAAAGATGGATTCTGCAAAAGCCAAGAGCCACACTGGCATTCACAGAACATTAAAAGACCTGAGGGAAAGACTTTTGATATATTCAGAAGATCTGCTATAGGAAATTTTGGGGAAGGCATGGATAAGTTCCTGGCACACAGTAGGCACTTAATAAATGCTTGTTAAATGACCGATTGACAAGAATACTTGGAATGAGAAGGTTCGTACCTTCTAATTATTGAAATGATACCTTTTGAGTTTATACACACATAGATAAAGTCTTAAAGCTAGTGATGCAAATGTAAAGGGTCAGCAGTACCTCAGAAAAGAACTAGGTGGCTGGAGTCAGCTGGAACTGAGTTCAATTCTAGCCTCAGACATTACCAGCTGTGTGAGCCTAAGCAAGTCACTTAACCTCCAGCAGTCCATTTCCTCATTTGTAAAAAGAGGAAAGAGTTTAATTCTCTGTACGTGTATTCCCAGTGCCTCCCAGAGTCGTTGGAAAAATAAAAATGAAAACAATATCTGTAAAGCACTTTGCAAACTTTAAAGTGCTATATAAATATTGCTATTGTCATTACTCTATGGTTTTATTCTCATTTTCTTGGCAGTTTCTTTTTGGGGTTTTTTTCCCCTTTCTCCCACCCATCGACAACCCTTCCCTTGTGAAAATAAACCATTGCTAATGAATCACGAAGAGCATTTATTTCTCCAGCCACCAGGAGGGGCGTGTGAGCAATGACAGAAGGCAAAGTGCTAACCTTGGAATCTAGAAGAAAGGGGTCAAATCCTTTCCCTGATACTTAGTAGTTGTATTAATTCACTTGGTTGACCTCCCCTGATACTTAGTAGCTGTAGTAACTCACTTGGTTGACCTTCAATTTCCTCATCTGTAAAACCCAGGAGTGTGCGTGTGGGTGGGGTGGACTAGATGATCTCTAAGGGACCTTCCAGAATCTGTGATTCTCTTTTTCTCCCTAACTCCAGGCACCATGATAGCTTGCCACCTCTGGTCTCACTGAATCTGGTGCACAAGCAAGAGAAGCCCTCCAGTTCCAAACAGTAGCACAAATTTTTTTTCCTATTCCCATTGCACTAGGCTGCCTTTTCAGTCATCCAGGCAGAAAGGAGCCAGTTGTTTCTAAGGTGCTCTCAGAATAAAAGCATCTCTTTCTCTCAGACTTTCTGGTTCATGGTTAATGTGAGTCTTGGGTATGACCCAGACTAATGGGCACTCCACAATGTTATGAAAACAACACTGTGTCTTTCTTCAGTTCTGGTCCTCGATTTCAGCTTATGCTGAGGGGAAAAGCTACCTATCCCTTTAAAGAAAGGGATCCTCTCTGTGTGTGCATTCAATAACCAAGCCTGCACAAAGCTGGATGACCATCAAGTTGAAATGGGAAAAATACAAAACAAGGAACCAGAAACCCAGCCCTCCCTCCCCCATCCCAGCTGCTTTGCAGAGCAGCCAAAGAAGTACAAGTAAGCGAAGTGATTGACTAGCAAACCAGGAAAATGTCTCCTGGAAGGATGGAAAGTGAAAGAGAGGCATTTTTACTGGGCTGATATTCCTCATCAGCTTTAGGTTTTGTTCCTCCTCCAGGGCTTGTACCTGGTTAGAACTCAGGCTCAGACTTGTCCTCAGTTCTCAATCCAATCAATTCCACTGTTTCAATCAAAAGTATGTATATATCAAGTGTGTATATGCCTATGATATACCAGGAACTGTATTAGGCACTGGGAATACAAGTACAGAGAATTAAAAGATCCCTACTCCCAGTGGGAGAGACAAGTATATATATAAATATATACAGTATAAACATAAAGTTAATAACTGCATATATGTATGATATGTACATTTGTATGTACATATATATGCATACACATAAACAAAGTAATTAAATACAAGACAGTTTGGGAGGGAGGACACTAGCATTTGGGGGATCAGGAAAGGTTTTATCTGGAAGATGGTATCTGAGTCGCATCCTTAAGGAAGGGGGGGGGGCCTTTGTGAATAGGAGGTAAGGACTATAGGGGCAGCTAAGTGGCTCAGTGGATAGAGTGCTGGAAGGCCTGAGTTCAAATCCAGCCTCAGACACTTAATAGGTGGGTGACCCTAGTCAAGTCACTTAACCCTGTTTGCCTCAGTTTCCTCATCTGTAAAATAAGTTGGAGAAGGAAATGACAAACCACTCCAGTATCTTCGCCAAGAAAACCCCAAATGGGGTTACAAAGAGTCAGACACAACTGAACAACAACGAAGGACTAAGAACATTTCAGGTATTGGAGAGAGCCTGAGATGGAAGAGACACAGAAATGGGAGGTGGGAGTGTTGTAAGTGAGGAGCAGAGAGTAGGTTGTTTTGGTTACAGAGCATAGGAAGGGGAATAATGCTCTAAGAGTCTGGAAGGGTAGGTTGAGGCCAGGTCATAAAGGACATTAAAAGCTAAGCAGAGGATTTTATTTTTTATTTTAAAGGGAATGGAAAGCTTCAGGAGTTGTTTGAGTAGAGGAGTCACATGTGTAGATCTGCACTTAAGGAATTCTTCTGGCAGCAGCTTGCAGACTGGAGTGATAAGAGACTTGAAATAGAGAGACCAATTAGAGGTTGTTACAATAATCCAAGTGAGAGTGAGGAGGACCTGAACTAAGGGGGTAGCTAGTGAGTGCAGAAAAGTTGCATTTGAGGGATATTGTAAAGATAGAAACTTTCCATCCCCTCCTAGGCATCACTCTGCTCCACACATGAACCATCTGTAATAGAGCGCTCAGAATGCTTTATCCTGATTTTTTATCTGAGCTTCATTGTTTTCCCTCTGTAGGTGCACTGTTAACTTCTTCCCAGAAATCCATTCAAGGTCAAGAGCAAGACCACCCAAGCTGGGGAATTCTGAGTAGTCTGCTTAACTCACAGGCAAATACCTCACCACCTCATTTCCATTTCAAAGACTCTGTGGGTAGGGAAAATTTGAGTTATACCAGGGGCCATTTGATGACCAAGAAAATTTATCGGCAGTAGGGACATTTAATGTTGTGTCCCAAGCCTGGGATTTCATCTTCCTGATTCACCAAGAGGAATGGAAGTTAAGTGTAGCCATAGACCAGCCAAACTGCAGCTCCATATTGCATTTAAAGAAGCTGAGAATGTTGGGATGGGAACTTTCTTGTCTCCCAGGAACAGCAAATCTTCAGGATGGAATAGTCTATTTTCTTAACCAAGAACTTATCACAAAGCAGGAATTCTGCACCTATGTAAAAGGCAGTCCTTCTTGGCTCTAGAAGTTCATGGTCCATTAAGTTTGCAAATCTGGCATCTGTAGTATATATGAGACTTCCTGACACTGGTATGGAGCCTTTGGTGCCCAGGATTCAACCCCTGGAATAAAGGAAGGAGAAAACTGGAAGATTCCCAAATCCTTGGCAGAACATATACATATTAGTCTCTGGTCCTTTCTTTTCTTCTTTACATTGTTGCCTTTGTGAAAGCCCTGTTCACTCTGTGTTTTTCTGTCCAGAGCCTGTGTGCCCCAGCATGCTGAGAGCCTTGGGAAGAGAGGGAAAAGGAAGCGATAACAAAATGTCAAAGTACTGCCAGCTGTTTTTGTCTGCTAAGATCTTCTTGTTAAAATTACCTCCGGAGAAGTTAAGCTGTCAGCAGAGAAGTCAAGAAGTCATGGAAGCAAAAATTAAACACACTTAGACAGTGTAGTATCATCTTGGGCTTAGAGTCAGAAGACCTGGTTTCAGATTTTGATGCTGTTAGACTCTGTGACCTTGACTCTGTTCTTTGTTTTTTGAAGAGAACCAATGATATCACAAGGTTATGTCTTGACTCTTGTTTGAATCAGATTGAAGTGAGGCAGAGTTGCACCAAGTCATCAGCCTCACTCTCTCTTCCAGATTCATCAAAGTCCAGTGACAGAACAGACAAAAGTCAGGATGACTGGTGAAGGCCTGGGATGCGGTGAATGACCTTGGCATCTTTGATGTCTGACCCAGCTCTAAGGACCCCACAGGGTCCCCTTCAGCGACCTTCATGACCAACAAAACAAATGGTTCTCATCCACCCATTCTGCCAGGGGAAGTCTTCACATGCTTGGGATAGACGCCTCCTCAACTCACCAACATATTTGAGGCCTGCCAATTACCCTCAAGCTGGTTTAGCCTATCTACCAAGAAGGTCTTTTCAGGGTGTGGCTGCTGCACATGCTATAGCTTCTTGGAGCCATAGGTGAGAGTTGGGTAGACACCCAAAGTAGATGGTCAGCCCTGGAAAGGGCTGGGCAAGCCCACACACTAATGGTGCTAATCCTCCTGAACACTCTTGGCTCTGTAAGACCTTGGGCAAGTCATTTATAACTTCTCTGAATCTATTTTCTCATCTGTAAAGAAATTGGAATGGAAGAACTCCAAGGTTTCTTGCAGCCTTAAGTCCTATAATCTATGGCAGGGCTGCCCAACCTTAGGTTTCTATTGAAACAATAGACAATATATTTTGATTTGCCATTTTAGTGAGAGAGCTCTGAAGTAGCTGGCTTTGTTTACTAAAGCATTTATGTAAATTTATTTGCTTGTAGGCATGCCCACATAAATGCATAAATTGACAACACTGATCTATGATATACAAATGTCTGATAGACAAAATGTCTGGATTTTTTTTTTTTATCATTTTGACAAATGATACTTAATTGAAGCCTCCCTTTCCAGTCTTATGACACATCACTGCCTTTCACATACTCTCCATTCCAGGACGCTTGCCTATTTGCTGTTCCTGACACAAGACAGTCTATGTCTCACCACCATATATAGTTGTACCAGGCTCTCTTGCAGTGTCTAGAATGCACTTCCCCTCCCCCCTTTGCCTCTTAGGCTCCCTAGTTTCCTTCAAAGCTCAACTCAAGCTTCACATCTTACCTGGAGTCTTTCCTGATCCCAGAAACTGATAGTGCCTACCCCACCTCCAGTGGTGGGGGTAACAGTTTAACAACGGACTAACATAACAATGTATGCCTGGCATTCTTTTAAGTTTAATCAGCATTATTAACATTTTCTCAATTACTCTCAAGTTTGGACAATCTTTTAGGCTTTTGTTTTGTTTTGTTTTTTTGGCAGGGCAATTGGGGTTAAGTGACTTGCCAAGGTCACACAGCTAGTACATATGTCAAGTATCTGAGGCTACATTTGAACTCAGGTCCTCCTGACTCCAGGGCCGGTGCTCTATTCACTGCACCACCTAGCTGCCCCATAAGTTTAGACAATCAATAAAACAGTAAGTTAAGCCCTGATTGTTAGCATTTGCCAGTTTGGGAAGGGTAAATGCTCACACAGAAAATCTAACAATTGCCTCTCACCAGCCAGTTTGACCTGCCTCTAGGGCACCCCTGCCCTACCCTGTGTGCACACACACACACACACACACACGTGCATACACATATGTATGTGTGTATGTGAAGAGGTTAAGCAAAATGATGATAGGTAGTGAACCATACGTTTCTAGGGGTGCTTGTGACCCCAAAATACCTACATTCTGGGTCCTGCCGAAAGAATTCGACTCAAGCCTTCTCAGCCAAGGGAAAAGACAAAGTTTATTAAGGATTCACCATAATGGGTTGTCTTAGGAAATCCCACCCTTTGTGACACCTGTTTTCACAGGTGGGCCAGATTCAATCTACTGAGCTAGATTGAATCTGAGCCCCTTCATGGAGGCAAGATGGAGATTACATACACAAAGATTATGGGAGGGATTGAGGGGTGATCTAGGGTGACTAGAGGAGGGCTTTAGGGAGGGTCTTGAGGAGGAGTCTAAAGAGGAGGAGATGAGGTCAGACTCCAGGAACCAAGAGAATGAGATTAAGGGTGGGAAGTAGCTAAAGGCATGGATCAAGGGTATCAAGGGTATCAAGGCATAGTATCAAGGGTGGGAAGTAGCTGGACAATAAAGCGCAAGGCTAGGTAGAGATTTGGGCCTAAGGATAATGTAAGGCTTATGGCCTTAGGGGAAGGCCAGATCTAGTTGGAAGATTCAAGGAGAGTTCAAGGGGGCTCCCAGAGACTGTGCTCCAGGTTCAAGGGGGTTCCCAGAGACTGTGCCCTCATCATATATATGCACATATTTACATAAATACATGTATTTATTTCTATGTGTACATGTTATTTCTGAGCCTCAGTCTCTTCTATAAAATGGGGAAGGGGGGAGTGTAGATTTGATTTCTGAGCTCCCTTCAAACTAAATCTATGATTACAAAAAAAAAATGTAACTCCTCGGAGGAAGGATTATTTTCATTTGTCTGTGTATTCCCAATCTAGAACAGTGCCTAGAATATAGTAGGTCCTTAATAAATGCCTATCATTTGATAGACTGAAGCCCATTTCTGTCAGGCTCACAGAAAACCTGACATATATGGTGGGTGTGAGTATTGGCAGAAGGTGGGAAGGGAAGGGGAAGAGAATAAGTATTTATATAGAAGCCACTACATGCCAGGCATGGCGCCAAGTGCTTTACATATATGATCTCATTTGATCCTTACAACAAACCTTCGAGGCAAGTGCTATCGTCATCTCCATTTTATAGTTGAGAAAAAGGAGGCAAACAGGTTTTGACTTGTTCGCACAAGGTCACACAGCTAGTAAGTGTCTGAGGACAGATTTGAATTCAATTCTTGCTGACTCCAGGCCTAGCATTTTATCCCCACTGTGTTTACCTAGCTGGAAAAAAAAAAGGAATATTCACAGCAGATAAAGCCACCAGATCCCATGTCCCAAGGACACTCCTCAGAATGTCTTTCCTTACATGCCACCATTTTCCACTACATGCACATGCACACGCACACAGCAAGTTTTCTAGACTTTACAAGGAAGCTGCTTAGTCATTCCCCACTGGGGCAAAGGTGAGGTGTGTCCAGGAAGCTACCTAGCCTTGGTTTTGGGGCTGGGAGCAGGAGTAGAAGGAGGTTCCCCTCCGGGGAAGACCGGAGAAAGAGAGAAAGAGGTTGAGGAAAGGGAGGGGAAGGAAGGATCAGTTGGAGGGAGGGAAGGAGAAGGGGAAGAGGAGGAAGGGTAGGTAGGAGGGAGATGAGGGAGTAGAGAAGAGAAAGTAGGTGACTGGAGGAAGAGGGGATGAGGAGGAGAGATAGGCTGAAGGTAGGAGAGCAGTGAATGGAGGAGGAGAGGAAGGAGGAAGGGTAGGTAGGAGAGAGGAGGAAGTGGAGAAAGAGAAGGGAAAGGAGGAGGTAGTGGAGAAGGAGGTATGAGGGAGATGAGGAGGGGGTAGAGGAGGAGGACGGAAGAGAGGAGAAGGGTGAAGAAAAGGAGAGATAGGTAGGAGGGAGATGAGGAAGGAGGGAGATGAGGAAGGAGTGAAAGAGGAGGGGGAGAAGAGGAGAGAGACACAAGGAGGTCATAAAGAAAGATAGGTAGGAGAGATGAGGAAGGAGTGAAGGAGAAGGGGGAGGAGTGGGAGGGAAAAGAGAGGGAGGAGGAGGACATAAAGAAAGAGGGATAGGTAGGAGGGAGAAGAGGAAAGAGTAAAGAAGGACGGGGAGGAGGAGAAGGGGGAGGAGGAGAGGGAGGAGGAGGGCTTGAGAAGGAGAGAGATTGGTAGGAAGGAGAGGAGGAGGGGGTGGAGGGGGACAAAGAAATGGGTCACTGTTTGGGGTTGGCTAGGGCAACTGCTGCGCTTGAACTTTTATTCCAGGAACAAATCTTTCCTCTTCTCACCAATGACCCAGATGAACTGACCTTCCTACAGTAATAAAGTGCCTCTGTGTATGGGGGGAGGGGGAGGTGGGAAATAAGGCTGACTCCATAGCCTTGGGGGTGAGAGTTCTCTGGGTAAAGAAGAGAGATCCCGACGTGCCCTTGAGGAGGGCACAGAGGAGGCAGAAAAGGGGGTGGGAAGAGGAGGAGAGATGAAAAACAAGGCAGAGACTCGGCCAAAGCTCCTCGCTGCCCACCTGCCAACATTTCCCATTCTCGGCTAACTCTTCACATTGCTTCCCTGGCTTCACACATTCTTCCTTCAGATCGGGGGTTCTTAGTCTTTCTGGTATCGAGGTCCCCTTTGGCGATCAGCAGACCCCTCAGAATCGTGGTTTTAAGTGCATAAAGTAAAATACACAGGATTACAAAGGAAAACAATTATAGTGAAATAAAAGTTATCAAAAAATTTTAAAAACAATTTTTTTTAAAGATGAAAAGTAAAAGGGAACCATTAGGAGGGAGTTTACAGGGCAGTGGGAATCCGTCCCAGGCTGAGGGGGATTGTCTGGGTCTCAGAATTACCCCTGGCAGCCATTGCTTCCTCCTTCCCCCGAAAACAAAATCTAAAATCCTGCTGCTGAGAGGCAGTGACTTGGTGAACTCTGGGCCTCATCTCCCTTCAAATCCTCTACCCCACCCTGGCCACTGAGACTTTTCTTCCGTTTTCTTTGGCCAGGTCAGGGGATCAGAATTCTTATTTTTAAGCTGTCAGGAGAGGGCGATCTGGAGCTAAAAAAATGACGGGGTCACTTCACCCCTGGGCTGCCTTACTAATGACTTTCAGCTCCAACAACAGAAGCCTGGGCGCTTCACAAAGGAACATTGTCATACAGATTTTCCCCTCTCCATTCCTCAAAGAAAGATCCACCGCTGGTGCCCTCCCCTTCCCCCCCCCCCCGCCCCGTCTACATTCCCGTCATTATCCCCTTGCCTTCCCCCACCACCTCCAGGAAACATCAGGAAATGAATAAGACAAGTCTTCCCAAGTGGAGAAAATTGCGTTCTCTGTGGGGTCACATTGCCGTAACTGGAGAGTTCTGATTGGAGACCACGTGGCTCAGTGGATAGAGAGCGCTGGTCTGTCAAGTCGATATCTGGGTTGGAATTTCGCCTCTAATGCTTGCTTACTGGCTATATGACCAAGGGCAAGTAACTTAATGTTTTGAACCCTCAGCTTCTTCATTTGCAAAATGAGGATAATACCCATGTTCGTTACTTCAAGGTGTTGTTTTGAGGTGCTGTGATATAATACAAAGAATCCCCAAAAAGTGTTGGGACTATTTTAAGTTCCAATAGCTCGGAAGGGCACTGAGACTTTGGAGACAGGTTGTGTATTTAAGTGCTTGATACGTGTCAGTTTGTTCTTCATGCTAAATGCTCATGTAAAGGTTAGTGCGAGCTTGGGGTGTGGGGGGGAGGGGGAGCAACCTCGTCAAAGCACACTCCAGATTGGTGCAGTAAGGGAGCAGTATTCAAATCCTGTTTCAGACACTTACTACCAGTGTGACCCTGGGCAAGTCACAATGAAGCTCTTCAACTCTCACTTTCCTCCTCTGGAGAACCCTGGGGTCGGGGGTGGACCAGGTGATTTCTCAAGCCTCTTCTAGCTCCAAATCTGTAGTCCTATAATGCTGGCTTCTCCCTGGGGAAACAATAACTTAGCGATGCCAAATGAGTGGGTTAAAAGACAGAATTGAATAGTAAATTTTTTTAAAATACTAAAAGTGTGAGTTAAACTAAGTTGAATTGTAACAAAAAAAATACCCAAAAATTGTGGGTTAAAAAATAAAATTGAATAATAAAGAAAAATACTAAGTGTGAGTTAAAAAACTAAATTCAGTTGTAACAAAAATGCAAAAAAGTAGATTAAAAATAGAATTGAACAGTACTTAAAATTACTAAAAGTGTGAGTTACAAACTAAACCGAATTGTACAATTTCCTTTGTAATTTGCAAAAATACAAAAAAAGTGTGGGTTAAAAAATAAAATAGAATAGTAACTCAAAGTCTGGGTTGATTTACAGGTGGGTGGGTCATAGGCAAAAGTGTGTAAGAGAGAAAAGGGGGTCATCCTTATGTCTTCATCCTGCACCGAAGTGGTTTTTAAACAGAGAGGGATGGAACTGGAAGAACAGATGGGCTAGACTTTGAGAGGATAGGCAGACCTGCAGGGGGCAATTGTGAGTACTTCAACCGGGGTTGAGAGTATAAATTAGACTTTTGTTGAGAGGACTCGTCTTGGATAATAAGGCTGGTTCCTGATTGACTGTTTCTTTCATCCCATCTGGCTGGGCAACCCATAGTAGGACCCCATTCCTTAAGCTCTGGAGAGAAGGTGGAGACCATGCATGCATAAGAATGAGCTTTTCCTTCCTGGCCCCAGCTGGGAGCCCCAGACTGTCCCCAGGAACTTTAGATGTGATTATCTAGAGACACACATAATAGAAACTTCCCCGGGTTTCTAGCTTCTTCACTCTCCTCTCAGTACCACCCAGGCCACTGATGGAGAGAGGAATACTGGGCTGGCTGAGAGAGACTTCAGTTCCCCTTTGGCAGTTTCAGAAAAGCCATTCTCTCTCTGAAGGGGCTTTCCGATCGCTTCTATCTATGCTCCCTAGGAAAGCTTGGACGTGGTTTAACCTTAATCAAGGGAAGGCTGTGATCCATTTCTTACCCTCCCTCTTTGCACTAGTTAAAATCAGTGCAGCCATTGCCTTTGCTGTACGCTTTATTATAAGGATATGCATGCAGAGCTCAAAAGAATAAATGAATGGAAACCAAACGACTTAGCGCTTTCTTTTTGCAGAGCATGCTCTCTGAAAAGCAGACTGGAGGCCCTGGTCACTTCACACTTTTCTGCATTATAGTTTTATCTTCCCAAAGAAACCATGAGCTCTTTGAGGGAAGGGAACTATCAAGTCTGGGGCTTTCTAGTGCTCCCTCCACAGCACCAAGCCTCTTGCTTAGATCAGGGCAGGGATTCCACAAATACTTATCCACCTAAATGCTCATTTAATAGAAGGAAAGTGGAACATAGAGGTTAAATCACTTTCCAAGGGTCACATTCGATTCAATTAACCACATTAATTCAATTAATCCCTACCACCTGCAAGACATTGTGCCAGGCCCTGGAATACAAAGATCAGAACAAAGTAATCTTCCCTGCGCAGAGGCTTGGGTGGGTGGGTGAGCTGGGGCCTGGGGTGGTACAAGGTAACCAAGGAGTGAGTATTATCAAGTGTGGAGATTGGGAAAAAACAGGTGCCACCATTGAGGTGGCATGGAAATGGAGTGGTCTGTTTGGAAGCAGAACAGAGTATGAATCCTGCCTCAAATGCTCACTAGCTACATGACTTTGGGTAAGCTGTTTAAACTCCTTCAGCTTCAGTTTAGTTATCTGTGAAATAGGGATAACAATAGCACCTGCCTCCCAGGAGTGTTGTGAGGATTAAGTGAGATTTTGTCATTGCATGTGTGCATATACATACATGTACACATATATGTGTGTATGTATATGTGTGGGTATACATGTGTATATTTTACACTAGGTCTGTATCCTCATTTGATTATCACAATAACCCTGGAAGGTAGATGCTATGATTACATACACACACATATAACACACACATATATAATGTTACATGTTTAAAATATAAACATATAATACAAACTCTTTAATATGTAGTCATAGCACCTACCTCTTAGGGTGCCTTTCTCATTACAATGCTCTTATTATTCAATGCTATTATTACATATATGCATGTAGACATATATGTAATAATCATACCATATATACACACAATATATACATATGCATACCCACAAACATATGTAAATACACAAAGTATATTTAAATATATTTGAAATACACACATACATAGGTGTATGTATGTTGCTTCGCAAATCTTAATGTGTTGTATACATGTTGGGCATTATTCACTTTATTATTAAGGCTCCCAGTAGGAGATTACACCCACACTGAGCCTTGAAAGAAAACAAGGATCACCGAAGGCCTGGGGATAGCTGGTACCAGAAGACGGAGCCTTCAGGTCCGTGGTAGTTCATGGCACAGCTAAGAACAGAACTCAAATCTCCTAGCACCCAGATTGCCCCTCTCTGTCCTCTATTCCTGCAATCAGTGATTAGAGAGGAGGGAAGGGCAAGAATGCTTTGCTGCTTCTTTCCAAGAGGGCCTGAAATCATCTCAACTTCTTTATCTTTTCCGTTTACGAACTATTGGAATTGAACAGAAGCATTAACAAAAAAGTTAAAGTCCAAACTCAGTCTAGCTTTCAACCTATGTCTTCAGCCTTATCTCACTCCCCTTCATTTGCCCTAACCCTGTAACTGAGGTCTTGATTATAGCAAGAGAAGTAACCTTGTGTAGTAGAAAGATTTGAATTAAGGAAAGATCTTGGTGCCAGATGAATCCATATTTCCATTCCTTGGCATCCATTTCTTTTTTTGAGGCCCAGCTTAAGTACTGCCTCCTCCATGGCCCTGTCACTTAACTGCCTGAACCATAGACCCTGACACTTGGAAGGGACCATGGTGGGGGCAGGGCATCTAGACCCCACAGTCATAGGCCACAGAGTCCCCACCATGACATATCCTACAAATATCCATCCAGCTCCACTGGAAGATTTCCAAGGAGGGGGACCTTTAAAGGCGGCCCATTCCATTTCTGGACAGCTTTATAGGAAGTTTTTCCTGACAACAGGCCTAAGTTCGCCTCTTTGTGACTTCTACTCATGATTCCTCAGTTTCCTCATCTATGAAAGGGGGAAGATAACACCCTTCATGCCCACTTTGTAAGGTTGTTGTAAAGGTCAAGTGAGATCGTGTATGTAAAGAGTTCTGTAAACCTTAAAGCAATGGCTTCCAACCTGGGGCAAGAGTTCTTAACCCAGATAGATTTCAGGGAGTCCCTGAACTTTTAATATCTTGACAACTATATTTCAATACAATTTCCTTTGTTATCCTAAGTTTTTATTTTATTCATTTAAGATGTTATTCTAAGAAAGGATACAAAGGGGTTCCATGACCAAAAAAGGAGTTAAGAGCCCCTACCCTTGAAGATGTGAGAAGCTTCTCAAGAGATAGAGAAAAATTTTGGTAAATAATTATATTATCCTACTGAAATTAATTTTTCTCCTTATTTTTATGTGCATACATGTGGTAAACTCTAAAATTTATTTCTTTTCATATTCAATATTGGTTACAAAAAGGTATACTAAGGGTCAAAGGGAAATGGGACCTTAAAAATGTTGGGAATGCCTGCTTTATGATACTACCTAAGTATCAGCTGTTATTTCCCTTTCCAAAATTTTCAGTGACTCCCTAAGATAAGACTGGATGAAAGAAGACAGGATAAAATTCAAATTCCTTAGCCTAGAATTCAAAGGAGAATTCTCATCAAGCAGCCTCAGGTTTTTTTGTTTTTCCACAAAATACAAGGGAAGGTTCTCAGCTAAAAAGATGAGGGAGAAGGAACAACAGACAGGAAGAGAAGGAATGAAATTGTTTGCAGCAATGAATCAATTAGGGAGGTATAACAGGATTGCCTTGCCACAGCGGGGACCCAGTTGAGATTACACAACATATATCTCTGGTCGATCCCGACATCACAACTTCATTTGGCAGTATGGGAGAAGGAGCTAAGGCAGAAGATGGTAGGAGTGAGCCAAGGCTGAGGCTTGGCAAGCAAGATCGATGACGGGATAAGGGAGCAAAGGATTCAAAGAAAGACAGTACAGAGATCAAGGGGTCAAGATAGGGAAGGGAGAAGTGTGTAGAGGTGATAGCTTTGGAAAAAACTAAGGGGTTGTGAGGGATGCGAGTTCATTGTGAGAACCAAGAACAGAGTTTGGGGTTACAAGGCAGAGGGAGAAGTGGAATGAACTCTGAAGTTCATGAGAGTTTATGAACTCTGAAATTCCATTATCTGATCACAATCTATTGATGTGATCAGATAATGGAATTTCAGAGTTCATAAAAGAGGAAATAGTGCACTTGTGGGGGATGGCAAGATCAGGACATAAACATTTCTGTATATAGCTGAGGTAGGATAGAAAAGTAAGTCATGGGAAATCCCTGTATTGCATTCTACTATGTGTATGGAAATGCTCCCTTTATCTGGTATTTGTGAAGTTCAGAATTTTTTAAAAATGTGTGTCCTATGGACTAAATCTTGGACTTTCCTGGAATATTATTGTTTAATTATGGAAAAGCAAATTAGGAGCCTTGTAAGATTGATTCAGGTTTGAAGTCTAAATCTTTCCCCATCATTCTAGGATAAGTAAAATCTCGAGTACCTACTGTGTGCCAGGCCACTGTGCTAAGTGCTAGGAATACAAAGACAGACAAAAAAGCAATGTGCTCTGGTGAAGCTCACAATCTAATTCGAGGAGAGATGGGAGGAGACAACAGGCAAACAACTATGTATAAACAAGATGTGTGTGTGTCTGTGTGAGTTTTTTAAGTAGTTGTTTGTTTTTAGTACTTTCTCTGTGCTGATTGATTTTTAACCTGTGGCCCTGTGTACCCACCTGCTACAGGATGATAAATGGAAAAAAAACAAACAAACAGATAAAGGGATTTGATGGCTCTTCACACTTTATCTTCCATCAGTCCTGAAGGGGCTTCCACATTCCTGACATATCTATGTGGCTTCAGGGGAGTGTGGGTACCTTTTGCAGGTCATCAAAGGACTGGGGAGAAATTTGTGCCAAAAACATGTACAAGAATTGACCTTATGAAGGGTGGTTTGACTGAGTGGAAGGAACAGGAATGAGCCTACCGGAGAAGACACATGGGGAGGAGAAAAGGAAGAATCTCCAATTTCACTTTATACCATCTCTTCTAAATGAGAGTAAATTGGCCTACTGGGTTGGAGAAGGACATGATCCAATCAAGGAAACAGAGAAGCACAGGAAAGAAGGCCAAATATTCTCTTTTCTCAAAGTTTTCCTAGAAAATGGTTAGTTCCTTACGAACATCATATTAAAAAAAATGCTCCAAATCACTAATAATAAGAAAAATGCAAATTAAAATGACTCTGAGGCTCCCACTCACACACTTTGGATTGGCCAGGATGACAAAAAAGGAAAATGACAAGTGTTGGATGAATTTATGGGAAATCAAACATCTGCAAATTTGTGCAGTCATTCTGTAGCCTAATTTGGAACTATCCCGAAAGGGCTATAAGACCATGCATACCTTTTTACCTGGCAATACCATTACCAGGTCTACATCCCAAAAGATATAAAAAAACAAAAAGGAAAAGGACCTGTATATATGAAAATATTTATAGTAGCTCTTTTTTGGTGGCAAAGAACTGGACATTGAGGGGATGCCCATTGATTGGGGAATGGCTGAACAAATTGTGGTACGTGATTATGATGGAATACTATTGTGCTATAAGAAATGACGAGCAGAATTCTCTCTGAAAAACCTGGGAATATTTACATGAGCTGATACAAAGTGAAATGTACTGGGTACAAAGTAGCAGCAATATTGTAAGGTGATCAGCTGTGAATGACTTCGCTACTCTGAGCAATACACTGGTCCAAAACAGCTCTGAAGGAGTTAGGATGAAAGATGCTATCCATCCCCAGAAGAAGAACTGATGGTGTCTGAATCCTTTTCACCTTTTAGAAGTGTTCTTTCATTTTCCTCCTATCATTCTTAAAAATCATGATTTCTTAGGTGAGTTCATCTCTGAAGACTTCTTTAAAATAAGATTTAAAGTAAGATAAGGTAAGTCCTTTTTTCTCTTGCTCTCTTCCTATTTATGACAGTCTTTTTGTGATTCTGTCTCACTGTCTCTCAGTCTCCTCAGTAGCTATGTTCTAATCTTGAGTAGGTCTTTGGAAATTTTTTGTATCCTTATTTCCTACATCAAATAAGAGTCAGCCCAAGCTAAACTCGTCCATCTGCCTGAAGTTAAAGAATTTAGAAAACCTAAATTTTCTGTGCATAAGCATTTTTTCTCTTTCTGAAGATGAGTTCCTGAATTTTTTTTTTTTTACTATTCCCAGTACTTCTGAGGAAGAAGTACAGGTGGTGATAAACAGTCCCTGACCTACATATTTAAGCTTCAGTATTTGTCCTTCCAGTGAATAGCCTGAATTAATTTATTTAAGTATTGACTGATTTGACCGTCTTGCTGTCTGAGGGATTCTCAAAGGTCTTCTCCAGCACCACAATTCTGCAGCACTGAGCTTTCCTAATAGTCCAACTCTCACAGCCATACATTGCTATTGGAAAAAGCATAGCTTTGCCTATAAGGACTTTTGTTGGCAAAGGTCCACTCTGCTTGTTGGTATTTACAGATTTGCCATAGCTTTCCTTCCAAGAAGCAAGTGTCTTTTAATTTCATGGCTGTAGTCACCATCTGTATTGATCTTTGAGCTCAAAAATACAAAATCTGACACTGCTTCCATTTCCTCACCCTCTCTTTGCCAGGCAGTGATGGGACCAGTTGCCATGATTTTAGGAGTTGGTTTTTTTTTTGTTTATTTGTTTGTTTTTTTTTTTATGTTAAGCTTCAAGCCATCTTTTACACTGTCTTCTTTCACCCTCATCAAGAGGCTTCTTCATTCTTCTTCACTTTCTATCTTTTGAGGGTGGGGAGAATACTAACAAAGGGGATTGGGAAAGGCTTCCTGTAGGAGATGACATATTGAGCTTATAACAGCAAATCAAGAGGCAGAGGTGAGGAGGAAGTACATTTCAGGAATAGAGGAATAACTGCTGGAAAGGCAAGTGGTCAAGGAAAACACTAGGGTGGGACGGTTTGGTTGGACCATAGAGAATGTGTTTGGTGAGAGGGCAGGGGAAAGCCTAGAAAGGTGGGCTGGAGCCAGATTTTGAACAGCTTTAAATGCCAAATGAAGGAGTAAGTAACCTGGGCTGAATTGTGATGACAAGCAAACCTGGTGCCTGAAATCATAGGAGTAAGAGACTGAAAATTGAAAAGAACCTCAGAGGTCATCTGGTTGAACCTTCCTAATTTTATAAATCAGGAAACTAAGACCTAGAGGAGTAAAGTGATTTGCCCAAGATCATACCTGCATGAGTAGGTGCTCACAGAAGCAGAGAACTGTGGCATTGTTTTTACTTTTACCTTCTTGGATGCGCCATTGCTTTATAGTTTCGTTCATACGTTTACCATTAATGGGAAAAGCTAATGAGCCACTCGGTTTTTAGCTAGATATTAGGGTGCCTAATTTTCTTCTTGTTATCTTTGGAATATATTTAATGAGAGAAAATTGTCTCCTGCAGGCCTGCCTTATCTCTTGAGTTGTTAGAAATATTTGTCGTTTTTTTAATTTTTTCTTTCTCAATGGGATAGAAGGAATGTAGAAAGGAGAGAAAATAAGCTTGTTAATTGAAAAAAAATTAAAAAAGAAAGCAATTTGAGCAAGTTGTACAAATGTATTTTATACATTCAAAATGGGGGGTTATTGGACATAGAATGAGAAGCTGTGTTTATTAAATATGCACATTCATAGCATATTGGGATTATTTTTCTATCTTATCTAGCAGGCAGACTCTTTCATATTTAAGTGTCAGGAAACCCTCTTTTCTTCCTGCTCCCTTTCCCCAGCTCTTGTCCTCCAATCCCAGGATGGGGTAGGGCTATTCAGATAGACTGGCAGCTCTCAAATTGAAGAAGGAAAGACAAAACAAAATGTGCAACAACTGGCTTCTTTGGAGCAAAACAAAACAAAAAGCCTTCAAACCCAGAAAATCAGAAGGGAGCATGAAAGCTACAACCACCTCCCTGAAATATTCAATAGGACATCTTGGATTCTTGGATTGTACCTCTGCTTCTAGGCTTTAGATCTATCCCTGTGATGAAAAGAGTTCACTAAAACACTAGGAAGTAAGAAATTCAGTCAGTCAACTGGCCACCTTCCCTACAATATTTCTTTACTAAAACAAATTGGGAGGATTATTAGCAAATCCATGAACTGTTCTTGTTTATAGTATTTCTATGCTGATTGTCTAATGTGAACTCTTATTTTGTTAGTGCCCTATTGCTCAGAAATAGAAACATAAAAATTTAGAGCAAGAAAAAAGAAGAAATTTAGAGCAAAGAGGAGCTTGACTGATCTTTTAATCAAATCCTTTGTATCTTTACAAATGGAAGAATTGAGGCCCAGAGAAGTAAATGAGTTACCCATACATAAACGTGTGAATAACTTAAGCCTTTTATTTCCTATCAGGCTACCATCTTCAATCAATTTTTTAGGGAGTGAGTCAGAACCATAAGAAAATTTGGACATAATCTAAACTCCTGAATTTTACAATAATGAAAACTTTTATTATGCACATACTATGTGCCAAGCACTTCCCTAAACCCTAGGGATATAAATATAAGCAAACAAGACAGTCCTTGACCTCTTGAGAAACTCACATTCTAGAAGGGGAAGACAATCTATTTAGAAGAGTGGTAGCGAAGGAGAAATGTTTTGGTCATGTTTATTAGACTGGTTTTTCCCAGCCTGTGTTGGAGAAACGAGTCTACTAAGTACGATTATAAGGCCATTTGCTTCCTTTCTGTGGGCTCTCAGTTTCTTCCTTGGCAAAACAGAAGGCATAGAGTAGTCCTCTAGTCCTGACAATTGGATCCCCTGTACACCTCTTGGAAAACAATGGTAGATGAGAGGGAAGCAGTAAGAGAACTAGAAAGGGTCCCAACTGCCCTACTCCAAGGCCCCTATTCTGGGCATCTCCTTAGCCTAATAGCCCCCATAGGGTCAGCCAATCATACAAGCAGAGCTGGAAGGGCTCAGAGGGCATCTAGCCCAACGCTAAGAGATTTTTATCTTCAATCTCTTTGAAGTCAAATGTCTTAGTCATAGAATCTTCAATTCTTTGGACTGGCCCCCTTTGTGGTTTGGCTGTCGGTTCCTGCCTTTCTCTCCTTCTTTCCAACTCCTCAGATGACTTTCTGTCCTAGATCAGTACTCTTGCACCAGCAGCAAACTGGCTTCTCCTCCATATATGCCTCTAGGAATCTAAAGCACCAGCTTTGGGGATATTGAGACTTGAGGAAATGAAAAAGACCAGAGATCTCATACTTCTTAAGGGCAGTGACTGGTTTTTCATCTGTGTATCCCTACACTACTCAGCACTGGCAGGACTTTGCCTAGAGACAATTGAATGACCTTAAAAATATACTCAGGATATTCCAGCAAAGAAATTTAATTGAATGAATTCAGGTCAAAGTCCTATTGATGCCTGAGAAAATGAGAATTGTTGCTCTATTTCAGATTTGCTTTAAAAGCAAAGCTTGGAGTCCAAGCTTTTGCTCTTTCATTTCACTAACGAAAAGAAAGTTCTTCCTAAGGATTTCCCCCCTCACCCACCTCCAGTCATTTTTCTCCCCAGTTTTACAGCCTAATACAGTGGTCATGAGGGTGCCAGCTGACCATCTTGCCTCACTCTTCTTGGGAAGAAAGTACCCAGCTATAGGAGTTGATCATTAATGAAATTAATCATGAGTAGAGTGTTAAGGAAGTAATATAAAGGGGTGTGGTAGTCCCTTAAACTACCCCCGCCCAAACCCCTATAAATGCATATTCTTCTACGCTTTAAGGTCATCTCATTTTCCTGTGTCTTTGACTTTTGAATTATAGATTTTCAAAGGTAAAAATCAGATCTGTTCAATTACTGGCACCGCCCCCCCCCAACACACACACACACATACACACACACACCAGTGTAAAGGAAAGAAGAAAGGGACTCTACCCATAGCAAAGATAGATTTACCCACATCCTCCAATGAATTGCAAGGCATTTATTAAGTGCATACCACCAGTATTACAAAGTACAAGGTAAACTGGGAGAAAAATTCATAATAAAATCGTCTCTGCCCTCAAGAAGCTTACCTTCTATGGGGGAGACAACAAACACATAGACACATATACAAAATATGTTCAACCTACATATAAGGTAATTGAGGATGGGAGAAGAACACAATGGGGGTGGGGGATAGATCAGACTATATAAAACGTAATGCTTGAGACAACTATTGAACAAAACGAGAGAAAAAGACGTGCATTCTGGCCATGGGTGCCAGTCAATGGGAAGGCATGGAACGGTGTTAAGGTCAATTTGGTTGGTCTAATCTGTAGAGTTTGGGAAGGGGAACACATGGTATAATGAGGCCAGTAAGGTAACTTCAATACCTCATCAGGTTTTGAAGAGCTTGGAATGCCCAAGGAGTTTCTATCTGATCCTAGGGATTACAGGAAATCCTTGGAGTTTAGCATCCACTCACCTTGAGACCTACACTTAAGGAAAATCACAGTCACTTCAGGCCAGCAAAGGCAGTCTAGGAGAAGAGGGAGGACACAAAACCTCTCCCCACTCCAATCCATCCATAAAGTTGGCCAAGTGATATTCCTAAAGGGTAGATCTGACCAGGTCACTCCCCTGCTTAAGAATTTTCAGTAACACTGTCCTGTCTTTAAGATAAAATACAAGCTCATCTGTTTAGCATTTAAAGGCCTTCACAGTATGGCTTCAACTTATCTTTCCTGGCTGATCTCACATGAATTCCTATCAGGGACTCTACACTCCATCAGACTAGAATGCTGAATATTCCTAGTACAAGATGTCCCATTCCCCACCTCCATATCTTTGCATAAGCAGTACCCTATATGTGAAATCTTCCTTATCACCTCTACCTCTTGGACTCCAGCTCTTTTTAGGACTCAGCCCAAGCTTCATGTCCTACTCAAGGGCTTTCTCAGTTCCTCAGGTTTTCAATCCCTCAATTCCCCACCTCTGAATTGCTTTGTATTTACTTCAAATATATTTATACATACATTGTCTGTGTACATGCTCACTCCTCCCCTCTAAGAAAATGGAAGCTCTGTAAAGTCAGACTGCTTCAGTTTTTCTTTGTATCCATAGCATCTAGCACAGTAGTGCTTAATAAATGCTTATTTGAGTGGAAGAAAAATCAAGACCATCACAATATAGCAACCAATCAATAAACATTTATTAATCACCTACTAGGGGCAGCGAGGTGGAGCAAAGGATAGAGCGCCAGGTCTAAAGTCAGGAAGACTCATCTTCCTGAGTTCAAATCTGGCCTCAGGCACTTTTACTAGCTGCATGATCCTGGGCAAGTCACTTCACCCTGTTTCCTTCAGTTTCCTCATCTGTAAAATCAGCTGGAGAAGGAAACAGCAAACCACTCTGGTATCTTTGCCAAGAAAATCCCAAGTGGGGTCATGAAGAGTCAGACACAACTGAAGAAAACCTATATGCTATGCATTACGCTAAATGCTGCAGGATACAAAAAGAGGCAAAAGACAGGTCTGGTGGGAATTGAGAACCAAAGAACCTGAGTTTGAATCCTGGCTTTCCACATGGTAGACTGTGGCCTTGGGGTAGTAACTTAACCTCTGTATGTCTCAGTTTCTGCATCTGTAAAACAAGGACAGGCTGATTAGATGACCTCTAAAGCCCTTTCCAGTCCTAAGATAAAGAATGAGTCATCTCTCCCAAAAGAAACACAAAAAAGAGTCCTAATGAAATGATTACATACCTTGTCAGTTTTTCCACAAAAAAAATGATGTTCATGAAAACATTACTGGGGACAGTGAGAGGTGCAGGGGCAATTTAGAATTATCTCCTAAGAGCTGATTGTTAAAATTTTCATTGTAATCATTTATACCTCAGAAATCAGCGAAAGCTACAAATCAAAACCTGATTTCTTGGTTTGTTGATTGTCTAGGTTAACAAAGTGATGGATAGAATCTCGCAAATTAAATTGAAAAGTGGCCTGCATACATTTTTCTCCCCTCAGAGAGCTGGTTGTTAAACATTTCATAGCACATCACTTTGTGACTGAATCTATTCTTGGCGTGGAGATGAGAAGTTGAAGGGATCAAAGACATGAAGATGTCAAGAGTGCGATGAGAAATGAGGTTCAGAGAATAGTCTAGTTTGTCAGTAATTAGGAGCATTATGACAAAGAGAGTGATGTAAACTGGCCAGGCTCTTCTCCCCACTTCCTTCCTGCTCCCTCCTCATAGTGGAGACATATCTGTAGAAATGGCCAAAGTGATTGGTCAACATTCAAGGTTTAAACAGAATAAATTATACCAATTCCAGAGTGCATCCTGATTTTCTTTCAACTCTTGTATTAATTTTGTGTATGTTAGAGGCAGTAGGTAGCCTAGTGAATAGAGCACTAGGCCTGGAGTCATGAAGACTCATCTTCCTGAGTTTAAATCTGGCCTCAGGCACTTACTGGCTGTGTGACCCTGGGCAAGTCACTTCACCTTGTGTGCCTCAGTTTCCTCATCTGTAAAAGGAGCTGGAGAAGGAAATGGCAAACCACTCCAGCATCTCTGCCAAGAAAACCCCAAATGGGGTCCCAAAGAGTCAGATAGAACTGAAACAACTGAACAACAACCAAAAAAGAGGCCATTTGGCATAATAGCCAGAGCTGGCTTCATAGTCAGTAAAATCTGAGTTCAAATTCTGTCTCTGGCACCAATGGACTGTGACCCTGGGCAGGTTACTTAGTCTCTTAGTGTCCTCCCTAGGTCTCTAAGTCAATTCCAGAAAAGGCGCCGATCTGAATTGTTAGATGTTTCTCACCTAGATCTCTGTGCCCCTTCCCTCTAAGTACCCAGAGTTCTCAGTACTCTCACCAATGTCCCCATCTTCCTCTCCACCGAACCCCCTTCCCCCAAAAAAAACCCTCTCCAGAAAGGGTTGGAAACAGTGACATTAAAGTCCCTTGGCAGTCCCAGTTCCAAAGAAATTTGCATCTTGATAGGGATCAAAAGATAAAGCAAAAGGAGTGAAGCTCTAATTTAGACAGGATTTCTGGCATCAGACTCTAGGTCATAGAGATAATTTGGTGGGGGTAGGGAAACCTCCACACTTCTCTGAGATGGCACATGTCAGGGATTGGTCCTTATAGCTATTCCTTTTAATAGCTTCAAATTCCTGTTTTAGGATATTATGCAGGAGCTCAGTTATCAGCCATGACATCTGTGCATTCCTTTTCCTTCACCTCACATCCCAACCCCCAAGGGATTTGATGTATCATCATCATCATCTAATTGACTGGATGTTTGGCATCATGTAGAAAACAGTCTGAGTGTGACAAAAACAGGATTTGGAGAAGTGGGAGGAGAAAGAGAGTGGAGAAAGAGAGGAAATGAGGGAATGACTTGTAAACATTTTTGCATTTTATCAGTGGGCTGTCATTGAATGTCACCTAGGGGGCATTCTGGGAAAGAGAGAGAATGGCCCCTCTCTAAAAGTTTATAATTTAATAAAATGAAAAGAAGGGTAATAAACATGCACATGTATATAGCACTTTAAAGGTTTACAAAACAAATTTGCAAATTCCGGTACAATATTCAGGTAATACAAATGCAGAAGAGGAGAAACAGAGGCAAAGGCAACCAGTTGGGGCAGCTGGTAGATGCTATTTCTTCTCAGGAGCCCGTTGCTTGTTTATTTCATTTATCCTTCTAAAAACAGTCCTGAAAGAGGAGGAGTGTTTCTTCCCATTTTTAAAATAAGAAACTGAGGTTTAATAGAAGACCCCAGAGTTTCTGGTCCCCAAACTTCCTCATAGTTCATTGGTGTTGCCCATCTGTTTGTTCTCCTCCCTCTTTGATGGCTATGGAGACATGTTGGAAAGGATTCTGAGGAGCTCTCCTCCGAATAGCAGCGACACCAAGTCCTTAGGTTTGTGCTAGAGTCATCGATCTCTTTGAGCCTTCTCACAAAAGGGAACTAGAAGGTGACAAAGGGGCAGCCTGGGAAGCTTTGTTCCCAAAGAGGCTTACTGTAAAGTGAAATTACCCCAAAGGTTTTTGTCCTGTTCCTCCTCCTCTTCTTCCATTTTCTCAAGGACTAGGGATAGTTTGTCTCCTTTTTCTCTGCTGGTTCCCGTCATGCAAGCTGTTTTGCATGAAAGGGGAGGGAGGGTAGGCCTAACCAAAGTATTTCTGTTGTAACATCCTGACCTGATCTGTATACCCAGGACATCATCCTTTAAATGAAAAGGGAGTGAAAGGATTGTATATGTGTCTGTTGGAGGGAGGTGCTGACAGGGATAGTCAGGGAGAGACAGAAAGGGAAAGGAAAACATACTCCCAACCAGTCATTTATTACTATAGCACTGGGGGAACCCTAAATGACAAAGAATTAAAAAAAACAGTAAAGAATGCTGGTAATTTGACAGGTTTTCTGTTCTTGGCTGTCTAAAGCAGGAAAACTGGAACAAGAATCAGTTAGTCATCAATATTTATGGAACATAAACTAAACATCAGGCTTACATTAGACCAGGTAGAATCAAATTTCAAGTTGCTGTTCTGTTTGGTGATACCCACCCTCCCCTCCCCACCCCACCTCCCAAAGCTGCCTTGCATTTTAATAAAATTAACTTCATATTTGCAGAGGGCTTTAAACTTACAGAAAGCTGAATAGATTTGTCCCCTTGATACGATGTTTTCCTTAATGTTAGTCCTTTCCATCTGTTGATGATCTCCAATTTGTCTCTCATACGTATGTGTGTATGCACATATGTATGTATGTATGTATGTATATATGTGAGTGTATCTCTCTATCTCATTTGTTTATAGTTGTTTGTTGTTTCTCCCAATTTGTTGTTTATTGAGAGCTACTTGAGAGCAGAGACAGTCTTTCTTTGTATCCCCAGAACTTAGCACCTTGCCTGACACATAGTAGGTGTTTAACGTTTATTAACTGACTCACAAAAGTTCTCACAAATACATCTCATCTCATTTGTTTTAGGTACACCTATCTATGTACCTATTGGCGCCCTCCTTAGAATGCCCTTTTTGAGGGCAAAGGATTGTTTCACCTATATGTTTGTATACCTAGCCTGGTCCATAGTAGGTGTTTAATAAATGTTTAGTTGCTTTATTGATCTAGTTCAGGGGTAGAGAACCTGTGGCTTCGAGGCCACATGTGACCTTCTAGATCCTTGGATTCAGTCTTTTGACTGAGTCCAAGCTTTATAGAACAAATCCTTTATTAAGGGGATTTGTTCTGTGAAGTTTGGATTCAGTCAAAGGGCCACACTCAAGGACCTAGAAGGCCTCGAGGCCGAAGGCTCCCCACCCCTGGTCTACTTTATTGTTACAACAACTCTGGGAAGTAGTGCTAATGTTACTTTTTCCATTTAACAGAAGAAAGAATTGTGGCTCCCAAGGCCAAGATGTGATTTAACTCAAGATGGACACGGAAGCTTCAAATCCCACATTCATCCCACTAAATTACAGATGTCTCCTACTATATATTTTTAACTAAGGGAGCTCTTCTGTTTATTCTTTAGGCTTTCCTTTCCATATTCTCGTCCACCTCTTTCTCTTCAGCTAGAAAAAGAAAAAGTGAGCCAGAATGAAGTACCAACTTCTAAATGGTCTGTGCCATATAAACAAAAGGCCAGGGAGACCAAAGGATCTACCAAAAGTTCCATAATCGAGTCCTAGCCAAGCTGGAACTGATACTCAAGTCTTTCCTGATTTTCCATTAATGTTCTATCTGCTGCATGTATCTGTATTTTTTGTTTTGTGTGCTAAGCTTATTTTTGTTTTTAAATTTTTTTTTTTTGCAGGGGGGAAGGCAGGGCAATTGGGGTTAGGTGACTTGCCCAAGGTCACACAGCTAGTAAGTATGTCAAGTGTCTGAGGTCGGCTTTGAACTCAGGTCCTCCTGTCTCCAGGGCCAGTGCTCTACTCACTGCACCACCTAGCTGCCCCTGCTAAGCTTATTTTTTAAAGTGATTTTAGCAAGTGATTTCAAAGTGAATTTAAAAAGACTCGCTGTTCTAAGGATTAAGGGTTTCTCTTTTCCTTTCTTTAAAACAATTTTTTATTCTGAAATTAAACAACAAAAAAGGGGTTTTTCCATACATCGGAACACAGAAAAGGAGATTCTATATGAAATTGTAAATCTCTATTTCACACTGCTTGCTTGGGGAAAAAAAAAGATAAATAAATTCTACGCATTACTTTTAAAACTCTGTTGCTTGTCTGTTTCCTCTGGACTGTCTGTTCTCTTCAGTTCTGTTCTGTGGATTTAAAAAAATGTCAAAATGCCCCATTTTTTTGCATCAATATTGTTAAATCCCTTCCCCACCCCACCCCAATTAACCTAAAATAAGAAAGGAAATTCTTATAACAAATAAACATAACCAAGAAATATGAATGAAAACACACCATGTACCAAAATGCATGTCTCTAGACCTTGTGTCCATCACCTGTCAGGAAGTTTTTCCCCTCATTTTTAGGGAGGTTAATTGAGAATTCTTTCTCAGACAACTATACGTGACTGGAGTGCAGAAAACCCCTGGTTAAAAACTTCTCCTTTAAGAGATCTCTCTGCATTTAAGGAGGTTCATAATAGTCAGCATTTTTTTCATAACAGAATTATCTGCGAGAAGGTCTCAAAGAATGTTTCAAAGCCTAGATAGAGCATCTCACAGCCCGAGGGAGTGCTTTTCCTCCAGTAGCTTTTGAAAACCCACAATGGGGGTTGTTTGAAGGCCAGAGTCCTCATAGTCCGCCCAGCAGCACACTGGCTGGCTCCCTGCTAGTCCCAGTTGGCACCAGGAAAAGTTTGGTAATACTCACCAAGAAGAGGCACAGCTCTTAGCAGGGAGTTGGATGGGGCAGGGGAAGTTTCCATGTTATTTTATGTCTTTGGGATGTCAAAACAGTAAGTGGGTTAAATTAGTCCAACCAATTACGTGCCGTTCTGTAAATCTTCAATTTATCAGGGGCTTCAGAGTCCACCTAGTCTAACTAATAACTAACCAAGCAGCCCTCTTTTACAAAATCTCCAGCAAAAGGGCATCCTGCTTTCACTTGAAGACTTCCCAAGGGGCAGCTAGGTGGTGCAGTGAGTAGAGCACCGGCCCTGGAGTCTGGAGGATGTGAGTTCAAATCCAACCTCAGACACTTGGCACACTTAATCCAATCTCAGACACTTGGCACACTTTACTAGCTGTGTGACCTTGGGTAAGTCACCTAACCCCAATTGCCCTGCCCTCCTCAAATTAAAAAAAGACTTCCCATGAAGGGGAGTGCTCAGCAAACCATAAAGCAGAGCTACAGCAAAACTTTGTCATTATAATTTTTACTTTCCTCTGAGTCAGCCCGCTCCAGACCTAGACAGAAAGGTTTTCTTTGTTTGTTTGTTTTTTGTTGTGGTGGTTTTTCCCTACATCAGGTCAAAACCAACCTATAGTGGCTTCCTCACAGGGATGTTGCAAGGTTCAGTTGAATCAATATATATAAATTACTTGGCTAGCTTCAAAGCTATGGAGAGAGGAAGTCATATATTTTGGCATAAGTTGCTTTCAATGGCTCTTGAGTTGCATCTCTCGTGTCCTACAGACTAATCCTGCCTGTAGGGCCTGCTCTGGGGCTAAAAGGGGCTTGGAGTAGTTGTTTAAGCCTTGCTTTCTCTGCTGTTCAGCTTGGCTTGCTTCACTTCTTGGCATCCGAGGTTCATTTATTTTGAGGTTTCCAACTCTGAGATAGATAGGTAGGTAGATAGACAGACAGACAGACAGATGATAGATAGATAGATAGATAGATAGATAGATAGATAGATAGATAGATAGATAGATAGATGGACTGGCGGATGGGTGGACGGATGGGTGGACGGATGGATGGATGAATGGATGAATGGGTGACAGAAAGAGCTATCAAGATAGAGGGCTAGACAGACAGAGGGATAAATGGATAGACAGATGTATGTGTTTATATACATATATATATATTCATCATATATGTTGTTTGTTGTTCAGTTGTGTCTGACTCTTCATGACTTCATTTGGGGTTTTCTTGGCAGAGATGCTGGAGTAGTTTGTCATTTCCTTTTCCAGCTCATTTAACAGATGAGGAAACTGAGGCAGACAGGGTTAAGTGATTTGTCCAGGGTCACACAGCTAGTAAGCGTCTGAGGCCAGATTTGAGCTCGGGTCTTTCTGATTCCAGGCCCAGAGAGCTATCAACTGCACCTCCTAGCTGCCCACATACATAATATTAATTAAGGTGGGACTTTTTTACTGTTTTCCCTTTTGGAGCACTGAAGTAATCAAGTGTCTTTGTTTCTTTGATTAAATCGAGAGTCTTTGATGCCTTGCTTAAGAAATGAGAAAGCCTAGTTCACATAGGTTTGAGTCAAATGCCTGCGATGCTTGAAGAAGCATGATTGTGACACCCTTTGACCCTGAACAGGGTATGTAAACTCAAAGGTTAGCGTTTTGTTCAGGGGCTCTCACTCACGGGAAGAGTGTTGTGTGATTTGGCCAGACAAGACTCTGGGTGGCTGCTGGAGCCCCCGGCTTTGGAAAAACCCAAATGTTGGCACTCCTCTCGTAATTATGTATTGCTATAGATAGACTGGTTTGTGTTATTTGCTCTGTTTATATAATGTATGTTTGCAATTTCTCTTTGTATTTGCTCTGAAGTTCAGGGTGTTGGCTTTTCTCCCTGAACTAAGTGAGTGATATCTGTATGTTTGATTAAAGCAAGGTTGTAACCCCTTAAAGTTGCTTTCCTTAGAAAAGCAGATCAAAGAACCCGTTTTGGCGGCCCTTCTGTGTGCTGGTGTTGTGGGTCTTACACAGCCACAGTAGCAGCAAGCCATACTGTTGTTACAACACATCAAACATACACAACATATGTTTGTGTACATATAACACATAAGCACATATATTCACATACATACTGATTTTATATATACTAACACATATAGCGTGTATATACACACAGCATGTAAGTATGTATATACATTTGTGTTTATATACATATAATATATACAGAGTATATGTATACTCATACCATACATCTATATAGGATAGGGACAGCTAGCTAGATAGAGAGACAGATAGATAGATAGCTGTAGTTATAGATAGGATAGGATATATGTATACTCATATTATACATCCATATAGGATAGGGACAGGACCCGGGCTTCTTGTGATTTCATTGGTCCAGGAAACCCTGGATGAGTACATAAAGGGCCATAGGTGTCCTCAAGGCTGCAGCTTCTATATCCCTGCACTAGGCTTAAAGTCAGGAGATCTTGGTTCCAATCAGGTTCTGCCACATCACAGATGGGTGAGCTTGGGTAAGAACAATTGCTGACGTTCATACAGTAAAAAGTTTCCAAAGTGCTTTACTTAAATTATTTCTGGTAAAGATGCCAATCTAGACATGATGTCAGGAAAAAATTTCTTAACAATAGAGCTGTCCAGAATCAGACGTGGCTGCCTCCAGAGGCCTTGGGTTTCCCCTCATTGGAGGTTTCCTAGCAGCGGCTGGATGACTATTTGCTGGTTATGCTATAGTTTGGGACCATCTAGTTCAACCCATATATGAAAGGTAAGTCACTGAAATCCCTTCCAATCCTCAACTCCTGTGATTGTGTGGTCTTGTTTGAGCCTCATGAAAGCCCTGAGAGACAAGGTCCTAGGCTCCCATTATTCTCATTGTATAGAATAATGATGGGAATAATAGCTAATACTAACATCGCACCTACTGTGTGCCAGGCACTATGCTAAGGACTTCACAAACACAACAACACTGGGAGGTAGGTGCTATTGTGATCCCCGTTCTACAGCTGAGGAAATGAGGCAAACTGGATTGAGTGACTTGCCCAGGGTCACACAGCTACTAAGTATCTGAGGCCAGATTTGTACTCAAGTCTTCAAGGCCTTCACTCTATCCCGTGCTGCTTCTATATATGAGGCAACAGGATTAGACTGATGATTTCTGAGGTGCAAATAACGTTGAAAATTTAACAACCTGCCTTGCCAAGCCTGGAGCTGGCCATTGTCCAGCAAGATGTTTGCTTATCTGTGAAGAGGAGGGAAAAAAACAACTGAGTAGAGTAAAACAAACAAACAAACAAACAAACAAATACAGGGATCCCCCGATGAGATCCAGAATAGGAAATTCCTAGGTGAAATAAATCCAAATGCTGGCAGTTGAAAGGAGCAAATCCAGGAAGCCAAGATGACCAGAGAAACAAAAAGCCAATTGCCCATTGTGGGTCCCCACAGTAACTAGCCCGGCAGGTCCTACCAGCAGGAGAAGGTGACAGCTTGCACAAGATGTACCCTGAGAGCTGTGGAAAGTAGCAAGTCCCAAATTAGCTGCCTTTGGATCGATCTGCTTTAGTATGACCCCTACCCTTCCTACCTGACCCAAAGAAAGTTCCCACCAACAAACTCACATAGCTGGGGTCAGTCACGATGGAGTTATTATCCCCAGGTCACCCTTTGAACTTACTGCAATCAAACTCTGCCATTTTGCAAGGGGTCAAGCCTACTGTTATCAGCATAATTGTTTTCAGTTTGTTATTTTCTTTTCTCCACTCCACTCCCTCCCTTTTTAATCCTTCTTCCCTCCACCCTCCCCACCCCCATTCAATTCAAGCTTCTTACCTGGAAAACCCTAAGGGACACTATTTGGAGCTAATCTGATTTCAGGATTTGAATTTCTCACATGTGAGATGTCTGAAAAGTAGTTGGAGAGGTGAGATTGGAGGTCAGCAAAATGATTGGTATAGGAAAGGCAGATTAGAATGTTATCATCATAAAGATGGTAACTAAATCCATGGGTGCTAATGAGATCACCAAGTGAAGTGTACAGAGGGAGAAGAATAGCCAGGACAGAACCTTGAGGGACACCTATGATGAGAGGGTGTGATCTAGAGGAGGATCCAGCAAAGGAGACAGAGGGGGAGCAGTCTGATAGGTGGGAGGACAACCAGGAGAGCGGTGTCCAGAAAACCCAGAGAGAAAAGAGTATTAAGGAGAAGTGAATGATCAATAGTGGCAAAATGCTGGAGAGAGGCCAACGAGAATGAGAAACGAGAAAAGGCCATTGGATTTGACAAGTAAGAGATCACTGGTAACTTTGGAGAGAGTATTTTCCATGGAATGATGAGGTAGGAAATCAAATTACAAGGGATTAAGAAGAGAGTGAGAGGAAAGTGGTTTTGTACCTAGATACAACAAATGTTTACTGAATTGAATTAAATCCATAAGATTAACAGGAATCCAAGCAAATGACACAGAGGAATAGGGACTTGAGTTTGCAGCATTAAGGAGGAGACACTGTCAATCCCTCTAGGGTACCTTAAAACCCAAAGGGAGATGCAGACAGCCTCACTCTGGAAGATTAAGGCCAGGATATATTTTATATTTTATACACATATGTATATGTATACAATATACATACACGCACACATTTATATATGTGTATACATACATATATGTATATGTACTTACATATATATAATGCCATTGCTTTGTTGCCTTGGTCAGCAAGCAAATGATTTGCTTGCCAAGTAGAGAGATGGCCACCAATGGCAAAACAGGTAGCATATAAAACTACACTCATTTGTAAAATTTCAAGGAGGCTGGTGGACGATTATGAGCAGTATCATCTCAAAAGGCCAAGAGACTCTCAGCTTCAGAGGCTGCACTGAGTGCACAATCATCTGTAAACAGAAAATCGTGCACCAACATTCCCTCCACTTTGTAGCCTTTTCAAGTTGAAGAATTTACTACCAGTGGGGTAGCTGACCTTGATGCCGTGTTCATCCTCATTGAAAGCATTCGACTGCACGGCTGAAAACATCACGCTAAAAAGCGTGGGAGCAGGCAGACAGCCCTGTTTCACTCCATTGATGACTGGTGAAACTGACGTACAAGGCTGAGGAACTTCTCTGGGCAACCAAATTTTGACATAATTTTCTATAAGGCTTCACAACTAATGGTATCAAAGGCCGTGGTCAGATCTACAAACGTTGTGTATAGACCTCTGTTCTGCTCCTGGCATTTCTCTTGGAGTTGTCAGGCAAAAAGTCAAGAGAATCAAGAGAGGGTAAAGCCAGGTTAAAGAAAGATTGGCAAAATATTTAAGGAAAGGACTTCCAAGGGTGAAAATGGAAAGAGGACTAGAAATAAAAGAAAAATGAAAAAGAAACCATCTCAATTAACTGTTTCTCCATCATAGATAATGAAAACACCAGATTTGAACCTGAACATCTCATTCCCATTCACCAAGTATAGGACATATAGCAGCTGTATGTTGATTTGATTTGTGGAATCTTAGGTGTTTTTTTGGAATTTCTTTATCATTTCATCTTTAATCACTGATGTTGGCGCATAAGCTACAATTATTTTCATATTGGTCTTTTCATAAATACTTATCATTAGTACTAGAATTAGTGATGACCGATGTAACATGAAAGACTATTTTTGTAGCTTCTAGACATAAGATCAGCTTCACTCCATCTCCTCACTTTGCCTCTCCCAGTGCCTTTGAGCCATTCTTCAATTTTGCTTCAACTTCTCTTCTTCCTTATTTATAGCAAGAAATGTCAAGATTGAGATGATTCAATTGCTCTAGTGATGTGTCCTCTAGTGATGAGTAACAATGGCCAAGTTCAAGTTTGTGGGTGATCTAAAACTGTGATTCTTAGCGCCTCCTCTACCCCCTTGCCCATCACTCGACTTCCAGCACTAAAGAAGTGTAAAGAGAGGTCTCATGGCACTTAGCACCATCTTTCATTTTTGTTTGTTTCACGTCCAGAAATTTTTTAAAAATACCAGTTGGCAAGTGGAT
Organism: Phalanger gymnotis; assembly: GCA_028646595.1. Classification (NCBI taxonomy): domain Eukaryota; kingdom Metazoa; phylum Chordata; class Mammalia; order Diprotodontia; family Phalangeridae; genus Phalanger; species Phalanger gymnotis. Next base: position 51,520,260 of record CM053627.1, read on the forward strand.
TGATGATGTGGCTCTTAGTAATTAGCCAGGTTTGTCATCAGCAAATGGACTTTACTGAGGCCATACTCAAAGCTCTTCCATGTAGTAGAACCTCCCTTAGCTTACTTTTCTCTAGTATAGCCTTTGAGAACCCAGAGTCACTTCCACACTATGATGATATATCCTAATAGTTCTTAGTGAAAATGAAACCTAAAAGGAGGCAGGGGGAAGGGGCAAGAAGGAGGGAAAGAATTTGGAACTCAAAATTTTTAAAAACAAATGTTAAAATTTTTTAACAAAACTTTTACACATAATTGGGCAAAATAAATAAACAAATGTGTATATGTATATGTGTATACATCTATTGAAAGAGAGAGGGGGAGAGAGAGACAGAGAGAGAGAGAGAGAGAGAAATCTATTGCACTCAGGACTGATTCACAGATAGTCTTTCCATCCAAGTACTACCCAGATCTTACCCTGCTTAGCTTCTGAGGTCAGGCATGTTCAGTGTGGTATCACCATAGACAATAAATAAAGGGGAGAAAAATCCCACCTTATCATACAATTGGTGGAATGTTTGCTTAATCAATACTGTTTAAGGAGACAGTGTTCTTAGGAAAACCTCAGCACAGGAGAAGGTTGAGTATCCCTTTCATCACTTTCCAATATACTTGTTTTTTTTCTTGTCCATGCACTACCTCATCTGATCTTCCACAACAATCCTGTAAGAGAGTTGCTATTATTATTCCCGCTTGACAGATGCAGAAACTGAGACTGAGAGCAGTTAAGTGACTCCGAGTCTAGCACTTTCTGTAGTGAGCCGCCTGGCTGCCTTTTACCACCCAGCTTTGGAGAATAAACCCCAAATAAGGAAAATCTGAAAAGACGGCGTATCACTTTTGCAGGTCAGAAGACCTGAGTTCAAATGCATCATCAGACACTTATTAGCTGTGTGACCCTGGGCAAGTCCTTTAACCTATCTGCCTCAGTTGTCTCATAGGTAAGACAGGGATAAAAGCAGCACCGACCTACCAGGGTTTTTGTGAGTATCAAACAAGATCATATTTATAAAGCACTTTACAAGCCTTAAATTCTTCTATAAATTCCAGCTATTCAGGCGCTCTTCCTGAGGGAAAACTCTGACCTGGTGAAAAATCAGTATGGTTACTTGGAAACCAATAAATAAATAAATAAACAATAAAGGAAAATGTATACAATAATATTATTGAAAGAAAGATAAAAGTGTGCTGATGAGAAAGGGGATTGCGGGCCAGTACAAGCTACGCCCAAGTTCTTTTGAGGTTTGAATGGTTATTCTCTTATTCTTCCTGCTGTAGATACATCTGGAGCTTAGATTGCAGGATGTTTAAAAAGATTAAAGAGGGAGAAGGAATAGGTTCTGAGAAGATAAGAGCACCCTAGAATGTATATTTATGGATGTTCCAAGTATCAGTTCCTGTACATTTTTACAATTATTTTTATTTAACTTTTTTTTCCTCAAAAAGAAATAAACAAGATTTATATTTCAATATGGCTGGAGATGTGGGAAGACTATTAGGTTTGGAGTCAGGTGAATCTGGATTCCAATCAACACTGGCCTGCTTATTCCATTACCTGGATGACCGTGAGCAGTTCACTTTGCCCACTGGCCTCAGTTTCCTCGCCTTTGAAAGAACAAGGTTGGACTACTAGATAATCTTGGATATCCCTCCCTAACAGCTCTAAACCCCAGGCTCCCTGTGATCCTCCTTGAGGAAGCCCACCCTGATCTCCACTCCCAGCTCTTGTAATCAGGTTTCTCATCCTAATTCATACATCACTTTTTTGGGTACCTGTCTTACACTTACCATGTACAGTTTTGTATTGTAGTTACTAGTGTATTTGTCATATCCCACTGAGAGTCTATATATTGCATGAAGACAGTAATGGAGGTCATCTCTCCCCACACCTAGCACAGTGCTCTGATGGTTCAAGCTGCTGAGGTGTTGTTCTATCTTCTTTAAGCTTCCCTTCTGTGTTGGACCCACACTCGAGGTGATCAGATTCAAATATGGGGCAGCCTGGTCCTCTAAAGCAAGAGGCCGGCCTCCTTTGTCTCGTTGTCTTTGGCTCGTTATCCCTCCCCATCTTGGAGCTCTGAGGTAAATTATTTAAAGCTTAGGTTTTGGGTTATGTCCAAGGTCTTCCCAAAATGGAGAGTAGAAAGGTACTCAGTGTATACTCAGGATCACGTATTGGACAGCTATTTATTTAATCTCCACAAAGAAATCCTTAACACACATAAAACCCACAAAGACACAACGATAAAGAAAACATAACAAGCAGCTGCAGTCATAAAACTGTTATCTCCCAAAAGGTCGATACTTAAAACATCAAGACACCATGAAGTTTGTGGGACGGCTGCATAGGCATTTTACCTTCTCCTCTAGCTCTACACTGTCCAAAGAATTGGCTTCAGGTCCTTATCTTATGGCAAGTCAAGGCAGGGGTTTGGGCTGATCTCCCTGTCAGTGGCCATCATCTCTAATGCAGAAACTCCTCCTGCTACTAGTTAGCTCCCACCAAGAGACTCAAGAAATCTGGACCTTTCAAACTCCCAATGCTGTGCCTCCAAACCTAGCTAGCACCAGGGTTGCTGTTCAGCCATCTATATTCAGAAAAGAGCTAAAACATGTGAAACAGACCCAGGCTCTGAATCAACTAAGCTTGTACGTGAAAATCGAATCCAACACTGTGCTGCTTCCTCCCTTACCTGAGTAACCCTGGGCAATTCACATAGCTGTAGCCGGTACCTGCTTGGAGTTCACCATTTCTGCCAGATGGGGAGAAAGGGCACCAGCCCTGCTCTCGGCCCTCCAGGATGAGGCTCAAAGACTCCCACTATGTTTGCCAGACAGAAGAGAATCAAGGCAGAGGGTGAAAACATTGAGTTAGCAGCTTTTTCTGTGCAAGGACCTTTATGGGGGACTGCTTTGTCATCCTAAAGCAAAATGTTTCCATGAAAGTGGCCAAGGAACAAGATCAGCGCTCTGCTAGGCGTACTCCGATTCAAATCCTCTCCACCCCACCCCACCCCCCAAATAAATGAAAAAGCATGTATTAAGTGCTTGCTAGATGTAGCACATAGTAGGTGCCATATAAATGTTCATTCCCTTTACTTTCCTACTGATACTATATATTTTATTACTGTGTCCAAAACAGTAAGCGAAGGTAGGCATAAAGGATACCATCACATGAGCACAAAAATGGCAAGATAGCCTAGCTGGGTGACTGGGTGGCTAGGTGGGATGTGAAAGTGAATCATGTCTGTAGTCTGAACCAGCTACTTTGCCTATAGCTGCCTAAATAGGCTCATTTGTAGTCAGTCAGTAATCAAGATAACTAGGCCCCAGGGTAAGTGCTGCCCTTTTTCCTTCATTTTGGAAAAGGACCAATGATATAACACAGGATGATGACTTGGGCACGAATTGGATTTAAGTGAGGCGGAGTTACACAAAGTCATCAGCCTCACTCTCTCTTTCAGAGTCATCAGAGTCTAGTGGAAAGGCAAAAGTCAGGGTGAGTGGTCATGGCCCGGGCTGCAGCGGATGACCTTGGGGTAACTGATGTCTGACCAAGCTCTAAGCTGTCCATAGCGCTCGCTTCAGCCATTTTCATGGCCAGTGGAACAAATTGTTCTCATCCACCCATTCCACTGGGGGAAGTCTTCACATGCTTGGGGTAGATGCCTCCCTAATTCACCCACGGGGTTATCCTCAACCTGGTTTAGCCTGTCTGCTGAGATGGTTTGCCAGAGCGTGACCACTGTGCATGCTACAGCTTCCTGGAGTCCCAGGCCAGGGTTGGGTGACAGTTGGACACCAAAGGTGGATGAGCAGCCCTGGAAAGGGCTTCCTGGAATGGGAGGTGCTAGTCCTCTCTGAATACAGGCTGTAAGTAGTTTACACTTCTGAGAATGATTTAGCGATACCTTCTGACCACGTGTCACTTGTGAAATAGCTCCCCATCTTCTACATTTGTTTTAATTCCCTGGTTATCTTGGCTATCGCACTCCTGTTTATCAGTGTTTAAACATGGTGTGTGACTCCCTCCTCTCCTTTTAGCTTGGAATGTCCTGATCCTTCTACCTCCGAAGTTACTCTTCAAGGTCAAGTTCAAATCCACCTCCTAATGGGGCCTTCCTTGATCCAAATGTCCAATATCCTTCAAACTCTCCTATCACTTATGAACCAGGTGTCATTTTATAGATGAGAAAACTGAGACCTGAAGAAATGAAATGGTCTGCTCCAGATTATCCAGCTAAGAAGTGGTGTGGCTGGGACTCGAACTCAGGCCTATTGACTCTTGACTCTAAGTACACAGCTCTCCATCCGCTACACGCCATCCCACACTGGTTCAGACTTGATCCGTACCTGGTGCTACAAACATTTCATCAAAATGAAGTCATTCTATTTCCTTTCATGTGACAGTGGATAGAGCAGCAGGCCAGAGGTCAGGAAGACCTGAGTTCAAATCTGGCCTCAGACATGTATTAGCTGTGTGACCCTGGGCACGGCACTTAACCTTTGTTTGCCTCAGTTTCCTCATATGTAAAATAGAGATAAAAGCTCATAAGGTTGTTGTGATAATAAAAATGAGATAATATTTGTAAAGTACTTTATAAACCTTACAATGCTACATAAATATTAGTTGTTATTATCATACAATATATTTAACATATTATAATAGAATGTTATTACAACACAATATTCTATCTCAGTATGACTATAAAATACTATACATATACTGGCTGTTATTATTATAAGGTTGCAAAACAGCAACAAAAATCATGATCATTACTCACATTCATATGCTTCTTTAAAATTTCTCACCAAGAACTCTGTGAGGTGGGTTTGTTTTGGGGGGAGATTGGAGCTCCTGATAAGTAATACCCTGTACCAATGCAAGCTTTTATCTTCTCTACAGAGAACTTGCCGGGAGGTTACTTTCCCAGGGTCTCACAGCCAATATCATTCAGAAAGAGAATTTGAACTCAGGTCTTCCCGAATCAGATGCCACTTCCTTATCCATGATGCCATGCTATCTCTCGTGTAAGGCAGGCAGTGCAGCTTTAAACAAAAAATTAAGAAAACAAGGCACAATGGAATGAAGTGACTCTTCCAGGGCCACACAACTCTGAGTGATGGAGCCAGGATTCCTTGTGCTCTCTCATTCAACATTTCACAGAATGTATTTTGTTGCCATTTTTATGCCAATGTGATGGGATTCTCTTGGCCAGTTGTAAAGAGACGTGGCCAAAACAGCTACCAGGTATTTCAGGAGCCATGAGTAAGACTCCAGATGGGGCTGGAGGGTTAACCATGTGCTTCTGCACTCTTCCTGTCAGACTGGGCAGAGATTCTGTAGACTCTGTCTTCTGTGGCCTTGGGAACCATAGTAACTCCTAAAACTAGGGGAACAAATGAGAGACAGCTACAGTACACAAAAGCCTTATTGATTTAGGAGTTGCTAGCTGAAGGTTTCCAAGCTGGCAAACTCTAAGAAGTCCCCTGATTTTATTGTTGTGTTTCAGTTGCATCTGACTCTTTGTGACCCATTTGGGGTTTTCTTGGCAAAGACAGAGGAGTGGGTTGTCATTTCCTTCTCCAGCCTGTTTTACAGATGAGGAAACTGAGGCAAATGGGATTAAGTGATTTGTGCAGGGTCACACAACTAGTAAGCATCCGAGGCCAGATTTGAACTTAGGAGGAGGACTCTTCCTGACTCCAGGCATGGCACTCTATCCATTGTGCTGCCAAATTAATCTATGATTTACTTGTGAAAGTAGAGGCAAGCCTCTGGCTATGAGCCTGGGCAAGTTAATAACTTCTCAGCCTTGTAAGTAACTCTCTAAAACTGATCAAGGTGCTGACCTGCATAGGTAGAGAGACTTTTCTAACATGGGAATTCTAGATCCCAGGTAGAATCCCAAGTCTTCATCCCCTTAAAGATGAAAACACAGCCTCACCCCCAACTCTAGCATTCAGACACGGCCCACTGAAGAAGGAAAGAAAGCCTCACCATCCCATGTAAGATCAACTCTAACAAGTGATGAGGGGTTGGTTTGTTTTTTTTTTTTCAGGATTGGAGGGAGGAAGGTGGGAGAGGGAAAAGATAAATGTCAGTGAAAAAAATTAAATTTAAATTAAAAATGTAAATAAAATAAAATTTAAATTTAAATAAATTTAAAATAAAATTTAAAATTTAAATAAATTTAAATATTTTTCCCTTTTTAAAAAAAAATGCTCAGATAAATAATAATGTTCTATCCTTAGTACAGAAAAATGGCTGGGAAAACAAAACAAGACACTTCCAGACTCAACAAGTTATGGTTAGATTAAGATCCCTGGTCTGGTTGAGATGAGAGTAAGAGTAATTAGATTAGAAAGATCCTATGATTGGCTCCAGGAAGGAGTCAGGCAGGACAGTGTAAATGATGGAGTGCTGGTCTTGAAGCTGGAAGACCTGGGTTCAAATACTGACTGTAAGCCTGACCCCAAGTAAGTGACTTCACCTCTCTGGGCCTCAGAGGGGGTTGGACTTGGTGCCCTTTAAGGACTCTTTCAACTTAAAATCTATGATCCCAAGACGTGTCAGAAATAAGTGTGAAACACGAACCTACAGAAGCCCCAATGTGGTGTGGAAACAGCGGTGATGAAACTGCAGGCTTCTAGGGAAATCGTGGGCTCAGAAAAGAAGAAAGTGCTCCTGTGAGGGATGACTGACAAGTCTTCATTCCAGACCAGCCCCCAGGGGCTCCATTCAGAGGGGGATGAATCTAGAGGAGACAAGGAACGAACGCTTTGATGGTTCTGAAGAACATAGTTTTGACCTGGGAGTAAGAGGTGGTCTTAGACCCCAAACTAAAAGAATGCTGTTTTCCCAGACACCAATGGGATATGAAAGAAAGAGCTCTGGTGTTGAGCTAGAGGGTAGAAAAAAGTGAAAAAGAACAGAATCAGGGGTGTGCTGGAACCAGTTCCCTTCATTCTGGAAAGCCAATTGTGAAATTTTCAGAATGAGCACTTATCCTCTAGACATCAGCAAACACCACAAATCAGGGCTTGATTTATTGTTTTGGTGATTGTATGGACTTAAGAAAGTGATGAGGTAGATTGTATTTGAAAGTGTGTCCTGCTTATTTTTTAGAGAGCTGGTTGTTAAACATTTACCAGCACACTCCTGACTATCTGGTTCTCTCTAACCCTTACACCCAAGATGCCTTCAGACTGTATAAGGGGGTAGTTGATGAGGGACTCCCTTGATCAGTTTTCTGCAATTTGATCAGATAGATTATCTAATCACAGAATCAGAGTGAGAAAGGACCTGGAGGCTGCCTTGTCCCACCCCACCTTCCATTTTATAGATGATAAAACTGTGGCCAAAGAGAGATATGTGTTTTATCCAAGGGCACACAGAGTATAAGTGTCAGAGCAAAGATCTCAACCTAGACCCTACTTCAAATCCTCCTCTTTCCACCATACCGTTCTGTCTTTAATTAACAAGGGCTGGTACTATATCTTATCAGGCTGAAATGAGACAATATATGTAAAGAACTCCACAAACTTTAAAGCACTAGATAGATGTTAGCTAGTATTTGACCTGGGACTCCTCTTATCCATTTCCATATTACAATTGTAATAAAACAGTCTGTGATCAGTAGAATGATAAGATAGAGAATGTTTCACGTTTATTTCTATCCCCAGCTCCTACTGAAAACCTAGATAATATGCTATCCCATCATGCCCGCTGTTTATTGATTATTGGGGGGAAAGCTTCTTATTTTTATTTTTTTTTTTACAGCTAGGTATCTCTTACCTACACATCAAGATCATTCTATATTCTTTGAAAGCTGCAACAACAGAAATAACCTTCTGTTCAATGATCCTCTAATAATAAACATCAAGAGGGGCAGAAAGCAATGAGGTTCATTGTGATTGGAGAAGATCCTGGGCCAGTTCCAGGTCAATAAGGGAGAAAAAGTGAAGTCCTCCCTAAAACAATTCCAAAAGACTCATGATGGAAAAAGCCGTCTACATCCAGAGAAAGAACTATGGAGTCTGAATGCAGAGGGAAACAGACTATTTTCTTTTCTTTTTCTTTCTCATGGTTTCTCCCATTTATTATAATTCTCCTATACAACATGACTAACATGAAAATATGTTTAATAGGAATGTATACATAGAGCCTACATCAGATTGTAGGCTGTCTTGGGAAGGGACGGGGGAAGGAGGTGGAGAAAATTTAAAACTTATGGAAGTAAATTTTGAAAACTAAAAAGAAATAAATTAACTAATTTTTTTAAAAGTGAGGTCCTCCTGTTTGTGGAAGATATTGCGCTCACTGCAACAAGTCCAAAGACCTTGTAGAACCTCATGGAAAATATCTGTAATTCCTTAAATGAGTCTGGCATTTCCATCCAAAAGGAAAAACCAAAGGATCTCTATTGTCCAGATTTCAAAATGCATATGAATGGATACCATAAAGAGCTTATCTAACAATCTACGTGATGGGGACAGAAAGTACAGAAGAACAATGATCTGGGTCCAAAGTCAAAAAGGGAGGAGGAAAGTGGATTGTTTTTAGGAAACTTCGAAGTCCTTTTACTCACCCTGACCTTCGCAGGACAGGAAAGGACAATTTTTAAAAATGCAAACATCGTCTTACTGGCTTTGCTACATAACATCAAGATGCGAGGTCATTGCCTTCAGAGAACTAAAGATGAGTATCATACAGAGGGCAGTGGAGAGGTACATGGTATATGTGAACAGGCTGCAACATATATCAGTGGAGAGGGACATGATATGTGTGAACAGGCTGCAACATAGGATTGTAAAGGAATTGCATGACAGAAAGAGAAGATGCGCCGGCATATGACAATCATAAGGGCCGGCAAGTGGGCAGCCAGCCAGTATGCTCACACTATTGGGAGAAAGTGAAGAAGGGCTTTAGCATATTTGGGAGACCTCCTAAGGTAAACTTTTGGAAGAACATGGAGGAGCGTTGCATAGGATGACTAGTCATAGGTAGCTCATGATCTGCATTGTAGGAAGGAACTCTGAGGTCGGAGATCCGTCGGAATATTGAGTTTTAAGTACTCCCAGCTGTCAACAGAATGCCTTATATAGAGAAGGCCCTTAATAAATATTTGAATTAACTTGAAATATGTTTGTGAATTTAGTTGAACTGAATTATGGCTGATTAAGTGAATTGTCCTGGTGAGGGGAGGGGGAAGAAGGGAATATCACACAAGAAGGAAAAGAATGGTGGTACAGTCGAAAGAGCATTGACTTGTAAATTAGAGATCTGGGTTCAAGTCAATCAACTGACAATCATGTAGTAGATGCCTACTGTATGCCGTGTACTATTCTAGACACTAGGGATGGAAAGACATAGGAGAAACAATCCCTACCCTCATTTTGTCAGGGATCTTTAGCTTTGCTACTTATTACTTGTGTGAGTTAAACAAATCACTTCTTTTTTTCTGAGCCCCAATTTCCTCATCTGCATAATGAGGAGGTTGAAATAGCTAATAATTGCTGGCATTTACATGTAATATTGTAAGCTTTACAATGTACTTTATGTACCTCATCTCCTCCATTTGCTAAGCTCTTTAGAGTTCCAGATTCTACTACCATCCTATTCCAAGGTACAATTGAAGGAAGAGAACTCCCAGAGGACCAGTGGAATGGAGGTAGCAGGTGGTGTCCCCAAAATGTGATTCAAATTAACTAGGGAGCCTCTGTTCAAAGGTGGCTCTGAGCCTAATTTTGTGCCAAGAACTCTAGCCTATCATCACTTAGTGTGGACTGTAAGTTATTTACATAAATAGTTCACATCCTGCAACAATAATAGATCTGTACGGCTCCATCCTTGTCCTTATCTGGTCTCTCTGGTAATATGTAGCAAATATTTGAAGGACCCCTGGGATAGTGGGAAGAGCACTGGAGCTAGCGTTAGAGGAGCTGGACTCAAATTCTGCCTCTGATGCTTACTGCCAGTGGGATCCTGGGTGAGTCACTTCATCTCACTAAACCTCAGATTTCTCAACTCTGAAATGAGGAATGTGGTTTCGATGGCCTCTAATGTCCCTTTCAGTTCTATGTTCCTATGTTAGGTTGGGAGTGAGGTCTATGGCCATAGAAGAGATGGAAACTTGTATTTACAGGAACCAAATCTCCTTGACCTTTGTCTCATTATCACCATACTCTAACCAATTTTACTAGTCTCAGACAAACCTAATCTGGTTTTATTTAGCAAACAATGAATGAAAAAGCATTGATTATGTACCATGTACCAAACACTTTGCTAAAGTTGGAGATACAAGCAAAAAAGATAGCACTTGCCCACAAGGAGCTTACATTTTAACAGGGAGAAACGGAAAATAGGGGAATGGTGGTGAAGGAAAAGCATTTTGGTTTGGAAAGTTACAGGGATGGTGAGCAGAGCCATAAAGGAGTAGATTTATATGTTCTTTCCAAGAGTGATGACAGTATGTTCCAGAAATGGAAGTGGAATGTGTGTGGGGTGGTGATGGACAGAGGTATGCGGAGGGGAGCGGTATCTACATTTGGCAGCAGCAAGGTAGCTGGCAAGAGCAAAGAAGGGAGGTTAAATGAAACATGGTTGGAATTGGCCTAGATATATTAGACCACATTAGTAACTGACCAATCAGTAGGGTGTGATAGGAGATAATATATAATTCTACTACATAACATAATGTGACATGATGCAACAGGAAATAATATGATACAATATGATGAAATGACATAATATTATGTAATTTAATTAATACATAACAGGACGTAACTTGGCAATATGATAATGCTATATGATATGATACGTGTGATATAAGATAAAAATCTCCTGATTGAATATCACCCATCCATGTAAAATGATACCAGCAAATGATGAATTCCCAAGTTTCCAATTACCAATGAAGCAATCAATAAATGTTAAGAACCTATTACGTGGCAAGGCCCTACTCTAGGCACTGGGGATACAATTACAAAGAATGAGTCAAAGCCTAATCACCCAGGCTTTATATTCTAATGCGGGAGACAAATATATTAACAAATATATACAACATAAATATAAAGTGAACAGCTAAAGGGTCACTAGTAGTGGGGGGATTGGGAAAGGTTTCATGCAGAAGATGGTACTTGAACTTAAAGGAAGAGATAGACTCTATGCTCAACTAATATACATGTAACTCTCCCATTGTTGTTCATAACGTAAACAATAACAGTGTTCTGTTTTCTACAGCAAGTCATAAAATCGTAGATTTAGAACCAGAAGGAGCCTTAGAAGATCGGTGAGATCAACGCCCACATTTCACAGAATTTAAAACTGAGGCCCAGGGAGGTAAAAGTGGTTTACTGAACGTGACATGGGTAAGAGGACACTCTGATGCGAGTTCTCTGTGGTCCAGCGTTTGGGGAAATGCATGAATAAACCCTTCGGTGTATATATTACCCATTTCCCTGTAGATGGTTATTGATCTTGGCCTCAGCAGCACAATAATATCGGATTTGTTCAGTGGAAAGAGTTCTGGATTTGAAGTTGGAGGAACAAGGCTTAAATCTTGGGTCTGCCACTTATTCTTATTCTTATGTCCAAGATGGCATATTTAGAGGCAAGGTTTAAATCAGGGAAACTATTTTCAGACCTAGTACTTTTCCTTTTCAGACGGTAGGGTGAGGGTGAGGACAGAAGGTGTGCTTCTCCTGGACTTTGCCACCATGACTCGGCTGCCTTCTTTCTTATCCAGAAATTCCCCTCATCGTCCTTTGCCACGTTGGCCCCCTTCTCCCATTGGTGAGTTTCTTCTGGGGCCCTCCATTTTGGGGATAGGTCCTGGTAGGCCATGCTTAATTCTCCTCCTAGCTACTCTTCAGACTCCAGAACTTTGCCACCGTGCCCCCCGGGCATCCTCCTTTTACATATTGTCTTCCCCCATTCACACATAAGCTCCTTAAGAGCAGAACTTTTCTTTCTTTTTTATTTTATTTGTACCCCTAGCACTTAGCCTGGTGCCCAACACATACTAACAACTTAATAAATGCTTACTGCCCTGCCTGCTTGGTGTACAGCTGGGAGAGTAAAGCATCAGCTATCTTTTTTCTCTTTTCTAAAAAAAACCCAAAACATTCCAATCCAATGGAGGAGGTTTGTTTGCCAGGCAAAGACCAACCACCCTGAAGTTTGTATAATACTGCTTCTAGAGCCTAGATAAATGACCAACTGCTCAACTGATTATCTTTTGATAGACTTCTGCTGATATCAAAGATCAACTTATGAAACACCGGGCGAGGTTATTGGCAAAGCTGTGTTAGTGTTCCTCTTGAAGGAGGCTAGCACGGGACAATCAACCAAGACCCGAGTGTCTTCAAGAATGAAGTCCGTGTTACACTCCAAAGTCTGTTCGGTCATGATTGTTTTCAGCCTAGTGAACTTTCAACCATAAAAGACTTTCTTTGAAGGGACTGATTAAAAAAAAGCTTTACTCTCTTTTCCCCTCCTAGGTTGCTTACTTAGAGCTAAACCATCAGACAAGAGGCCAGCTCTCAGGTGGCAGGTTTCAAATAGGTTAACTTTGTACTGAAAGATTGAAAAAATGAAAACATATACACACAGACCCACTCCTAAACACCCATTTGAAAGCTGAAGTTTGGCTTTGCCTGTTCTGCTAAGGTATTTCCTGATTTTTGTTCTGTACTACGTTTCCTTTCTCCCAGGGAGCTTCTCTAGGGGGTAGATTAGTTTTAGGGGAATGACTTTGAACATAGGTCTTGATCTTGTCCTAAAATTTGATGGGATGGTGACAGATGGAGTTACAACTATACAAGCAACTTTGAAGTTGGTGGAGAGCTGTAGAAAAGTAAACAAAGCTCCTCCACAATAATGTTGTCACTCTTGTAGAAAGCACTTGGGAATTAGAGTTAGAAGACCTGGGTTTGAATTCTGCCTCTGTGACCATCTGTGTGACCTTGGGTGAGTCACCCACTCTCCTTAGACCTAATTTCATCTATAAAATGAGGCTTGCCTTCTTCCCACTTAGTTCCCTCTCAGGGCCTCAGATGCTTCATTTGTAGTTGGAGGAAACTGGACCTGATGATCTCTATGTTTTCCTCAAACTCAAAACAATGCTGTGATTTTGCTCATATCTATGATATGTGTGCATTCGTTCCCTCTTGCAGCAGAATCAAAGGGGTGAAGAATTCATTTTGGCTCAAGTCAATTCATAGAATCACAGACTAGCAGTTTCAGAAGCCATCTGGAGAGAATCTGTATTCAGGTCCTGTGACTCCAAGTGTGGCACTTTCTACTGCATCATCATACTCCTTCCCAATTCAATGTAATAAGCATTTATTAAGCTACTACTGTGTGCACAACACTCAGAGCTAGGCACTAGGGATATAAAGATAAAATGAAAAAATATCCTTGCCCTCTGGTGAGAAACAAGTCTAGGCACAGCTACTGCCTGTGTGATACCTGAAATATCTGGGAGTCCTTGAAAGGTAAAAAGGTAATAAGGGCTTCTCTGGAGGAAGGAGAACTCTCTAAAATTTGTCTTAGGAGTTAAGGTCTCTGAAATGGCTTATGTGAGTCATAAACATCTATATGGAGGCCATTTAAACATACGTACACTCTCTTCCAAGAAAGTTCCTCCCATACAGCAAAGATTATCTGAAAGATATAATCGCGGAAATAACTCTTCTGGTCATAAGAATCAGGCAAGGCATAAAACAGGAAGCCATCTCGTGGACAAAGGAGTTCTCCACTGTGATGCAGGAGATGCCCTGTAGAATCCAAAACAAAGAGAGATTCTGTTTAGATAGCGAAGTCCTCCAGATGCCCCTGTCTGTGTATGGTGCTGTCATTACATCGAGGTAAGCTCCTCCTGAAAGAGAACCCTCGTCACCCTAAAGAGCCTGGCATGAGCAGCTACACAGGAAAGACCAAGTAGATGAATGATATCTATTGCCCAGATCAGGATATGCATTTAGAAAGATAACCTAGAGAGTTTGTCCATCAATGTGTATGTCTGGGATCAACAGTACAGACTGAAACTGAATTAAGCGTAGAGTTGAAAAGAAGAAGGAGAGTGGTCTAAACTACCTTCAGGAAACTGCAGTGCTTCCCTTGGAGACAAAGACCCATCTTTTTAATACAAATGTTCTACCGTGGTTGTTATATGGCATGGAATAAGTGAGCTTTTGGAGAATCAAAATTTATTTCACACACAGGACTATGGAGAAGAATGTGGTGGGTTGGAGGGGGATACAACATGACACTAATGAGGAACTTTGAAGATGACTAGGAATAAAAAAAATTCATCCAGTAAATGTACGAGAAGATGAGAAAACAGGCTGGTCATGTGGTAAGGACAGGTGGATATTCAGGGTTCTCCACGACTGTCCTCATAAGTTTAGGAGAAATCAAAACAGGCCTCCAGCCTTGCTCCCCTGCAATGAGCTTCTGGGAAAATATGGACAAGTCACAGGACGGTTAAGCATGGATCATTACGATCTGCATTATTAGAGGGGACTTCCAAATTGATGAAATCATAGATCCATTCAAGAACCTTTGTGTTATCCTTAGCTTTCCTTGACAGCTGCAGCTTATTCTGAATATTATCACTTCTGATACTACTCATACAAGACTAATCAAGCATCTGAATTCACGCTCTCCACCCCCCACCAGTCCTTACTTTCATCTTTTGTATACTTCTTAAAAATCTAAATTGAATGCTGAGTTCCCTGTGTTGCATTCCCTTTCCCATTTTCATTGGAATTGTTTCTCTTAATATTTTCAGAATTTAATTCTTTTTTTTTTAGCTTTTAAAAAATTTGTTTTTGTTTTTTTTCAATAAATAGTATTTTATTTTTTCCAACTACTTGTAAAGACAGTTTTCAACTAGAATTTAATTCTTGAGAGTTTCCCATCCCTCCTGGGCAAGCTGCTCCCCAAAAAATTTGGTCCAAGGGATCCTACCTACCTTTTCTCTGAATCCTTTGAAATCTTCCCTTCCAAAATCTGTTTCTATATTAGATTCCTTCTCTATTACAAATTCTAAAGGGGAATGATTCACTTTCCCCTGAAGTTCCCATTATTTTCACCCCAACAATCAGTTCTTCCTTGTTGGTAAGAATCAGATCTAGAAAATAATTTGCTCTTATTGGTTCATCTACCTTTTGAAAGAGGAAATTCTCACTGATGAAAGTCAAGAAATTGTTAACTGTTCTGCTTTTGGCTGACAGAGAGATGAAGCAGATGGCTAGATAACTAACGTCTTCTCTCATTACTGCGTCATTCCATTGTACCAAGCTTGTAATCACTTTCCTAAAATCCATGTATTTCCTATTTCTGTTCAGTGGCCTGTAATATGCCTCAGTGACAATATTCTTCTTCTGCTGGCCTTCATACAAATGCTCTCTACCGCACCTCTGATTGCTGAATTTTCTCACATGAATGTATTTTTACATATACATGTATACTTATGGATATTACATATCTTATACTCTCCCCTTCCCCCCACAATCCCTTTTAAAGCTGTCATGTTCTTTCTAGTAAGTTATATCCTTCTAATCTAGATAGTAATAGTAATCTATATCCTTCTAATCTAACCATATTCTAGTCATGGGTCTCATTCTACCAAATCTCAGTGACATATGTAAAGTTAAATTTGCCTCCTTGAATTGAGATCTCTAGCTGATCTTTCTTGTTTCACATTCTTTGTGCATTTGTTTATAAACATCTGAGGCCAGGGTTTTATGATTGCTTCTCTTATTAGATTTTATCTCCTTTGAGTGTCTCTGTTACCGTATTTCTTACACTGCAGCTACTCTCTATGGTTTCTACTTTAGTATTTATATGTAGGAAGTTTTCTCCTCCCCTTTTCCTTTTAGTTTAAAGTCCTCTTGATTAGGTTTACAAGACTCTAGGCAAGTACATTCTTATAACAGGTACACTATATCCCTGGCCAGAAGCCAGTCATTCCTGTATTATAAGTCAAGGTCTAAAAATCCACATTATCTTCTCAAATAACATCCTTCCAATCAGCTTTTTTTCTTCCTATATTTGTATTTTTTTCTTCTGAATGCCTTGCCTTTGACAGGCATCAGTGAAGAAAATATTACCTTTCTTGCCAAAGACTTGATAGTCTTTAATAATGCATTTTAGGTTCCTTCTAGCAGCATGATTTGTGCCCTCATGAATCACCAGAAGTAGATAATAATCATTTGGTTTCACCATTTTTTTTAGAAAGCAATTTGTGATCACATAAAATGATTAAAAATGTCCATAACTTTTGACCCAGAGATTACACTACCAGGATTATACCCCAAGAAGGTCATTAACAAGAAGAAAGCCCCTCTATACATGAAAATATTTATAGCAGCATTTTTATGGCAGCAAAGAACTGGAAATAAAATAGATGCCCATCAAATGCGGGAATGGCTAAACAAACTGTGGTACATGAATGCTATGGAATATTATTGTGCTATAAGAGATGATGAATGTAATCAATGCAGAGAAACAAGGTAGGATTTGTATGATATGATGGAGAGTAAAATAAGCAGAGGCAAGGAAAGAACCATTGTATATGTTATACACAATAACTACAAAAACATGAATGGGGAATGTTTCAAAATTACAAAGAACAAGTATGTCCCCAAAGAAGATCTATGAGAAGACTTCTCCCACCCTAATCCTTTGCAGAGGCAAGAGGTCCATGGCACGGAATAGCGCATATATTTTCAAACATTTTTAATGTTTCATGATCAGTTTTGTTGTTGTTTTTCTTCTTTTCTTTTTTCTCTTTTTTTTTCTCAACAAATTTTGTTATATGGGATGGCTCTCTGAGAGGGGAGGAGGATAGTGGGAGAAATCCTGGTGATGTGAAAAACAGAAGATATCAACAATTATTTTTTAAAAATAACCATCTGGTTTCACAAATCTTGGGAGGTTCTGCCTTCTCTTGCGTGATGCTGTTTTGTCATTAGCAAGCATAATGTTAATGGGATATGAAGATCTTCCCCACCCACTAATGGGCCTATGTGCCCAGCTGTGATACATGCCAAGTCACACAGAGGCCACTGGGGGAGGGGCTTGCCCAAGGAAGAGCTCGCTCAGGGAGAGGCTTGATTGTGGGAAGGCTTTTGTACCTTTCGCTAATTTCTAATTAGGCACTGAGTCATGAGGGTTGTGATGCCTTCTGGCTCTGAGAAGTGTGTATATATACTCTGAGTTGGTATTTTGCTTTGGGGTTTGATTATAAGAGGGATCTTTTGATTTCCTGGTTGAAAGATTGCTCGTCCCATTCTCATAGTGCCATCAAACATATCCTCAATATTTATGTAGATCGTTCTTACAAGGATTTGAATGTACCCTTATGGGTACATATTCATTGATAACTGTTCAATTCCTTTTTTTATAGTAATCTCATCCATGATTTTCCCATTCTTTTAGCATCTTTCTCTCTCTTTGATATCTTGTAAAATAGTCCTTTAATGTTTTCAAGATTATGTTTCTGCCAGCACAGATTTCTCAGTGTGTATTTAGTCAGGTCCACACATTCTTCTATACTTTGTCTTCATAAGAGCCATTTCTGGTAAGCACCAAATGTGGGAAAGTTTAAGGATGAATATATATGTGGGGGAGGGGAGAAGCTGTGATGAAGGCATCTTTTCCAAACCAATAATTGCTATCTTGGGAGTAGATGAGATGTCCCAAAGAGATAGTATGGATAGAAAAGGGGGCTAAGTAAAGAGCCATAGGAAACAAGCATATTTAGGGAGTGAGAAGAGGAACCAGCGAAGGGGACCTAGAAGACTAGTGAGAAGGGTAGGAAGAAAACTAGGTGAGAGCAGTGTCACTGAAAGCAAAAATGGAAGCATCATGAAGAAATTGTCAACATTTTCAAACACTGCACAGAGGTCAAGAAAGATTAAGACTGAAGAAAGATCATAGAATGTGGCAATCAGGAGGTAATGAATGACCTTGGAGAGAATGATTTCAGCAGAGTGATAGGTTCAGAGGCCAGATTGGAGAGGGTTGAAATATGAATGAGTGGCCATGAAGTGGAGGCAGAAAGTGTAAATTCTTTCTAGAAGTTTGACAATGAAAGGAAGTGGTGATATAAGATGGCCACTTAGGGAAGGGGCTCCCAATGTTTTTTGTTCCATGATCCCCTTTTAACAACAACAAAAAATTGTGAACTTTCAGGACAAACTTAATACACTACTCACAATATTCTTTTTAATTTATTAATTAAATTTTTACAATTAACTAAAATGATAAATTTTGCCCCAAAAGTTCCAAATTAAAATTTATATATGTATAATTATAAAATGCAAAATATAGAGATTCTATCTATAATTGTGAAAATGCTAAATACAAGGTTATAAAAAGTCTATGAAATAATTACAAATATTTTTATGTGGGATATTCTGTAAGAATTAAGAGGAATAATTGAGCAAGATATCATATGCTTACCATTATCTACAAGACTTTTAATTTAATTTTTATTTTGTAATTTTGTTGAATATAAATAACATTTTAATGAAGCAAGTTATGATTTGGATAATGTTTAACATGATAACCATATTTAAACAATTTAAGTGCTGGACTTTTTTATTTGAATAGAAGTTTGTAATATTTGGCTCAACATCAGTCTTAATTCTGGTTTTTCATTGAATTCATTTCTGTATTTTGATTTAAAGCAAAAATAAAGAAAGAATGCTCACTCACAATATATATACATGGTAGAAAAAAAGGAGAATTTTCCAAGGTCTCTTGCTGAGAGATGGGAACTCATCTTTTATTTTTAGCCATGACAACCATGAATAGCTAGTTATGATTTAAAATACTTTCTACTAGAGAATAACAAGTGTTGCCATTTAATGATAAATATACTTAAATGATAAATATATTCAAAGTTCAATTGCACATATTGCTTCATTTTGAAAAAAAAAATGTTTATATATGAACTAACCTTTGTAAGGAAAGAATCTCTTCAGATGTGACTTTCATTTCTTTTCCCACTGGCTACATTCTCACAGGAACTTTACCGCATGAATGACTCATGTTGTCAATCAGTTCATTTGAAAATCTGCAAGACAGAAGAAAAGAAACATAAGCAGAGGATAGATTTAAATCAGAAAATAATATTAATACTACCACGAGAGTTAATGTAAGATTTGTTTCTGCAGAAAGTTTGTGATGGTCTGTGTTAGTTTCAAAATGGCTTGTGATGCACATGCCCAGGAATCATGGTTTTCAGATGTTTGATATCTGAGTCTGATATTTAAACTGCAAGAATGGGAAACCAGGGACTGGCCTAAAGCTCTTCCCCAGGATCCTCCAAACACCTACAAAAATGGCTCTGAACAAATTTTAGAACTGCAGAACCCAAGAAATAGCAGAGGGAAGCAGGGCTCCAGCCTAGGACAGCCTGGATGGTCTCTGGGTAAGGTTTATCGCATGGAGCTGGGAATAGAGTGGAGCAGAGCCCAGCGTGTACTGCGCCCGGACCAACCAGACCCAGAGCCAGGCAGAATAGGCCCTAGTGCCCTGAATCAGTGAGCTGTGGCAGTTACCAGACTTCTCAACCCACAAACACCAAAGACAACAGAGAAGGTTAGTGGGAAAAAACTGTGGGGACAAAGTGAAAGGAGTTGGTGATTTGGCCACCGCCCCAGGGCAGTGGAGGTGGTGCAGCTACAGAACTACAGCTGCAGTTGCTTCTGGCCCCAGGCCCACCTGGTGGGAGGAATTAAGTGGCAGATCAGAGCAGGAGCACAAAGCCTGCTCAGATCTGAGTTGTGGTCTGGTTTGGCAGCTCTTGGGGGAGGGGGAGCACTGGTGTGGCAGAGT
>CM053627.1:51540255-51597485 GCA_028646595.1 Phalanger gymnotis
TGGTCTCAGGCCATGGAAGACCTCAAAAATGATTTGGAAAAGCAAGTTAGAGAAGTAGAGGAAAAAAATAGGAAGAGAAATGAGAGTGATGTAAGAAAACCATGAAAAACAAGTCAAGGACTTGCTAAAGGAGACCCAAAAAAATACTGAAGAAAATAGCACCTTAAAAAATAGACTAACTCAAATGGCAAAAGAGTTCCAAAAAGCCAAGGAGGAGAAGAATGCCTTGAAAGGCAGAATTAGCTAAATGGAAAAGGAGGTCCAAAAGACCACTGAAGAAAATATTACCTTAAAAATTAGATTGGAGCAAGTGGAAGCTAGTGACTTGATGAGAAATCAAGATATTATAAAACAGAACCAAAGGAATGAAAAAATGGAAGACAATGTCAAATATCTCACTGGAAAAACCGCTGACCTAGAAAATATACCCAGGAAAGATAATTTAAAAAATTTTGGACTACGTGAAAGCCATGATCAAAGAAGAGCCTAGATATCATCTTTCAAGAAATTATCAAGGAGAATTGCCCTGATATTCTAGAGCCAGAGGGTAAAATAGAAATTGTAAACTGCAAGAATGCAAATGTCGATTAACATTTTGAATACCTGATTACACAGCCGATGAGGCATGGTTACAGGGTAATAGATGGAAACCAAGGATCTGTGCTGGTATAGCGTATAAAACCCAAATGAGAGCATGAGCAAGTATCTGACCAGGTTGTGTCTTTAAATGTCAAATCTTTGTGGAAATTTGGAAACAATTTGATGACAGATTGAGAAGTTCCAATACTTAGTAGTGGTCAGAGTTTGACATAATCACGGTATGAATACCAACAATCATTTTGCACATTAGTGACTATGATGATTTTAATCTTTGCAGATACAAATCTATATGGCTTCAAACTTGTCATAGAGGAATAACACATTTGTAATATAATTGGGCAATTATTTACTACTTAAAAATGCTGTTAAAGAATTTTTAGCACAAACCTCTTGGACCATGTCAGAAAACCCCAAGAAGTTGCTTATGAATATTGGAAACTGAATGGAAATGGAAATGAAATGGAAAATGGAAACATCTGCTTTAGGATGAAAAGAAGGAATTAAATTAATGAAGACAGAGGAAGAGTCAGTAGTGCAGATGTTGAGATAAGATAAGCAGGAGTGAAATAGACAGAGCTGGGAGGGTCTGGGAAGAAATGAAAGGAGAGAAGGAACATTGATTACAAGACAGTCTATAAAACATTTATTAAACACCTACTATGTACCTAAGAACAAAGAACTGTGCTAAGCACTGGGAATACAAAGAAAATTAAAAGACAGTCCTTGCCCTCAAGAAGCTCATTATTTAATGGGAGAGACAACATGCAAACAACTTCATACAAATAAGATATATACAGGATAAATTATAGATAATAAACAGAGAGGAGGCACTAGAATTAAGGGAGATTGGGAGAGGCTTTCTATAGAAAATGAGATTTTAACGGGAACTTGAAGGAAACCTGGAAAGCCAGGAGATGGAGATGGGGAAGGAGAGCATTCCAAGCAAGGGAACAGCCACACTGTGCAATGACTAACTTTCATAGACTCAGCTCTTCTCAGCAATGCAAAGATCTAAGACAACTCCAAAAGACTCATGATGGAAAATGCTGTCCATATCCAGAGACAGAACTATGGAGTCTGCAAGCATATCGAAGCATGCTCTTTGCTCACTTTGTTGTTGTTTTGTTCTGTTTCTTCTTTCTCACGGTTCCTCTCATTGGTTGTAATTCTTCTTTATAACATGACTAAAGAGAAAATATGTTTAATGTGAATGTATATGTAAAGCCTGTATCAGATTGCATGCTGTCTTGAGGAGGGAAGAAGGAAGAGGGAAGGGAAGGGAAGGGAAGGGAAGAAAATTTAAAACTCAAAAGCTCAAAAGGGAATGTTGAAAACTAAAAATAAATAAAGTTTTGAAAAAAATTTTAAAAACAAGACATTTGACTCCAAACAACTTGGAGGTGTTTCCCCAATCTAATCCTACCTTCAAAAGATGAAAATTTATCTTCATATGAAATGCAGGCTCTGAAAGAGTTTCCAGAAGAGGATTTCCAGGATGTTTTTGAATAATGGCTATATTCTGGGTATGGCCTTCCATCCTGGTAGCTATTGAAAGAAATGACACCCATTTATCTTTAAGTTCTGAACTTACATGTTAAGTTCTGTTGCATTTGGGAAAAATCTCAGACCAGACTCAGGAAGGCATGGGCTCAAAATCCGGTTAATGATACTAGCAGTGTGACCCCAAGCAAGTCACTTGGCTGCTTTATCTATAAAATGAAGATCATAATATCTATAATAGGGACTTGGCTTGACTATCGTGAGGCTTAAATGAAATAATGTATGTAAAATACTTTACATACTGTAAAACATTATGTAAAATGGCAATCATCATCATAGGGAACTAAGATAGATGTAAGTAAGTAAAACACATATTGGGATATGATTAAGGGGGAAAGATCCCCTTTCAGAGGAGAGCAGTGTTGGGAGGGAGGGCCATCAGAGAAGGTTTCATAGAGAAGGGGGAACCTAAAGAGGCAGGGAGGTAGAACTTGCTGCAAAGAACCTTGACTTTGCTTCAAAATGTGGCTCTATGATTTTGAGTAACTTCACCTACCTCCAGGACTCACTTTCCTTATCTGGAGAATAAGGGAATCAGATGAAATGATCTTTAAAAATCTCTTCTAGTTTTAAAAACCTCTGATCAAAAAGGCAAGGTAGTATAGCGGACAGAGATGCAGGCTCCCCATCAGGAAGATCTTGGACATACAAATGACTTTATGATGCTGGGTAAGTCACTTAACCTCTCGCTGCCTCCAGGCAACTCAAGACTCCAAATGGCCGAACTCATAGACGAGTTTCCTCATTTGGAGTTCCCTGTAGCAATGAAATCACAGGTCTGGGCCAAAAATAAAATAGAACAAAATCAAAATAATAGAGCCTAAAATGTTCAATCGAGGTCCTCTGACTTTAAATTCAGGACTAATTTCCACTTCTCTTAACTGTCTCATCCTAGATTTGACTGAGGAAGTCAGAAGTAGCATCAATGAGTGGGAGATGAAGAAAGTAAGGAAACAAACATTTATTTAGCACCTACTATGTTCGAGGCACTGTGTTAAGTATTTTATAAATATTATCTCATTTTATCCTCATAACAAACCTGAGAGGTATTATCCCCATTTACCTTTGAGGAAACTGAGTTTAAATGATTTGCTGCATTTGAACGCAGGTCTTTCTAACTCCAGGCCCAACACTCTGTCCATTGTGCCACTTAGCTGCCTCCAGAGAGGCAGATTTAGGCTCAATGTACAGGAAAACTTTCTTACACTTCTCACAATTTCTTATTTACCCTGTAGATAGCCTGTACGTAAGTCATTTGGTTGTTATTTCCCTCATTAAATTGTGAATTCCTTAAGGGCAGAGATTGTCTTTTGCCTTTTTTTTTTTGTAACCCCAGTACTTAGCACAGTGCCTGGCACTTAATAAGTGTTTAGTAGCAGCTTATTTAGGGCAGCTATGTGGTGCAGTGGCTCCAGTGCCCGGCCTGAAGTCACAAAGATTCACCTTCCCAAGTTCAAATCTGGCCTTAGACACTTAGATATTTGACCCTGGGCGAGTCTCTTTACCCCATTTGTCTCAGTTTCCTCATATGTAAAAAGAATTGGAGAAAGAAATAGCAAACCACTCCCTTGGGAAAGTAGTGAGGTCCTTAATCAGAAATCAGTTTTTGTCAGGTCTGTTATGGTTTAGGTATAGGTTGTAATAGATAACCTCTGGGATTGCTTTCTACTCTAATAGTCTGTCTGTGACCTTGAAGGATTGGGAAGGATGTCACTGGATGGACAACAGGGGAGGGGTGAGGTGGAGCACATTTCAGGAACCGATGATGTTGTCAGAAAAGGTAGAGAGTGAGAAAGAGGAACGTGTTTGGAGAATGGTGAGCGGGGCAACCCGGCAGGCACCCAGACTAGGTGGAGAGAAGGAGTGATTGAGATAAGGCTGGAGAGGCGGGTGGAAGCCAGATTGCTGCAGATCTTCAACCTCGCCAGTGAGTGTCGAAATGGGTAACACCTAAATCCAGGCTGTATTATCAAGAGGACTCTGGGTAAAAGTCAACCAAGAGAAGGAGCTCCTTTGGTTCTACCTGCTTCCTCCCAGCTGAAGGCTTTGCTTTCAAGCCCTCTAAGTCCTGAAGCTTTGTCAACTTGGGGACCAGAAAGATTGAAAAAATCAGTCTATTTCCACCTCACCAACTGCACATGGAAAGATAACAAATGCTGTTTCTGTAGCTACTGAAAAGCCCAGCATGCCTGGGGATGATTTACACAGCTCTGAAGATACTGCACATGTGCCAGCTAGGAGGGAGTTCAAATACACAGTAGGAAGTCTTTTTTTTTTTCTTTTTGGCTCTTTGCCAATGGAGCCAGGCAGCAGCTGCTACAAAAATCTCCCCATTCCTGTAGGGTTTCCAGATTGCTGGGGACAGTTTCTTACATATCACAGGATTTTCAAGCTGGAAGGGACCTAAGAGACCACCTTACTGAACCCTTCATTTTACAGACTGGGAAACTGAGATCTTAAGAAATTCAGTGACTTGCTCAAGGTCGCCCAGCAAGTTACAAGGCCAGAATTTTAATCTAGGTATTAGGATCATATGATTACAGAGTTAGAGCTGGTAAGGACCTTTGAGGCCATAGTCCAACCTCAACATTTTACAGACAGGAAATTTAGGCCTAATGGGCCTTGCCCAGAGTGGCACATCCAGGCAGTGTTAGAGGCAGAACACATACAAATATGCTTCTTCCTAAGTTCTGAGTCCTAATCACTACACTATAATGCTTCTCTATATCAGATCCTTTGTGGTGCCATGGCTTCCACAGCGTTGTCATTGGGATTCAAACTGAGGAAGCTGCACACAAAGAGCAGATGTATGACCCGTATGATCATGGAAAATTAACCAAGATCCACTTTAGAGACATGGGATCTTGAGACGCAGTCAAGTGACTTGCCCAGGCTCACGCAGCTTGTAAGTGGCAGGGGGGACTTTGAACCCCTATCCTCTGGCTTCCCATCATCCTTCTGACTCCACTGCACGACCGAGCTGAAACGGGAGCCAGAAGCCACACTCCAGGAATGTGCTGCCCGTGTCTTCAATCTGGCTGCCCCGAGGCCTGGCTTGCTGAAAAGTGAGGTGCTGTAATGCTCTAAAACAACCTCTGCATTTGGAGTCAGAAGACTTCAGTCTAAATTCTGGTCCGGCTCCTTACTAGCTGACCCAGGGACTGAGGGCAAGTCACTTACCTTCTCTGGGCCTGAGTTTCCTCATTTTCAAAATGAGGGAGTTGGATTAAATGGTCTCTAAGATCCCTCCCATTTTTCAAGCTGTGATTCTGTGATCTTCTAATCCTATTGGGATAGGGCACAGCTCAATGAAATAGAACAGGATGTCCTACTGAATACGGGACACCTGTACTCCTGTACCAAAGACCTCAACTATTCTCTTTTATGAAATAGGTCATGCGAGGAGGCTGCATGGCTACAGCTGACACGGAGCATCGAGCTCCCCCCATTCTCTCCTTTGTGGACGATCTGCCTTCAGTCCACGGTGGTACAAGGGGAAAGAAAGAAGAAATGGGGAGCAGTTCTTTTCCAGACAGTGCCTGTGCTACCATAATGGGAAGGTCATATCATAAAGGCCTTTCTTTTCTTGAGTCTCAACTCCTTTTACCAGGCATGAAGAGACAGGCAAAGGTGCAGGTGCACTAACATAGGTTGTTGGACAGTTTCACTTATATACAGTAATTTTCTTCTTTTGACTAGATTCAGAAAACACCAGGTGAAGCTGCAGGTGAGGTAGGAGTGGTCGAGAAACTAAAGGCAGCTACCCATGCCTATTGTCTTGCCTATGATCAGCATTAGAGTTCGTCTATCAGTCCATACACACTTGTCAGGAACTTCAGATGGACAATGACTTGGGCCCAAAAATGAAGAGTGGGCTGAATCCCATTTGAGAAATTAGGCAGTTTTTGAAATGGCCTCAATTCAATTTAATAAATATTTGCTAAGCACCTACTATATGGCAGAGATACAAAGATAAAATGAAAAAGCCCTTGTCCTCAAGTGACTCATATTCTACTCAAGCTTCACCTTGAAACAAAGGCCCATCCTTCTGACAACAGTGTTCCTCCAGTGATGCCACTCATGAGAGTCCCCAGTCTCTAGGAAAGGAAATTGTGGGTTACTAGGTCAATAGAGAAGGGTGTAATGGGTACAAACAGGCTGCAGCACCTTCTTGACAAAGACTTAAAAGATCTTATCAAAGCGATAAAGGACTAAAAAATAAAGGGAGCTGGGAGCCAGGGGCAACAATGGGTGTACTCCATTGGAATCCACATTGGTAGCCATAAAACATCCAGTGGGCCTCCTATGGAGGGTGGACAAGAGACCAGATGAGAAGTGGTGCCCTGGGGCTGTAGCCTGTATCCTTAGAAGAGATCACAGATCTGTCAAGTCTCTTGAATCCAACTGATACTTACTCCCTCAACAAGGCTGCTGAATGAAATTGGGGCTGGGAGATGCCCTGCCCATGTGCCTCTGGCTCATGAATTCCTCCAAGCTCTTCCCTCCCATAAGAATTCAGTGGCTAATACAAAGGGCAGACTTTGATTTCCAGCTCCTGGCTTTTTCAAGGGATTTGTTTTTCCAGATGTTCCCCTTCAATGTATATTATTTTGTCTTTGCCCCACTTGGCCTTGCACAGTGAGACAGCACGCAGCTCTTCCCCTGTCACGTAGACCCTCCTGGAGCTTCCTGGAGTCCATTTACTGCTAAGATGGGACAACAGGAAGACAGCCAGAAGAGGCAGCCAGAGAAATACAAGTGTATTCCAAGCAGATCTGTTCAGCAATCCTCCTAGCTGAGAGTCCCTGCAGAGGCAAGAGGCTAAGGCCAAGAATTAGAAGGAAGGCAAGAGTCCTTTCCTTCTTCACCCTGTTTGTGTGAGGGAAGGCTGATGTATGGAGCTAGGGCACAAACTTTGAAGGCTTCCCGGGAACCAAAATCCCAGGCTGGTGTATTGGCTGTGGAGGTTCTTGTAGCAGCTTGGCTGATTCTGCCCTTGCTCATGGAGGCATGGCCCCAAGCTTTCTTAAGCCTTTTCTCAACTTCACGTCTGGAGTTTCATAATCCCAACTTTCTCTCATAGCCCACAACACTGGTGTTCAAGGTGAGGAGTCCAGGCACCTCCCTATGATCCTGAGTCACCTGTTCTCAGGAAGGGCAAGGATGGCCTGCTGTCCAATCCCCTCACATCTAGAAAAGAGCAAACAAGTCAATTACCTCAAAGGCCAGCAGGCAAACGCCCAGCTCACCCTTGTGGAAGTCTGATTCTGTTGGTAACACTGTTCTCATTTTTTCAGTGTTCCAAACACACTGACCGTGTGACCCTGGACAAATTATCTAAATTCTCAATACCTCACATGACTCTCTGGCATTAAAAGTTGCAGACTGGTTGGCTTTCCTCATTAAATGGGAGGAGTTTCTTATGTGGATGAAATCACAGTTCCAGACCAATGATATATATGAAATTGTGTCCTGGGTTCACAAACAGAAGCTCAGAGTATCCTAGGATTTCCCTTGAGTTCCAGCCGAGGGACTCTACCTCAGAAGCCATCTGGTCCATTACGCCTGAAGAAGAATCCCCTCCTAGCACATATCTAAGAAGTAGTTACCTGGCATTTCCTTAAGACTTCTTAGACAAGCAGACCCAGCACCTTTCAAGGCAGCCTGCTAAACTTTTGTATCGCTCTCATTATTAGCAAGTTTTTCCTTACCCCAAGCTGAAATCTACTTCTATCCATCCACTGTTCCTCATTCTGTCTCCAACTACCTAGTGGACAACTCAGACTGGATTTCCCCACAGAAATCTTAAATTCAACATGGCCAAAACTGAACTCATTATCTTTCCCCCCAAACCCTCCCCGCTGCCTAACTTCCCTATTGCTGTTGAGGGGCATCTCCATTTCCCCAGTCCCCTGGGGCTCAAAACCTAGGGGCCAGCCTTGACTCTTCCCTCTTCCCCTCCTCCCCACATCAGATCTATTCCTGTGGATCTCTGCTTCGTTGACATCCTGGCTGGACTATTATAATAGCTTGCTAATTGTTTTATCTACCTTAGCTTTCTCTGGACTCCAGTCTATCCTCCGCTCTGCTGTCAAACTGGCCTTCTTAAAGTTCAGGTCTGACCATCCCCCTTTCCCCCATCCCCCAATAAGCGGCTCCCTATTTCCTTTGGGATCAAATATGAGACCTTTTGTTTAATCTCTCTATAACCTGGCCTCTTCCAATCTTTACAGTCTTCCTCCATGTTACAAATACATCACATACCCAAACATACTCTGTCATCCAGTGACACTGGCCTTTTTGCTTTCCTCATCTATGACACTGTCAGACTGTCATCTGACTCTGGCCATGTTTATTGGCTGGCCTTCACGCCTGAAACTCTCCCTTCTCCTCTTTTCCTCCTGGCTTCCCTGACTTCCGTCAAGTCTCAGCCAAAGTCCCACCATCTGCAAGAAGTATTTTTAAAATTTTTTTTTATTAACTCCCCATTTCTACCCTCCCCCACCCCAAAATGGCATATATTCTGATTGCCCTTTTTCCCCAGACTGCCCTCCTTTCTGTCACCCTACTCTCCCCACCCCCTTTCCCCTTACTTTCTTGTAGGGCAAGACAGATTTCTATGCCCCATTGCTTGTACATCTTATCTCCCAGTCGCATGTAAAAAAAACAACTTTTTTTGAGTGTTCGTTTTTAGAACTTCGAGTCCCAAATTTTTTTCCTTCTTTCCTCCCCACCCACTCTCCTTAAGAAAGCAAGTAATTCAACATAGGCCACACATGTATCATTATGCAAAACGCTTCCATAACAGTCATGTTGTGCAAGACTAACTATATTTCCCTCCATCCTATCTTGTCCCCCTTTATTCAGTTTTATCTCCTCAGCCCTCTTCAAAAGTGTTGCAAGAAGTATTTTCTAGGCCCCCTTAATGTGAATGATAATCCCCAATTTATCCTGCATTTTTCTTTTTTTGTATGTAGTTGTTTGTACATTGTCTCCCACATTAGACTGTGAGGTTCTTGAGAGAAGGGATTGGGTTGGACTTTTGGTTCGAGGTTTTTTGTTGGGTTTTTTTTTTGCCTTTCTTTGTATCCCTAACACTTAGCAAAATGCCTGACACATAGTAGGTGCTTAATAAATGTTTGTTGAATGATTGAGAAAAAAGTCTTTTCTTTGAAATGAATCTCTCCTAAACTAATGAAGGCACCTCAGAAGCAAATACTACTTCCTGTTAATAGAGAGACTAGAATATGTCTACTTTCTGTCCCATGTCTCAGAGTTATAAGCAAGAGAGAACAGGGAGGCAGTCTCACAATCCCTAGTTGCACTGGCAGGTTAGGTCCCCAGAGCAAAGCTAGCTCTAGCTCCTCTCAAGATTCTAGGAGTGACCTTGAGGGGCTAGAGAGTTTTCTCGCTCAGTGCTGATAAACCCCATCCAGTGTGCTCACCCTAATATCGATCGCCAGTTAATGTCTTCCCAATATCATCTAACCAATTAATATCAATTAGCTTTCAAAAAGGGACATTTACTGAAAAGGTATAGCAAGAAGCAGAAAGCCACTCTCAAAATACTCTCTTCTACCACCTTATTCCCTGGGGAGAATGGGCTCAAATTTAAGGTGCTTGCTACAAAACATTTCCCTCATCAAGTTAAGGCAAACAGAGTTAAGTGACACAGCTACTGAGGGTCCCAGGCCAGATTTGGACTCAGGAAGATGAGTCCTCCTGACTCCAGGACCAGTGCTCTATCCACTATGGTGCTCCAACAAAATATTTCCCTCATCAAGCTTATTTCTGGGTGCCCATACCTGATAATGAGTCACTCTCTTGTATGTAGGACTTGGTGTTCTAGCTTCCAGGTTGATTTACTGCTGGCCCAGGTCAATCAGATCACTTCTCAGGGCTGGCCCCTCACCTGACTTGGCTCTCACTACTAGTCCCAGTTGCTGAAGGGAATCCTTGGTGGTTCTTTAGATCTCTTGAAAAGCATATGGTTGTTCTGAGATACTGCCTCACAAACATCAGACTGATGTGGCAAAAAAGGAAAACGACAAATGGTGAATGAGATGTGGGAAAATACACCCTTTGGGGAGTTGTGAACCAGTCTAACCTTTCTGGAAAGCAATTTGGGACTAGTGACCCAGGAATACTGCCAGTGAGTCTATACCTCCAAAGAGATCAAAGGAAAAAGACCCACACGCACAAAAATATTTACTGCAGCTCTTTTTGTGATGGCAAAGAATTGGAAATTGAGGGGATGCCCATCAATTGGAGAATGACCATTTGGTTGTTGTGGTATGTGAATGTGATGGAATATTATTATGGGTAAGAAATGAGGAAGGGGACAGTTTCAGAAAAACCTAGGATGATTTGTATAAACTGATGCAAAGTGAAGTGAGCAGAACTCGGAGAACAATTTTTATAGCAACAACAACATTGTAAAGACAATCAACTACAAAAGACTTGGGAATTCTGATCAACACAATGGCCAACCACAATTACAAAGGATTCATGATAAAACATGTTGTCTACCTCCAGACAGATGATGGATGCAAAGTGCAGACTGAAGCTTATTTTCTTTTCTTTATTTTCTCTTCGTTTTTTTCTGAACACGAATAAAGCAGAAATTTGTTTTGCATGGCTATAGATATTTGTAATGGGCTTTATTTTTCTGGCTTTCTTCATGAGTGGAGGGAGGAGAGAATTTGGAACTGAAAGGAAAAGAAAAAAAAAAAGAAAACCATAAGGTCATAACCTGTTCTCATCATCTCCTGATCTCCTGATTCTCATTCACCTGAGATTAAGAAAGAATGAATCAATCGATGGAGAGAGAAAAAAAAAGATGTGCCATGCATTCAAGGCTACATGGTGGCCAGGTGAGGCTATAAGGCAGTCAGAGTTTCCATCACTGCTATGACCGATTCTCCCTTTCCTCCCTCCCCTCCAATGCCTCACTTGCCACTAGGGAAAAGAGAGTTATCAGTTCAAGTCTTTTGTATGCACACTCAGTTCTGGGTCAGCAGCCAATGAAACGGTTTCTTCTTACTAAGAGCAAGTCACCAGGTAACTGTCAGAAGATGCCTGTGCACTCTATGAAGTGGGGAGGGAATAGGCCCCTCCATTATACCTGATGCAGGATCACCAAATCTCTATACAAATATTGCAGCAGACAGGCCAACTGTGCATATTCTAAGGAGTGGGCCCTAACCGGCCAATCCTCTCATTTAGGACTGATGCAACTGGGTCAAGAGCTCTCTCTTTTAAGAACATAATACTAAAAACTTGGGATGAGATATCACTGAATGTGTTTTTAACACTAATTGTGTATTTATGACATATAACAGTTTGTGGATGGTGGAAATAGTATTTGGATGCCACTGAACCTAGACAGCGCCTCGTCTATATTTAGTTGACATTAGCTGAGTGTTGGCTGGGTTCAAAGAATTGTGCTAAGTGCCCAAGGATGAAGGGAAGGGATAGGTTAGAAAGGGCACCCTGACTAAAGCTAACAACTTAGATCAAGATAGCCCTTTAAAATGTGCAAAGTGCTTTCCTCGCAACAATTCCACGGGATGGGTAGTATAAGGATTATTATTACTCCCATTTTTCAGGTGGGCAAACTGAAGCTCTGGTCACAAGATAAACGTCTGCATTGGAAGTTGAATGCAGATCTCTTAATTCTAAGTGTAGCACACTAATTGCTATGATACGCAGCCTTGACAAAAAACAGAAGACATAGTCCCTAATCTTGAATTTATAGTCTAATGAGGAAGCTAGACGCTATTTAAGTATACTTACAAAGCATAATGCAAATTAGGTTAATGAAAATCACTCACAGAAATGATGAGGAGTTGAGGAAGGAAAGCAGATGGGTAGTTAGCCAAGAAAAGTTTATTTGGAGGAAGATTTTCAAGGAGGAGGGAGTCATAGATTTGTAAAGAAGAGAAAGAAATTCCAGGAAGGCACTTCACTTTTCCTACCCTCTCCACATCCAAGGTACCATTGTCTTGAAGTTGAAAGAAAAGCTTATTCTGTACATAAGATCTATTCCAGCCACAAGCAATAGCTAAGTCCCTAGCAAAGAAAAACTTTTATGTACTTTTGCCCAACACTGTGGGAAAAGTTCAGTATGGTATGGTAAGTGACGTAGGTGACACTGTGACTTGGTGCCAGCTCACGATCACTGTGTCTAGAAAACCAAGAGAAAAAAATGATTGAAGAGTACAGATTTTAAGATAGACTAGAGTAAAAGAAGTAGCAGACCTGTCTTATCAATACCCACTAACAGAAACTAATGAGTGACTAAAGGCTGGAGGAGAGATGCCTGACACTCCAGGCTGTGGTCCATGATACAAAAAGGACTTGATCAGGGACATGGTTTCTTTATCGATGGCAGTTCTGAACTTGGAGTGTGGAGGACCTTCATTTCAAATCTGCCTCAAAATTATTAGCTGTGGGATTCTGGCCAAGTCTCTCAGTTTTCTTATGTATAAAAAGGGGATAATTACATTCCTAGCGTTCATCTCACAAAGTTGTTATGATGTTAAAATGAGATGATGTACATAAAACACTTTGCAAACCTTAACATACTAAATATCAGTTATTATTATCACATCTCTAGAAAATGATGGAAGGAAAGTAGCAGGAAGAAAAATGGGGGCCCGAGGGGAGCTACCATACAGGGAGGTGGTGGTAGAAATGATTCTTCCCTCTTCTGAACTCTTATGCAATTACTGTCCTTAAAATTCATTTGGAAATTAATCACGTATACCACTTTCTGATGTCTCTCATGGTTTCCAATCGCCATTTCAATCTTCCATTGTTCCTCAACATTTCAAATATTGGTTCTTTACTCTACAAAACTGTAAGACCCTCAAAGTCAGGAATCATGTCTTATACTTCAAATTTCTCTACCCTGCTCCCACCCCCCAACCCCACTGCGTCTATCACAGGACTCTGAACAAAGTAGATGCTAAATGAATATATTTTTATTTGATTTGATATTATACAACAGCTGGTCCTTAAAAACCAGCAGCTGCAAATGCTGGCTACCCATAGATCTGGCAAACAATTTAGACAAGGCAAAGCAACATTTGACAATTACTGAAACATTTTTTGTGATGTCAAATGGAGCTAAAAAATTTTGCAACAGTACTATTAAATGAAACAAATTTGCCTGAGGGATTGTACATTCTGAAAGAAGACAATCAGGGTGTGCTAAAGGGAAAAATAAGAAGAAATGCTGTTTTATCATTCTTTGGAGAAGAAGGAAGGTGAGAAAGTCTCCCAGATTTGACACTCCGCTCTGAATTCAAGATGAAATAACAAGTATTTTCTGAGCCCCTATCATCCCACCTCAGATACTTATAAGTTGTATGGCCCTGGGTGAGTCACTTAACCTTTCTGTGCCTCAGTTTCTTCATCTGTTAAATGAAGGGGCTGGATTTGATGCCTTCTCAGGTCCTTACCAGCTCTTTGTCTATCTGAGAGACCTATGCTAGGTTTCATGATGGGGGAGTAGGGGAGTATAAAAATCCCTAAATGATGTGGCCCCTGCTCTAGAGGTTTATACTCTTGGAGAGATGAGGCTTACAGATAGAAAACAATTAGAGAGCAATACGGGATGGAAACAGCAAAGGGTTAAATTGAACATTCCTCTGTGCCCAAAGTCCACTGCACAGGAAGGAAGTGCTATGGGCAGATGAGTGATCAGTGGGGTCTGTAGTTATTAGTAGGGCTTCATAGAGGAAGAGAGACTTGAGGTGGACCTGAAAAGAAGGGGAGTAAAAGAGAGGCAAACGAAAAGGGTAGGAGGAAGTGCATTCCGGGCACAGGGGAGGGGATGAGCAAAGTCCTAGGAAGGGGAATGAGCGTGGCACGTTCAAGTAACAAGAGATCAAGAGTCTTCCTGGAGAAGATACACATCTTTGTATTCCCAGGACTGGAGCCTAGTAGGTGCTTAATAAAGTGCCTGTTGAATTTAATAGAATATTAAGGAGCAGTGGAAAGTGACTTGAGGTTATCTGGAAGGATTTGAATGCTCAGATGAGGAATACGGACTTGATCCAATATGAGGGGAGGCTGGGTCAGTAGCAATGTGGTTACAGCGCGGCCAAGAGGGAATACAGTTAGTATTCTGCTTTCACCCCAGAATGAGGTCCCTATAAAGTCCTATAATTTAAAGCTTTATCTCAGCTACACTTCATGCTCCTCCAGCATTGCCTGTTCTCCCTGACTCCAGGCTTTTGGCAGTTGTGGACTTTTCTGCCTCGGACCTGGCTTCCCCATGAACTTGACTGGGCATGGCCTCATGTTTACTTTCTCCAATCAGAACTTGGACCATGCTCCCTTTCCCCAGGAGGGTTTTCTCTCTCTCTCTCTCTTTCTCTCTGGTCTGTTAATTGTTCCCTAATTGCCACCTTGGCCCCATTTTTTCCTGAGGGAACAGGGAATCCACAAAGGGGTCCTCACCATTTTTGTACCAAGTAGATTCTGTGCTTCTTACCCCATGCTATTCAGGCTACAAGAAGGGTGCCCTCTCCTACTAGAAATAGACACTTGAAATTCAGGCAGGATAAGGCTTCCTCTCTCCCCACCATTCCCCATTCTCTGCAGCTTTCAGGTATTTTAGGTTGTAATAGCAAATGTCCAGTTTAATTATCTGCTTGGATTTCTGCCCCCTGCAGCCTTCTCTAATCCTCACAACAGGGGTCGTTTAAGCTCTGTCTTACAGTCAGTTCTATTTCCAGCTCTGGGCCCAGTCCTCTCTCTAGGCAGAAGGGCAAAGCATTGGATTAGGTACAGGGGAGGGGAACCTGAGGCCTCGAGGCCACATGTAGGCCTCTAGATCCTCAAGTGCAACCCTTTGACTGGACTTCACAGAACCCCCTTAATAAAAGGATGTGTTCTGTAAAACTTGGACTCAGTCAAAAGGCTGCACCTGAGGACCTAGAAGGACACATGTGGCCTCGAGGCTGCAGGTTCCCCACCCCTAGTAGGCTTTCCAGTGAAAATACACCAGGATATCCCAGCTCCTTAGGAATTGGTCCCGTCTTGAACGCTAGTGATTGCGTTTCCTGTTCTGTTCTCCAATTTCTCAGTAATTTTTCTTACCATTCCCTACTCCTTCCAAAGTACTGAATTTACTGGATAGTACAGTAGTTCCTTCAATAACTGGTGAAATAGAGACTGTAAAAGCTGCTTCCTACTAGGTACAGGCCTCTTTCTGAGATGGAGACTGTGCAGGGCTCCTCCCCTGGTCCCTTGGGCTAGGTGGAGGGTGCAAGGAGGGGAGAATTCCTTGGGGGGGGGTGTGGCTAAGGGTAAAAAGAGGACCAGGCCTAGCGGCTCTGGGGAAAAACGATGGTAATTGAGGCACTGGGAAAAGGAAAGAAGCTAGATCCTTGACAGAACTAACTAACAATAAGGTTCTGAGCTGGAGCGTGGAGAGAGAGCAATGAAGTGGCAGGGCATGAACGTAGATGACTGAACCCTGGGCCCTGATCCCGCCTCTCCCTGGCTAGAGTCCCACACAGGGTAGTAGTGTGTAAGTCATGGAGGAGGAATAGGTCCAAGGGGAGGATAGGAAGCTACTGGTGGAAAGAAGGGGTTCTCCTAACTTTCCATGGTCTTGGATGGAAATTCTTTGTGTTCTTCTTTGGAAAATGAAAACACTCCAGCGTATCCCTATTAAAGCTAGGAACAAATAGAAACTCATCCGTTTGGCATTTAAAGCTCCTCATAAGCTTCCTTTTCTGTTCCTCTTGGCCTTTATCTGACCCTGTTTGTCAAGCTAAACTTCTGGTCTCGTCTTCCTTTTTCTGCCTTATTCTGTCACTACTTGAGTGTTTGTTGACACTCACGGGCTACAGGAAAAGAGGCATGCTAACAATATCCAGCCACTCCCTGCTCCCAGGAGCTTCACAGACTTCTAAATGTCTGTGGGTTTCAGGGATGGGAGCAGAGCCAGAGCTTATCATCCTGTTGTTAAACAGGCCGAGGTCTCTAATTAATTGGTAGCAATCAATCTGTTAGGATGGATGGTGGTTTGCCTGAGGTGGTAAAGGCAATATCTATTACTGATCTGCTGGGGACTCATGGCAGAAGGGTCCCAGTGTGCTTCTAGAACTCACCACACATGGCCTGAGAATACGGGAAGGTACCTGCCACATAAGATAGTTGTTTCTTGTTGTTTCTTGTTGTTGCTTTTTCTCCTAAAAAGGCAATAGAAACATCTTGGACTTGACTGGTCCCTGGCTACAACTGTTGCTATAGCTTCCCAGTTGCCTAACACATAAAAGTTGGATGGACTTTCCACTACCTTGTTAGTCTACACACCGTTCTGACCAGGTGGGCCATCGTGGCAAATGCAGATGAGAGGGCCGTGGAGCCTAACTGAAGCAACACTGATTCTTTGCTGAATACCCATCATGTGCTATCATTGAGTAAAATTCCTTCCTGTAAGTATTTCATTTTGTTCCAATCCCAAATCTGAAACAGTGGATTGGACTGAATCAGGCCTGGCCCAGAACATCTGAATTAGTACCCTTCTCAAAATGTTGTACTTAATATTGGGGAAATAGTACAAGCAGAGTTTGCCTGGTAGGGACTTGAGTGATGATATTCAGAGAGTACAATGGCATTCGTGGTGCTATGCTTTTCTTCCCAAGGGCAAACAAATACTTTTCCTTAGTCCCCATGACTGTTTACATTTCTTGGTGAATCAGGGAATTGCAGTGTCATTGATAAATACGAGAGGTTGATATAAAAGGGAGGGAGATCTAAGTTTCAGTTGGGATATTATATCAAATGATGGCTAAAGACTTACAAGGAAATATCCTGAAGGCAGCTGAAAATATGGAACTGGAGTATGGGGAGTGAACAAGGCTTTAAATATAGAACTTGATGTCATCATTATAGAGGTTGAACAACTGAAAGTGGATTTGTTCACCGGGGGAGAGATTTTAGGGATGGAAGAACAGAGGACCAAGCATTGTTTATGTTAATGAGCAGAAGAAGGAACAGTACCCAGCAACAGGTAGACTGATGGAGTGGAACGTCGCAGAATTTCAGCGTTGTCAGGAACTCAATCGTCTAGTCCACCACCTCCTTCCAGAGTAGAGATCCCCTCTCCAACAGCCCAGACAATGTCATCTCCAGCCTCTGCTTGGGGACCTTCAGTGATGAGGATCTGCCTTCCTTCCTGGACAAGCCATTGTATTTACATAACTCTAGCTGTTAGAAAGTGTTTCTTTACATCAGGCTGAAATCGGTGAAAGGGAAAGAGCATGGAAAACCTAGACTTGTTTCCTAGTTTAGTAGTTTGCTATCAGTGAGACCTCAGGCAAGTCATTCAGGATTCTAGAACTCTAGGATTTTCAAGTTAGAAGGGAACTCCGATTTTATCCAGGTCAACTTCCTCCTTTTATGTGCTACACTTCCTTAGATTCCTTGTCTAAGGAATGAGTTGTGCCCTTTGTGTGAGCAGAAGGCCAGGTGTGGGACAGAAACAGATGATCTCTGAGGTCATAGCCAACTCTAAAAATCAAAATTCTATAATTTGGAAGGAGGTTTCAATGGAAGAATCAAAAGGACTTGGTGACAAGGGATTCAGGCGATTAAAATAAAAGAGGAATATAACATAATTACCAGAATTTAAACTTGAATGACGGTACCATAAAAAAATGAGAGATTAGCTTCCTTGAGAAATCAGATCTGGATGATAATACTTAGGTGAAGCGTCCATGTTAGGTGGATCGCATTCTGCTGTATGTAAATGTACGCCAATGTCTGTGATATCTTGTCAGTAGCACAGTTGTGTGAATGCTCAGCCAGCTAGGAAGAGAATTTCATAGTGCTAAGTCACGGAGGCTAAGGGAGTTTACCAAGGAAGGAAGTGGTTAATAGTGACAAAGTCAAGGATGACAAACGGTCTGAAATGAAAGGGAACAGGATCTTAGAACTAGAAAGCTTGGAGAGACCTTAAAGATGATCTAATCTAACCCTGACATTTCACAGATGAGAAAACTGAGGCTCACAAGGACTTGCCCCAGAAGAGCCAGGTCTAGAACGCTCTGATTTTCACCCTGGTGCTTTCCCCACTACACCACACACACACACACACACACACACACACACACACCATGTTGGATCACGAGTAAAGTATGTTTTTTAGGCTCAGAAAAAGTGAGCATTATGGGAAGTGGAGGAACGGCTAAATTGCTGTAATTAGGCAGGGGGCTGTTGCAGTGGATAGAGCAGGGTAAAAAAAAAGTTAAAAAAAAAAGGCCTCAGGTCAAACCTGGCCTCAGACACTCCCTAGCTATGCAGTCTCAGTTTCCTCACCTGTAAAAAGGGCATAATGATAGCACCTGCCTCCCAAGACTGTTGTGAGGAGCAAATGAGCTATCACATGAAGCCTTAAAATGCCATAAGAATGCTGGCCATACTATTAGGTTGTCTAGGTAATAACAGTTCCATCTTAAACAGCAAACTCGAACAGCCTTCCTGTTCTATAAACTATTAGATGTAGGTCAATAATATCCCACAGCATAGACCAAGAGAACTGAAAGGGACCTTAAAAATCATCCCATTACACAGATGGAGAAACTGAGGCCCAGAGAAGGGAAATGGCCTGTGATGGTCACAGAGTCAAATGGTGGGCAGGCCTTCCTGTGTGCTTTCCATGTATACTGCATAATTTGGAAAATTCTGAATACCAAGAGTTATCATGGAGTTTGCAAAAAAAAGAGCTGGATTTAGGATTATATATTCACTCTTTTTTTGTTGTGGAGTCACTTCAGTCATGTCTGATTCTCCCTGATCTATCCAGGGTTTTCTTGGCAAAGATACTGGAGGGGTTTGCCATTTCCTTTTCCAGCTCATTTGACAGATGAGGAAACTGAGGCAAACAGGGTTAAGTGATAAATAGGATCATAGGGTTAGAGCTAGAAGGGGCCTTAGAGGTCACCTGGTCCAGTCCCTTCATTTTACACATGGGAACCTATTATAGTGATTTTTTTTTTAGCTGTTTACAAGAACAGAAATCCTAGGCCATCCAAAAAACCAACAAGAAAACTTCAGTTTGATTTCAGGCAAATAACACAGGGGAATGTGGGAAGAAAGTGAGTTTGTCTACATTAACCGATTTTTTAAGTAGGTACACAGGAACATTACTTGATTCCACTTTAAGATGAGTTCCAGATTATAGACCCCTCTCTAATGACTGCCTTAGCAAGTCAAGGAATGTTGCCTATTGGCCAGAGAGAAGAATTTAACTTGTGGTCATGTGAAATGCAAGCTTTAACAGTCTGCAGGACTAAAATCAACAGCAGCATTAAATTCTAGTTTAATGCCTAAATTTCTGCTCCTATCCAGAGAGGCCTTAAAAGGAAATACCAGAAGCTCCACTGGTCTTCCACCCAGTTATCTCCTGGTGTTCAAATGTGACCCAGACATCCTCATTTGTGAAGTCAGAGATTCTACTTACCATTTAACAGTTGGAGAAATTAAGTCACGGAGGAAGGAAGTGGATTGTTTAGGTGACACCAGAGAACAACAGGTTAACCAGAAGCAATCTTAGATGTCCTGGCCACTAGGCCATCCTAGTAGAGAATTTTGAGGGGCTTTGCTCTGGGGTGCTAAAATTTAGAGGCTGCTAGTAACACTTTTGCCTGTTCCACAGATAGAAACAACTGACATTAGCACCTTGTAAGCAAGAATATTTAAATAATGGCCCAAATCACCCCCAGGTTGCTTGTGCTGTACTCCAGGTGGTCTCCTCCCTGGCTGAGGCCCCTACCAAGCCTTGGTATCTGTAGTAGCACCCTCAAAGGCTCCCACATTTTCCATCTTCCCTTCACAAGGCGGTGTCCTAGGATCTTTTCCCTGTTGTGTCCTAAGGAGCAAGACGTTCCCTGTGGGCCTCAGGCCAGGGCACGCTTCATAAAATAGACAGCTTCTCCTGGTCCCCACACCATTAAGGTAGCGGCAGACCAATCAATGGCTGTGCCTGCCTGTAAAGATGATAAGCAGTCTAGCAGGACACTAACAGATGCCTGTCTCACGGGGTGAGGGGGAGGACAATTTCATTTATTCCAGCCAAGAGCTAAAGTAGCAGCTGTATGTGACATTTCTGTTTGAGGACTTCACCCCATTCATGGTGTACAATACATATGAGATGTTCTAGTTTGTGATTTCAGTGCCAGGGTATGTGTACACAGAAGTTCAGGCTCACATATCTCTCTTCAGATGGCTTGGCGCCCAGTCATTAACTGTGCTGCAAAGTAATTCAAATTGGGTGCCAGGTAACTGACAAAATCCTGTCAATATGGGGGATCCTCTTTCCTATAAGAGATCTGGAATCCATTGGACTGACAGAAAGGTTGTTTGGGTTTTTTTTAATCTTAGACTCTGGACTTTTTGTCAAATAAGGTGGGGACAACCTAGACTAAAAGAAAAAATGGCACTGCGGTTGCCAGAATCTTGTCAGAACATAAGGTTCTTCATAGCTGCATTCTTTCCGAGGTTTTATCTACGTAGCTGGCCAAGTATTTTCTCTTTTCCTTGGAGTACACAGAGGAGGGTGGTTTTTAGGATGCCAGGTGAACAACAATTTTACCTCCTGCAAGGAAGGCCTCAGTGAGTAATAGCCTTCCTCGCCTTCTCTTACCATGTTTGTATTCCCAGGGAAGGGAAGGGAAGGTAGAAAAACCTGTTGTTTAGGGAGTGGACATTGCCTCAGGCTTTCGGCTAATTTTACTGAAATCTGATTGATAGTAATTGACCAAAAATCAAAATAGAATCTTCGATCAATCAATCAAACATTTATTCAGTGCCTACTATGTGCTAGGTACTATGCTAAGTGCTAAGGATACAAAAAGAGGGAAAAGACAGTCCCTCCGCCCTCAAGAGGCTCACGATCTAATGTAATCTTTAATGCTAATGAGTATTTCTCCAAACTTTCCAAAAACATAAATTCCCCATCATATGGCAGTTAGGTAATACGATGGACAGAGTACTGGACTAGAAGATCCCGGTTCAACTCTGGACTCAACATACTTCTAGCTGTGTGATCCTGGGCAAGTTGCTTAACCTCTGTCCTGAACCCCAAGGTTGTTGTGAAAATAAGACGTGTACAGGGCTTTGTAAATGCTGGCTATTATTATCTTCTCATTGTTTTAAAAGTCACTCCTGAAAGGTCTCTGGTTTGAAACTTGTTACTGCTTCAAAATTCTAGGTCTGACATAGCTTTAAAACCAGTAAACATCAAACATGCCCAAGAATTTTTTAAAAAAAGAATTTGCATTGGATTTATCACCAGAAGGCTCATTACTAATCAGTGAATTTTTTTGTCCTCAGCCAAAAAAGAAGGGGTTGACATGAGGTTGTCATTTGTGTGAGTGGAGGAAGTACCCAGAGTACTTGAGTTTTCCTTGAAGCAATGAAGTACATTAGAAATACCAAACGTCCATAGCTGTTTACCTTCAAAGAACTCGGAGCACCCAGGCTGCTCTTTTTGCAATCAGTTGACTGAAACTCAAATAATTTTTGTGTTAGCAGTTTTTAAATAAGGATCCTTTGAGTCCTCAAAAATTATGGAATAGGTATATTTCTCAGGATCTCCATGGGGCTGGTTTGGAAGACCATATAAAGCTGGTAGAGGGCAATGTAGGGATCCCCAATTCTCAGCTTTCCTGTGCCCCTCTGTATAAATTCCTAGGGCAATCACTTCCATTTATCTAGTGATGTGTGCTTTAAAGGGAGAAATACACATTATTGATGCCTGGGTCACATGCTTAATATAGCTGTGTGTGCGTTTCCCATTCTTATGAACCAATGTCCTGTTTCTTTCCTAGTCAAAAATTCCTTAAAAGCTTAATATTAAATTTTGTTTTGGGTGAGATACATGAGGAAAAGGCAATAACTACGGTGAATTTTATTTGTTTGTAGACTATTATGACATGACATATAGATATGTATATATGTGTAATTATACATTATACATGATACATACATATATGTACATATACACACATATATGAAATGACCTGAATGGAGACAGCCCAGAGCTCTTCATCTAAGAGCCCAAGAACAGTAAGGCCCTCTAGACCGTCGGCTCTGCTCTAGCCCAGGGCCTATAGCCATCAGTTGGGGAATTGACCTTCATGGCTATATGACCTGGCAACTACTTTTTCAGGGGCTGCAGTGCCCACATTTTCAACTGCCACAGCTACTGAAGACCTGAAAGAGGAAGTTCTCACCAATCAATCAATAAACTTTTACCATGTGCCTCCTATGTTCCAGTCCCTGTGCTAAGACTTGGGGATACAGAAAGAGTATAAGATATCCTTGCCCTCAAGAAGTTTACAATCTAACAGGAGAGACAACATGCAAACAAATGCATACAGAGTAAGCTATGTACAGGATAAATAGGAAATAATTAACAATCCAGGGCAGCTGGGCGGGGCAGTGGATAGAGTGCTGCCTCTGGAACCAAGAAATCCTGAGTTCAAATTCAGCCTCAGACACTTACTAGCTGTGTGACAGCGTGTAAGCTGTAGCAGGCACACTCAGAGCTGGTTAGATCCCATCGAAGGCACCAGGGTCATACCCTGCATCG
Organism: Phalanger gymnotis; assembly: GCA_028646595.1. Lineage (NCBI taxonomy): Eukaryota > Metazoa > Chordata > Mammalia > Diprotodontia > Phalangeridae > Phalanger > Phalanger gymnotis. The sequence goes on from CM053627.1 coordinate 51,563,033, forward strand.
TGGGCCATCACCAGCCATCCTGACTTTTGTCTTGCCGCTGGACTTCAATGACTCTGGAAGAAAGAATAAGGCTGACAGCTTTGTGCAACTCTGACCCTCTTAAATCCAATTTATGAGCAAGTCAAGACATCATCCCATGTTGCCACTGGTCCTGTAGATAGCTTACTCAGTATGTTTTTGTTTGCATGCTGTCTCCCCCATTAAATTCTAGACTCCTTGAAGGCAGAGACTGTCTTTTGCCTCTTTTTGTATTCCTAATGTTTAACCCAGGTGCCTAGCTCCTGGCAGGTACTTAATAAATGAGATAAGGCTCTAGAATTAAGTAAGCACCACCATGCTACTATCAGGTACCACCTCTCTTAGCTTCTCCTTCCCTGACTAGAAGTCTGGAGGGTAGAGTACCAAACTCCTCCCAATGTCCTCCTTCCTTTCTAGAGGGCAGAAACTGGACTTTTGGGCTCATTCTACTCTGAATCTTCCACCCTGACTGGTTTTTTAACTCCAGGGAACATAATGGCCTTTCCCACACCCTTCCCGTGAGTAGCCCTGGTATTCCATTCCTCACACTTTACTGCTTCCTTTTGTGTGTTGTCTCCACCTCCCCCCCTCCTCCAATAAAACTCTAAGTTCCTTGAAGACAGGGATTGTCTTTTCAGCACAGAGCCTGGCACATAGTAGTTGCTTTATGTGTTAGAATGTCAGGTCCTTAAAAATAGGCACTCTTTCTGTTTGAATTCCCAGCACCTAGCCCAGTATTTTGCATGTGCTTAACAGATGACTTTTCATTTATGCCTGCCCTTAGTAATAAGTGCAAGTATGTACTATTTGTAGTTTCTAGTTGGCAACCTTTTTGTCTATGTCTGAAATAAAGTATTTGAAAGACAGATATTTAAGTTTGCCTTAGCCACTGAACCCCTACACAAAACCACAAGCTTGTCCTCATGATCTCCAGCTCTGTACCAGGTGTCCCTCTCTCAACGCCATCTTGAACTCAGGAGTTCTCAGTTGTGGCAGAGAATTTCTACTTCTGTTTTTCCCCCCCTAATCAGCCTACAAGTTGTAGAGAAGGTGCCAGGTTGCACTGATAAAGAGATTTTTCTCACAGGGAGCTCCCTAAAGCAGGGCCCCTGCTCCATTCCCTATCTCTAGCCTCTGAGGACAAGATCCCTCTGTTGATTCAGCACCTCAGTCACCACTTGTAGGATTACAGGCTATTCAGTTTGTAAGTCACCTTAGAAATCATGGGGTTAACCCCTTCGTTTTATAGTTGAAGAAACTGAGACCCAGAAACTGTCGCAGCCAACTGGTAGCAGAAACCAGTAGGTAGACCCAGGGCTCCTGGCTCCCGGGCTAGTCTTTGTTTCCCTACATTAACCAGTTATTCTTTTCTATTCGTAGGCTATAAAATGTGCTTCCTCTGCCAAGAAATCACCTAGACAGTCCTGTGTAAGTGACTTTACCTCTTAGCCTCAGTTTTGTCATCTGCAAAACGGAGCAGTTGGAGGAAATAACCTCTTAAGTCTCTTCCACATCTAAAACTCGTTCTAAGCACCTTAAGGGTTTTTAATATAGTGGACTCTAAAGACGCAGCAAGGTTCAGAGATGTTTTTAAGGCTCAAAATCACCACGTTTATGGTATAGGAATAAAGCTTACAACATTGCACTCTCTTCTTCTCTTGAAATGAACTGTGATATGGTTTTGCTTTTTCTACTTAAAATCTGTTTGTGCATATTAAAGGTTTTTTTTTTCTTTTTTATCAGGAAAACAAAGAAGTTTTCCTGTTAGCAAATGGTTCATCAGTCACGCTGGGTGGTCTGGCTAGGTGGTAAGGTGCAAAGAGATTAGAACAGTCAGTAATAAGCTACCCTCATCACAGGGTGATGAGGAGAAAAGACGATCATTCCAGGCATTGGAAAAATACACCAACTGTACTGGAAATCCACAGGTCCCTGTGCTAGGCTCCAGTTTGTTGATGATCAGGTTAATTAGAGTTCAGTCAAAAGAACAATCTTTTCACGTAGCTGAGTATGGCAGCAAAACAATCCTCCTGTAACTCACTGTCCGTTCCACCCCTTTCTGCTTTTCTTGGCTCCATTAGTCATTCTTCTTCTAGACTTTATTTTTTTTCCTGTTGATTTTTTAAAAACTCTTGGTAAATGGATGCTTTTCTCTCTACATTTCTTTTGAGTAAATGTAAAAGGCAATGTGTAGTGAAAAAAGCATAGGCCATGGATGGAGTCAAAGACCTCAATTTAAGTCCTGGCTCACATGGATATTAGTCAAAGGAGCTGGAGGCAGCATAGTACACGAGAAAACAAACTTGGGAGTCAGAGGACCTGGGCTGAAATTCTGGCACTATTATATGTGTATGCATGATGGTGGGCAAATCTCTTTAGGCTCTCTTACTCCAGTCTCCTTATCTGTAGAATGGAAATGATAATGTCTGCACTATTTATCTTATAGACTCGTAGAGGAAAATACTTTGCCAACCCTATATATCCTTATATATATATGGTATAATCATATATATGTGTGTGCACATGTATACATACACAAATGGCTGCATACAAAATACATAAGCATCTTAATATTATTCAAAAGAATTCTTGGGTTCCATGGATGATGCCAATTTGTGTAACTTTCATTGGATTCTCTATAAAGAATATAAAATCCTTGAGGACAGGGGCTGTTTTGTTTTTGTCTTTACACTTTTAGTGCCTAGCCCTAGACCATAACAGGAACATAAAAATACTTGTTGAATTGAACTGAATTGAATTTTGGGCAAATCACTTCATTACTCAATGCTATAGCATCAATTTCACAAACATTTCACTGTTATATTTTGGATGTGATGCTAAAATCTCAAGAACTATATGCATTGAGGAAGCAGTGAATATCAATCAATGGTAAAATGCTGCATGAGGCACTTGCAAAAAAGATTCTTCAATTTATTCCCTAAATGAGTAATAAAAACTGATGATACTTCATTCACCGAGTGGTATAAATAGCATTGTTAAAAATAGATGACAATGTGACTGTTCAGAAATCTATAAATGTTCCCGCTAAATTCAAAATGTTATAGCTAAGCAAAGGGCCTTGTATTAGGAAAGGGTATCAATTCTATATTACTCTCTAGGCTAGAGTCCTTTCTTTTAATCAAAAGGAAACAGAGTAAGACTATATCCTAAATCCACAGGAAAATATATCTAATGATCATCACTCATTTCTGATAATCATATTAAGAGACGATGCAATCATATCTGGCTCTTTCCCCCTAAGAGTGAAGGGGGAAGGTGTAGGCAGTAATAACTAGAATGACGAGGTCCATAGGTGAGGTTGCTGAACATAAGGAACTGGACCAACCTAAGTGAGCATCCAGATCTAGTTTATTTCTAATTGGTATGGTTGAAGGTGCCTGTGATTTGTCTCTCCTAAATCAGTAAATTTGTAAAGAATAACAGCTTCCTTTATCCTTGAATATAAAACAAATGTTCAGGTGACTCACAGACAATCTGAAGTCTTAGCAGGGTGGTTCAGCTCCTGGTTGGACCCTATACGTGCCCTAATATATCTCAAATTAAGGCTAAAAAGATCTGGAGGACTACTCACAGATTGACTGATACCTGCCTTGTTTTGATTTAAATACATTTCAACTAAGTTCCTTGTGAGAGTCAGCTATGTCTATCTTAAATCCTGAACAGACCACAACAGGAGGACAAACGATAGTACCCAAAGAAAGCTTGAAAGCATTGCAAGAGATTATGAACACCTAGGCAAGAAAGTGAAGCTGAATTTTGAAACCGAAAGAAATCGTAGATTGTAACTCAGATAAGTATTCACTGCGGAGGTGATCTTAGACTTGTTTCTGTTTGGACCCAGAGCAAGAAGCAATGGATGCAGAGTCTGGGGCCTATTGAGGCTTGATGACAGGAAAAACCTGTCAAGTGGAGATGATGAAAAGCAGAATGAGGGGCCTGGAGAAGTGAGTTCTCTCCCCGGTAGCAGCTCGATGACCACTGCTGGGTACATTATAAGTAGAGATTCTTTTGGTCTAGGGGTTAAGCCACATGGGGTCCTTCCAACTTTCATCTTCAATAGTGTTCTGCCTGCTCCCGTATGGCAGAACTGGAAGCAATAGGAAGGGTGTGGGAAGGAAGGGCTATCGATGGCCTATTGGCATATTTTAGCTTCCAGTCACAGGGGTGGGGAACATAAGGAAAAAATGAATTGAGGAAAAAATGAATTTCCCATCAATGTAGGTTTTCACTAAGAATAACTAGCATTTATGTAGCTTAGGATCTGCTTTTACGTTTATTAACCCATTGGATCTTTGTGAAAGCCCTGGGAGTAGAGGAGGCCCTGGTATGGCACGGATAGGTTCAGTGAATTGCCAGTTTCATGCGGTAAGTGACCAAGGCAGGATTCAAACCAAGGTCTTCCTGATTCCAATGCCCAGACTGGATGACTGGTCACTTGGCTGGGATGTTGAAGGGATAATTCCCTAGCTAGTTACTAATTGAACTAGGTGGTATCTAAGGTCCAAGACTCTGTAAAACTTCATATTTACCTAATACACAATGCCAGTTGTCAGATTTCCAAATTAAGCCAATTACACTGGTGTTTATTACAGTGGATTACAGGGCACACACCCTTAAATTTGCTGAAAAAGTTCAGCACTGATGTTAATTTTTTTCTTTCTTGAAAGAGGTAAAAGGAGAATAGGCTTCAACTCAATTGTTTTTAATTGTACCTCATGTCAGTAAAGTTTAAAACATGGCTTTCTAAACATGGAAACTGGGCCCCTATATAATTTGATAAGATAAGCAGGGCAGAATATTCAGAACAGAGGCTTTAAGGTCAAGCCTGAAGACAAAGGTTGGTCTTGAAAAGTGACAGTTATCTGGAGTAAAAGTGAAAAAGTATTGTGATTTTCTCTGCCAGATAGAAGCTGAACTGTGGAAGGCACAGGGGCTGAAATTCCAAAGAGTTTGGACAGATAATTAAAGACAACCTGAAAATATGATTCTCTGAAGTTATGGCTGCCAGGGATACTATAGATTGTCTTTGAAACTGTCAATAGATATTTATAGAAAGTAGTCTTGTGTCCTTAGGAGGCATTTCACATAATACATAGGGATTTTAAGTGTTTACACTGATACTATCAGATGGAGATAAGCTGGAACAGGAATACACTAACCTTAAAACCTTTTAGCTACTTGCTGCAGCTGTACCTTTGGCTAGTTTAAATGGAGGAATAGCTTGAGCTAAGAAAAGTTCTCATGTTTCCCATGCTTGAGTAAGACATGGAGAATACATGATGGAAAATGCTATCCACATCCATAAAAAGAGCCATGGAGTCCGACTGCAGATCGAAGCACGCTATTTCCTTTTTGTTTTGTTTCTTCTTTCTCGTGGTTCTTCCCATTGGCTCTAATTCTTTATAACATGGCTAATGTGAAAATGTTTAATATGTATGTATACATAGAGCCTGTATCAGATTGTACACTGTCTTGGGCAGGAGGGAGGGGAAGGGGGAGAAAATTTAGAAGTCAACATCTGATGGTAGTGAATGCTGAAAACTAAAAATAAATTAATTTAAAAAAAGAAATGGAGAATAACAACTATTATGAAACAGTAAATAAAATTACATGACAATAAACAACATTCATTTTTGTTTAACAACATTGATATCACAAAATAGATCTGAGAAGTCAAAGGACATGAAAGAGGTCAGACTTCTTGGGAGAACAGGTGGATACTTGCTGGAATGTCCTGAGAGGAGGCCACATTTTTCTAGTCTAAGTTGAGGGAGTGTGATGGAGGGATACAGAGTGCCTTGCTGGCCTTGACAATCCAGACATACCAGCATGGGTATGTGCCAAGTCCTCTGGGGCAGTGTTCCAGCTCTATCAGAAACAGGCTAATGAGAAACTGCATGCCACTGAATAACTGACCATGTATCGAGGTAAAATGTTCTCTTAAGGAATTCAAATGTCTTTAATAGTTTTCTGGGAAAAGTGAAAAATTTTGCAAGAGAGGAATCAGTCTCCAGGCCTTATCCTTCGAGCCCTGCTTTTCAAACTGGCAGTAAGCTCCACAACAAATACTAACATACAATTTAAGATTTGGCCGTACATATAGATAGAAAGTTCATCCTTAAGTATTATAGGACTTTCCTAAAATATATATCTTCCCTACCCCCATGGCTTCTCCTGAAAGAGAATATTTTTTCTCTTTTGCCTGTTTACGTGGAACAAATTAAAAGCACAAGAAAAGAAAAATATAATTTGGCTGGCAACCCCCCCAAAAATTATAAACACTATGGAGAAAATAAGAATGCCAAAAGCCCCTCATGGCAGGCCTCTTCCTGGAACTGTGACTAAGCAGTGAACAAGTTATTTAAATCCCTCAGAGATCTGGTTTTCCCATGTGTAAAATGGGTGGTGGTGGTGGAAGAAATGGTTGCTAGAAACTTCATATAGTATAATATCCTCAAGATTTGTTTTGCATTTCATGACACCTACTTTCCTCAAAAATCCCATTATATTGACTGGAGGACAAAATGCTATATTTTGAGAAATCTTACAAGAAATTATATAAAGCTGCTTGCTGCCTGGTAATCACTGCTACTGGGGAGGCCCAGGTCACTGTATCACTTGAGCTCACAAGTTCTCTGGTTAAAGCTGATCTCACTAAATCCACCACCACCAAGATTAGGGCCCAAGGCCAGGCAGGAGCAGGAGATAAACGATTCACCTGGATGCTTAAGGAGGTGTGAACCAGACCAGGGTGGAAATGGAACAAGAGCAGGTTAAAGCTTTCCACAGGTCAGCAGTGAGATTGGGCCCATGAGTGGCAGATGTATGAAAAAAAAGAAAGAAATGAAAGGAAAAAAAAGGAAAGGAGAGAGGGAGGGGAGATGGAAAGGGAGAGAGAGAGAGAGAGAGAGAGAGAGAGAGAGAGAGAGAATGAAGATCATTTTTCATTTTTGCCTAAGGGCCTCAAAATCTGCAGATTACTAATGATCCAGAAGAAGCTTTCCCATTGATCGCTATTTTCTTAAGAATTTTTTTTTTCTTTCAGGAGTAAAGCCAGACAAAGAGTTTGGTTTTCCTCTACATTTTTTAGGGGCCACAGGTTGTGCAGGCCTGATAAAAATGTTCATTCCTTTCCCTCCAACTATTTTCTGATTGACCAAACTCACCAAAGTCCAACAATCAGAGGGCACAGCAGTTCCTGTGGGGCCAGTGTGGAGGAGATGGAATATTTAGTGACATGGAACAATACACCAAATGCTCTAGCACTCCATCACCTGTTACAAATTATACTCATCTCCAACTTCTCTGTGGATGCTGTTTTTTCCTTTTCCCCTATGTGAAGACTACTAGAGGCCCATGCCTCTGCTAATCAGACCTCTTACCTTTGCCAAAGTTGGTTTTCATAGTTCCCAAAATGTTGATGTTTTCCCATGTGGATTAGCATTAGATCCCAAGTCCCACAACCCCTTTCCCCAGCTATGTAAGATATGTACATCTGTGTAGGTCAGAACCCATTTCACTGGAATCCACTCTGGAAATTCACCATGCTCACCTCTCCCGTGGACTCTGAAATATTCTATACCCACTCCATAAGCCCTCAATAATCAATCAATCAATCAACATTTATTAAGTGCTTACTATGTGCCAGGTACTGCAGCAGGAGCTGTGCTAAGAGCTGGGGATACAAAAAAAGAGTCAAAAGAGAGTCCCTGCCCTCAAGGAGTTTATAATCTAACAAGGGAATCAACATGCAAACAAACATCTACAAAGCAAGCTACCTACATGATAAATAGGAGATAATAAATGGAATAAAGTCCCTAGAATTAACAGGTGTCGGGGAAGGCTTCCAGGGATTTTAGTTGGGACTTAGAGGGAGCAAGGGAGGTATATGCGGTGGAGGAGGGACAGCATTCCAGGAATGGGGCCAATAACATCTCTACCTCTTTTCTTGCTCAATTTCTCTGCTGCTTTACTTCATTCAGTAAATAGCTCCTGTACACAGTAATATATCACAAACATGCCTCGGGGCCAGATCTCACACCAACTTGCCAACAGGAAAATCCAGGCAAAAGAATGTCCTGATACTCCTTTATAGCTACCCTGGAGGAATAATCAATCTTCCCAGATGTGGCAAACTCCAGCAACTAACTCCTCCTAGGATTCTCACTCTTAATAAAGAGCTACACTCTCTGCAAAGATACCACTGTGGGGTTTCATGTGACTTTAGGTGGGGGTTTTATATAACAAAATTTATTAGTTATTGGGAAGCTATGATGGCTGTGTGGTAACATTATACACAGTATTCCTGTATTTCTGACTTTTTTTAAATAGAAGTCTTATACTTAAGTTTAGGTAGGATTTAGTAGATACATTTTTTAAAAATATGTATTATGTATTTGTGTGTTATATATTGTTTTAATTTTTGTATTACCTGTTTTACTTATATATTTAGGTATTTATATTTCTGCTCTTTTAGAAAATATAGGTTTCTATCTAGTATAACTTTCTTTAAAACTAATTTTCATATGACCTATCACTTAAAGGTATTAGGAGGGAAAAATAAAAAAGAGACCAGTAAAAAGTTATTTTTCCAAAATCCAAAACTTCTACTAAAAGGAGTCGATAGCTTATGGTAATTTTTTTTTTTAATTTTCAAAGACACTGCAAAGGAAGCAGAGAGAGGGAAGCAAGAAGGAGAACAATCAGAGACAGAAACAGAAGTGAAGTCTTTGGGGCACTTACAACACCCCACTTGGACAAGAGAGGAAAACAATGCATAGAGGTACCTTGTAAGAGTCATAGGGTCAGGTAGAGGGTTTCAATGATCTGGACATTGTGTTAAGAGTTTTCTCTGCCAAAAAGAGGAGCGGCATATATACATATGTGTGAATGGATGTATTTCTTTGCCTATCTTATTGTCAGTTTCATTCTTCACAAGGTGGAGGGTACAATAAGAGGAATTCTTCCTCTGGACCTCATTAAGCCCAACAAAGAGAAACTAGTTAGTGAACTAGAAATGACAGTAACTTAGGAAGAGGGGGAACTAAGGGCTTTGTCTTAGAATTCATAGTAGAAGAGAAACAAGACAATGTGACAACCATTCTAGATTTAGGGAGAACATAGGAGAAGTCAGTCAAGGAGGGCTGGGAAGGTCTCAAGTTTGAAATAAGATACAAAGTAACAGTTCCAATAGCGAAGAAAACAGGACATTGTCTAAAGGGATCAATGTGGATGCACAAGGAACTTAATGAACAACTTAAGATTTATAAAAGACAGATACAGAATATGGAAGAGAGGGCAGTTGATGGAGTATGAATGCAAACCTATGACAATCTCCTAGGAACAGTTTCAGAAGTGCTAAAGCTAAGTAAGCATCAGTGGAAGTGGGAAGTTAAGGACAACGGAAGGAATTTGTTTTTCAAGATCTGTTGGGGTGAGACAGAGGGAGAACAAAAGAAGGGATGTAACTACTAGACAGAGTGGATGGCACAATGGTTATAGATGACTAAGAGAAGCTAGAGCTACCCAAATCTTATTTGCTTCTGTTTTTCTCTGAGGAGGAAATATGTGAAATGACAGAGCAAAAAATGGATAATAGAGAATTGAAACACAAGACGAGCAGGGAAAGAATATGAATACATGTAGCTGCTCTTGTTCGAGTCAGCAGGCCCTTCAGCCAGGGTACTGAAAGAACTGGGAGGTGTGATTGCTGAATCATTGTCAGTTTGCTCTGAAAAATCAGGAAGGAGGGAAGGACTGCAGGATTGGAGAAGGCAAGTGTCTCAATTTTCCCCCCAAAAGGAAGAGGATAGAATATGTAAACCCTGGGCCTGTGGGCGTGATTCAATTCCTGGAAAAATTTTGGAATATATTATTTTAAAAGATGATTAGTGAGGTTCTAGAAAAGGAAGTAGCGATTCCAAAGAGTCAGCATCGTTTTAAGGACAGGTCTTGACAGATTCATTTCATTTCCTTCTTTGATGAGGTTTCCCTGACTCACAGGAATGCTTCATTTGCTTAGATGTTGGCTACACATTTTACAAAATCTCTTATCAAATCCTTGTAGGTGAGATGAAGCCATGTGGGTAATAAGATACCACAATCAGGAGACTGCTAGTGGTTAGAGTGCTGGGCTTGGAGTCGGGAGGAGCCGAGCTCAAATTCTGGCTTGCAGACTTACTTGGTGTACGATGCTGGGCAAGCTGATTAACCTCTGTCTGCCTCGGTTTTCTCATTTGCAAGACAGGGATGATAACAGAAGCCAGTATCACAGGGCTGTTGTGTGGACCAAATGAGATAATACACGTAAAGTGCTTTGCAAACAAAGTGGACACCCCAGTTTAGGAATGACATCGATTAGGTGAAGGGTGTCCAGGATGGTGAAGGTGCTTGAGTCTATGTCATGAAGAACAGTTGAAAGAATTGGGCACATTTAACCCGGAGAAGAAAAGACTCCTGGGGAACGGAGTGACGACAGTGAGTATGTCGTGTGTACTGTCACGGAGGGATTACTTTTCTCTTTGAACTCAAAGGCAAAACTAAGAGCAGTGGGTAGAAGTTGTGAAAAAGGACAATTTAGTAAAAATCAAACCAAACTTCCTCTATCAAAACAAAAAAAACACCTCCCTCTGATTAGAAATGGGCTGCCTCCAGAGGTGTTCATGCTCCTTGTGCTTGGAAGTCTTCAAGCAGACACTAGGTGACCATCTGTCAGGTTATGTCACGCTCCAGATTCTTTCCAACAAAATCTCTACCATGTGCTACCTTTTCTTGTTGTTTGATTCTGGTGCAGGCCCTCATCACCTCTTGCCTGGATTACTGCAGTAGCTTCTGAGGGGTTTGCTTGTCTCAAGTCTCTCCCCACTCTGTCCCATCCTCCATTCAACTGCAAAAGTAATTTTCCTAAAGCACGGGTCTCACCATGTGGTGCCACCCCTCCTCCCCTCAATAAACTCTAGTGGTTTCCTATTGCCTCTGGGATCAAATATAAAACGCTGTTTGGCATTCAAAGTCCTTCATAATGTAGCTCTCTCCTACCTTTCCCATCTTCTTACACCTTACCCTCTGACACACAGTCTTTGATCCACTGGCCTCCCAGCTGTTTCATAAACAAGACACTCCATTTGTCAGCTCTGGATGTTTTTTCTAGCAGTCCCTCAGGCCTGGAATGCTTTCTCTTCTCCACTTCAACTACTGACCTTCCTGGTTTCCTTTAAGCCCCAATGAAAACCCCCTCTTCTACAGAAGCTTTCCCCAACTCCTCAAATAATTATCTCCTACTAATCCTGTATGTAGCTTGCTTTGGATATATTTGTTTGCATGTTTCTTTCCCCATTAGATTGTAAGCTTCTTGAGGGTAGAGACTTTCTTTTGCCTCTTTTTGTATCCCTAGCTCTTAACACAGTGCCTGGCATATAATAAAGGCTCTTAAAAACGGATTTATTTTCATGTATGGGTTGGACTAGATGACCCCCGAGTTGTTTTTTTTTTCCCAGTTCTCGAATTTTTTGATTTTGTGATTCTGCTTCCTTTTCATCTTGGGCTCATATAGCTTCTGCTGTTACATAGTGTTCCTCCTTTAACCATTTTGTGCAGCTCTCACCTGACTATCCTGTTATCTTGTCCAGATGGGGAATTCCCACTTAGAAACTTTTTCTACCAATGCAAATTAACCTCTTCTCAAACTGCGGGCTTTTAAGACCTTAAATTGCTAGGGGCACTGAGAGGTTAATGACTTGCCTAAAGTCTTGAAGCCAATATGTATCAGAGGAGTTACTTAAACTCAACTCTTCAAGGCCAACCCTCTCTATTCTGACATAGCTACCATGTTAGTTGAACTGGAAGCTAATTGCAAAGAAGGCACCAGAACTGCTCCCCTAAACTGCTTATGCTACTGATCTTTCCCTTTAGCTTCTTCCCCAGCCAATCTAACCTCTTTGGACACTCCCCCCACTGTACCCCTAGCCTGACTTGCCTTGTAGCATTCTGTACCTTGTCTAGCTACATGCTAATTTCTTGCTATCTTATCTAGCCTGCTAGATAGGCTCTGATCTCCCACTGACTAATGCCTAATGAAGAGATTTACACACAGCAGGCAATGGATAAACTTTTGCTGTAAATACTTTTGTTAATGGCAAGAATTCAGTCTTCTATTTTGCATACCTTGACTCCTCGAACAATGCCTTCCCTGCTGAGAGCAGCTCTGTTTTAAGAATTTATAATGGCTCTTGCTGTGAGAAGTGCGGAGTAGTGGACAGAGGGTCTTCTTCCAGGTCTATCAGAACAGCAACCACCTCCTGCCTCGTGACATATTGGCCACATGATCTTGGGGAAACCTCTGAAATCTGTCTGTGTCCCAGGCAACTTTCTAAAACTAAATTACACAGGAGTTCAAATTTTCAGAAGTGGAAAATATCTCTATACCTGAAGCTCTCAACACTGATGAAATCACACGTTCAAACCTCAACATGACCACTGTTCACCACATCATGTCCACATTCTTCTGCCTATTTCTTTTTTTTTTTGTTTTAGATTTTAAGCCTTTAATTTATTCAATACAAACCCAATGACCTAGTAGTATAACATTTCTCAGTTTGCACAGGCCTTTACATGTATCTCATTTGAACCCACAACAACCTTATGAGAGAGGTGCTATTATTGTACTGATATACATTTTAAGGATGAAGAAACTGTGCCTGGGGAGGTCAAGTGATTTCCCCTGGGGTCATACATAGGGCCATTGCCTAAGGTTGGATTTGAACTTAGGTCTTCCTGACTCCAAGTCTAGCACTCTCCACTGTTCTTCCTAGCTGCCAAAGTTTTCCATTTTTCTGATCCCAAGGAAGGGACTAAAGTTCATATATTTGAACTAAAGTCCAGATACATACAGATCTGGCAAAATCTGGCCAAATCCCCAAAAGAATCAGGGAGTGGAGTGGTATTCTCTTCTTGCTGGCCTTTCCTGGAAGTTGATGCTTTTTTCTTCACTGATGTGGTAACAACAGCCACTCCCTGCCTCATTGCAAAGTGACCTTGACTTGGGTACTGGGAACCACTTGTCAGACTCATAGGTCAGTTAAAAAGCATCTCCACATTTTGGGGCGTTGGGACTGTTCTCCAGCTTGCCAATGTGCATATCAATCTTCTACAATAAAACAAACTTGAACTAGAAGTAAGCCATGTGGTGGTCTAACAATGGAGAGAAGAGCAGCGAGGGGGCTTAAGTCAATAAAGCACAGGGCATGGAGCCAGAGAGACCCAAGTTCAAATCCTGCCTCAGATTCCTGCTAGCCATGTGACCCTGGGAAAGTCACCTAACCTCCATTTGCCTTAATCCACTGGAGAAGGAAATGGCAAACCACTGCAGGGCCAAGAAAATCCCATGGACAGTGCGGACACTAAGAGCTGGACCTGACTGTATACCACCACCACTGGAGAATAGACAGCCTGAACCTGGTCTGAGTGGGTTAGGATGATTATCTGCACCAGAGAATTGCAAGTTTCTACGGAGGTTTCCTACCACTTCTAATGTCTCTAGTCACTTTATTCAGCCGACAAGATCTTCACATTAAGATCCACATTTATTGTGTTGAAAAATTTTTCAAGCTGAGTTCCTTGAGAGCCCAGGAAGCATCTCACACACAGGCCAGATCACATGGCTGAAGGTCAAATAAAGTCAGCTGCCAAACGGAAAAGATACTGCCTGCTGGCAGCGGTGTTCTGCAGCATCTGAATGGACTCATGAGATACAGTTAGACAGGAAATTCTCTAGTTGTGGGTCGGGAGCAGTATGTGTGCAATCTGGGGCAGCTGGGTTCTGTATACTCAGCCTAAGGTGGATGGAGATAGTCCAGCCAGATTTAGTTATTCGGTCTACAGCTTCTGTTATTTAGTCTGCAGGAGAATGAGGATGGCGGTGGTGGTAGTTTGGTCAAGCAGCACATCCTGATGACCATGCTATTCTTCTGCTAGCAGCATTTCTGGGAGTGAAGGTTACTATCATGCTTGTCTTCAAGAAACCAGTCTTCACGCTGCCAACAGGCACAGTGCTAGTACTCTGGTAGGCATCCTACAGAGGCAATTGGAGATAATTTGATGGGGGAATGATACAGTCCAAGATTTCTATCAAGTGAAATCTACTGGCATTGCCCTTGTACACTGCTGCCAGCCAGAGATAGGTGGCAGGGGCTAGGGTGGAGCTAATCCATGGCAATCTCCTGGAAGGGTTTCTCAGGAACGTAGGATTGGTGGAGAACATCTTATCGACAGCCTGATGATTGGCTTCACAGAGACATGCTCTCCCAAATCTACCCTTTTTTGGAGATGTCTCCTTCACACTCACCCACTCCTCCTGCCACAATCAGCACTACATAACTGGCCTATAAGAGACCAAGGGAGGCAAGAGGATTATTCACCATCATCAAGGGCCAGACACCTTTTCTCCCTGTGTCCTCTAGCAGTCCCAGAATCCATTCAAGCAGTCACTAGGGGTCCTTCCCTCCTCGCCTTCTCTCCTAGACCAGACTGCTAGACTGCTCCCAGATGCGAGTTCACAACCCTGTTGCTTCTGGTGAGATAAAGTACTGCCACCTCTTATCACCTCTGTCTCTAGCGTCTGAAGTCTCCTGGTACTATCATCTGACTTATTTACGTAACCTAAGGACCTTATCATCCAACCAACTTTGGGAACCTTCAGAGTTTCCAGGTCTTTCCAGCTGAAGTGCAGTGGGACTTTCTTTTCTATGTCATCTCCCCCAATCAGAGCGGGAGCTCCTGGAGAACGGGTGACTATTTGTAACCTAGCGCTTAGCACAGAGCTTGGCACATAGTAAATGCTTTTTTATTCATTCACTTATTTGTTCATTCACTCATTCAGTCTTGATGAAGTCCTTGATGGTGAGGAAATACTTACTGGTCTCAAACTTCCACAGGGAGAGAGATGTCTGTGGAGGCGTGGTGCTCCTGTTGATTTCCCATTTATATCACACTTCAATGCTATGGTGTCCCTTCAAAGCTCTGTCCTGGTACTTTTCTTTTTCCTTCTCTAGCAGGGGTTCTTAACTTGGGGTCTGCAAATTTGTCTCTCCATTAGTAGTGTTTCCTCCTCTCAGATTACTTTCCTTGCAGCTAGGCGGGCCTAGCTTGCTAGTCAGGAAGACCTGGGTTCAAATTTGCCTCAGACTCTTCCTAGCTGTGTGACCCGGGACAAGTCCCTTCACCCTGCTTGCCTCGGTTTCCCCGTCTGTCCAACGAGCTGGAGAAGGTCGTGGCACAGCACTCCTGTGTCTTTGCCAAGAAAACCCCGGATGGGGTCGCGAAGAGGGGACACGAGTGCACCCCAACTCTGTTAACGTCGCGCAGGTAGCTCTGCACACGCGGTGCTTTCCACGTTGAAAGGTGAGCTTTATGAGGCCAGGGGCTGCTCCTCGGCTTTCCCGGGCATCGCCGGGCTCGGGGCACGGGCCGGCCCGCCGTGATGTGCTGCTCCTTCCAGCGCCCGCCGCTCCACGCCTTCCTCCTCGGGGATTCCCCCGCAGTGCTCCTTCTTGGAGCATCCCCCTGGGCAAACTCTGCCTTTGGTGCGCAGGTGGGGCTTACTCGCGAGTCTCGGTGGGGACTGGTGTAGACATTAAGCGACTTCAAGCTGGGGGAAGGGGAGGCGGTCAGAGGTGAAGCAAGAGCGCCCGAGCAGATCCCCGAAGGAGGCTGCTCGGGAGCTGGGGCTTTCTCCCCCGGGTTCTTCGTCTCACGTCTCTCCTCCGCGGAGGAGGCCCGCGCGTGGGGGGGGTGGGGGACGGGCAGCCCAGCGGGGATCACGTGGCAGGGCCGTGGAGAAACGCGTGTGAGAGTGTGTGCGTGTGTGTGTGTGTGTGTGTATGTGTGTGTACGTGTGAGGCGGTCTGGGCGGGGGTGCGGGGGTGCGGAGGTGGGGGTGGAGGGCGGGGCGTCGAGGAAGCTCCGCCCCTGCGCGCACGCTCCCGCCCCCTGGCACATTATAAAGCCGGGGGAAGCACTTGGGCTGGCAGAGCTGAGCGGGCGCTTCGGGGAAGTCTGAGCGTTGGGGGCTGCAGCCGCCTCCGCTGCGGGTGGAGGGAGTCAGCGAGCGAGTGACGTGAGCCGAGCCCGAAGCCTGGAGCCGGGGCCCAGCGCAGCGCGAGCCCTCCCCTCTCTCCCCCTCTCTCACACACACGCACGCCCGCGCTCCCTCCGGATCCGCGCACATAACGGTTAGTCGGGTAACGGCCGCCTCCGGAGCGTTGCTCCGTTCTGTGCGCGCGCGTCTCGGCTCCGCTCGGCTCTGCTCAGAGCCTGGAGCGCCTGGGGCGCCTGGGGGACGGGCGCAGGGCGGGGGGGGGGGGGGGGGGTGGCGAGGAACCGAGCGTCCTGCTCTCGGGGTGCGGGAGGAAGAGGGGAAATGCGGTGGTGCCCGCCCGCCCGCGCACACAAAGGGGCTTTGCCCGGCATGGGGATGGGGCTGGACGGGCACCTGTGGAGCTGCGAGGGGCTCTGCGGCCGTGGAGAAGCCAATGCACCCCCCAACCCGGAAAAAGAGAGAGAATCTTGGAAATGGGTGCTGCAGTCCAGGCGGGATGGTGCTCATTCCCCCAATGCCCTCCGGCCAGAATTGGGAGGTAGCCCCGCGCGGGCCTTCCCCACGTGGCGCCCGCTCTGGGCATTCCCCGGCCCAGCTTTGGCAGCGAGGCTTTGCCCCGGGACCCAGGCGGGCCGATACAGGCCGGACGCCCACCGAGGGCCTTCTGTCATTCCGCCTCGTGGGCGCGGGGCTAAGAAGAGCTGGGAGGCACCGCACGGGCCTCCTTGACGCCCGAGGAAACTGAGGCCCGTGGGAGTGAAGCGGCTTTTCCACGGTCACTCGGGTAAGATTTGAACTCTCGAGGATACATCGGAGGTAGACCTCTTTGCGCGTCACGGGAACGCTACTACGGAGCTGTCCTGGGAATGAATGTTCAAGTTCCTGCGCAGAAGCCGATGAAGTTTGCAATCTCTGCACGGGTACAGCCGCGTCCCGCTTAGTGCGAGTCAGACGGCGCGGTTGCATTGTTGCAGTTTGCGCCTCTTGTTTCTTTTTCACTTACCGTGGCTGGCCTTCTCGTGGCGCCGTTTGAGGAGAGATACTGCCGTTGCTTCTCCAGCTCATTTTACAGATGAGGAAACTGAGGCAAACGGGGTGAAGGGACTTGCCCAGGGTCACACAGCTACTACCCGAGGCCAGGCCCCGCGCTTTATCTGCTGTACCACTCAGCTTCTTTAAGTTACCATGTTTTGCGTGATTCCAACTTCTAAATACACGCGCCCATTTAAAGGGGCCCTGGCTGCATCAGGACTTGATAGGACCCTTTCTCTCTATTGAGTTGCAGCTTGTTACTGCCCTAGTAGGGAGGTGGGCCTCTGAAGTTGAGTTTAACGAGAGCTGTTTACTGCTGTGCAGTTTACCTAAACTTTCAGTTAATAGTGTTTGCTAGTGCAAGGAAACCTTTGTGAATTCTTACTTTCCTTTGTTTGGGGGACAATTCCATGCTTAATTCCACCACTCTTAATTACCATTTCCAAAAGCAGCGCTGGCCTTTTGTTAAGAATTATTTATGCTTTAGGAATAATACTGCGTTAGTAGCACCCTTTTGGAGTGATAGTGATTGGAGTCAAGCTCCAGTAAGTTGCTGCAATTTTGTAATAGCGGCGTGGACTCTCTAAACTCTGTATTTTAGACTGGGATAGCAAATATAAGTCCTGTGAGGGGGACCTGCCCATCCACTCAAGCTCAGCTTTCGGTATGTATAACTTCACCTCCCTTCAAATAGGTTGATAAGGTTTCAAAGTCTAGTTACTTAAAGTTTTGCTATAATTAGCCTGTCTCCAGCACTCTCTTCAACAAAAATGCCTGAAGGAAGATTTAAAATGTCCTGACAACATGTGAAGATAAACTTAATTACCTTTAAAAGGCATAGTGGATAGGTTGCTGGACTCGGAATTAGGAAGAGATGGATTCAAATTCTGACACTGCTCATTACTAGGTGCCTAGGAGTGGCCTTACTTAACTTTTGACTTTGTTTCCTCATCTTACAGTAGAGTTAATAATGCTTGTAGTAGCCACTGTCAGGATTTGTGGGGCTCAGATGGGAAAATTAAGGTGCTGTGCTAATTTTAAAGTCTGTTACATAAGTATATATTATTTTAAACACAAGCTCCTTGTTGGTAGCAATATCCATTTCTTTTTATCATATTAATCAGAATCATCATGGAATTTCTCAGTCTTGAAAAGACATTAGAGTAAATTGAGACCAAATCCTCGATTTTACATATGAGAAAGTAGATCCTATCCCTGACTTAAATTTAAAATTTCCTTTCTTACTAGGTTTTGATTACGTTACTAAGCATGTTCACTCAGAAAATATTTTACCTGCCTTTAGTATGCAGAGCTCTCCCTGTGAGCTCCTAGAAAAGTGTTTGAATGTGCCTTAGTGTGATAGTTCCCTTAAAACCCTTGAGTTTAAACTGTTTTGAATATGTGAACATTCCAAGTCACTTGGTCTTTGAAAGGTTGAAATGCTTAGAGGATATGCAAAATGTAGGGATGGGGTAGGTCTTTTTTTCTTTAATCATTGATTTTTTTAAACTACCTTTTGCAGGCCTCTAGGGTCCTAGAAGCGGAAGGATTACAGGGAGTTGAAGATGGATCCTTTTCTGGAGCATTTTTGAAAGTAGCATTGATCCTTTGCAAACTGTGACACCCTAGCATTTCTAGTTATCATTAGAGGCAAAATTTAACAGCGGGTATTTTACCTTACTCCCTTTTCTACAGTAAAATCCATCCAGCTTTTCTAGCTCCTTCCGTCTTGTTCTCTTGTCCTTGTGAAGTTAGCCCCAGGCTATGATGCAACACACAAGACTCTGACTTGCTGTGTCATATGGGAGTGGTACAGGTTTATTATGCAAATATTCATTGGTCTTTGATTTACTTGGTAGATTATGAATCTGACTTTTAAAACCAAATGATATGAAAAATACTAATGAACGTTTGTCAGAGGAATGAAGGTGGCTCTCACTGGAAAGGCTGCACTAGCAAGTACAGGTCTGGTGACTAATGGTGTATCTGTCCTTTGAGGACCATCTTGGCTATTGGGAGACATTTGTCACCAAAAGACTTTCCCCACCCCCACCCATCATGAATTTTTTGGCCACAGAAACTTGTGAAAGATGATTACTGTGGAGGGCTTTTAATCTGCATGGGAAGAGGAGAGTAGTAAATACCCATGCCAGTGAAAGTATGGGCCTCCCAAAGCTCTGAAGTGAAGAAATCATAATTGTTTATCTGGTAGGAGAAAGAGTGTGTCAGCATTAATAGAAGCCAGGCGTTCTCCTTCAGATTTTGTGTGTATTTATTCCTACAAGTTAGTCAAAATAAAGCTCTAACGTTCTTCTTTCCTAAAAAAGACCCCTTTAGGTAAAATTTACTTGGTAAAGCAATAGATTACATATTATTGGTTTTATTTATAGGCAATCCAAGAAGAAAAGAAATATTGTTTGTGCAGGTGAAGGGTAAGCACCCCAATGTACTTTTCTAGAGTAGAGTGCCTTTGTTTCAATCAGTTGTGGTTCTGCGATATTGGTGTCTGTGTTTATCTTTGTTCCCTGGAAAACTACTCAGAGGGAAAGAAAATGCAACAGGTGTTTTTTTTTTTAAGATTCCAAAAAAATTAAATTATAGTTTGTCGAAATTTCTGGGTACAGTTCCAGTAAAGAAACCACATGCTGATTTTTATTGATAATGTTGGCAAAATCTAGGTCGTTCTATTGTTAGCTTTTTAAAATGAGAAATACATTTATACTGTTTATGTAGGGCTCTATATTTAGTGCCTCATTATATCAAAGAGTGTGTGTGTGTGTGTGTGTGTGTGTGTGTGTGTTATTTATCATGGAACTTGTTATCCCAGTCTTACCCTGGCTGGAAATAGAACAGTTCCTCATGGGTTTGATTCCACTGCTCATGAGCATGGAATCTTTGTCTTGTTGATCTGGGCTGATTTACCCCTCCATGGCCAGCTGGTGGCCCCCTGCACCTGGAACCACCCTAGTATGGTCACTGGATCAGCTTTAGCCCTCCTTGAGCTCAGGTGATCCTCAGCTTCCCCAGTAGCAAGAATTATAGGCTTGTGCCACCGCACCCTGCCAAAGAATGCATTCTAAAACTAACTTTGCACATTACTACTTGCCCAAAATAATGATTTGTGCCAGGAAAATGGTAAAGTAGTCTGATGTTATTACTCACTGTAAGTCTGGTTTTATTACTCACTGTTTTTACATGGTATTTAAAAAAGCACTTAATTCTTGTTGATCAGCTGGTAATGGGAGTCAGAAATAAGAGTGACAATTGAAATTTACAGTTTCATTTGTTGAGCAACTATCAGTGTGTACAGCTAGAACTGCAAAGACCAAAACAAAACCAGAAAAAAATTGGAGGGAAAAGGCCTGCTGCCGCCCCCACTCCCTGATTGGATACTGGGGGAGGAGGGTATTGGAAAATTTAGAATTAACTACTTCTTCTTAGGCTGATGAATAAAACCCTTAAAATATATACTCATTTCTGAAATTACCCAATAGGATGACTTGGGAGAAATAGACAAATACAGCAGATCATTAGAATTCCTTTTCACAGCAAATAAGTAGTATAATACAACTCCTAAATATAAGAATAAGATATAATTCCTCTTCCATTTGCACAAAAGGAAGTAACCAGTGCCTTCTTTGCTCAGATTGGATTGTAGAGCATGTGAAGGGCAGTAATATATAATAAGGCCAGTAGGGTAAGTTGGGTCCAAGAAAGCTGGAAAGGAGACTAGAAGCAGGCCTCCCAGCCCTCATCTTCTTTCCACTTCGCTGTATTATCTCATATAATTGACAGTACTGAGTACTGAATTTGACTGGATTACATAATAAGCACTGTACTTAGAAAGTGAGGTAGAGAAGGTACATTGAAATGTCGTAAAATAAAGGCTATCTTCAGAAGTTTCAAGGATCAAGTCTGGGGTTCTGCCACGTGTGTCTCATAACACATACAGCCTCTGACTTGTTTCATTTACCTTTATCTACAGCGCATGAAATAAATGATAACTTTAGAAACATAGCAATGTAAGCAATAAACTAACAAGTGAAGGGGTAGAGAAATTTAGTTCAATCCAGGCAGGCCTTGAGTTTTCAGAAATCTAAAAGGATGACAAAAACACATCATAAGAAGCAGAAATTGTTCATAATAAATCAGAAAATGAGACAAAAGTTCATGTGACAAGTTCTAGTTGATTTTTTTTCCCCTCGGCTTTATTCCCCAAAGTACTTTCTCTGTCTTTTTGACACTAATGGATTTCCAGAAAATAAAATTTCCCCTATAATATTGATGGTTTCTTCTGTTCATGTTTTACTTATAATTTGGTAAAAAATAGGATTCCTAAAATTTTTGCCACCTTTATAGTTGCATATATCTGTGCTTATTTTGCAAACTATAAATTTCAATTTAGCATACCAGAAATTTAAGATATTGCAAGCGATGCAAGTAATACACAATACATTTTTGTGTGCCAGCACTAACAAGATTACGTGATAAATGTAAAACAATGCTTTTCAAAAAGCATCAACTAATTTTTTTTAGTTTTACCCTTTAAAGGAAAAAATTTCTCTTCCCCACTGCCAGGCTTCAGATCTTCCTAGAATTTTTTGAGGTTATGCCCTTATTTTCTAGCTCTCAGTTTCCTGTACCCATTTTACTTTCTGAGAAGCAATGGGGTGTGCCACGTAGTAGGCAAAGGGCTGAATTTGTAGTCTGGAGGCTTGCATTGGGTCACAAATCATTTGTGACCATGCTCAAGCCATTTAACGTTTTAGAGCCTTCAATTTCCCCCTTCTATAAAATGGGAGTAATAATAATTGTATGGCCTACCTGCCAGAATTGTTGCTAGAGAAGGCCTTCATAAACCTTGGGAATGCTTAAATGTGAGTTATTTGCTAGTTTGTAAGCTTAAGAACAAGGAATTACTTTCTAATTTGTTTGTATCTTTACCAGTACTTTGCATAGAGTAGGTGTTTAATTTTTAAAAATTTGTTGTTGAATTTGAATATACATAGCAGTAAGCTGGAAAAAATAGCAGTTGTCTTTTGGAGATTTAAAATTTAGTTATTTGGGACAACACATAGGTAACACATACGATTAAAACCATATTTTGAAATACTTAGTCCAACACCACAGACATATGTATACGTGAGTTAGGTATTGAATTTGTTGCATTTGAGGTATAAGTGAGATGTTTAGTTTGAAATATCCTATAATAGAGTTTTAGAGATGTAGGTCTGTGGCTCAGTAGAGAAGTCAGAACTAGGAAGAGGGATTTATCCTAAAGATTGTCTATAAGATTTTCCTTGGATTCACTCCCACTCTTGTTTGCCCTACCTCCTTTTTAGGATTGAGGATACCTGAGCATGTTTACAAGTAGATGAGAGTGAACCTGTGATGGGAGAGAAGTTGGAGATGGGAGAAGGGATGCCTGATGGAATGAGATTAAGGACGCAGGTGAAAAGCAATTAGCCTTAATAAATAATAAGGCTCTCTACTCAGAAGGAAGGTTTGAGCAGTGATGGGATGGGAGCCAATCAGTAGTGTCACCTGTAGACCAGCATATCTGGCCCAATATCTCTTCACGTTTGGAGGGGAATCACGTAGTCAGTAAACATGTCCTCTTCGCCCCTTTTCCTTTTCATTGTTTGTACTTCACAGACTGTCTAAATTGGAATTCGTTCATGTACACCTATGTCCTGTTGAATTTTCTTTCCCGCTCTTCAAATTTCTTACCCAGTTACTGGAGGGTAAAAAATCTATTGCCCTTTCCCCTTTTGTTTTTAAGCAAAAAGTTGTTGTAATAAAGTTTATCAAAGAAAAGGAATAGGTGTTATGTTTTGCATGATTGAACATGTATAACCTATAACAAGTTGCTTACTGTCTCAGGGAGAGGGGAAGTGAGGAAGAGAGAAAATTTGGAAATCAAAATTTTTAAAGAACGAGTATTAAAAATTGTCTTTACACATAACTGGGGAAAAATAAAATATTTTTAAAAAGAAAAGAAAAGGAACACTAACTGTTGAAGTGCAAATCAACATAATCAGTTCTGTCATCTTCTAAAACCCTTGGAAATAACTAGAAATGCCCTTCGAAAACTTTGCAAGTGCTCATCTGCCTCCTCATCTTTTCATTTTAATTCAGACAACAGCATGGAAGACAAACTATTTCTCATTCAATTTTATTGTTTTTCTGTTTTGATTGGTAGTATTGAAATATTAGTATATTTAGTCTTTTCTCTTGCAAATATACAGGATTTCAGTTTGTGGGCTGGTTTAGGGGCCTAGAGTTATATAACATTTCTGTAGAAGAAAAGGCAATCAGAATTCCAAATAACCAATTTACAAATGAGTTTTTAGAACGCAGCCTTTTTTAAGTTGAGAACCTTTAGTTGAGTTAATAATAGCTTTTAATTGACTATCTATAAAAATGAGTCTTGAATAATCACAAGTTGGCCCTATATATTAGGGCAGAGATTTCTTTTTCCCTGAGCCTCAGAGTGTTCAGTGAACATTGCTACCATCTAAAGCTGAAATGCTTTCACATCACAGAATTGGAGGGAGCCTCAGAGGTCATCTGTTCCACTCCATTACCACAAAGGAATGCCTACCATAACATACAGAGCATATGGTAATCCAGCCTCAGTATGCATAGCTTTAATGAGGAGTAACCCATCCCTCTAGGCAGTCTCTTCCACTTTATAATGGCTCTAATTGTTAGGAAATTTTTATAAGCCAAGTTGTAGCTTCCATGCATTGCTCCTGGCTCTGCCCTCTGGGGCTAGATAGAGAACCAGACTAATCACTTGTCTGCATGATAGGTCTTCCTATATTTGCAGACAGCTAGCATATCTCTCATAAGTGATCATTAGATTAAACATGCCCAGTTTGAACAGAACCATACATGCATGGACTGAAGGCTCTTAAGGAACAGTAAGGTTGCCTTCCTGGACACTAACTTCTCAAGGTCCTTCTTAAGCTTTTTTGTTTCATAGACCCCTTTGACAGTTCGTGAAGCCTGTGGACCCTTTTCTCATGAAAATGTTTTTAAATGCATAGAAAATTAATTACAATGAATTATAGTTTTTAACTAGACCACAAGAACCCCTAGTTTATTGGGTGTACATTCAAATGCATAATAAAATCTAGTCAATAGGTACTCTTCATCCATTTGGTCTTTTCTGGGTGGATGGACAAGTCAGATTCCTTTGGGTTATAATACATCTCTTCTAGGAGATTTTGTAATATCTGTACAACATCATCTGAAAAAAGGTAGCATTTGGAGGACCTCTCTCCATCAATGTGGAATCCCTCCTTGACCTGAAATGTGTTAGATCTCATCTATCACAGTGGTGAATCTTTGTGACCAGCACAAATCTCTGTGTTAACATGCCAGCCTGACAAATGGTAAGCACAGTGGAATCTTATGGTTTCCATACCTTTCAGTCACTTGTCGGGGGGTGGGGTGGGTGGCGTGGTAAAAATATGGTCCGTTGTTGAATTTTGTACATGAAAACCTATTTGTTCCCTAGTATTACTTCATTTTTTAGAATATTCTTAGTGATTTAGATAAATATTTTGTATAGAAAAGAGAACAGTCAGGTTAGTGGTTGTTGATGATTTTTCAGCTATCCTTTTTTGGGGTAACAGTTACTTAGAGAATTTTCCTCCATGCCTTTGGCATCATCTCCTCCTTTGTCTGTCTTATAACTTGGTTCCTCAATGACCTCACCATTTTATTGCCTCCAGCACAAATCTCCTGTTTCTGTCTAATCCAAACCTAGCTGCTTTTCCTGCATTTGTTTTTGGTTTTTTAGTGCTATTTCTACTTTTTAGGGATTGCCTGTGATGTTGGGGTCCACATGGGGTGGTGTTGACCAGTGAAGGTTGGTTTGACTGGTATGGCCCCAGCCTCCCAGCACGCCAGTAGGCCAAGGCTAATAACCCTTTTCAGTCTGTTGCTAGATTGGTTAATTCCTCTACTTCCTACTCTTTATTTCCCCACTCCTTATTAGGCAATTTAGGAAATACCTACTTCCCTCCTCCTGTACATGATAGGGCAAGTCTTCCATTGGTGTCATACTGGCTTTGTCTCGCGTTTTGAACTAGAACATGGATTCTTTCCCCAACCACACCTGTGTACTGCCCACTGCTGGAAATACGCAGCTGGCATGGAGATCACACACTGAGACTGTTCCTGCCAGCAATTCTCTTTCCTTTGTAAGTAGCAGTGTTTGTTAAAGTTATCTTTGTGTAGGCTGCTGCTTTTCATCCAAACTCCTTTTTACTATATGTGGTTCTACTATTCTTGATGGAAAAAGGTTTCTTGTAATTTTTGCATATCTTTTCCATTTGTCCTCTATTCGTGTCCTTTTCTAGTTTTTATCCTTGAATACCCTTGAGATGACTTTGTGTGTTTGAATATCTTGCCATGCTTTCTTTAGATTGGTCTTACATTGAATTACTTCTCTCCTTTGTAAGATAGTGATGTTTGTTTAGTCACTTTCAGTTGTGTCTGACTCTTTGTGACCCCTTGGGGGTTTTCTTGGCAAAGATACGGGGTGGTTTGCCATATCCTTCTTTAGCTGATTTTACAGATGAGGAAAACGGGGTTAAGTGACTTGTCCAGTGTCACATACCTGGTAAGTGTCTGAGGTGGATTTAAACTTAGGTTTTCCTGAGTCCAGGCTCAGCACTCTATCCACTGTACCATCTAGCTGTCTCTTACAAAACAACATTGCTTTTAATTGTCTGTCATCCTTTGTAAGATTTTAGAAATGAATTTCTGTTCTAACTTGTTGGCTATGGTAGCCATTTCTCCATGCAAGCAAGTCAGATGTTAGGTGCAAAGAATCTCTTCTGTGGGTCTCCTTTTTCCTTCATTATAGCTAAAACACGCAGAGAACATCTTGTTATTTTAGTTTTACTCACCAGCCTCAGCTCATCCCATTAGTATTTTTATAAAGTCATGCCACACTTTTATATTCCTATTCTTATTACCTGGCCTTCCCTCCATTTTCTGCATATTTCCTTGTAAATCTAAATTGATCGTTGAGTTCCCTGTGCATCTACATTGGACTCTTCATATAACTGCCATTTTTCTTATTGGAATTATTTCCTCTAGTGTCTTCAGAATTTCATTCTTCAAATTCCCACAGTTTCTGGCTAACTTCTCCCTATGGAATTTTGTTCTGTTTCTACCTGTTTTTCCTCTGAACCCTCTGAAGTTTGCTTTCCTAAAATCTAGAGTTTATGACATACTACACCTAACTTTCTTCTCCTCTGTTACAAACTCTAGGGAGGGAGTGGTCACTTCCCCTTAAGGTTCCCATCATTTTCATACCAGCAGCCAGGTATCTGTTCATGAGCATCAAATCCAGAATAAAATTTCCCCTTGTTGATTCCTCTGATATTTTGAAGGACAAAATTATCTTTAAAGCAAGTTGAGACATTATTCCCTGCTTTGCTTTTGATGTGGATAATTCCAGCTGGTATAAATAATTCAAATTTCCCACTACCACTGTATCATGCCTCTGTGCCAGGCTTGTAATCTGTTTCTTGAATTCCTCATTTTTCTCTTCCTTTTGTCCAGGTAGTCTGTAGAATGAGCCTCTAAGAAAATCTCTTGTGCCTCTTCCCATATTGAGATTTCACCCAAATACTCTGCAGCATCATTTAAAGAGGGTTTTAGGACTCTGCTTGAATTCTCTTTCTCAGTCAATTTCTAACTTACAATTTAAACAAATGAAATTTTTGGTAGCTTTAGGGTCTTTTTTCCTGGTTGACATTAGTTTTAATTTTTCTAAAATCTTTATATCCTTTGATTTTGTCTAGTATAGAAGTCAGTTCATATACTACTATACTTTTTTTCTTTTGCCGAACTAATAAAGAACTTGCAATTTTGTATTGATTAATCTTTGTCTTTTGGAATTGTAAGGTTTATGGGTTTGTAATGGGTTACCTTCAGTTTGTGTTTAAATTATGGTAAAGAGTGAACATGATAATGATAGCTAAGCTTCCTTTGTCACTTTAAGGTTTGCATAACTCTTTACATGTGATCTCAGGTGAGTCTCACAACATCCCAGTGGAGTAGAGCTTGATGGCGTCCTCATTTTTGAGGCAAGTGAAGCTGACAGGCACAGAGTTACACAGAGTAAAATGTCTAAGGCAGGATTCAAGACTCCAGATCTACCCCTCTTTTTCTGCTGTGCCAAATATACAGGATGTACATTGTATTAGAAGATTACGGCTTCCAGGAGATTATGTAGATGATAATTCTTTGGAGTCTATAGAATTATTAGTCATTTAAAAAAAATTTTCTCATAGTAATTTGCTGGTTACCACTATATTTTAAACCTCTGTTTCATGGGTTCACTGTGGCTAAATAAATCAACACTAGTGACAAAACTTATTGACAGCGAGCTTTTCTGTACTTAGCTAACCAGGATCTTAGATCATGAATGCAAGCAATATCACTCAGACCATACTTGAAATCTGGTAGTAATGGAAAATGGCAGATTAGTTCCCAGTATCTTTAATGCCCGCCCTTAAATAGATGTGGTCTCACCAAAGCAGAGTTTCTTCCTTCTAGGAAGCTTTGTAGCCTAGCTTGCCCAACGTAACCCCTTGACAAAGATAAAGAAACTGTACCAGACAAAATTCTGGTGGGGAAGGCCAAGAAAAAGTCACAGAGTCATTTTTCCAGCGCAGGATGTCTTGAGGAGACAGAGGTCTGCAGATACTGGGACCAAGGACTGTCTGGGAGCATGTGGTAGGGAGCATTTCAGTGTCCAGGAGCCAAAAGAGGGCCAAGACAGGGCACTGGAGCAGAAAGAGATCCCAAAAGAACTCTGTTTACCCTCTACTCAGCGCTGGATCACAAATGCAAAGCAGAGAGGAGTGTTGGCCATAGCTAAATATACTGAGCTAAGAACAAATTCTGGAAGCAAACAGTACCTGTGTGGCTCTGATCCCAGGAGCAGAGCAGCGACTCAGTTCTATCTTTTGTCCTAGCACATAAGCCTGCAGTGAAAATAACCTGCAGAGCCTCCCAATGGGCTAATAATGCCTGAGTCCAGCAGCAGTCTATTACAACTTCCAGCCAAGGACAAGCAGATCCAAACCTAGGTCAGGAACTTGCAGAGCTTAGACCAGGGAGGGCAGTGAAGTGACCTCACTCCAGATCACACCAATTGAGAACATTGAAAGTTTACAAGCCCCTTCTCTTCCTCTTCTCCACCCTCACTCCAAAACAGGAAAAGGACTTGAGGACAAAAGCTCAGACCAGACATGTCCTCCCCTACAAGTGTTCAGAGCTCAGCACTAGTGTGAAATCCAAAGTTAAGGAATAGACTGAAAGAATGAACAGATTGAAAAAGAATCCCACCATAAAGAGATTACGGCAATAAGAAAGCTCCAGACACACAGAAGAGAATGACTTGAAAACATTTACAAATATAGCCTCAAAGAAAAGTGCAGCTTGGATATAAGTCCAGTGAGAATTTCTAAAATTTAATAAAACAAGAGGTTTGTGGGGTTTTTTTTTTGAAGTTATACTTGATTTTTAAAAGTATGTGAGAGCAGTAGAAACAAAAATGGGAAGTGAACTAGGGAAGAAAGATAATGGCTTAGAAAAAAAAAAACTTAAACTTGAATCAAGAAAGTAACCTTTTGAAAATTAGAATTGGCCAAATGGCAGCTAATAACTCCAAGACATCAAAAAAAGATAGCAAAACAAAGTGAAAAAACTGGAAAAAAAAGTGAACTGTTAGGAAAAACAAGTGACCTAGAAAACAGATCAAGGAAAGATAATTTAAGAGTCATTGTATTACACGAAAGCCATGAACAAAAAAAGAACCTACATATTTCATGAAATCATAAAAGAAAACTGCCCAGATAACATAGGATCAGAGTTTAAAGAATCTACTGGTTACCTTCTGAAAAAGACTCCCAAATGGAAACTCCCAAAAATAATAGTCAAAATCCAGAGCTTCCCAGGTCAAGAAAAGAAGATTGTACACTGCCAGAAAAAAGAATTAAAGTATTTGAGGAACCACAATCAGGCTCACACAACATGTAGCAGTTACCACTATAAAGAAATGAAGAGATTGGAATATGATATTCCAGATGGCAAAGGATCTAGACTTAAAACCACAATAACTTAATTAACTAAACTGGATATAATCTTACAGGGGAAAAAAAATGGACCTTTAACCAAATAGAGGACTTCCAAGAATTCCTGATGAGAAGACCAGAGCTGAGTAGAAAATTTGACATAAACAAAGGAGTCAAGAGAAACATAAAAAGGTACTCATAAACTCTCACACTACGCTATAAAGTTGTAATTGTCAAAATGCTATTGGGTAAGAAATAGAGAAGGTTGATCAGATTAGTGGAACAGATTATATACACTATACAGAAGTAAATAAACCCCGTAACCTAGTGTTTGATAAATCCAAATGTCCCATTTTTGGGGGCAAGAACTCATTATTCAACAACAAAGTGTTGGAAAAACTTGAAAGTATAGACTGCCATCTCCCACAATATACCAAAATAAGGTCAAAAATGATATATGATTTAGACATAAACATCGTAAGCAAATTAGTGGAAGAATGGTAGAAATTAGCTGTCAGATCTATTGGTAAGGAAGAAATTTATGACCAAACAATTCAATTTGACAGGATGTAAAATGGGTAGTTTTGATTACATGAAATTTAAAAGCTTTTGCAAAAAGAACTAAAGCTAAAATTAGAAGAGAAGCAGTAAATTTGGGGGAAAAATATTTGCATCATGGTTCTGTGATGAAGGCCTCATTTCTAAGATATCTAGGAAACTGGGTCAAAGTTAGAAGAATAAGAGTTATTCTCCAGTTGACAAATGGACAAAGTATACGAATAGGTAGTTTTCAGAGGAAGAAGTCCACGCTACCAATATCCATGTGAAAAACTGCTCTAAGTCAGTGACAGGCATGTTCAAATTAAAACAACTCTTCGGGGCCTCTTCATACCCTTCAAATTGGCTAAGTTGACAAAAAAGGAAAATGACATGTGCTTGAGGGATTATGGAAAGATGCCTTTTTAATGTCTTATTGGTAGAATTGTGAACTGACCCAACCATTCCAAAAAGTAATTTGGAACTATGCCTGAAAAGGTGATAAACTGCGGATACCCTTTGACCTAGCAATACCTTTTCTAGGTCTAATACTCCAAAGAAGTCAAAGAAAGAAGAAAAGGATTCGTATGTACAAAAATATTTATGGCAGCTTTTTTTTGTGTGGTGGCAAAGAATTGGAAATTGAGGGGATGGCCATCAGTTGAGAATGGCTGGATAGGTTAGGTTATATGAATGTTAATGGAATACTATTGTGCTATAAGAAATGATGAAGAGGGTGTAGTTTCAAAAAAACTTGGGAAGACTTGAGTGAACTGATACAAAGTGAACTGAGCATAACTAGGAGGAAAGTTTACATAATAAAAACGATATTGTAAAGATAATAATCAACTGTGAGGGATTTAAGAACTTTGATTAACACAGTGACTAACCTTGATTCTAAAAGACTCATGATACAACATGCTATTTACC
This sequence comes from Phalanger gymnotis, assembly GCA_028646595.1. Lineage (NCBI taxonomy): Eukaryota > Metazoa > Chordata > Mammalia > Diprotodontia > Phalangeridae > Phalanger > Phalanger gymnotis. The sequence goes on from CM053627.1 coordinate 51,593,771, forward strand.
TCTAGGTAGAGAGCTGATGGACTCAGTGTAGATCGAAGCTTTTTCTTTCTCTCTTTCCCTTCTTTCCGTACTTACCTCTTTTTTCCTTGCTAATGCTGGAATTTTTTAACTGAATTTAAAAAAAAAATACGCATACAGAATGGATCCCTTTAGTCCTATGGACATTCAGAAGGGCAATCTGGAAAGGATTTAGTGTTTTAAATCAGTCAAGGTAAGTGAATAAGGTGATCCTCAGCTATATCTGGTCCTATACTTTTACCTTTTTGACATTAATAGCATGTAAAATAGTCATCTAACTTGTAACTTCTTGGTTTTACAGATGAGGAAACTGGGTCTTAAACCAAATTCTGAAAGTGTATATGCTACAAAAAATCATTTTCAGCTAAATGCAGCTTCAAATTTTAAATGAAAATATTTTAACAAAATCTTTTTCGAATATAATACAGTAAGGCGGGTTTTGGATCCCATTTGGCATGGATCCTTTATAGAAAGCTACAGCTAACACACTAATAATATTTAGCGCTTGAACTGTCAGCGTATATACATGGCTGTGGTAGATACAGTGACCTAAAATATGGCCAGAGAAGAAAACAGAAAAAGCCTACAGGCGGAAGAATAGGGACACAGTCCTCTGGAGACATTCCATTTAAAAAGCCATCATTCTTTTTGTATTGGAAGAATCCAGAGATCTATCAGTCACCAATATGAAGCACCACTTAACCTTTAACTTGTAACATAAGAATCGTAAGACCTTAAACATCTAGGTTGAATTGCAAGTTAAAGCAGCTGGAGACTGTTTCCCATGTTTCATTCTGTAGTGAACCATTGACAGATATGCATTATGAGCTCCCTGATCTGGACAAATGCTTGGTTTCTGGTTTAAGTAGGAAACATGGCTTCTGGAATGTCTTCTTAAGTTTTGGGTGCTACGTTGGAAGGAGGACATTGATTAGCCTGAGAGGGCTTCAGAGGAATGCACTGAAGGTCAGCGGTGAAGGAGCTTTACATCGGTGGATGGAACTGGGGAGGTTTGCCCTGAAGAAGAGAAGATGTAGGGTAGCCATCTCCAAGTATATGAAGGCAGCCAGATTACATTTATTCTCCTTGGCCCAAGAAGACAAGTAATAGGTAGAAGTTGCAAAGAGGCAGATATTTTGGCTCCATGTGAAGAAGGAAATAGCAGTCATTCAAAGGATATATTTGAGGAGGAGTGAGAACAGGAGAAAGCTTTTAGTAGCATTTGCATTGAGCTTTGCAGGATGGAAAGGAATTTGGAGCAAGTAGGGTTGGTGGGGAATGGTTAACATGGCCCAAGGTGAAGAGGTGGCAAAGTACAGATTATGAATACGTATAAAGTTAATTTTGACTGCAGTGTTTAATTTGTGGGGGTGAGAGGGATGTTGGTGATGGAGGGATGTGAAGATTGGAAAGGTAGGGAAATTCAGTTGCAAGAGGCTAGTTGAGGAATTTGAAGAATTGTTAAGTGTCAGATCTAATTATTTTTTCACAAAGTTTGACCCTTAAGAGGAGGTGATGGGATAATACCTGGAGAGGGTAAAAAAGTTGAGGAAAAGCTTCTTTAGATTTGTACAGAACTGAGTGTACATAACTGTGAAACGGAGAGATTAGACACAAATGAGTTATAAGGCTTTATAATAATCCTCTTTATGTATCACTTCAAAATTTATAATGTTCCTTTCCTTAAACAATTTTGTGAAGAGGATAGTTAGTTGAAGTATTATTATTTAGCAAATCACTTAACTCCTGGGCCTCAGATGTCTTATCTTTAAAATGAGAAGTTTGGAATAGTCGGCCTCTACCATTCTGTCCAGCTCTGAATCTGTTATTTTATGGTCCATTTTACAGGTGAAGAGATAGGTTAGACAGGTGAACTTACTTGATTGTGGTCATATAGCTAGTAAGTACTGGAGCCTATGTTCAAGCTCAGTACTAAATTGTGACTAGTATAGCCTTTTCTAGGTAAATTCAGCTCCCTAATAACCTCATGAAACCCTGTTTTCAAATGATGAATATCGTGAACTGTTTTAGTGTAGAGAAAAGAAAGCTGGGTTAGGAGTCCAAGATCTGAAATGAAATTCTGGTAACCTAAGACCTTGAGCAAGTCACTTAACCTGAGAATCAGTTTTTCTCCCCTATAAAATAAGAGGTTTGGGCTACATAAATTCCAGAGTCCTTTCCTTTTCCCCCTATCTTTAAAAAAACTCTCAATTCCTCTTGAAGATATTAAATTTCTGAAGGGACTCTTGGTTCTTTTCCTCTGTTTGAAAGAGTATTAGCGTTGCATCACTATAAAGGTCCTTCCAATTGCTCAGATAAATTTACCTTTCTAAGTTTCTCTTCTGAAGTCTTGTATTTGTACTTCAGGATTCAGTCTTGGCTTCTAGTCTTTTCATCAGAAATGTTTGAAAGGTCCTCTTCCATTAAAGGTTCATTTTCTCCCTTTAGGATTATACACAATATTTTTAGCATTTAAGTTACTTTTGGTTGTCAGCCTAGCTCTTTTGCCTTTTGGAATATTCAATTCCAAGGTCCCTACTTGTCTGTAGTAGAATTACTAAGTCTTGTATGATCTTGACTATAAGTCCCTTGGTATTTGAACAACTTCTTTTTGGATGTTTGCAGTATTTTCCCCTCTTTGATATGAGAGTTTTGGGTTTTGGTTGAAGTTCCTGGAGCTTTTCAGAATGCAACTGATGAATCCTTCCTAGCTTTACGTGGCCCTCTAGTTCTGATAGATCTAAGCAGTCTTTATTTAGATTTCTTGAACAAGAGTGTCTAGGCTTTTATTTATCATGTTTTTCAATACATTTTTAATTCTTGAATTATTTCTCCTTGAGCAGTTTTCTAGTTAGTGGTTTTTAATATGTCATCATAAACTTTCTTCTATTTTTGGATTTTTAAATGTTCTATTATTTATTTCTGTCTCATGTCATTGATTTCTCTTTCATCTATTTTGGTTTACGTTCTTGGATAAATTTTACCACTTTCTTTTCTAAGCTATTTATTCTCTTTTCAATTCTTCCAGAGCTTTTATTTCTTTTTTTTTTTAATCTCTTGCTTCATTTTTATAGGTATTCATCTTGTCCTTGTAGAAATCCATTTTTGCCTTTGAGTTTCTATTTGTGGTTGTTACAAAGTTCTGTAACCCTGTGCTGACTGGATCCACTACCAATTTATATTATATAACTTCAAAAGGACCTTCATTGCTGCAAAGCAATCCTTTTGCACCTTTCTAAATGATGAACTCACTATCCCACCCACCACATTGGCTCTTCCAAACCTTTTTCTCCCTCTTCAGCTTACCATAGCTTTGTTTCCCCTCCCTCTCTCAGCAGACAAACGTTGCCTTACATTTTACTGAAAAGATTGAGGCTGTTCCTGAAGAACTCTGTCTTCTCCTGTCCTCATGTCACATCTCCCAGATGTCTTCTGCAGCTGTCTCCTCTGTCACCCATATCACATTAAGAGGTGACCCTTGGTATAGATAGGGGGACAGAGCCAAGATGGCGGCTGGGAAGCAGTGACTGGCGTGAGCTCCCCACCAAGTTCCTCCAAAAACCTATAAAACAATGGCTCTGAACCAATTCTAGAGCTGCAGAACCCACAAAGTGGCAGAGGGAAGCAGGGCTCCAGCCCAGGACAGCCTGGATGGTCTCTGGGTAAGGTCTGTCCCACACGGACCTCCCAGCCCCCA
>CM053627.1:51597985-51642060 GCA_028646595.1 Phalanger gymnotis
GACTGGGGAACAGGGCAACCAGAATGTACGCCATCTTGGAGTGGGGGGGGGAGGAAATGGGGAGAAAATTTGTAATTCAAACGCCTGTGAAAATCAATGCTGAAAACCAAACATATCAAAAATAAATTTAAAAAAATAAAAAAAAATTAAAAAAAAAAGAGGTGACCCTTCCCCTTACTGAGATAGATGGGCTTACATACACGTATGATCCTGTGCCCCCTCTGTCATCTCCATTCTCACTTATCTTCACTCTCTTCCTATGTATTGGCTGCTTCCCTATTACCAAAAACATGCCTGTGTCTTCCTCATCTTCCAGAAACTTTCATTTGATCTACCCATTGTTCCATTTTTCTCTTCTCTTGTGGTCAGATGTGATAAGGCTGTCCACAGTGGGTGGTTTTGGAGCTGGGTGGACTGTTTCCCATTTAAATAGTCATCTTGACCAGAAGTCCTCCTGACATCCTTTCCAATTCTAAATATGTGATCCTGTGAAAATGTATTTACAATTGTTGGGTTTATTATTAGACTAATAGGATTTATGCTTACATTTCATATTTTTTTTATTTTAACCAGAACAGCAAATTTTATATTTCATGTATTTTTCTCATCCTCACCTAAATAGGAATGTTGGGGGGGAGGGAAGTGTCATTCTTTCTGCAATCATTAAATCACTTCATAATCCTTAGGGCATCTGACTTCAAAGTTCCAAACAGAATGATCTTAAAGGTATTTAGTGAGTTAATGGGGAAGCTACTGGGAACTCACTGGTGGTAGCTTTTAGGCAATCCCTTTTGAGATTATATAGGTTAAAGTGTAACAACACACTCACCAGTTATTGATGGAGCAGTTTGGTTATTTAGATAACAGCAACTAAAACCTATTTACTGCTACTTGTGAAACAAATTTAGATTTTTCGAACTGCAAATAGATGATCTTAATAAAAAAATTAAAATTCCTCTTATGAAGGAAAGATTTTAAACATTCTAGATAGTATATTATATATTAAAGTTTTCTCCAAATAGCATTTCATAGTATAATCATTTAGCTTCCCTGTGAGTTTCAAGACAGGAAGCAGTTTGCACAAGCTTCTTATAGCAGAGCCGGGATTAGAACTTTTGAGTCTCTGATCATTAATACTGTGATCAAAACATATTAATGGCTTTCGCAACCCTTGGGTTTTGGCCAGCTAAGTAGGATAAAAAGCTCAATTTCTTCCTTTGTCAGCACTTCTGCTTGCTTTCTTACAAGGATATATGTAACCATTTACTTTTACTCTGTTATTTGAAGCGGGGTAAAAACAGCTAGGATGGGGAGAGGTCTTAGAAGTTAACTTGGGTTGAATGGTATTAGATTCTGTGAAGCCAGTGCAAAGGCCAAGAGACAATCAGCTATGTCAGCTACTTTTGAAACTGGAACTCCCCAGTAAAGCTAGCTTTTCTATTAGAATAGAACTTTATCAAAAAGATTTAAAAGTTTCCAAGCGAACCTCAAACTTTGCACTATATTTCCCACATTGTAGAAACAAGTTTTTAAATTTACTGATCCTGCAGTCATTTCTACCTTAATATTAAGTTCAAAAGCAGGTCATCCTTATCACTTTGGAAAACATCACATAAAGGTCTTTGTGTTAGACTTAGGTGGAGGAGGGAAAAACATAATGAAGACTGTTCCAGCATTCTTGGCTCTTTTGTAACTCCTTTCTGGGGAAAAAAAATACAGAGAAGTGACTGGCTTTACGGTCATTTATTTCTTCACATGAATTGTAGAACTAGAGATTCAGAAGAAGCCTAGTTCAATCCCCATATGTAGATTACAACCTTTTCATACAGAGCCAGATACTGCATTAAAAAGAAAACGATTCAAAAAAATCTTGGAAGGAAAAATCAGCTTTTTTTCCACAAGGTGGAATGACAAAGAACTTCCTTTTCCATCACTTTTAGCCTATATACTATGAGGCAGTCACAAATAGCAAGGCTAATAGGAAAAAGACAATGCAGGATAAAATCTTAAATTTTAATCTGCTTGAGCCTTTGGGTTTTAGAATACTAATAGTATCTCAGAGGGATATTGTAAATGAGTTGTGAAAAAGGTTTAGTCTAGAAATTTTATCCTTTTCAATTATTTATGTGTTCTTTTAAAAAAATTTTATTCTTTTTGAACTTAAATTTTTAAAAAAACATTTACATGTATATAGCACAACACAAAAAAAGGATTCAATATGAAACCATGAATCTCCATTTCACAGTTTACTTAAAAAGACCAAATATTTAATAAATACTACACATCATTTTTAAAACTACCCTGCTTTTCTGTGCTTCCTTCTGTTTTCTTTTGTTCTCTGCTGTGCACTTTTTATTTTGATTTTTTTTTCTCTCTCCTTCCCCCCACCTCACTCTTGAGAAGGCCACCATTTGACATGGATGGGTGTATGTGTGTGTGTATGAGAGATTATAAAACCATACTATACATGCTTCTATTTATCAATTATTCCTCTGGAAATGGATAGCGTTTTCCTTCATAGATTTGAGCATTTATAATACTCAGAATAACATAGCTGTTTACAGCTGTTCTTCAGACAATATTGTGGCTACTGTATACACTCTCTTGGTTCTGCTTGTTTCACTCATTATTTCATGCACGTCATTTCAGGTTTTCCTAAAATCAACCTGCTCGTCATTCCTTAAAGCACAGTATTCCATCACAATCACATACCACCACTTGTTTAGCCATTCCTCAATTGATGGGCATCCCCTCAGTTTCTAATTCTTTGCCACCATAAAGAGAGGTGCTATAAATATTTTAGAACATATGTGTTCTTTTCCTTTTTCCCTGATCACCTTGGGAAACAGATCTAACAGTGGTATTGCTGGGTCAAAGGGTATACACGGTTTTATAACTTTAGGCATAATTCTAAATTGCTCTCCAAAATGGTCAAATCATTTCACAGCTCCACCACCAGTGTATTAATGTCTCAATTTTTCCACATCCCTTCCAACTTTTGTCATTTTCCCCTTTTACCATTTTAGCCAATCTGATATAGGTGTGCAATATTTCAAAATTGTTTTTTCAAATTCAAAATAATTTGCATTTCTCTAATGAACAATGATTTAGAAAATCTTAGAATATTTTTATATGACAATATGTAGTTTTGATTTCATTGAAAAACTACCTGTTCATATCCTTTGATCATTTATCAGTTGGAGAATGACTCATATTCTTATAAATTTGACAACATTCTCCATATATTTGAGATATGAACCCTTTATCTGAGAAACTATTTAAAAAATCCCCCCCCCCCCCGCCAATTTTCTGCTTTGCTTAAAATCTTGGCTACATGCGTTTCATTTGTATGAAACCTTTTTAATTTCATGTAATCAAAATTATCCATTTTACACTTCACAATGTTCTTTATCTCTTTTTTTATTCATAAATTCTTCTCCTGTCCATGAGTCTGATAGGTATTATGTTCCATGTTTCTCTATTTTTATAATATCTCACCTTATGTCTCAGTCATGTATACATTTTGACCTTATCTTGGTAAATGGTATAAGATATTGGTCTGTGCCCAGTTTCTGCCAGACTGCTTTCCAATTTTCCCAGCAGTTTTTTAAAGCAAATAGTGAATTCTTACATGAAAAGCTTCAATCTTTACATTTGTCAAACACAAGATTACTATGATTTACTATTATGTATTGCATGTCTACTGTGTTTTAACTGAGCTTTCTATTTCTTAGCCAATACCAGATGGTTCTGATATTTACCTTATAATATAGTTTAATATCTGTTGCAACATAGCTTAATATAGTTTATGTATATTTATATATAACTTATTACATTATGTTACATATTACATAATATATGTGTATGCATATGCGTATATGTGAATATATGAAATATGAATATTAATAATACATAATATAGTTTAATATCTGTTACTACTAAACCTCCTCCCTTTACATTTTTCATTAATTCCTTTGATATTTTTGACCTTTTGTTCTTCCAAATGAATTTTTTTCTAGCACAATAAAATAATTTTTGGTAATTTGAGATAGCATTGAATGAGTAGATTAGTTTAGGTAGAATTGTCATTGTTATTGTATTGGCTATGCCCGCCCATGAATTTATTTGTATGACAAGTGTTTTATAATTGTGATTATGTAGTCCTGGGTTCATCTTGGTAGGTATAGTCTTAGATACTTTATACTATCTACAGTTATGTATTTAGTTTTCAACATTCACTTTAAGATTTTGAGTTCTAAATTTCCCCCCTCCCCCTTCCTCAAGATGGCATGCAATCTGATGTAGGCTATATATGTGCAATCATATTAAACATTTCCACTACAGTTATTTTAAATGGGTCATTTCTTATTATCTCTTCTTGCAGGGTTTTGTTGGCGACATACAGAAATGCCAATGATTTTACATCCTGGTAATTTGCTAAAATTGTTATTTGAACTTTTTAGTTGAATCTCTAAGATTTTCCAAGTATATCATCATATCATCTACAAAAAGAGATAGTTTTGTATTACCTCATTCATTGCCCATTTTGATTCAATTTGTTTCTCTTCTCTTATTGTTAATACTAGTATTTCTGATACAGCATTGAATAATATTGGTGATAATGGGCCTCTTTGTTTCACTCATTGGGAAAGGTTTCTGCTTATCCTCATTACAAATAGTGTTTGTTGATGGTTTTAGGTATGTATATGTCCGTTTTAAATAGCAAAATAAACAGCAGTTTTATGTTAATGGCATAATGATATTTCTTATGTTTCTTATTCTCTGCCTTAAGTGCTTTAAAAAGATGCAGCCAAATTTATAATAGGACTTTGACAGAATTGTGCTTGAATTCATGTCTAGCTTTTAAAAGGTTTCTGTCTCATTTTTTTAAGCTCATGATTCCTTACCATTTTTTCTTTCCTCTTTTCCTCTTTTCCTCCTATTTTCTGAATTCACTTGATAATTTGAAGGTTATAAAGCTAATTTTGACATATTTAAAGAAGTTTTGAATACAGAAAAAATACTTAAGATGAAAAACTTGAGCCTGTCTTAAATGCTACAAGTATGGTTATTTAAATAAAATTGCAGCAAATCATAGTTTTTAGTTAAGCTTAAAGTTTAATTATGTATTAGCTTTTTCAAAACATTTTGAAATGTTTGAAATGTCAAACCACTTTGCTTTATGTTTATTTCGTGGTAAATTAACCTTGTTAACCAGTTTGCTTGATTGCATAGAAAATTGGAGCTTAGAATGTTTTAAATTAACATTTATAAGAGGGAAGGCAGGTCTCTTTAGCAGAACTGTTAGACACAGTTCCCATATTGTGTAATTTAAAGTTGAATTTTTGGTGGATTTCAAGTCAAAGGAAAGCAGTGTGAGGGAGTTGTGGCAAAGGCATTTTCTAGGGTGAAAAGTCTCCAGAAGAATGAGAGAAAGAAGTCTGGAGAGTTGGGAGTGGAACCCTGAGAGAAACTCAGGAGTGAACACAGCTGACAGGGCATTTACTTAAAATGGAAGTTTCAGGAGGAACTGGCCAATTAGTAGAAGAGGCTGTGAAAGGGAGGAGGGGGTGCTGGGAAGCAGCTGGTGATTCACTGGCAGAGTAAGAGGAGGTGTGAGCCCTGGAGCCATAGTGCATGAATCCAGGCAAAGGAGCAGTGAGCAGTAGTAGATGGCATATCAGCAGGGAGTAGAATTTCTTGGCTAACCCCTATGAGGGTTGGCCTCTGTCAGCAGCAGGGCTGATCTTGGCAGTGAACTTTGGCACTATTTGTGGCATGTTTCCTGCTTCTCCACTCACCTTGATACCTCTATTCCAGGTGTCATGATCACTTACCTGTGCTGTTGTCTAGCCTCCCGATTAGTATCCTTGATTCTTCCAGATGTCTAAGAAGTTTTCCCAATTTGAAGCATGCCTAGGTCATAAGCTTTTGAGCAGGGAACTAACTGATCTTTTTCCAGAGTCATCTCTGATTCCCCATTATCTATCTAATAAAATCCAAAATCTATTTTGTTTTTTACATTAAAGATTTTTACTGCATGGCTCTAATTTAAACCTCTCCAGCTTTACCTCAGTTTACTTCTTTTCATGAACTTTCCATTTAAAAACATGCCTTATAGTCATACCCTGTCTGTGACATTTCATTTCTGCTGCCATTCTATATTTCTCTATGTCTAGAAGGTACTTCCTCCTCACCTCCATCCCTAACAGAGTAAAGCTGTGGTACCATCTATCTGAGCCCTTTCCTGAAACATTCAGTTACTAACCTACTTTCTCTCTTTTGTACTTTGCATTTATTTGTGTACAAGTAAGCTCTTTAATTTCAAGGACTATTAAATGTTTTGCCTTTTTATACTCCATTGCCTTTTGCAAAGTAGGCACTTAACATGTTTGTTAAATTGAATTCAATTCTGGACAAACCAAAATACTTGTCTTCTCTCTTTGCTGCCTCCGTACATTTGGACAAATTGTCCCTGCTCCCTCAAGTGTGCTGCTTTCATTTCTCTGCCTGTTGAAATCAGACCATTTCCTATATGAAGTCTTCTATCAGTCCTTTCAGATCAGTGTAATTGTTCTTTTATCAAGTCTCCTGTACAACAGGAGTACTCTTTGCACTTAATCACATTCTACCTTGTGTCACATTTTAATTCTATGCATCGTATCTCCTCCTTTAAATTGTAAACTCTTTGAGGAGCCGATTTCTCATCAGGTTTCTTGCAGAAGTTGGTTTTTGATCTGTCTTGAAGGAAGCCAAGGAGTAAGGAAGAGCATCCCTGGAAGATGAGTGGCGCTGTAATGTGTGAAACAGAATTCGTGATCAGAGAGACTGAGCATTCTGGACTCTTGAAATACCCTATGCCATTGTTGTTTACAGTTTACTGGTTTATTTTATACTCTGTAGAGAAAGTTTTATTTCTTGTTTAGGGCAGGATACATTTGAGGCAGCCTGGATCATTCATCTCCTACTAGGTTAGGGTAGCTTAGCCTTTAACACTGGAAATAAACCTAGACAGTAACACAAGAAGGTCATTGTGTTTGGGCCTGGATTGGCCTGGTGTACTTCTCTTCGTTGCTTGTGATGTTACATAACAGCTTGGTTCCGTAAAATCAGCTTCTTTGGAATCACACAGTTGGACTGAACTATTTATGAAAGTTTGCCAAAAGAGGAACTGCTGACAGAATTTAACTGAACTTCTTAACTTAAGTACTTAACTTAAGAACTTAAGTACAGCTCTACAGCCTTGGCCAAATCTCTCCCTAATAGCCTCAGTTGTGCTTCTCCTGTTCCTGAGATGTTAGGGGTCGCTTGTCCTTTTATTTTAATGGGATGTTGTTACAGGTCCTTGTGCTCTTGGCTTCAGAAGAAATTGTGGTAGTGAAATTTAGAGACTGTTTTCTAATTTAATGTTAAACGTGCTTTCTTGCCAAATACTGTCTCTTATGATTATATTTTTTCCAAGTTTATATAGGTTCGGAGATTTTGAGCTAGACAGGACCTTAGAGATTAACAAAGGTGAAAACGTTTTCCCCATTCGTTTCCTCAAATGAACTTTCTCTAAGGGTTGTTTCCTTCCCACCTCCAGAAAGTTCATATTTCTGCGTTAGGAATAAAATACAAATAAACCTATGATCTATGATCCTAATTATTATGTATAGTTGGGAGAAGCTTGCTTCTTTTGAAATTTAACTGCTTTGGCCATAAACAGTGAAGCTGAGATTCATGTAGCTTTAGGAACAGGATAATGAGGAGTGAGATTGTAATTTTCAGTGTACCGTTACTAGCATAGGAATGGACTGAGTATGTGGGGTTTTTTTGGAGGAGAGGAATTTGATATAGGAGAGTCTGAGAACCAAATTTAGACCCCTAGATATACCATTGGAACCTAGAAAGAAGCACTCAAACAAACATTGATTAAATGTCCAACTTCAGTGTCAGTACGTAAGAGGAAGCTTTCCAGAAGTCCAACCCTCTTGAGTAAAAAATCTGCTGTTGTTACCTCCCAAGCTCCAGCTGTGTATGAAGTGAATTGAATCCACATATCCTCTGCAGCCTTTTAATGTTGTGGGGTTACTCAGTTCCTAGCTATGTATGCCACTAGCAGTTGCTAAACTTTTTCTTACTGCATGAGGGCAGAGATAAATCAAATATTTTTTCTACTTCAGAATCTTTAGCATGTACCTGTGAACATAGTAGGTGGTGCTTAAATGTTTACATGAGTGAGTGAAAGAACAAACCTTCGGAGTGTATTTCTTTTTGGTCCTAGGAGAAAAACTTGGCTCTGGTTGTCTTTGGTCTTTGATGTCAGTCTTCAGGTTTCTGGTTGTACAGGAAAAGATATGCTTTAGATCTTGATAGTCATTGGGTACAAGGCTAATTTTCCAGATGTTTGTGTCAGTTCAGTGCTCTCTGGGTTCATTACCCCATGAGTTTCTCTGCCTCCCACCTTTTGAAGTAAGACTCCAGGAAAATCTCTATAATAAAGCTTAAGAACAGTTTGTGTCTGTCATTTCCCCCAAGTGGGTAAAAGGCCCCTAACTCCTACCCAGGAGGAACTCTGTAGATTTCACCCCCTCACAAAAGTATGGCACAAAGGTAGAGATGATTTCATCCTTTGCATTTGGGTCCCCAGTACTCTAGATAATGGCTCTCATTTATTAGACCTTTAATAAATGCTCATCAGGTAATGAGTGACTCAAAGTCCATGGACAAATACAGGAACATAGAGCACTAAAATAGCCCATTAGGCTTGTACTGGAAGGTAAAGACTCAGTGGAACTGCTGGACAACTTAGTCCTGATTCACTTACATCATCTGAACAATCCATAGAAATAACATGGATAATTGGTAAAGTCAAGCCCTTCTGCCCCTCATGCCCTTAATCTCCCCTTAAACTGTATACTGTTGAGCAAATTTTCTACCTTTGAAGTCTTTACTTTCAAATCCAAGAGCTCCTTATTTTGGGGAAACTTGAGAACTCAGATTTACCTATTTGGTTAACCTTCAAGTCTGGAAGTATACTTTGTAAACTAGTCTCTGACTTGGGAATTCAAATACAAAATAAAAGCACCCCTGCCCTCAAGGAGCTTACATTCTACTTGGGGAGCAGCAGCTGTGATTTAAGTATATACAAAATATGTAAAAAGTTATTTTTAAGAGAGAGAGAGACTATGATGGGAGAGCCAGATGTTGGTCAGGAAGGGTCTGTTTTAAGAGGTGGCAAAAGAGCTGCTCTGTGAAAGCTGAGATGCTAACAGAAGTGAAGAGGTAACATATTCCAAACATTGGGGACAGTCTGTACAAAGGCATGGAGGTGGGATTTGTAATGGCCTGTATTGAGAACCACTAATAAACCAGTTTGGCTGGAATGGAGGGGAGTGATAGAGGTGTTGATTGCAGAATGAAAATGCTATATTTATTAAAAAGAGTGTTGGTGTATGGCTTTTAAAAGAATATGGTAACGTTTTTCCTTTAAATTTATTAAAAAGTTTTATGAGGCATTTCTTGACTAAGAAATCTTTAACAATCTGTCTTTTATCTGACTTAACCATGATGATTATACTTGGTACGATATTGCTGACTATATCTTTGTTCTATGACTGGTGAACATTACCCCCATCTACCTGCCTAGAAGTAGCTTATCTAAACAGAAACTAGGAAGCTTGGAAACATAAGTGTTGGGGAGAACTTACTTGCTAAACAGTGTTTTAACTTTGTACTTTGCAGATCTTTGGAATTGAACTGAATTTCGAAATCCCTCTTCAATTAAGATGGCACCAGCAATTGGAGGTCCCCAGGGGTATACCCCACCAGAAGGAGGCTGGGGATGGGTCGTGGTTATTGGGTCTTTCATCTCTATTGGCTTCTCTTATGCATTTGCCAAATCAATTACTGTATTCTTCAAAGAGATTGAAGTCATCTTTAATGCCACTTCTAGTGAAGTCTCATGGATATCTTCCATCATGTTGGCTGTTACATATGGAGGAGGTAAGTACCCATGCCACAGAGGGCCTTTTATTAGAAAATTTTTTATTAGAGGGCCTATTAGAAAATTTTCCTGGTTAGATACTGACATGTTTGAAACAATAGTATTTATAATTATGACTGGTGCTTAATTTGCAATTATCATTTGCCAGAAGAACTCTGTGTTATGTGCCTTGTAATGTCTAATATATTGTACAATTCTAGTATAGAAATTAGAGATTTGGAAAAGCTACAGGTTGCTAATGGAAGATGCCATATTTGGCTGGAGAACTATACAGTTGGCATGATTTGTTTTCCTGAATCAAAAAGTGTTAGTAGCTAGTTTCTTATTGCTGCTGTTAGCTAGGCTCTCTCAAGACAAATTCTAAGTATGAGCTTGTTTTGGTTGATGTTAAAGGAAGAGTTAAATAAAATTCAAGCTAACTTTTTTGGTTTCCGTGAAAATCTTTCAGGTAAAAAGTTTTCATGGTAATATAATTTCAAAATTGAATAATCTCCCTTTGTGTTTGTGGCCTCATAAATATCAGGAACTGTTTAGCAAGACCTCAGACTTCATTTTTGCTTATTTATCTTCCTCCTTTTTTTTGGAATTGTTTAAAAGAAGGATCACTGCTTTCATTTTTTGTAAGATAGAGTAATTTACAAGGTACTAATAAGAATGGTTGTTGTTTGTGTTGCCCCTGGGCCTCAAGCAGCATTCTTTTATGTTTAAAAGTCAAACTGCCATAATCCTTAATCTCTACAACATTGTTGTAGCAAAGCCCTGGCAGAGGATCTACTGCAGACCTTTATTAGATTTGATAAAGGAGATCCTCTTTGTTTTATTCGAGATTTAAGTTACCTTGTTGATTTTGGTAGCAGTCTGCTGTCTCAAATTCTGTTTTTTCTCTTGAATATAGATAAACTTGAGTAATTTTAGAGTTTCCATGCTCCAGATGTTAATAAGATAAATAATAATGATAACAGCAATAATTTATATAATAATAGTTTTCAAAGTACTTTGACATAGTTTCATGATGTATTATATATAATATATTAGTCTTTTCTAGTACCTACTATTAATGCTCAGTATATTGTGTAAGTTGCTGTTGGAGGGATACAGAATTAGAGATACAGTCTTTGCTTTTGAGGAACTTATGTTCTAACCAGGTACTAATATAAGCATAAGTGAACAATGTGATAGTATAAAGATAAAGAGAGTATAAAGCTACTAGATAAGTGACAGTTCATATAAGTGCCCAGGGTTATGTGGTTTGTTAGTGACAGAGCCAGAATTGAAACCCAGAACTTCTGCCCTTCTGACCCCAAATCCAAGGCTCTTTTCACTATGTTTTTCTAAAAATGTACAAAGTGTAGTACCTGAGAGTTATAAATTTCAAGCAACTAAGATTGCTAAAAACGTACTTCAGATAGCCAGAATTTGGTGGAGAGCTTAGAATGTCTTTTCCTAAAAGCAGTCTTGAGCTAATAGTCTGAATTAATGGGCTTTTACCATGTGTGTTTTATACATGAGGAAACCAAGGCCAAGCAAGAGAAACAACTTCTCCAGATTCTGCCACTTAGTGACAAAGCTACAGGACTTCTGGTTTCTAGTCTGGTCCAGTGCTCTTTCTGCTGCCTTATGCTATCTATTTCCAGTTAAGTTAGGGCAGGACCAATAGATTGGGAAAGGATTTTGGGAGCCCAAAATTCTGGAGTCTTGCCCTATGCATCTCACTATTCCAAGTTTTCTAAAAGATTTTTTTCCCTGAAATGTAAAAGTAGCTATTATCTTTTGGGAAATGTATTGCTTAATTTTTGAAGTAGAGTTATATGACCTAGAGGTAGTCATTCCCGTGTAGTTACTTGTATGTGCCTATAATTAATACCACTGAGCTCATGTCTGGACTGGCAGAAAGCTTAAAATCCATTTGCATTTTGCATCAAAAGCAACTGACGTCAGTGGACTAATTGCACATGAAACTTTTCTCTGGGAAACAGTTTCTTCTTTGTATATACCCTGTTAGTGAGGTAAAGTGACTAGCATATTTTTCTGAATCAGTATTATAAAGGTCTGGAAATTAACCCTTTTGATTTAAAAAAAAAAACAACTGATGCCATCCTTCTCCTTAGCTAATGACTCTGATGAACAAATTATCCTAATGAGACTTGTTTCGGTTAGGGGCATGTGTTATTTTTAAATGGTATATCCTTTTCATGGTTGTCGCAACATTTTAGTTTGAACATTTCTGTGCTACACCCTGACCACTGACATGCTTTGGGCTTTATAAAGAGGCCCTAATTGTTTTTCCTTCTCAGTGCTCTGAGAAGTGGCAGAGACAACCCTGCCAATACACTTTTAGAGTAGATGGATTGCTTCTTGGGAAGTGTTAAGAGAAGGGCATGTTCCATAGAATGATTATCTTGGGGAGAGAGAACGTTACCTTTCCGCTTAAATTCCTTCAGTGTTGGCTCCTGTGCTCAAAGAAGAGGAAAGAAAAGTTTTAATTTATTCTATACACTTCTCAATGTTTTCTCCTCTAGGTCCCATTAGCAGTATCCTGGTGAATAAGTATGGCAGCCGGCCAGTAATGATGTTTGGTGGCTTACTATCAGGGTGTGGTTTGATCGCTGCTTCATTTTGTAATACTGTGCAAGAGCTGTACTTTTGTGTTGGAGTCATTGGTGGTAAGTTAGGGTGTTGTTCTACATGCTGTAATTCCTAGCATTGGTTGTTCTGCCAGCTATCATTCAACGTTTTTAAGTAGTGTCTTTTGACATAGTTACCAAAGTGATCAGAAGCAGCCCTACAGAAATGACATGCCTGACATCTAGAGCATTATTACAAGGAGAAGTGCCATCTCTCTGTCTTTATAAAGAAAAAGCTATACCAGGTTAACCTCACTTCATTGAGTGCCCCAAGGATCTATCTTTGGCCTTGTTAAATGATACTGCTAAACATTTACTAATATCATGGATGAAGGAAATAAAAACTGACATTTTATGCAATGTTTAAAATTTTTCAAACAGCATATTCATTATCATTTCTACTTAACCCTTTGAGATACATCATATTTTTATCCCCATTTAACAGATTAGGAAACTGAGACTTAAGAGCCTGTGCTTAGCATATAGTAAGCCTGAATTAATGCTTGTTAATAGATTGATAGAGTAGTACTTCTTTATAGGGTGATCAGATACTAATTCCTGGAGGTGATGCAGCCAGAGGTGGAGAAAGTGCAGTAGATTTGAGAGAGCAATACCCATGATTATTTTTAATCCAATAATGTTACATACCTCTTAAACATATTTTGAAGTTAATTGGCTTTTCCCCCCCTCAGGTCTTGGACTCTCCTTCAACTTAAATCCAGCTTTAACCATGATCGGCAGATATTTCTACAAAAAGCGTCCATTGGCAAATGGGTTGGCCATGGCAGGGAGTCCTGTGTTTCTGTCTACACTGGCACCTGTAAATCAGATTTTCTTTGGTATTTTTGGCTGGAGGGGCAGCTTCTTAATTCTTGGGGGTTTGCTACTAAACTGCTGTGTGGCTGGATCTCTTATGCGACCAATAGGACCCAAACCAGGTGCAGCGACAAAAGAAATATCTAAAGAAACTCTACAGGAAATGGGGAAGTTGGACTCAAAAAAAGGTGCTGGTGATGCAAATACAGATCTTATTGCTGGGAGCAGTAAGCCAGAAAAGCGTTCTGTCTTCCAGACAATTAATAAATTCCTAGATTTTTCCCTGTTCAAGCATAGAGGCTTTTTACTGTACATCTCTGGCAATGTGTTCATGTTTTTTGGATTATTTACCCCCTTAGTTTTTCTTAGTAATTATGCAAAGAGTAAGCATATATCTAAAGAGTCTGCTGCCTTTCTGCTCTCCATTTTAGCTTTTGTTGACATGGTAGCCAGACCCTCTATGGGACTTGTAGCCAACACAAAGTGGGTGAGACCTCGAGTGCAGTATTATTTTGCTCTCTCAATAATCGGTAATGGTATATGCCACCTGTTGGCACCTTTATCCACCAGTTATGCTGGGTTTTGTGTCTACGCGGCATTCTTCGGATTTGCATTTGGCTGGCTCAGCTCAGTATTGTTTGAAACACTAATGGACCTTGTTGGAACCCAGAGATTCTCCAGTGCTGTGGGTTTGTTGACAATCATGGAGTGTGGTCCTGTCCTCCTGGGGCCACCGCTTTTAGGTATAGTATGTCTGTTTTTAAATATGATATGCATAAGTGTGTAGGTTTGGGAAATCTGTATAGCACTAACCCTAAATCGGAAGTAGATGGAGAATTGTTCTAACTTTGCTTTAAAGCTTACCTAGAATTTTCCCTAAGTCTGGAAGTGAAATTAGCTCTGTAGTAATCCTTTGGGATAATCTGAATTATTTTGCTTGGCAGCAGAATCAGGACTCAAAAAGATCTTGATAGACTAGAACATTATATTGAATCTAATGCGATAAAATTCAACATGTATAAATATACTTGAATACAAAAAGAAAGAAAGAAAAGGAAATAACTTTACAAGTACAGGATTAGGGAGACACAGACAGCCATTTATCCAAAAAAGATCTAGGCTTGTTAGTGCCCCACAAGCTTATTATGAGATAATGGTATGCCAAGGCATCCAGAAAAACCAAAGCAGTCTTGGGACACAGCTTCCTTGGATAAGGAGGTGATAATGCCTCTGTCACCTGGTCAGGTTGCAACTGGAGTGCTGTGCTCAGTCCTGAAGATATTGGTAATCAGGAGAGTGTTCAAAGGTGGGCAGATGGGATGGATTGTCATGTGAGGATCAGCTGAAAGAGCTGAGAAAAGGGGAGTCCTTTAGCTGAAGACTCAAGAGGGGGGATGTGATAGCTGTCTTGTGGAAGAATCATGTGATCAACAAGCATTTATTAAACAACTACAGTGCACCAAGTCATGGTATTTGATGATGGGGATAAAAAGATGAAAAATGTAACAACTCCTACCCTCAGGGAGGTTGTATATTCTACCAAGAGGAAGCCAACATGTATTTAAGTATTTCCAAATCATGTATAAAATAAATAATTTAAGGGGTGGGGAGGGTTGAAAATGATTAGACTTACTCTATTTGTCCTTAGAGGGAAGAATTAGGAATATTGGGTAGAAAGTCACAAGGGAAATAGTTACATTTGATGCCAGGAAAACCTTGCTAACAGTTAAAGCTGTCTTGAAAGTAGGGTGGGCTGCCTTCAAAGGCGGTGAGTTCTCATTAAATCACTTCAGGTAGAGGCTAGCTATTATAATGGGGATTCTTTTTAGATATGGATTGGATAGATGATCCATGAGATCCTTTCTACATCTTAAATTCTGAGATTTTATAAAAATACATAACTAATGGAAGAACTTGGTCTTTCTGAGAATGCTTCATACCTGCAGGGCTATTTATTAATTGTGCAGGATAAAACTCATGGATTTGTTTTGGCTTCTTTTCTGTGGGAGGGGTGGGTAAGTAGTAAAGGAGGAAATCATACTAGACTAATACATTGTCTTAGACAAAATTGATAGCTCAAAACTAACTGGAGGGGTTCTGATACTGCCTTTTGTTTGTTATTTTACTGACTAGAAGAGCACTCTTTAAGTACTTCTTCTCTCCCTAAGCCTTAATTTTTTATTCCTTAAAATGAAATCGTTGGGCTAAATGACCTCTTTAGTTCTCTTCCATATTTTTTCATTCTAAAGCCTTTAGAATGAAGAGACCTGTAGAGTCTGCTTCAGGCCCAGTAAGGAGCTCGTGTGATCCACATGATCCTCAGTGATCCATAACCCCTAACTAAATCTCACTGCTTCTAGTCTGAAGATTGTAGTTTGTAACTCTGCAATATATGTAAAAACCAAAATTCGGTGGTAGCATCTTAGGAGGCTGGTGATATCTCATTTTGCTAATCACGGAGCATCTCTTCTTTTTTGATTTGTTTTAGGTCGTCTCAATGATATGTATGGAGACTATAAATACACTTATTGGGCTTGTGGTATCATCCTGATCGTGTCAGGCATCTACCTCTTTATTGGCATGGGCATCAATTATCGCCTTTTGGCAAAAGAGCAAAAAGCAGAAGAGCAACTGAAAAAGGAAGGAAGAGAGGAAGAAACCAACGTAGATAACACTGAGAAGCAGAAAGAAGCCAATAAGGCCGTGGAGTCTGCCCAGCAAAAACCCCTGGAAGAAGGCCCCAAAGAAGAGGAAAATCGTATTTAGGACTGCGGTACTGCAGAGGTGGAGAGAGAGAGAAAGGAGAGCCAAAAATGGTCTCCGGGCTGACTGGTGCCAGTGGTGCTTAGTGCAGAAAAGGGTATTTCTGTGTAAAATTGTACCAGGTGTTCCATGAAACTTCTCAATTTTGAGTTTTTTCCTTTTCCATTTAATATCATTACAAACTAAATCTGCCATACTTTGCAAGAGTGGGGAGTAAGGATGAGGGAAGAAGCTAGTTTTTACATATTGGATTTTAATAGTGACTTGAAGATCGTTATGTGCCTTAAATGTTTGTCTGTAGATCTCATAAAAGCCTTAACTTTTTAAATAGTTTAGTTTTATTCTGTCTTTAAAATTACCTTTTTTAAAAAATCAGGCAGCAAACATACCTGGAAGAAAAATACACAAAACCCCATGCGATCAGTGTTGATCCTGGTCTGAAACTAACCCAGCCTGCTTCATGGTACTTTGGTCATATCCTGTTGGCTCGTCATCCCAGGGAGCTGTGTTGGAACAACTGACTAGAACTTTGAAGTTATCTTTTACTGTTAAAATTTTTCCTTGTATAAATTTTTTTTGCTTCCCATCCATATTTTCTAACCGTCTCTATGTGAGTCAGAATATAGTTCTAAAAAGCATTTTTAATGTGACTTATTCTCAGTAGCCCTCATTTTTTTTAATTATTTTTCCCTGGGATGGTAATTAGAAGCTAAAAATGCTCATGGGAATTCTTTTTAAAACACTATTATTAAAATTTACTCCACTGTCTTTTAGAAGTGTACAGTGGGTACTTTTAACTCTTTACTGTATATTAGCCCCACTTTTGAAATCATTTGGTATTGTTTTCCTTTTTTAATATTAGAAAGTAGAGTGGTTTGGTTTTTATTCTTTTTTAAACAAGTCTCTGTCTTTGGGCAGCCTCAGTAAACATTCTGAATTCCATTAAATGTAGAGTGGCATTTGAAGGATTGCCTGAATTTAGCTCAGGTTGTTTTTTTTTTTTTCCCCAAAACCCCAGTTAAACTTAGTGAGATTATTGGAAGCATTTTTTTCTGGCAACTTTACTTTTCCTCCATTCATACTGGTCGCCTTTTGCTCTGCTCTGAGCTTTAAACATGTGTAAGGTTTTATTTTGTTTGAAAGTTTTTCTATGTTTGCATACTAAACCAGGCCAGAGGAATTTGGCCCCTGTAGACTGACTATTCAGGAGAAGGTAGGAGGGAACTTGCTGCTGTACTTAATACTCAATAAAGACTTTCACTGTCTTTCTCATTAGACCTGAAAGCAAATTAAGATAATTAGTCATAAACAATTAGATTTATTCTCTTCCCAACAGAAACCCAAAGAATTTATGAGCCTATTTATTCACTTCAAGGTAGAGAATTGGAGGTCGAGGAGATGGGGGGAGGAAAGATCAGGGAAAGAGTTTTCCCTAAAGTCTTGTATACTGGGTGGAAAGAAGAGACTGATACAAAACATTCAGTGAATAGAGTTAACATAGAGTAAGTGACATAGCAAAAGTGCTGATCCAAAACCTTGTAAAAAGCTTACTTTCCAAATAAATACTTTTTAAAAAATTCATTCACCACCCTCAGATTTGTCTGTAGGAACCTGAGTCTTTTCAATTTTTATAGCCAAGTTCTAGAGCGTCACTTGTCAGTATTAAACCAAATCGTGCCAGCTTTTATGTGCCTTGGAGATGTGTGTATGTGGTTGGTGTCCTTCATTTTTTTCATTCTCTGCTCCTCTTGTTTTAAGGCAGGCAGACGAGAAGCACATTTTTTTTTTAACTTCCTCTCTTACTTGAACAGCATTCAGATCACTTAGACTTCAGGGAAAGATGCAGAAGTCCTTTTCAAGGAAAATGTGCTTGGTATGGTTATCCTCCACCCCATCTCCCTACACCCAGAATATGTGTTGAGAACCAAAATGTGTAATTGACTGAATGTGGTATAATTTTTGTTAGAATTTATAAAAAATGAAGAGGCTGGGGGAAAGAGGAAGCTCTGTGGAAAGAGGCACTTAATATGTTCTGCAAGCAAAGAGAAGAGTTACATAGCTGGATAACAAAAAACGATAGCATTTCTTTGTAAGTTCACAGCATCTTGTAACAGAAGGGGCTCATCCTGTCAAATACTGTCCTTTTAAAGACACAGAAACAGAGTCCCCCAAAGCTAGGTGGTTCAGGCAGCAAGTCGGTTGGGGTGTTGGAATGAGGACCAGGTCTCCTATCTCTCTTCCCATTGCACCACATCTCCTGTTCCTCTTACTGACAAGTTACTGCTTTGATGTAAGTCATGCAAACAGAAGCTGCTGATGCTTTCTGTCCCACTGTGGAGGCTTTTGAATGAAGCAAGTGTAGGAATTAAGTTGTCATTGCATTTCACAGACTATTGCCTCTGGCTTTAAGAGAACAGCTACGTATGTATGCAGAGTCTATTAGTCTGTCTGCTTCATCCTTCTCCCCCCCCCCATCTCTCCATATTTCTTCATAAACCATAGAAAAAAGGCAGATTTATTTGTAGTTGCAGTGCCAACTTAAAGAGAAATCCCAGGAGCAGTGGAAATTAGTCAAGGGTAGAATCTGTCACCTAAGGCATAAAAGATTTGGGGAAAATTCATCATTTTATTTTACTGAATGACTGTTGAATTTAATAGAAATAAAGGCATTTTCTATATTCCAGCTAAAATAACAAACAAAAAAACCTCACAAGTTTCAAACTTTGACAAGTTATACTAAATTCTGCTGAAATGTGGGATTTTCTACAAATTCACTATGAGAAAATGGCCAATATAAATTTATTAAGTTGTACAAAAAATTCTTTAGGAAAAGATGAGAAAAAAATTATGAAAAATCCAGAGATGTTCTTATATTAAGTGACCATTCCTGAAAATTTTAAGCTTGACCCAGAGACAGTATTAAATGGTGTAATGTGAATAATTATCTGTTTGGTCTTGATGGCTGACTGGGTTACTAGTTACATGTGTACTGTATTTATATATATATATGTGTGTGTGTATGTATATATTTTTATCATTGTTGTCTTCCTAAATTTTACAAAAGGAAAAGGACAATGTGGGTTAGGGTATTTGCTTTTTAAAGCCATTTAATGTTTTGTATGAAGCAGTGTTTTATTGTATTGAATTTTGAACTTGTAAACTAGGTATCAATTTTATGTTTTAGTTCCAAGTATTCGGGTTTATTTCTCCCTTAGTAAATGGTTCACACAATACAATAAACTTAGCAATAATTAGTACATGTGTTATATCTATTTTTTTCTTTTCAAAGGTAATTTGAAGAGGGAGAGGAAAGGTAAATGCTAAATTGATGCCTTCGTAGTAAGGCATTTTTACGACTAAAGTAAACTTGCTTGAACATCGTGTGCATAAAAGGACCTAATTATATAGTGGCTGAGGTCCAGGTTGTTAAACAGCCGTGCTTGCCTGTCATGCTCAAGTGCGGGCATGAGAAGTTTAGCCTTAGTAACAGTAGCAGAACAACCCAAATGAGGTCACCGGTGTGATAAATTGAGCAATATGCCGCAAGGATCTTCAATGACCTTTTGCTATGGATAGAATAGTGTTAGTACTTGATAGGGTCCTAGATTAGAGCTGGAAGGGACCTTAGAGGAGATCTAGACCAACTCCCGCTACTTTACAAATAGGACATTGAGGCCAGTGAGGCTTACAGGACTTACCCAAAGTCACAAAGGTAATGTAGTGGAGCCTGGATTTTGAACCCAGGTCTTCTGGGTCTCACTCAAGTGCTGTTCAGAGAGTTGTTGACATGTCTTTGGGCAGAATGAGAGGAGCGTTTATAACCAAGTTATAGCCATATTTACTCAGAGGAATAGAAAGAAGTACCCCACCTCGAAAGTTGTTCAGGGAATTGTATAGCTCTTTTAAAAACAAACATAAACCAAAAATAGATCTGGCTCCTTACCCTACTTAACAAAGCCTTCTGAATATAGGCCTTAATGTTTAATTTCATAAGAGATCCATTCATATAGCAGGCACATGTTAAGTAATGCCAGGCATGCGAGATAGAAATACAAGGGAGGAACCATTCCCTAGCCTTAAGGATCTCGCATTCTATGGGGTGGGAAATGAGGAGAATTGGAAAAGGCCTGACTTAGAAGGTGGCAGGCACTTTGCCAAGCCTCAAAGGAAGCCAGAGGTTGTAAGGGGACAAGCTGTGCGCAGGCATGCACTATCATGTATGGAAGAGCAAATGGGCCAGACTCTTTAAGGATCAAGTACAAACATCCTGGAAAGGCAGGCTTGTACCAGCTTGTGAAGTGCTCGATAGGGGAGTTTGCAGGCAAGCCAGAAGGAGGTGCTGGAGCTTCATAAGCAAATGGGTGAGACCTATGCTTTAGGAAAATTTTGGGTCATTGTGGGGAGACTGGAGGCAGGGTGAAAAGGGAGGAAGTCTGCCTGAAAAGGAGGGTGTTGTTTAAATGACTACATGCCTGCCCCCTTTGGCCCTAGGACTCCAAATGCTGCAGGGAGTTCCATTGGTGATAACCTCTTTGGGCTGATTTATCTATGCTTACACTGGTCTCCTTTAGTGTCGATGTCTTGCACTTATTTATAAGAGTCCTCTAACACAATTAATTGTAGTTGGTTGCCATGAGACAGTGTAACTAAATAGCTTCCTAGTGTGCTAACTCGAGTTTATAAAATAAAATGTTATTAAACATTTACTAAGTGCCTACTATCTTTAAGGTACTGTAGTAGGCCCTGGGGCTACAAGAGAAAAAAAAAGTTCCTATCCTTTATCAGTGGAGGGAAGAATATATGTAAGTAGGCAATTTGAAGAAAGAGAAAATGCTAGCAACTGCCCATCGGGTAAAAGAAGGTCAGGAAGAAAACAGGATGTGATACCTGATCCGATCCCTTAAGAAGTGGGAAAAGGATTCTGAAAAGCAGAGGTAAGGAAGGAGCGCATCTCTGACACTGGGAATGGCCTGTGAAGGCCCAGGCATCTGGAAGAAAATTCCATGCTAAAGGGTCACTTAGTCCACTTTGTCTAGAAGAGAGTGCCTCGATGCAAGGTAGGTTGGAACCAGATTGAAGGAACTTTAAATGTTAAGTAGTTTGCCTTTTAGCTTAAAGGTGATAGATATCCACTGAGAACTTTTGAGCCAGTGACATGGTCAAATCTATGCTTTAGAAAGACTCTTCTGTCGTACTGGGGGATGAATTAGAGGTGGAGACAGTGAAAGCAGAGAGGCCCAAGTAGGAGTTTATAACAGATATGATCAAAAGGAGGCCTAGACATTTTCTCTGATCCTCATGACCTCGAGGAAATATGTGCAAGAGACAAAGCAATTCCAACTGGTTTCTCTAGGAGAAGAACTCAACCTAGGTAAAAGCTAGGTGGACTAACAAGAAAGACGATATTCCCTAATTGCTCACTCAGCCATCTAACTCATGCCCATGCTGTTGCAGCAGTGGGGCTGCACAAACCAATCCATTGGCTTTCAACTAAATTCAGCCCTACAGCCCACCCCTCTCCCTCAGTGCCTCAACTGCATAAGTCAGAAGTCTGCCCAGACTGCAGCAAAAGTTCAATAGCCACTGTATGCCGTAACAGAAATCATCTAGAGAGCTGAGGAACAGAAAAAACTGGATTAAGACTTATGTAGCTGTATGGCATCCCACTAAGCCTAAGGGAAAGAGCCTAGCACCCAGTTAGGGTTAATTCTGTTTACTGTCCCCGCTCTGAAGTAGAAAAGAAAAGACCATGAAACATAAGCAGATAAACCAGTAGGGAAGATAATAGAAGAAAATAGGATCTTCCGGATCAGCTAGAAAATTGGCAAAATTGACAAAAAAGGAAAGTGCCAAACGCTGCAGGGGCTGTGGGAAAGTGGGTACTTTAAGGACTCAGTGAAGCTTTGAACTGTCTAACCATTCTGGAGAGCAGTTTGGAGTTTTACCGTGAAAACTGCTTACCCTTTGAACCAGCAATACTGTTACTAGGTCTGGATCCCAAAGAGATCAAAAAAGGGAAAAATGACCCACAGGCACAAAAATACAGCAGTCTTCATGGTGGCGAAGAATTGGAAACTAAGGGAGTGCCCAGCAGAGGATAGCTGAACAGGTTTCACGTTATATGAATGGGATAAATGCTACTGTTTTATAACAAATGATGGGGGGATGCTTTCAAAGAAACTTAGGATGACTTAATGAAATGATGCAAATGAGCAGAATCAGGAGAACAATTTATGCAACAGCTATAAATTGTAAAGTTAGTCAACTTTAGAAGACTATGGAACTCTGATTAACATGATAACCAACCACAGCTCTAAAAGACTCATGATGAAACATGCTGTCCACTCAAGAGAGAGAACTGATGGATTCTGCAGATTGAAGCCTATTTCCCCCCTTTTTTTTCCGGTGATGGTGGTCTGATATGGCTAATGCTGTGATTTGTTTTGTGTGACTACACATTTGTAATGGATTTAGTTTTCCTTGCTTTCTCAATGAGTGGTAGCAGGGATAGTAGAAAGGAAGAGAATTTGGAATGGAAAATAAAATTGAATAAGCTTTTAAAAGATGCAACCTCAAGGTGTCCTGCCCTGCAAATCTAATCATAAATGTAAAATAATGGACATTGAATAAAAAAGGTGTTCAAAAAATCCCTGAAAGAAGACCACACCTGAAGAGATTATTTGCTTTTCAAACACCCACAAATATGTGAGGATAAACAATTACCAAGGACAATAACAATAAAATAACATCATTAAGATACTTCACTTAACCTGTTTCAGTTTCCTCAACCATAAAATGGGTATAACTACCTATCTCATAGAGTTGGTAGGATTAAATGAGTTAATATTTACAAAGAGCTTCGCACAGTGCCTGGCACATATTAGACTGTATGTAAATGTTTATTCTCTTCCCCTTCTAAACTCACACTGAGAAAAAACAAAAGCAGAAATTGAAATAGAAGTGAAGGTGGACTTCTGGGTCCCGTAACCAACAAGATGACAGATTAGACATTTGATCTAATTCCTAAGACCTCTCCAAAACAGAAATTATGTGCAATTTCATCTGTCTCCATGGTCTAGGACTCCTAGAATCCAAAAGAAGATTGAAAAAAAAAACTTAATACCTTAGCTCACTCAGTACCTTTCCCCCACCAATGATGCCCAAAGTGAGGTTATATGGGAACCATGAATTAATTGCCCAGCCTGGGAGGAGTCTGAGGTGCTTTGCGATTGAGCCTCCCAAAGAAACCAACACCTGAGGGGAGGGAGTCCCAAAGTGAGCAATAGGGGAGATAAAAGCCTGAAATTAACCAAGATCTCAGAAAGAAGAAAATTAAAAGACCTTGAAGTAAGCAAATAAAACAATAGGGAAAACATGAAGAACGTTTTAAAAAAAGGCCTCTAGATCTAGTTAGAGAGTGCAGGCAGCTATGAATAAATACTGCAGAACAAAAGAAAACAATCAAATATTTGATGAGATTGAGGACCCTATGAAATGTGAAGAGAACACAACTACAACCATACTGTTCCTGAGTGGTTCAAACAAGAAATAAGAACTATGAAAGCAGAACTTACAGCTTGCACAAAAATTGTGATGGCAATTTTCACCAAAGAAATAAAAGAGAGAACCGTTAATTGAGAATGCAAATATACAGAAGTGAAGGACAACCCAGAAGAAAAGCAAAAAAAGAAACATGATAACAGTAACACTAAAAGAAAATATGCTCAGTGTGCAAGCAAAATGTACTGGTCTTGAAAACAGGAAGTCAAGAGACAACCTAAGGATCAAATGTCTCTCAAAAGAACATGTCAAATAAAAAACCTGAAAACCATAATGCAAGAAATAATACAAGAGAACTACTCAGAACTTTTAAACACAGACTATGTTCCAAAGAGCAATGAAGCTCTGGAGACAGCCCAACTCACCTGCCCTGCAAATCTGAGTTTAGCCATAAATGAAAAAAAAAAGATGGATGTTTGGTAATGAAGAGGCATTTGAAACATTCTAAGAAAGAAAATCAGACCTGAACAAAGACAAAGAAATTCAGGAAGAGTGCATAAATGTAGCAGCTAAAAAATAAAGTAGAGTGACAGCAGAGAGATGAGTAAGAGGCTTCTTTCTAAATGTATGCAATGGGTTGAAGGCAAACTCTGGTGGAGGTCACAGTAATGAGGTGGATCTGGGGTATTATGGACAGAACCTTACCTACAGGTGAATCAGTGTTTTTGTTTTTGTTTTTTTGTGGGACTATGTTACAAAATGTGAAGGTACATGAAAGAGGTGGCAGGGAGTAGGGGATAAATGGGGGAAATCAAGGTCTAGCAATGAGAAGGTGACTCCTGTGGTCTTAGAAGAGTCTGCAAAGGTGTGGGTGAGGAGAAAGGGGACAGGATTAAAAAGTGGGAGAGAAAAGAAAGAGGGAGGCATTGCTTTGGCAGTGGGAGGAGATCCCACTGATGAATGCTCTTACGGGGGAAGAGATGTTCTGTAAAGGGAGATGGGGACATTATTTTGGGGGTGGTCTGGGGAGCTTGGTGTTTAAAAAGACCACCACTCCTGCCTCTGGAGGCAGGGAGTTGGAGTACCTGGTACTTGAGAGAATAAGAATTCGGGGACCCAGGGAGATTTTGAGGCAAGTGAAGTAAGAACACAACACCGTGATACCTAGGCAGAGGATGTAATCAGTAGCAGGCTGCATGATCAAGGGGGTCAGGAGGAAGTGTATCATGGGACAGTGTCCTCTCTGACGCCTACAAGAATTGGCATGGTTCTTAGAATGAGGCACAACCGAAAAAAATAATGGGAATCTGTAGGACAAGCTCTACAAGGAAGCAGCAAAATTCGTTTAGAGGGGAGAAGCCAGAATGAATACTTTGGAAGTTTTTATTGCAAATGAAATACCCATAAACTAGAAAGTGGGGATCTAGAATAGTTAAAATGAAAGAATGGATGATAAAGAAAATGAGAGAAATTCTCTCTGGAAAGAGACACACAAAAATGAAATTTTAAAAAGTAATGAACAGGACTAGTTGAAGGAAGGAGAAGAGGGAATCTATTTGGCTGAGATACAAAAGAAAAAAGAAGGGGAGAAAGGAGCTGAAGCAAAACTCCAAAGGGAAAGGGTTGAGAGGAAAGGTTCAGGAGTTGGAGAGGCTACCTCAAAAAAAGATCAAGCCAATAGAACTGAAGAAACAGTATTTTGTCTACAGCACAAGAGTTGGGCTGGGGAATCACAATTTTAAAAAAAATAAATTAGAGACAAATAGAGGAAAATATAAACCTAAATCACAACGAATGGATTAGACAACTGAATAAAATGAAAAAGTGATATTGAATGAATTTTGTTGCTTACAAGAAACATTCAAAAAACACACAAAATAAAACTTAGGTGCTATTTTAAAAAATTACTGTTGAAAAAAGCAGGAGTTGTAATCATGCTAGCTGATAAAACAAACATTTGGAAAAGCGATAAATAAGGAAATGTCATTATGCTTAAAGGAACCAAAGACAACAAATCAATTTTAGTTATAAACTTACATGCTCTAAATGCTTTAGCATCCAAATTCATAATGGAAACGTCTGTGCTACAGGAAGACATAGTAACATAGGGCAGCTAGGTGGCGCAGTGAGTAGAGCACCAGCCCTAGAGTCAGGAGGACCTGAGTTCAGATTTGACCTCAGACACTTGACACACTTACTAGCTGTTGTGACCTTGGGCAAGTCACTTAACCCCAATTGCCCTGCCTTCCCCTTCCAAAAAATAATTTTTAAAAAAATGATAAAAAAAAAATTAAAAAAAAGACATAGTAACACAATAATGATAGGAAATTTCAATATTCCTCTCTGTTTTAAGTAAGTCTGAGGAAGCTAAATAAAAGGGAAAATATGAAACTAAAGAAATGAATTAAAAACCTTATGATGTCTCCTAAATGGGACTACAAAAGAATATACATATGCAGAGATGCAGAGATATTGTAAAAAGATACAAAAAGGCAAAAATAATCAATATATAATCTTAACATATGATAATGCAATAAAAATAATAATTGGTTCAAGGACTATAAACAAAGGCAGATCCAAATGCATACTAAGCAATGAAATCTTAAAAAAAAAATGAATGGCTCAAAGAACAAGTCATAAGAACAATTAATGATGAAACAAATCAAAATTTCTGGGTTGCTCCTAAAATAGTCCTCTGAGAAACAACCATAGCCCTATAAACAAACATTAGCAAAATACAATTAAAATTTTTTGAAAGCCAGGAACCCCCCTCCAAAAAAGAACCCTAAAATAAAATAAACAATAAAAATAAAAGAGTATGACCAAAAAAAGCCCCAATCCTCTGAAAAACAATCATAGGCCTACAGGCATTAATAAAATGCAATTTGAAAGCCAAGGAAATAAACTTAAGATAAACACAAAGGAATGTGACCAAAAAAAAAAAATACCTAAAGGAGAAATAGATAAGTTGGAAACAAAAAAACAGAAATGATAAAAGCCAGTATTTTGAAAAGACTAATCAAAGTGATAAACCTTCAGCCAATCAATGGAAATTAGAAAGAAGAGGACAGTCAATCAAGTCAATAATAGCAAATGAACAAGGTAAAATCAAAACAAAACCAGAAGAAATAAAGAGTAATCAGAATGCATCATGTGTAGTTCTATGCCATCAAAACTGATAACACAAAAGAAACAGAGAGATACCTTCAAAAATAAAAAAAAACTCAAGTGATTAGAAGATCAGATAGAAGTCTTAAATAACTGAATCTCATAAAGGGAAGTAGAACTAGCTGTAAAGAAAATGTCAAACGAAAAAACTGGTTCTGATTGGCTTTACAAGAGAATTCTATGAAGCTTTTAAAAAAAACAATTATTGCCCATGCTTTGCAAATTATTCTCAAAAATCATGAAAGAAGCCAGAATCCTTTTATCAACAAATATAGTTCTAATACCTAAACTGGGAAAGAAACAAAGGAAACTGTAGGTCAGTATCATTAATGAATACTGAAAACTTTTTAAACAAAATACTGTCAGACTACAGCAATTTATCAAAGAAATCACTCATCATGACCAAGTGGGATTTATATCAAGTATGTAAGGATGATTCAACATCAGGAAAACTATCAACATAGTTGGTCATGTTAAAAATTATAGCATCCAGAACTATATGATGAACTTAATAGATGCAGAAAAAGCCTTTGACAAAATACAGAAATCTTTTATGCTAAAAACTGTACAAAGTATAGGCACAGAGAGACCTTTTTAAAAGTATCATATAAAATATCTCTCTAAAACCAAAAGCCAAGCCCCACATGCAATGGAAATACACTTGAACTTTTCCAATAAATATAGGAATGAAGGAAGTGTATTCACTTTGCCCACTGTTGTTTGACATACTTCTGGAAATGCTAGCAACATCAATAAGACAAGAGAAAGAAACCAAAAGCATAAAGACGGACAAAAAAAGGAGATAAATACATTTGCCAATGATATGGCAATCCTAGAGCATCAACAAAGATGCTGATTGAGAATAGCTTCAGTGAAGTTGCAGGCTACAAAATAAATCCTCAGAAATCAACAAAATTTCTACATAATAACAAAATCCAAGAAGTAGCGATAGAATGGGAAATCCCATTCTAAATAACCAATTCACAATAATCTGGGGATTGACCTACCAAGCACACAAAAGATTTGTATAGATGCAATTACAAAGTGCTCCTTAAAGAAATAAACAACTTAAATTGCTGTAGGTATATTCAGTGCTAGTTGTTGGCGGTGGCAATATAATAAAAATGACAATACTAAGAATGCTACTTTACATTTTAATGCAATACCATTCAATGATCAAAAGCATATTCTACAGAGTTTGTTAAAATGAGGACAAGGTGCTTTTGGAAAAATAAAAAAGATCCAGAACATCAAGGGAAATTTTGAAAACACATAGGGATGAAAGAGAAATAGCAATTTCAGACCTCAAACTATATTATCTAGCTCTAGTAATCCAAACCATTTGTATCGGTTAAAAATCGGGAGCTATATAAGTGGATTAGCAACTATCTGAAGCAATAGAACTCGATAACCCAGGATTCAACCAACCAGAAAACAAGTTACTTAGGACAGAACTCCTTATTGGATAAAAACTTAGGAAAACCGGAAAGCAGTCTGGCAGAAATTGGGCTTAGAGTAAAACCTTCCACTGCATTCCACAATATGTTCTAAGTGGATGTGTGATCTTAATGTTAAAGATTATATTATTTTTAAAAACGATAGCAAAAGCAGCTCATATACTCATATACACAGCTCAGGTAAGAGATAAACTCTTAACCAAACAAGAGGTAGAGGCAATTACGAGAGATAAAATAGCTTGGATTGCATGAAACCAAAAAGGTTCAGCACAACCAAAATTAAGGCACCTAGGTAAGAAGGAAAGCAGCATCCCTCCTGTGTATGTTCAAATAGAAGAGAAAACATGTAAATAACTAGGTGCACACAAGATGCGTGTAACAGTTTTTCTATCAAGGGGGAAGGTGCAGATTCATTTTGGAGAATGTGGGGAAATTAACAGGACTGTCATTGCCTTGGCTTCCCACACCCCTCTTGTCAGCATATCTTCTCTCTTCTGACTCTCTACCCCAAAGTTTCCTAAACTCCTGCTCTAATAGAAGATTCTATCCTCCAATTATTTCCTGTGATACTTTCCTCTCTTTCCCAGGAGGGGAAAAAGTACAAGTCTTCAGTAACTCAGATTCTTCCTCAAATCAGCCAGTCAGTGTTTTTCTGGGACTGTTATATTTGTAGAGAGTAGCTGGAAGATAATCTGTGAGGGAAGGCACTGGCAAATTGGAGGACCAGCATGGGTGTCCTATGGAAGGTAGGATATGAGCCTTCTTGAAAGAAGCCAAGGAAACCAAGAGACAATGAGGAAGGACTGCAATCCAGGCACTGAAGACAGCCGGTGCAAAGGCGTGGAGATAAGATATAGAGTGTCATGTGTCAAAAACTAAGTAGCCTAGTGTGGCTGGATCAGAGTCTATATTTGATCGTGGAAAGTATAGGGAGACATGGAAGCTGGGTGAACAGGGGTGATACAGTCAGACCTATGTTTTAGAATAATTAATAAGCAATGAACAAATATTTATTAAGTACCTATTATGTGCCAGGCACTGTGCTAAGCGCTAGGGATACGAAAGGAGGCAAAAGATAGTCCCTGCCCTCAACTAGCTTCCACTCCAATGGGGGAGCCAGCATGCAAACAACTATATACAGAGTAAGCTGTGTGCAGGAAAAGTAGTAGATAATTAATGGAGGTAAGATGCTAGAATTACGAGGGAATGGGGAAGGCTTCCAGTAAATGATAGGATTTTATTTGTGACTTAAAGGAAAACAGGAAGGTCATAATCAGTGAGGCAGAGGAGAGTCAGTGCTCTAGGCATGGAGGACAGCCAGCTGAGAGATGGAGTGTCTTGGTGGAACAGCTGGGAGGCCAGTGCCACTGGATTGAAAGATACATGTGGGAAAATAAAAATTACCTTGGCAGCTGAATGGAGACTGAATTGGAATAGGGAGATACACAGAAATGGCTATAAGACGAAATGAAAAACATTAAGAGAGGAAGTGTGATAATGAATAGAACCTAGACCTGGAGTCAAAAACACCTGCGTTTGAATCCTGGCTGAGACATTTACTAGCTGTGTGACATGGGGAAAGTCACTTAATCTCTCTGAGCCTCACTGTCTTCATCTGTAAAATGGGGGGTGGGGAGGAGAGGGAGGTGGCTTTTATTCTAAGATTCTTTTTTTAATTTTAAATACTAAGTATTTAGGAAAGGTACAAATAGTGAATGGAGTCAAAGCATGTAAAGGTTTGCTGGCCATATGTACTCTTAATAGGCCAAGAATATCATTAAACCAGAAGAGAAATGACTTGTCGCCTTGACTTAGTTTTGTTCCTGTGCCTTTTCCTCTTCCCCCTCATCTTCTTGGGAAGCAAAAGAGTTTTGGAGCTGAGAAACCATGGGAACTCAGACCCCAAGGCCCCTTCGCCTTTTATTGAAAGAGTAGCATTTAAACAGATGCTGACTCAAAAGCAGTTTGGCAAATAGAAATTAAATAGACTTTCTGACCTTAAGTCAGACTTAGGTTTTCCAACAGAGACCTAGTCCCTAGTGAACAAGAAATCTAAGTGGGGGAAAAAAAAAGATTTATGCTTGAAATCATGCGCTGAGAGCAGCTCTACTTTGTGTTCCGAAGAGCATGGTTCCCAGAGCAGGGAATCTCTTTCTCGAGAGAAAAGGCCATTCTTAGCCAAGACTCTGAATGACAGAGTCCTTCTTATGTGGAAAAGAAAGGAAAAACCTAAGGAGATGTTCCCCTAGTTCTATAACTGGGTTCTGAGGTTTCTGTTCTTCAGTTAACCAATAAAAACTGGTTTGTGAGTAAAAATGGTTTGTTAACGTTCTCTCTAGAGGCTAGTATCTTTATCTGAACTTCCCTGAACTCTATCTTTTTTAAAGGAACCATAAAGAACAAAGACAGAACTACCTTGCTCTCCTATGCAGAGCAGGTGGCACCCCAGCTAAAGCCAGAAGCTGAAAGCAGAGAAAACCTTTACAACCTGGAAGATACCAAAAACAACCATGGAAACAAGTGGGATCCATATGAGCGGGGGGGGGGGGGGGGGGGGGGGGGGGGGGGGGGGGGGGGGGGGGGGGGGGGGGGGGGGGGGGGGGGGGGGGAAGCAATGCCTGGCAGAGACCATGTGCCTAATACATTCATCTTTGCCTCTTACTCAACTTCCTTCAAGACAATTCAAATCTACCTTCTTCAGGGGGCCTTTCCCAGGTCCCCAGGTTAGAGCCTTCTCCTGTAAGGTTACCTTCTTTCTACTCTGTATGTATGAATTTTGTATATATCTATTTATTGACATGTGACAGTATCCCTCATCAGAATGTAAGTAAATAGGAACTGGTTTGGCTTTTTTTTGGAGGGGTGGGTATCTCCAGGTCTTAGCTCAGTGACTGGTCCAGGGTAAATCACTTAATAAATGGTTGTTGATTGATTAGATGAAATTAAACTGAACTCTTTATATCTTACCTCCTGATCTATGATCTAGTAATTACCTCCCCACATTGAATCTGCACTCCAGCACCTGGCTTCCTGCTTGGCTCTCAACCTTTCGAATTTTATCATTATAAAGAAACCTTGGATCCAACCCAGGCTGGTTTTGGATTATGCAATCTTGGTCATGTTTCAGACCTTGTTTCTCTTTGTCTATGAAAGGATTGCCCTACTTACCCATAGGTGTGCTCTTCTGCTTATAGCTGACCATATAAAAGCTGATAGCCATGTTATAGGGTAGGCCCCAGCCTTTCTTGTGGCAGCTGTAACAGGCCCCTAAAGACTGGACCATGATGCCATTTTTCAGGATTCAGACTTTTGCCTTTGAAAGTGTTTGCAATCAGCTGGGCTGCCTGTAGATAGCATCTATTTCCCCAAATTCTTTCACCTGATCAGCAAAGGACGTCCCTTTTTAGTTTCCAACTGGTCCTGGACTTCGAAGCCTGGAAATTCCTCATGGCCTGGGTCTTCAATGTGTCACACTGTATAGGGCAGGCTGCCCAAGCTCTCCCCCTCCCCCTTTCCTGCCCCGGGTACTAAGCCTAATGGATTAGTCATCAGGACAGTGTCATTTACCCAAATGAACTGGGCAGTGGGGCAGGGGAGAGAGGAAGATCTGGAAAATAAACTGACCTGGATATGAAAGAGTAATGAGTAGACCACAGATTTCTAGATTCAGTATGATCTCTATGAATACCAGGCTTTGCTTTTTTGTTTGCGGAATGCCCTCACAATCTTTCAATGAGTCTTTCACAAATTTACTATTTCTATTCAATTCATTAAACATATATTAAACTCCTGTTAGGTGTATGACAGTACAATAGGCACTGAGGACATAATTACAAAAATGTAAGCAAAAAACCAGTCTC
Organism: Phalanger gymnotis; assembly: GCA_028646595.1. Classification (NCBI taxonomy): domain Eukaryota; kingdom Metazoa; phylum Chordata; class Mammalia; order Diprotodontia; family Phalangeridae; genus Phalanger; species Phalanger gymnotis. Next base: position 51,630,162 of record CM053627.1, read on the forward strand.
TGCCTTCAAAAAGCTTGTAGTCTACTCCTGGGAGAATACTGCACAAAGAACAACTAGACAAAGTAATTTCGAGAACAAGATGGAACTCTCAACAAGGGTGCTCACAGCTTAATAAGGTGAAAAGACAAACACATGAAACTATAATACACAGTATCACATGTGCATTAGGGGGGTGTGAAAAAATGCAAAAGAAATTCCGAAGCCTGTTGGAGCAGAAGATGGCAATTTCTCACAACGCCCAAAAGTCAGGCCAAGTACCCTCTAGCACCTTAGCCTGTACTCACTATTTGCCAAAATGGAGAAACACACATTTGAGAAGGAGATGGAATTCCTGGGGTCACAGAGCAGTTTAAATAGGAATCCACAAAAAGGAGAGACCATATCATATTGGGAAACCTCGGCCATCAGTGAAAGAGCCTTGGCTTTATGAAGTACGACTGCTACTTTCTCCCCAGATTCTCTGCACTGCTGAGGCTTCTCAGTGATCTCATCAAATCCCCCAACCAGCCCCCTTATAGTCAAAAAACTTTGCAGTATATAAACTTCCAACCATATTGACTAGAGTTAGTCCACCAATGGCAGTGGTTGTAGATCTAGACCAGCCTCAAGGCTGCAGGTTCCCCAGTCTTGGTCTAGACTTAAGCATAGCTATCTGCATTTCGAATGAACATGTCATCAATACCAGTGTGAAGATTGGTCTCTGGTGGCCTTCTGCAATCTGTTCCTGCCTGAATATTCTTCCTGGTGAGTTTCAATGGGCAAAATGAACCCTCTTTTCTATAATAACCTAGCAATAAGCCAGATGGGCTAGTCGAAACTTTGGTTAAATTTTTCTGGATCTGTGATTACACTATCTGTGACTTATGTAGTCTGATAGGCACCATAATGATAAATTACTTTCCCAAGGTCACACAGTTACTATATGTCAGAGAGAGAATTTGAACCCAGATCTTCATGACTTCATGGCCAATCCTCAATCTATTATGACACGCTTCCATTCTACTTATGGTTGTCTGTGATTTCTGATAACATGACATTTGCCAATATGCCCAGTTGAATGACATAAGTGCTTTGGCCAAGAATTCTGTGGCTGGTGGGTTTGTTTCCTCCTGTATCAGTAAGGCAAGATTCATGACCTCAAGGATGACCATGAACGTGCCTGTATGGTTCGGAATTGCAAAGTATGAGAAACTCTCTAGGTAGAAAGCAGAGGAGATGGATCCAATCCAAGGACCTATACCTTCAATTTGAGATAGCATTAATTATATTCCAAAACCAGTAAGCCCACCTCAATGTAGCAACAAGGAAATTATAACATAGTATTATAGCAAGGAACCAAGTCATCCTGTAACCTTCTCCCCTGCTAGGGCTTCCCCGTAAACAATCACTCAGGAATCCTGTCTGCTTGCCTGCCATCTCTTCCCCCTCAGTTCCCTGGTCTCTGCAGCTTCCTAGTTTCCATTCTCCACTCCACATTCTGTCATCTCCTTCTCCTAGGGCTGAATTCTGAATTCTGGCTTCTCTTCTGACTTCTGAATCCTCAGTTCTCAGTTCTCAATGGCTACCTTCTGGGTGTATGTACAGTACTCTTTTTTGGGTCCCAAGGACTTCTTGCCCAACCGACAAAAAGGTGTGAGCCTGAGGCTTACTGCCTAGTAAGTAAAGGAATTAGGCCTGCCAACAAACCAACCTCTAATTAAGCTTCCTTAAATGGCCCCACCAGAGGTCTACTGAGTGGGTTGGACTGGTCTTTAGTCCCTGATTGGCATCACAAAGGTGTGGGCCTGCCTCTAATCAGGCCTCCCTTTGTTGACCCCACCTGAGGCCTATTCACTGGATGGGAAAGAGCTTTCACTTCCTACCCCCCATCCTTGGGGGCCAAAACAGCAGATTGTCTCATAAACCTTACCTCCCTATCCCAGAGATCCAGTGACATGTTAATGGAGATAGATAACTTGATCCCCCGTTTTACTCTGGAGCTCCAAGATTGAACAATAGGTCCCACTTAATGGCTATTTTTGGCCCTCTGGTCTCAGAGTGAATGTAAATAGTAACTGTGCCAGCAACCCTGAGGGTCTTCCCCTCCCAGTTTGATTTTTTTTTAAATTAAAGGAGCCATCCCTTAACTCACTTCACTGAATGGGCATTACCTCACTCAAAATGAGAACCTGAAAAGACCTTAGCCTAAAAGGGCCAGGATTTCCCCTCATTTCATGAGCCATTTCCAGTTGTCCTGATGAATATCTGGCCACTAGACCCAGATGGCTCTGGAGGAGAAAGTGAGGTTGGTGACTTTGCACAGCAATTCCTCACTCAAATCAAAGTCTACTGCGAGTCATGTCATCATCTCCATGATATCATGGTCCTCTTTGAGAACAAAGGACAAACACAAGATAATTTGATCAAGGCGGCCTCTTTCCTCTCCTGTGCTGGGCTTCCTCCCACCATACCCAAAGCTTTCCATTTATCCCTGAAAGAAATTTTCCAAATCTAGATTGTACTATTCCCAGCTTTTAAGCTAAAATTTCACATCTCCATGGTTTATCATCAAGAGTTCCAGTCAGTTCATACTGACTTGCAAAAGCCAATTGTTAAAAGTACATTTACATCTCAGAAATCAGCTGATTGTTAAACATTTACCAGTATAATCCTGCTTATCAATTCCAGTCTGATATATGCAGATTATTCATGAACTGAACCCCAGAATTTTTTATTCAGTGTTATCCCACCTCACCTGTCAAGCACTTTTGCTACAGGATGAGTGATAATTCCATGTATTCTACTCTAGTTCATCTAAGTTAGTTATTATGGAATGAGTTAACAAGTCATCCATCACCTTTTCTCCATTCACAAAGCCATCATCTTTGTTCAGACCCTCATCATTTCTTGTCTTTACTACTCCAATAGCTTTGGAATCCCTCAAAATGCCCAGCTCGGGTGACACCTACATGCCATCTTTCCTATTGCCACGGTTTTTACTACTTTTCTCTCACCCTAAAATTATCTTTACTTTGTATATATTTTGAATTTGCTTATCATTTACATTTTATCTCCCCCCCCCCATAGAAGTTCCTTGAGGGCAGGAACTGTTTAATGCTGTTTTGGTGTCCTTGAACCATGCTTTGCACATAGTAGGCACTTAATGAATGTTCTTCTATTGACTTATTATTTGGACCACAAGCTCAATATTTATTCAAAACTGATATGGAAGCCATGAAAAATCATTCACTGTTAGCTAGCATTGAGAGACAGATAATGCAGCGTTAATGAAATGATGGTTCTAGCCTGCCTTAGTCCACATCAAGAGTCCTGTCTTCCTGTTCAGTTCTGGATACTGCATTTTAAGAAAGTCATTGATAAACAGGAGAGAATCCATTGGAATGGAAACAGGGTAGCAAAGGGCTTCGCCTTCATGCTATATGAAGACCAATTAAAGGAACTAGGAATTTTTACCCCAAAGAAAAAAGACTTAGTGCGAAGATGATGGCTGTCTTCAAATACTTTAAGAACCATCATGGGAAAAAGAGATGAGACTTATTTTGCTTAGCCCCATAGGGCAAAACTAGGAAAAACAGCAGGAAGCAAAACACTTCCTAACAATTAGTAAGTATACCAAAAGTGAAATGAATGTAGGGATTCTCCTCTCACTTGAAATCTTCACCCCAAGGCTTCGTGATCATGTGTCACTTATATTGGATGGGATTTGTTCTGGACTAGGTGTAACTCAGGCCAGGCAAGTGCACTCATTAAAACAATAAGGCATTTAGGGACCATAAAATGCAATAAAATAAATTTACTGGTGATGGAAGTCAAAAAGATACTAATTCAGATAAAACAGCTTACCTCCTCCACCTCTGCTTTCACCATGGCACATGACTGTGGCAGGTCAGGTAGGAGTTCCCTACAAGGTAATAAGAATTCTAGTAAAAACTTGGGTAGCAAGGAAGCCAAATGTACTCTTAAAGGACCAGCCTCATCTAAATAAAACAGGTCTCAGCTTCCAACAGTCACAACCTACTCATGAAGGGACCTAAGATGGGAGATGGGGACACTCATGGATATGTCATTTCTATTTAACAATAGAAGCCTCCTGTGTCCTGCTCATCTTGTTACAAGGACCGTGAAGAACCACCCTTGATGACGAGTAATTGATACTGACACTACACGCCTCTTGGTTGTAAGATGCCCAAAATATTCTAGGTAACCTGCCATCACTAAAATAATCTTAGAACAATCTTGCATAAGCACTTTTAGAGGAAAAACACCACAAATATGAAAAACAAAGCAGACACAGTATTATTAAAAATACAAATCATTCAATGGAAGTAATCTTAGGGGAAGTTCGTAGTAGGTCTTAGATCTTCTGATAGAAAAAAAAAACAACCCAGATGGCTAACAGCAGCATCAGAAACATCAGATCCATGATACAGATAAATATGTTTTCAATACGGTCACTGGTCCCCATCTAAGCAAGGCAGCTAAGAGGCTGGACAACATGTCCAAGGGCCTGAATTGCTATCAGGGCTCACCCTGTACTGTCTTCTAGTGTTCTCAGGCCTACCAGTCAAAACCTCCCACTCTTGGGAGCCCTATCAGGGGAATGATACCAAAGTTCGGTCTCTTTAGGCCTCTTTGAGAATTTATACCCTTTTATGGAGGTTATACAAAAACTCACCTTCAATCCAAGAACTCAAGATCACTACCATATCAACTATAAAGTCCTTTTCTTTTCCCCCAAAGGGAATTCCTATTTGCCAGTGTTATAAAACAATAGTTTCACCTCTCCCATAGTATAAAAAAACAAAGCATCTCACAATGATTCCACCTTTTGGTTCCTTAGATCCTGTGTGAGACAGGATTTTCAAATAATAGGAAAGACATCTTTAGGAGAAACAAAGTAAATTTATTTTACGAACCTTGCAATTTTTGGGCGTACCTCCATAATGGAGGAGGTGAGGTAAAAGGGAACCTGCCTTAATTTATACTCTTAATGAAAAGATTCCCACCCATCTCTATCCCTTCTCACTATTGACTGGGAGGTAGGCTTACAGTCTAGGCCCGAAAACTAGACAGAGGACCAAGGTTGATCTGGTTCATTCAGGTTTTCCTTATTGGAACTCAACTGCTGGGGTGGTATCTGAAAGTCTAGGAGAAGAAATGGAATGGGGTGGGGGGGAGGAGAGACTTTCCTGGAACAGAGAACAAATAGCTCACAGGAAGTTCATTATCTTCTAACATCTGAGAGAGAGGGGGAAGGGCATGCCCACAGCCTCAGGCCCCGACCCTCCAGAACCACAAAGCCAAATCCCCAAACCTCTCCTACCCCATTAGACATACCCTGTGAAGTCTTCACAATTATCCATCCCATTCAATCCTTTTTTCACGAAGTTGTCCAGATCATCCTAAGGGAAAGGAACCCTGCAAATTAAGGGCACCTCAAATTGTTTCTTTGGGTTGGACAAAACCTTCTGAAGGGTCAAAAATCTCAAGACTTGAACAGCACTTTGTAGGGAATGGAATAAGGAAGGGCTAGAGAGAGTAATTGGGGCTAAAAGTAATCCAATCTTTTCAAGTGAGACTTCCTGAAGGCCAGATCCAAGAAACATCTGGATGAGAAAGTCATCCCAGTTATAGGAACAATAGGTTTGTTTTTGTTTTTTTAGTGAAAGACAGCCTCTGTAAGGAGGGGAACCTGACCCCAATAATCAGGGAGGCAGGGAGGTGATAAGAAAGCTATTCTTTTAAAAATCCGTTCCTAAGATTGATGATGCCATTTGCCTGAGAAGAGTACAGGAGATAGAAAACCCAGCTACTGAGATGGCAATAGGCTCAATATTAGATCTTCTCCATGACAAACTGTGTGCCCTGATCAGAGATAATGATTCTAAAGGAGCCATAAGAAAGAACTGCGTTTTCTTTGTCCTATTAGGGCTTTCACGATCTACCACAGTGGGCAGCAACAATCCTGGCAATGCCATATCCTGAGTGAGTATCAGCTGCAGTAAGGGGAAACCTCTTGTTCTGACATGAGGTAAGGGAGCCAGTAGAATTAATTGGCCATTAGAAGTAGGTTAAGAACTATGAATGGCTGTGCCATATTAATTTTTCAAAGGCAGATGCTTTTGATGAGGTTTGGACTGTGGGAGCCCCCTTGAACTCCCCTTGAATCTTCCTACTAGAAGAGGTCATAAGCCTTTCATTATTGCTAGGCCCAAATCTCTAGGCTAGGTTACTCTAAACCTAGCCTAGACCTCCATTGTCCAGCTACTTCCCACCCGTGATCTTGTCAAAGTGTCTATGCCCAAATCTGTTACCCTTAAACTAGCCTAGACCTACATTGTCTGTTATCTCCAGGTAGCCTTCAGCTACTTCCCACCCTTAATCCATTCTCTTAGTTCCTAGAGTCTGACCTCATCCTAGTCCCACCAAGTTCCTCCTTAGACTCCTCCTTAAGACCCTTCCTAAACCCCTCTTCCCATCACCCCAGGACCACCCTAGATCCCTCTTACAATCTTTGTGTATATATGTCTCATTCTGTCTCAATGAAGGTGCTCAGATTCAATCTAGCTCAGCTCAGATTGAATCTGGCCTGCTTATGAAAACAGGCGTCACAAAGAGTGGGATTTCTTAAGACAACCCATTATGGCAGACCCTTAATAAACTGTCTTTTTCCTTGGTTAAGAAGGATTGGGTCGAATTCTTTTGAGCAGGACTCAGCATGCTGGTATTTTGGGGTCTCAACCACCCCTAAAAACATATAGTTTCCCGACCTCTTCACTTTGATTGACATGAAGATCATTGATTAGCATATGTTTCCATGACCACTACAACATAGCATCAAAGACTTCATGTCTGATTGATAATGGACCCAATCTCCAATATCTTCTGTTCTCATGGAGCATCAACTTTTTATTCAGGTCAGCAGGGGGAATATGATGTCTCTAATGGGTTCCCACAGACAGTGCGGGAGAGACAGCAAAAAAAAAAATTCTTCCACAAAGTGGAGAACCTTTAATTGATTCTCTTGTCTGCAGGCCCTAGATTGTTTTAGCCAGATGCAAGGTCACAGCCCGTGAATCATTAATAAGAATCTTGTCCTTTCCCTCAAGTCTCATCTGTCAGCCATCCAGGTCACATCAGCTTACTGGTAAGACTTGGCAGGATTTCTATCCTTTCAGGGTATCCCACATTTCTGAATTAATGTCCAGAGGTCTAATTGCGTTTATCTTTCTCATAATGGGCAAAGCCATTGGCAAAAGAGGCAAAACAGCATTTTTCAACAGTTAAGTCCTGGTAAATGAGGGCCCATTTTGCTTTCAGAGGACACAAACCACTGGGTCTAGTACTGGACCTGCAACAAAGTCACAACCACATCATGAAAGGCACCAAGACCTGAGAAGAAGGGGTGAGTACTGTCTGAATGCACCGTTTCCATTTGACAATGGATACATACTGTGTCATGCTCATCCTGTTAGAGGGACCTTAATGATCAGGCCATAGCAGCAGAAAGAAGAGAATCAAAGATGGTACCATCCTAGATTAAATTAGGCTCTTCTCACCCTACTTAGTTTTGCATGGGAAACGCTAGTGTCCATTCCATATGACAAGCTAAGGAATGAAGACAAGGGCCAAGGGTTTTAGAGAAGTCAGGAGGGTGCCACTAAGCAGGATATGATTGGTTTTCCACCTCTGATGTCACAGGCAGGGAGTTGACGTACTGAAGTTGTGTGGGCATGGAAGCTTCAAGAGTAGAAAGTTCTAAGTGTAGAAGACTCTAGAAAAGGGAGGGATGGATGTAGACAGGAGCAAAAGTTATAACCAGAGCAAAGACAGTCTATTGAGAGAAAGTTAGGCTTCCCCAAACCAGAATGGTATTCTCATCTACCCGCAATAACTTATTTGGAGTCTATGGAAAAAGAACATCAGGAGACCAGATGTGAGATACTGATTTATAATAGCCCAGGTCTGGTTCTGGTGACAGAGAGAATGCAGGAGAGAGTAAAGTTAAACTATTGTCTGCCTCAGTGAATGGCTTATGAATACCTGGGGAAAACTGCAGTGAAGGAGGAAGAAAAAGAACAGCCCCAGTATAGGAAATGTAATAGAAGAATAGTTTCTTGTGCCTCACTTTCCTCACACTTTGACCCCATCTTTACAGCTCATAGGCACATAGGAGTTAGAGATGGAAGGAACCTCCTTGGTCATCTATTCTTACAGACGAAGAAACTAAGTCACAGAGAGATGAAGTGATTTGTAAGGTGCCAAAGCTAGTCAGTGGCAAAACAGGGACAGGAACTAAGGAGTCTGCTTTTACCATTCTGCCTGATCTCTTGATGTCCTTTGATGACAGAGCAGGAAAGAGAAAACTAAATGCTTTAGGGTACAGTTTGCTATGTCCCAGGTTGCAAAGAAATATCTGTTGGTTTCTAACTGATGTGGGTGATTTTTTTTTCCTTTAAAATCCCTGGATTTTGGTTTGCAAATGATCATAAAAGGGGAACTAGCACATGGAAGGGCAGCTAGGTGGACCTGGAGTCAGGAAGACCTGAGTTCAAATCTGGCCTCAGACACTTACTAGCTGGGTGATCCTGAGCAAGTCACTTAACCTTGTTTACCTCTGTTTCTCAACTGTAAAATAAGCCAGAGAAGAAAATGGTAAACTACACCAGTACTTTTGCCAATAAAACCCCAAATGGGGTCATGGAGAATTAGATACAATTGAAACAACTGAACAACAAAGCACTTGTAGCCCTTTCCACATGGAGGAGTCTAGAGTGTCTGCTTCCATTAGATATAATCCCACTTCTGGAAGCAGTGAATTTGTACATTTTACATATGGCAGACCCCAATACATTATTTCCTTTGCCTGATAAATTTACTATCTTCAGTATTTTTCACTTCTTTACCAGGATGCAAAAGTGGTAATGGTAGATCCCTGGAAATGCAATTCCATGTCATGCATGGTTTGCTACCAGGGGAGCTGAGCTGAGCTGCTATATGAACTTCCCAAGCTGCTCCCACCTCCTGCTTGGGTGCAGGCTCAATGGTCCTAGTAACTATTCCTGGCCCAGTTGATTGGGGTGGAGGCCTTGACCTTCATCTTGCTACCCTACCACACTTGGCTCTAGTATAGACGCCCACTTGGAATATTCCTTGACCCTTCCCAAAGCTATAACGCTTTTCTTCTCTCCACTCCCAAAGAGATTCCTGAACAGCTCCTGGATTGATTTAGTCAAGAACCTTTCCCTCCTATAAATTTTATGACCTTCTATATTTATACCTGAATTTCTGGCCCTGCCCTACATTAAAATTTTAACACAGACTGATATGGATTTGAAGTAGATAGAAGAGACTGAAGGGGAGATTGCTGGGATTTCTCCCAAGTACTGACCTTGGCCTACTCTCTGGACTTAGGTTTGGGCTGAAGAAGTGATCCTGGGTCTCTCCCACTGAATCAAGAAGGAGCCTTCACTAGGTTCCCTCAGTGCCATCAGAGTCTATGTATTATATGAAGACTGAACTGAGAGACTGGGAGACCAGCTTGGGGCCTTGAGAAAGTCACTCAACTTCTGAAGATGGGAAGCTTGGTCCTCTGAGGTTTCTTTCAGCTGCCAATAGAGTGCATGACACAAGAAAGGCCAAGAACTGTCCCTTTTTAGAAGTTAGCATCTATGGGCCCCAGATAACATTAAAAAAAAAATAGACCACATTGGCAGGCACCTTTACTCAGAAGAACAATTTTGAAGTGCATAAAATTAATATAAAATTACAAAGGAAGCCAGTTATGTTAAAATACAGTTATATGGATATTTTTAAACATCCATGGACCATGCCTGTCCTGAAATAATCCACCGAGCTCTTAGGGGTCCATGGATTTTCAGACTAAGAAGGTAGTAAAGGTCTACCTCATTCTGTATGAGTTAAAGGGTGCTGAAACCCCCCCCCCCCATCTGTAAACATCAGCTCTGGGGAAGCTGGGAGATCTTCCCATTAAGGTCTGTTTGCTTGGTAAATCAAAGGATCAGCGCTCAGGTTTGAATTACAAAGTGCTAGAAGTGACTTACATTAGAGATGTTTACTGAAGGAGACACAGATAGGATCAGACTGAAGAGCTAACTAAATGGTATGGTAAGTAAACGGAGCTGATTCGAAGTCAGAATAGATCTAAGTTTACATTGGGCCTCAGGTACCTGCCTATGTGACCCTGAGCCAGTCACATAATCTGCCTCAGTTTCCTCATCTGTGAAATAGGGATCATCATAGCACCTAATTCTCAGGATGACGATCAAATGAAATAATCAACTTTAAATCACTATGTAAGTGCTTACATTCTATTATTCAGTCTATAGCTCTGCACTGCTAGCCTCAAGCCTCCTTTCTCTGTACTGATGACTACTGAAGGCAGAGTGAGGATGGAGATATCTAGTACCTAGAATCTAGTCCCTGGCCTAGTGAGGAATTAGCCACAAGGTCCCCTCCCTGTTCCTGCCTTCAAAGAAGGATGATAGGAAAATACTGGCAGTGAGTGCCTTATGGTTTATTCCCTAGGCTGGTAGTGTAAGAGACCCCCCCCCCCCATTTAGACCTAGAAGTTCCCCCAAGTCTAACCCCTTCATTTTACAGATGAGGAAACTCAGGCAAAAAGGACTTTAAAAATCTTTGCCCAGAGTCACACAGATAGTAGGTGTCTGAAGCAGGGCTTGAATTCAGGGAGAGGCAAGAGCCTAAGAGAAACTTGACATGAGGAACATGACATTTCTGCGAGAAGACTCTCAGACATGAAGATGAATGACACGTGATTATGATAAGAGAAATTATGGATTCAGCCTTTGGGGTCAATCCATGAACTGCTGCTAATCTTCTTTAGATCCACTTTGGATCAAGGCATTGTCTCCAGAAGGTTCCTATTAATAAACAAATATTTATGTTAGAGAGAGACAATGATTTAGCACACTAATACATAAAAACCTATATCATATGTATATCTGCACACACATATATATGTACACATATACATACATATATATGTATACATGTACATATTTATATATAAATATATGTATGTGTATACATATATATACACGCATAGATAGATAGATGATAGAGATAAATAGATAGATAGATAGATAGATAGATAGATAGATAGATAGATAGATAGGTAGATAGGTAGAGGTTGGTTGTGTCCTTCGTTCTCGAAGAGGACCAAAATGTCATAACTATGCTAGAGTCGAAATTTGATGTACTCAACTCTGGCTAATCAGACCAATAGGAGCTCAGAATGCTCTACCACAGATCAGGCACAAATAGTCCATGTGAACATTTGGGGTAGATTCTCTAAATTTGCACATCCCGTGTTTCCTTTGAGCTGTTTCAATTCTGCTTTGCTTGTAGAACACAGCACCTTCTCTGATGTGGGCACGCCAAGCTGAGCCATCCTGTGCTGGTGTCTCCCAGGTTATACAATCAATCCCAAAGTTCTTAAGAGAGACAATATATATATATATACATAAACACACACACACACACACACACACACACACACACAGATACATGTATTAGTTACCAGCCACCTTGATAAGAACAAGGCCTTGAGGAAATTGAATATAGTCAGGCCAGTCTTTAGAGGGAGTGCAGGTCCAGGGATATTATAAGGGATTCATATTCTAGGGGGGAAAATGGTCTTCTCTTCTAGCCCCTCCCAACATTTTTATCTCTAAAAACATCTGGTTAAAATAGGTTTAGTTGGGGGGGGGGGTGGAGCCAAGATGGTGACTGGAAAGCAGGGACTAGTGTGAGCTCCCTGCCAAGTCCCTCCAAAAACCTATAAAAAATGGCTTTGAACCAATTCTAGAACTGCAGAACCCACAAGGTAGCAGAGGGAAGCAGGGCTCTAGCCCAG
>CM053627.1:51642560-51678919 GCA_028646595.1 Phalanger gymnotis
GGGGGGGGGGGGGTAGAAATGGGAAGAAAATTTGTAATTCAAACTCCTGTGAAAGTCAGTGCTGAAAACTAAATATATTAAATAAAATTTAGTAAAAAAAAAATAGGTTTAGTGAATCACCAGAGGGGATATAGGGATAGAGGCCTCAAGGCCTGTTGTCAGGCCTGTATTAGAGCCTCTGAGGTCAGGCCTTCATTCTTAGCCTGTGGCAGCTCTCTTATCACTGCATAAAACAGTACCTGGGGAACACTCTCACTGGAAGCTGAGATTTGTAGATTTTCCTGCATTGTTCTGCCTCTTACACACCACACCCACACAGATACTCACTAAAGCCTCTGCAATACAGGCTGATCTGCCCAGGGTGTACTTGTTTGTTTGTTGCTTTATTTTTTAGAGGGGGGAGGTGGTTAAGTGACTGGCCCAGCTAGTAAGTGTGTCAAGTGTCTAAGGCCATTAGAACTCAGGAGGTCCTCCTGACTCCAGGGCTGGTCTGCTACTCACTGTGCCACTTAGCTGCTCGGGTCCCCCTTTTTTTGTTTTGTTTTGGTTTGGTTTTTTGCCGTGGCGTACTTCTATAAATGGACAAGGACCGTTTCACCCACTAGGGAGTCGCTTCATGGGCTGACTTAATTTATTAGAACCCTAGATCATTTTTAACACCTACGAGACCTAACTCTTGTCCCCCTTGTGGCTGCCTCCTTAAGCCCCTGCCCAGATGCCAAATGCCTGGTTCTTACAGAGGCCCCCAAAACACAAGAGCTCAGGCTAACTGTCCTCGTTTACCCTAACAATAATTCCATGTGTTTGTGGAATATTTTTATTAAAGAGTTTTTACCATCTGCTGCTGGCTACCATCCACCTTCCCAGCTGCAACTCTGCTAGGTAGGCAGCATCATTATTCTCATTTTACATATGAAAAAATGGAAAACTGATGAAAGTTAGGTGATCTGCCTGAGGTTACACAATTAGGAGTGAAACCAGAACTAGAAACCAGGTTACCTGACTAGCTACAGCAGCACACTGCCCTGAGTAAGGGCCGTAAGCACAACCAGGTGACCTGGGGAGGGAAGTCAAGACAAAAAAAGCAGGGGGCACTCATCAGCGAGGGAAAAGCTGACTGGGGTCCTGTACAAGCCAAGATGGAGTACACATGGGCACCCAGAGGCAAGATGGAGAGGGGTGCTAATCACTGAGGACCAACTGGACACATTCTACCATTTCGTCCAATGACAATCAATGGGAAAAAGGGCCCAGGCCCATTCCCAAGATCCTCCAACAAGGTCTGCAGGGGCTTAAACCCCTTGTGTTTCTTCTCTAGTATAGAAAATGCATGAGGTTGAGAAGCTGATATTGTGGAAAGGACACTAGCCCAATGACCAAGGGCATGTCACTGTGTCACTTCCTCAATTTATAAAGTTGGGGGGGGTGGACTCAATGACCTCTAAGGTCCTTCCCCCTTCCAGCTCAAGGTCTCTGATTCTATGATATGTAAAATCAAGGGGCTGGATTAGTTGACTTGTAAGGTCTTTTTTAGTTCTCAATCCTATAATCTTGTAAGTGTTGCCACTCTTTAAATGTCCCCGTTATCCCCTTGGGATAATTACTATCCTCAGAAGCATCTTTGCTTCCCATCCCTCTCTTTTTTTGCTCTTTTACCTCCAGGGGTCCAGGAGTCCGACAATAAGGAATTGCTGCAGAGAGGCAGATTTAAAACTCAGTGCAAGGAAAACTTTCTTACGATTAGAGCTATTCTCAAGTAAAGTAAGCTACTTCGGAAGATAGTGAGCTCCCCATCAGTGGACTTCTTCTGCTGAGGGGTGGATGACCACTCATTGGATATATTGTAGCATCATTTCAGCCATCTCCATAGCCCCATTTGGGTTTTTCTTGGTAAAGATTCTGGAGTGGTTTACCATTTGCTTCTCTAGCTCATTTTATAGATGAAGAAACTGAGGTAAACAGGGTTAAGCTACTCACCCAGGGTCACACAGCTAGTAAATGTCTAAGGCTGGATTTAAACTCAGGAAGATGAGTCTTCCTGACTCCAGGCCCAAGCTCTATCCACTGCCGCTCAACGGGAATTACTAATCAGAAAAAGGTGGGATTAATTGACCTTTGAGGCCCTTTCCAACTCATCAACTCAATTATGAGAATCCACAGATTCAGCAGAGCTGCCTGGGCAGGGAGAGCAGCTCTGAACAAAAAGAAAGAACAGAAAAGGAAAGGAAAGAGGCAAGACCCTTGGAATACCCCTCTGGAATTCAGGTCTTTGTCTTGTTAACTACTACTCTCAGCTGTATATTCTCCTCCATTTCCCCATAGCTCTGGGTCATGTCAAAATCTCTGGCATCCTGAAAAATCCTCAAAGTTGCTCTTTGCCCATTTTTAAGAGTGGGTAACTGAGGCCCGGGGGAGAAAAGAGCCTCCCACCATTAAGCGGCTGAGCAGGGAAGGAAATGTAGCTCTTTGGACTGCCAGGCCATGGAACTCTCTGGTTTCATGGTAATTTGAGGATTTCTTCAATCCCACTTCTTTGGGTTCTACTTTCTATCTAGATGGTGTTAGGGTTGACAAAACACTTTCTTCACAGGGGTAAGTAGTGTAAGGATTATTAACTCCATTTGCAGATCAAGAATGGGGCTCAGAGCAGATTGAGATGGCTTTCCCACAGTCACGCCACCACCACTGAGTTAACTTTCAAACCCTGTTTTCCTGATTTCTTAGTGCATGCCTTTTGCCCAAACCACTGGGCATCTCATGGTTTCCTCTGAAAACTTGGGTCTACCCCTTCCTGCCTTCCCTGGCACACTTTCCAGAGGCTAAAGTTCAATGAGGCCAGCCCTCAGGGCCTACTGTGCAAAAGGGCTTAATCCCTTCAATCCTTAATGCCCCCAAATCCTCAGCTGAGACGCAGGGACCAGGGAGCAGCTTGTAGAGCTCATTCATGTGAGAAGGAGAGTGCTGGGGAAGCAGGAAGGGTCCCACCTGTCTGATGAGACCGAGAGAGAGAGCAAAGGGGGAAAGAGGCCCCAAGGCCTGTACTGAAGTCTGGAGAGCCAGCATTTGGCCAAGAACTCAGTGCCAGCCCCGACTTCTTCTCACAGACATGGCATATGGAGAGTGACCTAATCTGAACCCAGACTTATGTGTTTATTTTCTAGTAACAAATCCTACTGCTTTTCCTCTGGTCACAAGACCCTAACTTGATGAATCCCCAGGAGTAAATCCCTACAAAACTAGATCCCTGGGTACTGGGCAGACTCTCCTAAGGACTAAGGTCACTGTTAATGCTTCCCGGCTTCCCTGAAAAATGCCTAAAGGGCGAGTCATCCCACTAGTTATTGGAAAAATGCCCAGTTGCGCTTCAGGGGTCTGGGTTATGTTTCGGGGTACAATCCAACCTGTCCTATGTTGTGAAAGTGCTTGTTTTATTCCGTAAACTAAAAATAAAATAAAAAAAAATAATTGGTCATTGGAGAAGGAACTTGGGATTCATAGTCAAAAGATCTGAGTTCCCAACCTGGGTTTTCTGGGGGACCCTGGGCAAGCATCATTTCTATGAATCTTTTCTCCTCTATGAAATTGGGCAATGGGGATGATCACATTCAGTGTTTGTTTTCATTTTTGGTTGGTTGGTTTTTTCTATTTCTGTTGTTGTAATTGTTGTTTTCCTGGTTGGCGCGTTTCTCAGAATTCTTTATATTCATAATTCCTTATGGTGCAATAACATTCCATTGCATTCAGTTGCCAAACCTTGTTATTTCTACCTTTACAATGGCTTTCAAATCTCTCCCCTACTCTCTACTCATTTGGCCGCTATCCTAGCTCACACCCTTATCACCTCTCTGAGAGTATTGCCCTAGCCTCGTCATTGGCCTTCCTGCCATGGACCTCTCCCCTTTCCAATCCTTTCTCCATACGGCTGCTATGATGATTTTCCTAAAGCACAGTAGTCAGGTCGCTCCCCAACTCAATATACTCTAATAGCTCATCTATAAACTCTTCTGTTTAGTTTTTACAGTCCTTCCCTAATCTACCAATCCAACTTTATTATGCATTGCTACCGATTTCCTGCTCTCTTTTGTATGGCCAAACTGGCCTCACTATTCTTCACGTGACACTCTGGCTGGTCTCACCAAGGGGCTGCCCCTCTTGCCAAGAATGAACTTCTTCCTCTCTCTGCCTCTGAGGACCCATTGTTTCAGGCAAAACTCAGTTGAAAGACCACCATCTATCTCTATGATGGACCCTCTCTGGTGGCTAGATGGCACAGTAGACCTGAATTAGAAAAATAAAGGTTGGGGGGGAGGGGGGAAAGAAATTTACATGATAACTTTATTAAAGATTTCAAAGGAATAGCAAGTTGTACGTAATAGATTTGCAGTTTTGTGGGCAATCATCTTTTTAAAGTCATACCAATGAGGTTTAGATTGTGGGAGCCCCCTTGAGCTCCCCTTGAATCTTCCAACTAGATGAGGGGTTTGCCTGAGGCCATAAGCCTTTCGTTATTGCTAGGCCCAAATCTCTAGGTCAGGTTACTCTTAACCTAGCCTAGCCCTCCATTGTCCAGCTACTTCTCACCCTCGATCCTATCAAAGTATCGATGCCTAAATCTGTTACCCTTAAACTAGCCTAGCCCTACATTGTCTGTACATCTCCAGGTAGCCTTCATTCTCTTGGTTCCTATACTCTGACCTCATCCCAGTCCCATCAAGGGGACCCTCCTTAAGACCCCCCCAAATCCCTCCTCCCATCACCCCAGGACCACCCCAGATCCCTCCTATAATCTTTGTGTATATAGTTGCTCATATTCCATCTACCTCATGGTGAGATTTCTTAAGACAACCCATTATGGTGAATCTGTAATAAACTTTGTCTCTCTTTGGCTTCAAGAGGGCTTGAGTCAAATTCTTTCGAGCAGGACCCAGCATGTTGGTATTTTGGGGTCTCAGCCACCCCTAAAAACATATAGTTCCCTGACCTCTTCAATACTATGTTATAGAAATGCTTTTTTATTCCATAAATTAAAAATAAACAACAAAAAAATTCCTGCCTCACACACTTAACTAGCTGTATGATCCTAATTAAACAAGTAGCTTAATTTTTATCTGCCTCAGTTTCCTCAGCTTTATATGGGGATCATTATAGTATGAGAAGATATTTGTAAAGTACTTAGCACAGTGCCTGGCATATAGTAGGTGCTTAATAAATGTATGTTCTCTTCCTCCTACCCTTCAAAATTGTCTTATGTTTATTTTGTATAAACTGATTTGTGTACATGCATTTTGTCTCTCAGTTTGAATGTGAGCCCCTTGACTACAGAACTGCTTCCCTTTTTTTTTCTTTCTATCCCTAGTACCCAGCCCAGACCCCAGCACAGAGAAGGCACTCAATAAAAGCTTTCAGATGGAATGATTTACAACAATTTTTTTAGTTACTCCCGAATCAATGGACACCTATTTTGTTTCCCATTCTTTGCTATCACAAAAAGTGCTGCTATCGGTATTTTGATGTGTGTGGAAACTGTCTCTGACCTCTTTTAGTAAGATGCCAGGGTCAAAAAGTAAGGATGTTGGTCACTCTTTTTAAAAAGCAAAATTCTAAATTGCTTTCCAAAATGGTTGGACCAGGCAAGGCTCCACCAAGAATGTCTTTGTGCTTGGCCTATCTTTCCAACACTGACTATTCCCTTCTTTTGACATCTTTAGCTATCTGCTGGGTGGAAGGTAAAACTCAAGAGTTGTTTTGATTTGCATTTCTGTTATGAGTAGTCATTTAGAGCAGTCTTTGGTATGGTCGTTAATAGTTTATGATTCTTCTTTTCAGAACAATTTATTCAGGCCCATTTGCTCAAACTGGCCAATGGCTCTGAAGAGATTTAATCAAAATGACGATAGGTAGGGAACCATACCTTTCTAGGGGTGCTCGAGACCCCAAAATACCGACATCCCGGGTCCTGCCAAAAAAATTCAACTCAAGCCTTCTCAGCCAAGGAAAAAGAGAAAGTTTATCAAGGATTCACTATAATGGGTTGTCTTAAGAAATCTCGCCCTTAGTAGATTGAATCTGGACCGCTTGTGAAAACAGGTGTCAATCTGCTGAGCTAAATTGAATCTGAGCCCCTTCATGGAGACTATATACAGAAAGATTGTAGGAGGGATTGAGGGGTGGTCTGGAGTGACTAGAGGAGGGCTTTAGGGAGGGTCTTGAGGAGGAGTCTAAGGAGGAGGCGATGAGGTCAGACTCCAGGAACCAAGAGAATGGGATTAAGGGTGGGAAGTAGCTGGCCAACAAAGGGTAAGTCTAGGTAGAGATTTGGGCCTAAAGATAATGTAAGGCTTACGGCCTTAGGGGAAGGCCAGATCTAGTTGGAAGATTCAAGGACAGTTCAAGGGGGATCCCAGAGACTGTATTCCAGATTGGAGCTGGTTCCCAGAGACTGTGCCCTCATCAGCTCTTGGTCTTATTTATATGTATTAATTCCCTTTATCAGAAATATTTGATGCAGATTCCCACCCTTCCTCACCCACCCCTGCCTCAAGAAGTTTCTCTTATCTTAGGTAGATCTCAAGTATACTGTTACACTCATATGCATATTATATATATTCACTTCCTTATAAAGTGGGAATAATAATAATACCTACATAGTAGGTCTTCATTTTCACACACATATTTATTCTCATTCTCTCTCTGTGTCTCTGTCTCTGTCTCTCTCTCTCACACACACACACAGAGTCAACATACACACATGTTGGCTTTCAAGGAATAGTTCCTTTTGAGTATATCACTGATAAGCCGGGCAGGATGGGACAGAGAGCAAAGGAAAATCTGTAGAAAGCTCCTAGACTCTCCTTTTCCCCTATAATTTTTTTTTTTAATTTTAAAAAAAGGCAGAGGGGAGGAGGGAAGAGTTGTACTCATCTGAGAGATCTGGTGGTGTTGGGCGTCCTCTTGTGGCTGAGAATTGTATTCTTCCTTCTCACCTTAGAACTTGACATCTAAAAACAAAACAAAACAAAACAAAAACAAAAAAAAAAAACTTGACATCTGCTTTGCCCACCCTTTCTCCATCCCTTCTTACACTTATTCTCTCTAGGACTCAAGATGCCTCTGAGGTTCCCTTATCTCAACTTCCTGGCTTTACCCCTGAATCACTTTGCCTCCACTAAGTCAAGTCTCCCTATGCCCTTCTCCACACAGGACTGAGATATAGAATATATAAAAGGAACCCTAGGCAGGGATAGGGTTGGGGAAAGGGGCTAGAAAGAGCTCTGCAATGGAATTTAGGAGACCTGGGTTCTAGTCCAAGCTGGATGACCTAAGGCAAGGCAATCTGCTTCTCTGGACCTCATCCTAAACTGAAGGTACTGGACTGGTTGGCCTCTGGCTGAGGTCCCTTTCAGCCTTCGGTGACAGTCTATGAATCAGACTGTCCACCCCTCTGTGACTCTCTATAGCCAGAGGAAGTGTATTCTGTTAGGAGCATGGTTTGTAGGTTCTAGATAGGGATGGCTTTCCCCTTGCTCTTTCTCTGGGTTCTAAAGAAGATACTCCATCCCTTAATATCTTCCTATCTTTTTCCCCCTTCCTTTCTCCAGTGCTGAAATGCTTCCTTCAGGGAAAAGAAAACAACAAAGACCAGCTTCTGAATGAAGCCCAGCAGCCTGATCTCCATATCGTAATTAACAGGGTATTAATTAATTGCTTACCCACAGAAAGGAGAAGTTAATTGCCTTCTGTGGAAATATTTTAAAAGGAAAAAAATTTTTTTAAAGAAACAGAAGTTTAAAATTTAATTAGGGTTCTTACATGCCTTGAATAAGAATAAGCTCATTTCTCCAAGATCTAATTGTTAGCAATTAGAGCACATAGGCCTCTGGCTTCCCTGCTTCTGCACTTGCTATCATCTCTGCTTTCCATAGACAGTAGAGTGGGGAGTGGTGCCTGGTCCGCCCTCTACTCCTCACATAAACTGAGTAGGGGGTAGGAGAAGCAAGGAAGCAGTCTACTCTTTGAGACATCTAGCAAATAACCCTTATGGGCTTGGAATGATCTTCTTGCCAGCTAAAGTTAGTGCCCTTCAGTGAGGGGAGCAGGGAGGGAGGCTTTTGTGCACAGTTAGGGCAGGTGGCTGTCTATGGAATATAGTTTCTGGGCCCCTAAGAAATCCTGTTGTGTCTTTCTTCAAGATTCTCTCCCACGAAGTTCACTAATACCTAAAGTTCTATTTGGGGACATTCATTCCTTTAAATTGTGTATGACTTTGCTACCAAAATACTCATTACAACCTCCAATGCCTCCATCCCCCAGTCCTTTCCCAGGCCATCATTCTTGCACAAACTCTCTTTGCTTCCTTATAGCAAATCTTTGGTGAATCATTTCCTCTCTACCCCACCCCATGCTCAAATCCTTTTCCCTATTGTTCTATCTTGTCTTGCCAAATCCCAAACTTGGATTACTCCCACAATCCATTGCCTCCCATTCATACGCTGCTGAACAGAGCTGGAGAAAGTTGCAAAAATGTGCTGACTAGGTCTGCTACACATTTATGCTGCAGAATCTCAACTGAGCCCTCACGTGGGGAAGGCAATCCTTTTACACCTCCCTAATTGACTCACTCTCCCAATCAACACGGTCGCTGTTGAAAATCTTTTCGTCTCTTTTCGAGTTTCCCAGGGCACACCCTCTACTCTCAGATAAGGACCTTGGCATTCTATAAGAGCTCTCTCTTCTCTCCTCTGCTTCATCTCACACCACTCAAATGCCTTCACCCCGTTATATCTTCCCCTTCGCTCATGAAGAGCCATTTTTCTTGCCGAGACAAAATCTTCTAACTGTACCTTTGATCCCTTTGTCCTCTCTATGATCCCTATGATCTCTAATCTCTATCATCTCTCTTTCTATCAGATGCTTTTCTAATGCTTACAAATACGTAGCTCCATATCTCCCTTACTCTTATAAAGCCCTCACTTGATCCTACCCTCCCTGCTATTGTCCTATATCTTTCTTCTCTTCAGCTAAACTGCTTGAGAAAGCCAGCTACACTCACTGCCTGTTTCTTCTTCTCTCACTTATTGAAAATCCTTCTTAGTCTTGTTTCCAACCTTATCATTGAATTGAAATTACAAACTACTCTCTCCAAAGTCGCCAATGTTTGTTCTCTCTCTCTCTCTCTCTCTCTCTCTCCCTTCTCTCCCCCCCCCCCCCCCCCCCCCCCCCCCCCCCCCCCCCCCCCCCCCCGCTTTCCCTCCTCTCTTTTCCTCTCTGCCTCCCTCTCTCTCACCCATTTACCCTAGATGGTAGCAAAACAAAAATCAGAGAAAGTATACATAAGAGAATATACATTCCAAAATACAGAATGAAGTAATTCTCCCATTGGGAGTGAGGTAAATTAGCTCAACCAAGGGGGAGAGTCCTGATCTCACTCAAGGGGAAAATTCCTCAAAGTTTCCAGTGTAGCAAGCTGAGGATAGTGACGTGATGGAAACTGCCAGTTCCTCTTACCTTGGTTTCTTCCTAGAGTCTTTCTCCTTTCATTGCCCTAAAGAGTGGTTGGAATCCCATGCATCTTCTCTCTCAATGCTAGAGGCCTGAAGCCCTTGAAGAGACTAGAGAGTCAAAAGAGAATAAAGAGAGCTTTCTTCTTTCCTGCTGTCACCAACTCTACCCCTCATGCAGTTGTAAGCCACCAATTAGGAGAAAGTCCCATGCTAATGGGCTTTGGGGCTTGGGTTACATTCCTCTTCTGAGCCAAAACTTTTTTGCAGACCCTTACAAAGATCAACAAAACCCACAGAGCTCAATCAGACTGATAACCAACCCAACTTGGCTGCCAACCCAGGTATAGACAAACAAGTCTACATAATGAGCCTCAAGATCAGCCTATACCAACTACTAGTTGGGTTTATTTTCACAATTTTATTTTTTAAAAACATCTTTCCACATTAATCATGTTGTGAACAAATCAACTACTAGTTCTGACAGAGGAGCAGAGAGATCAGTTAGTGATAAGAGAATGAGGCTTATTAAACCAGTCACTAGGCAAAGTTATGATGCTAAGGGTAAACCTGAAGATACAGTTATACATATATCTAGGCATTAATAGTAAAGATTGACCATGTGAAATGTGCCTTGCTTGTAATTGTATCTGTTTACTGCTGTACATGTGAATTACTTTATGTTTGAATATGCTTGTTTTTTATTTTGCTGTTATAGTTATTTGACTATAGTTTGTGTTAATACTATAGCAATGTCTGTTTATTCATCATTTTGTGTCTTTGATGCTGTTTACAATTAAACTGTAATATATATCTCATAGTATAATTAAATCGTAATGTAAATTACATTAGTAAAATTAATTATGAGTAATATCAAATACACAAAATGATGAATAAACAGACATTGCTACAGTATTATTAACACAAACTGTTGTCAAAATATATATTATATGTTACAAGAAGATGATACTATATTGTGGATCTTAGTGACTGGAAAGATCATGATGCCTTCACTAGTGTTGAAGAAAAATTATTTGTATAGCACTCTGAGACTGAGACTCAAATCTGTCTGAGCTTGCCTCCTGACTTTCTTTACCATGCTGCAGCAGCTTTCTCACCCTGGAAGTTCAGTTTACCCCTGGAACACCCTTCTCTGATTGACTTTCTCCTCCCAGAACTTCCATTTCAAGGAAATTTTAAGGAAAAGCCCAGGTGAGCCATGTCCTTATCCTTCTCAGAATTCGTTCCCTGACTTTTCCGGACCTTCTCTACCATACCCATGGGTGGGTATTCAACTTTTCAGTTTCCTATTATTTGTCTATCCCATCTCTGCTTATACTTGAATTCCTGGAGATTAACATACTTCCTAGCACATAGTAAGTGCTTAATTACTACTTGTTGACTTGACTTATTTAATTTGACATTCATCTACATCCAAGTCATTGCTGACTTGGAAACAGAGATGTCCAAACTTGTATGGTCTTCTTTGCCCTATGGCATGACTCTGCGCCAAGAAGATTTCAGGTAACATTTATAAAAATCTTGAACGAGGAAAAGATATGTGAAAATATAGTCCTAGATTAACATTCAGAATTATTAAGTAACCAGGTAGATTGGACTACTCCCCTTATTCACAAAGAAGTTGCCTCCTTTCCCTGATATCTTTATCCTTTCTCAATGGAAAAAGATATGTCACTTCAGTTGGGTGGGTGGGAAGGCAATTATTTAAACCAGTTACTTGTCTTAAGGTACCACCTCTTATCTATTACTCACCTTTGTAAAGGACTTTTCCAAGGATTTTGGAGAAGGATTTAGAAGAAATATTATTTCTTAATATTTCTAGAGATACTAAAGAGGTTTTCAAAATATGTTTCCACAATAGTAATAGAAAAGTTTTGAAGAGGAGGGAATGTGTTTTAGAGAAAGATGGGTTTTGTTTTCATTATGTTGTGTTCAACGTGTGGATGGAATGTCTAATTCAATATATCCAGCAAGAAGTTTATGATGTGAGATTGGGATGTGTAGATTTGGGAGTCATCATGATGGATGTGGTCCGTCCCGCTGGAGCTACTGGGAAAAAATAAGAATCATATTTACTTTGTAGCATCTTGATTTCCCCAACCTAGTGGCCTAATAGTAGAAAGTCTCCAACTTTGATTGAAAGAAAAGGGAAGAAAGGAATGAAAAAAACTTATGAAGCTTCTATCCATGCCAAACACTTTACAAATATGACTTCATTTGATCCTTTCAACAACCCTAAGAGGTAGAGGCTATTATTATCCTCATTTAACAGTTGAAGAAATTAAGTCAGACAGAGATTCAGTGACTTGCTAGTAAGTGTCTGAGGCTGGACTTGAACTCAGGTTTTCCTGACTCCAGACCCAGTGCTCCATTCACTGTGCCACCAACATAAAAGTGCCTACATTTAAAGAACATACATAATATACACATGTATATATGTATGTATGTATGGCCTTAGCACAGTATCTGGTCCATAGTAGGGTTTTGAATAGGAAGTGCTGAGAGTACGTCTCACAGAGTGGAAGAATGTATTTCCCTAGGGTGGGTCCTAGTGCCAATTGCTTTCAGGATGGAGAAAGTAAGGATCTTATCACTGGAGAGGAGATGGAGAAGAATAGGTCTAGAAATGATAGTGATATGAAAACAAAAATGTAACCCACTCTACACATGCTCTGAATGATTGGTTTCTCAATGGCTAGTCCCTCGTATATCATTTTTTTTTAAAGGTTAGTACAAAATGTCTGAGAAAGATAAAAAGGGACCAAGTTGTAAAGAATTAGAAATGCCAATCAGCAAATGTATATTATATCTTTGAGGTAATGGGGAGCCCCTGGAGTTTATTAAATAGGGAGAATCTCATGGTCAAAGTTATGCATTAGGAAAATCACTTTGGCAGGTAGATGGAAGGTGGATTGGAATGGGGAGTGATTTATGGCAAGGAGACCAATTAGGAAGCTATTTCAATAGTCCAATTGAGAGGTAATGCGGGCCTGAACTAGGATGGTAGCTGAGTGAGTAGAGAGAAAGGGAACATGCAAGGATTCTTACAGAGATAAAAACAAGATTTGGCAACTTTTTGGGTATGTGAGTGAGTGAAAGTATGGAGGTTGTGAACCCAGAGAACTGAAAGGGTGATGGTACCCTTGCTATAATAGGGAAATTTGGAAAGAGGGAGAGTTTGAGGGGTGGGGATAATGAGTTCTGTTTGACCCAAGTATGAAATATCTAGGGAACATCCAATTCAAAATATTCAATAGGCAATTTGTGATATAGGATTGGCACTCAGGAGAGAGACAAGCACTTGAAATATACATATGGCTGGGTATATCTGCATTGAGATGATAAGCCATGAGAGCTGATATGGTCACCAGGCAAGAGAGAGTATGCATATAGACAGAAAAAGAGAAGCAGGCCCAGGACAGAGGCTTAATGCACACCCAGTTAATGGGTATGACTTTACCACCCAGTGAAGGAGCAGTCTGATAGAAGCATAGCTAGGAGAGAGCAGTGTCACCAAACCCTAGAGAGAAGTGAGAATCCAGGAGGAAAGGGTGGTCATCAGCGCCAAGTGCTGTAGAGAGGTCAAGAAGAATGAGAACTGAGATGGAACCCATAGATTTGGCACTTAAGACAGTAACCTAAAGACTACAGCTATGATTGTAGCTAGTTGTAGTATAGTCATAGTATAGATGCCAAAGAGGCCAAAGCTGACCAGTTCTATGAAGACCTAGAACATCTAGAAATAACACCCCCAAAAGATATCACTTTCATTATAGGGGATTGGATTGCAAAAGCAGGAAATCAAAAGATAATTGGAATAGCAGGCGAGTTTGGACTTAGAATACAAAATGAAGCAGGGCAGAGGTTAATAGAGTTTTGTGAAGATTACTCACTGATCTTAACAAACACTCTTTTTCAACAATCCAAAAGGTGACTCTACATGCGGACATGACCAGATGGTCAATACAGAAATCAGATTGATTATATACTTTGCAGCCAAAGGTGGAAAAGCTCTATACAGTCAATTAAAACCAGACCTGGAGCTGACTGTGGGTCAGATCATGAGATTCTTATTGCGAAATTCAGACTTAATTTAAAGAAAATGGAGAAAACCATCAGACTGTATAGGTATGACCTAATAACCTCCCTTATGAATATGAAGTAGAGGTAATGAATAGATTTAAGAGATTAGAGAACTATGAACATAGTTTCATACTATGTACAGGAAGTAGCAATGAAAAAACATTCCAAAGAAAAAGAAGAGAAAGAAAACAAAATGGTTGTCTGATGAGGCTTCACAAATAGCTGAGGAAAGAAAAAAGTGAAAAAGACAGGGAAAGATATACCCAACTGAATGTAGAATTCCAGAGAATAGCAAGGAGAGATAAGGTTTTCTTAAATGAGCAATACAAAGAAATAGAAGAAAACAATAGAGAGAAAGACAAGAAATCTCTTGAAGAAAAATAGAGATATCAAGGGAACGTTTCATACAAAATGATAAAAGAAAAAATGATAGGGATTTTGCAGAAGCAGAAGAGATTAAGAAAAAATGGCAAGAATACACAAAAGAACTGTACAAGAAAGATCTTAACATCACTCATAACAGATAACCTCGATGGTGCGAATACTGATCTAGAGCCAGGTATCTTGGAGAAAGAAGTCAATTGGGCCCATGGCTAACGATAAGTCTAGTGGAGGTGACAGGATTCCAGCTGAGCCATCTAAAACCCTAAAAGATGATGCTCTTAAAGTTATGACAGCAAATTTGGAAAATTCAATAGTGGGCAGTAGATGGGAAAAGATCGGTGCCAAGAGCAATGCCAAGAAATGATCAAATTACTGAACAACTGTATTCATTTCAGATGCCAGGAAAGGTCATGCTTAAGATTCTGCAAGGTCAGAAGGATGTGAACCAAGAATGACCAGAAGAGCAGGCTGGTTTTCAAAGAGGCTAAGGAACTAGAAACCAAATTGCTAACATTTGCTGGATTATGGAGAAAGCAAGGGAATTCCAGAAAAACATCTACTTCTGTGGCAAGTGCTAAAAGAGATAGGAATACCAGATCATCTTACTTGTCTCCCGAGGAACCTGAATGTGGGCCAAGAAGCAACAATTAGAAATGAACATGGAACAACTGATTGGCTTAAGCCTGGAAAAGGGGTACAACAAGACCATATATTATCACCTCATTTAAAAAAAAAAAACATATACAGAGTAAAGCATGCTAAATGCCAGGCTGGATGACTCAAAAGCTGGAATTAAGATTACTGGGAGAATTATCAAACAACTTTGATATGCAGATGATTAGCACTCTGATGGCAGAAAGTGGAGAGGAATTAGAAGCCTCTTGATGAGAGTGAAAGAGGAGGCATGAAGCTTAACATTAAAAAAAAAGCCAACACCCTAAGAACTTGGAAACTGGTCCCATCACTTCCTGGAAAATAGGGGGAGAAGAAATGGAAGCAGTGTCAGATTTTATATTCTCAGGCTCAAATATCACTGCAGACAGGTGACTGCAGCCACGAAATTAAGAGACACTCGCTCCTTGGAAGGAAAGCTGGCAAATCTGGACAACATACTAAAAAGCAGAGACTTTACCTTACTGACTGTGTTGTTAAGCAAAATTGTCTCCTTAGCATGGCTTTTGTTTACTTTGAGTGGAAGTACTTTCAGCCGTTAAGTGCTAAGCCCCAGGCCCAAAGCCCTATCAGGTGTGAAACCTGTGTGGGTGTAGATTGATGACTTAAGAGGGGCCAACTCGGGAACCAATGGTCTCTGGTCATTGAGGCGGGGCTTGAGAACCCCAGAAGCTCGGCTTCGGGTGAGCCCAGAGACAACTACAGTGGAAGCGGAAGCTGTGGAAGCAGAGCTGACCCGTGTATAGAGCCAGGAGTGCAAGCAAGGACTTTAGGCCAGTAAAAATGATTTGGCTAAATACTATCTTGTTTTTCTGTGGCCTCCTGGTTACTCTTGTGAGGTGGGCTTTCTGGGCCTGGAGTCTTTTTGTCAAGATGTCGGAATGGGGAGGCTGGTTCACGGATCTGTTGCGGTGGGGCCTAAATAAATTTTTTGTTGTTTTCTACTTAGAGAATCTCTCATACCTTGTGATTTCGAACCATTCATTCAAACATATTTGAGATTATAAATTCGGCCTTTCTACTACACTGACAAAGGTCCTTATAGTCAAAGCTATGGTTTTTCCAGTAGCAATGTGTGGCTGTGAGAGCTGAACTAAAAGGAAAGCCGAGTAGAACAGAATCTACATTTTTGACTTGTGGTGCTGGAGAAGACTTTTGAGAGTCCCTGGGACAGCAAGGAGATCAAATCAATCAATTCTTAAAGAAATTAATTCAGGCTATTCACTAGATGGTCAAATACTAAAACTGAAGCTTAAATACTGTGGCCACATGATGAGAAGACAGGATTCACTGGAAAAGATCCTGATGGTGGGAAAGGTTGAAGACAAAAGGAAAAGAGGATGGCAGAGGTCTAGATAGTGTCATGGAAACAATGAGCATGAACTTGGACAGACTTCAAGAGATAGTAGAGAATAAAAGGGCCTCGCGTACTGTGGTCCAACGGATCACAAAGAGTCAGACACGATGGAACAACAACACAGCATAGATGTGACCAGAGCTACAGCTACAGCTACCATTGCAGTTATAACAACGACAGCTATGATTGTAGCTGGGATTAGAGCCTAACTGTAGCTAAGATTGTAGCTCTGGTTACAGTTAAGGCCATATATGGCTATGGCCATGGGTACAGGTGAGTCTAAAGTTGCAGTTATAGCTATGGCTATGGCTACAGTCGAATTTACTGTAGCTAGAGCATTAGGTTTGGAGGTAAGAAGACTTGAATTCAAATCTAGCCTTAGATACCTCCTAGCTATGTGGTCCTGGGCAAGTCACTCTACTTCTGTCTGCTTCAGTTTCCTCACCTGAAGAAAAAAAAAAGACAACAAACTTGGCAAAGTTTAATCCATAATCGTCTCAAATAGGCCTCACAACAACTTTGTGAGGTAGGTACTGCATTAGTACCCATCTCCCCAAGGTTGTTGTGAGGGTAAAATGAGATAATATTTGTAAAGCACTTTGCAAACCTTAGAGTGCTAATATGTGTGTATGTATACACACACACACACACACACACATATATACATGTATACAAATGTATATATACATATATACATACATTGACATGTATATGTGTATATATATATGTATACATATATGTATATGTAAGTATTATTTTTAGCCCAGATTTAATTTACAGTTGTGGTCACAGCTATGGCTCCAGCTAAGACCACCATAATTTTGGTTACAACCATAATTACTGCTTAGGCTGTCATTAAGACAATATCTAAGACTTCCATTGTGGCTGTGGGTATGGACTGTGACTACAGCTGTTGTTGGTTAAGACTACAGCTACCATTACTGCAATTCCTACAGCTAGGTGTCACCCTTACTTCATGCTGAGAGCTATCCCTGACCCCAAGAAGTTGAGCTCATGCCCAGAAACATATGCAAACCTCCTCCTGCCCGTACACTCACGCATATATATCTTGCACATCCCAAACCCAGGAACTTCATCCACCCGAAATTAGAAACGTGCAGAATGTGACTGTCCACTGACTTCAGCAAAATAACAGATAGAAATGGCAAGGTGTGAGGGCAGAGGAAGGAACTATTCTTTGCTTTCGTTGAGAAGAAATAGTAAATAAATAAATGACAATAGCAGCCAACATTTGTATTGTGTTTTCAGACATAATACTTGAAATGCTTTCACCTATAAAATCTGATCTGATCCTTCCCAAGTTAGCTCTAACTTTAGTGTGGCTGTAACTAATGCCTCAGCTGCTCTCCTCCTCTGTAAATTACTTGTATTCACTTGGATGTTTTCCAGAATGTTTCCTATGAGTAGAATGTAAGCTCCTTGAGGGCAGGGCCTATTTCTCATTTTTGTCTTTTTCTCTTCCATACATAGCACTGTACTTTTCACAGAGAACGGTACTTAATAAATCCTTATAGTTATTAAATAAAAATGACACCAGCAACGGCTGACATTCATACGATGCTCTTAGGTTGCAAAGGGTGGTCCATAATTGTCTCATGTAGGCCTCACAGAAACCTTGGTGGTAGGTGCTGCAAGTATTATTATCCTGATATTACAGATGAGGAAACTGTCTGAGAGAGGTTAAATAAATTCCTCAGGGTCTCACATATAGAGACAGGTTACAAACCCAGGTTTTCCTGGCTCCAAGTCCAGCACTCTATCCATTACACTTGGATTCTGAAAGGATAGCATCTGAATGTCCTGTGTCCACGGGCAGCAAGGTGGTGCCATAGTGCATAGAGTGGAGTCAAGAAGACTGGTCTTTCTGAATTCAAATCTGGCCTCAGACACTTAATAGCTGTGTGATTCTGGGCAAGTCACTCAACTCTGCTTGCCTCAGTTTCCTCATCTGTAAAATGAGCCAGAGAAGAACATGGAAAGCCATTCCAGTATCTTTGCTAAGAAAATCCCCAATGGGGTCATGAAGCTTTGGACACGACTGAACAACAACCTGTGGAAGAAAAATTCAGCTTGCTCTTGGACACGGAGGGCAGAGATCAGAGCAATGAATGAATGAACATTTGAGAGAAGCAGAGAAGTTTGCTGTCTATAAGGGGAATAGGCCACCATTGGAGACATGTTGAAGCTAAGGCTGGATGAAAACCACTTGTAGATGATATTGGAAAGGGACTTCTTGTTCGAGTGTGGCTTGTTCTACGCTAGATGACCTCCGAGGCCATTTCTCACTAAGATTTCAGGAATAACTCTGGGAAGATATTGCAAAGCACTGGACAACAAGCATTTAAGTACTTGTGCCAGGCATTATGCTATACACTGGGGATGTTGTGTTTGTCTTTCATTCTCAAAGAGGACCATGACATTAGGGAGATGATGACATGACTTGCAGTTGACTTTGATTTGAGTGAGGGAGGGCTGTGCAAGGTCACCAGCCTCACTTTCTCCTCTGGAGCCATCTGGGTCCAGTGGCCCAATATTCACCGGGATTGCCCAGGATGCATTGGGAGACCCTGGCCCTTTCAGGCTAAAGTCTTTTCAGGTTCTCACTTTGAGTGAGGTGGTGCCCATTCAATGAATAGGCCTCTTTAGGAAGTTAATCAAGGGATGGCCCCTTTAATTAGAAAAAAAAGAAAAAAATCAAATTGGGAGGGGAAGACCCTCAGGGTTGCTGACCAGAAGAGAGACAGTTACCATTGACATTCACTCTGAGCCAGGAGGGCTCAAACTATAACCATTAAGTAGAGGCCTGGAGAGTAATATAGATGGGCTGACCTGGACCCCTCCCCAAAATAGAGACTCCGAGAATTTAGGAGAAAGGGGCAGGTGCAGCTAAAGGATGTTCCATGGTGAGAAGGCCACAGGAGAAGGTGGAGCTTTCAGGCTGAGGAGGTCCCAGGCACAGATGGAGGTTTCAGGATAATACTGCACCTAATGCATGGTGTTGGAATGAAGAGAAGAAAGTCAGAAACACAGTCAAGAGGCAAATACAAAAGAATGGTATGAATATCCTAATCCCCATTTTATATGAAATTGAGAGACCATAATATTAGTACATCCTAGTAATAGCTGATGTTTCAACAGCAGCTGAAGGTTTATAAAATACTTTGCACATGAATGCATCTTATTTGATCCTTACAACAAGCCTGTGAGGAACTATTCACCTCATTTTACATGAGGAAACTGAGGCCCAAAGGAGTGAGACTCAAACCCAAGTTTCTCTAGACTTCAGGTTCTGTGCCTTCCTGCTATAGCCAGTTCCCTTCTGTAAAGCAAAGCAGCTTAAAGCATTATATACATTCAAGGTGTTGTTTCTTTGAAAAAAATTTTCTTCAAGTTGTTTTTTCTACATTTCTACAGAGTTCTAATTAATTGCTCTCTGATCGTGTCTCTCACTGCCCATCAGAAAAGGGCATAAGAGCTTCCTAAGGTAGGGGGCAAGTTATGATGAGTCTCGGTGTCCATCCTTCTGAGATAGAAAGAGTCAGGGGAAGACCCTGGACCTCTCTTTTCTTAGAGCATGTACAGGGAAAGTCTTTATCTGTCCATATTAGGTTAGAGTGGTCCTGCCTAGAGGCAGGGGAATTGGTATAATGACCTCTGCAGGAGCCTTCTAGCTTTAGACTGACGGAGAACAGCTCTAGACATGCATATTAAATATTTAGCACAGGCTCATAGCTGCAGCTTGAGACAGAAAAAAAATGCATCACAGAAAGAATACATCTTGAAGAGCTGGAGCTGGGACTAGGGATGGGGTGAGGTTCTGAGGAACTGGGGCTGGGACCTCTGACTCAGATCTTAGGCACACAGCTGCCTAATTAAGACTAGCCCAACAGCCTTCCATTCAATTACTAACGTGTACAGTAGGGACCAGGGCAGCCTGACTTCATTCTCCTGGCCCTGTTCTGACTTTCTGGATCTGAAAATCATGCCTCTCCCTCGTCCAGCACTTAGCCCTTTTCCCCTCCCTCCTCCCTCCTTCTTTTCCTTCTTCCCTTCCTCCTTCTTTCACCTTTCCTTCCTCCCTCCCTCCCCCTTTTATCCTTTCCTTCCTTCCTTCCTTCCTTCTTTCCTTCTTTCTTTCTTTCTTTCTTTCTTTCTTTCTTTCTTTCTTTCTTTCTTTCTTTCTTTCTTTCTTTCTTTCTTTCTTTCTTTCTTTCTTTCTTTCTTTCTTCCTTCCTTCCTTCCTTCCTTCCTTCCTTCCTTCCTTCCTTCCTTCCTTTCTTCCTTCCTTCCTTCCTTTCTTCTTTCCTCCCTCCCTCCTTCCCTCCCTTTCTGTCCTTCTCCCCCTATGGACCTATGGTGAAACCTATGGACTCCTCAGAATTTTTTTTTTTTGGTAATTCACAATTGAAGGAAATGTTACATTTCAATTAGAGATTAATGAAAATTAACATGTATTTTTCCCATCTAAGTTGACAGACCCTCTGAAAACTGCCCCTAGTCTATAGACTCCAGTTGATGAGCCTAATGCACAGAGTAAACAGGGAGGTCCTGTTCTATGGAGTTTCTTCTCCCCCGGTTTGGGGCCCAGATGACAGAGTCCATCAAGGTAAAAGGGGCAGGCAAGGTGTGTTTATCTCCCAAGGCTTTGGCCATAAACCTATTTAAAGTTTTAATATTTAAAAGGGACTTGGGGGTTAAATAATTCAGAAACCAAATAGAGATGCTACTTTTATAAGAGGTTACTGGCAAGTGAGAATTCTGAAAGCTTTCTCTTCTTGGCTGAAATCAGATCCATATGCAGTCTTAAAATGGAGAGGAGGAAAAATAGTGAGGAGTTCACATTGGGGTAGGAGCAACAAGAAAGAGTCTGGCAGTTATAATCATCATGAACCCTTCAGACATTGCCAACACCTTGCAGTGTTCAAAACTCCCCTACATTATCTCATTTGGTTCCACACAACTGTCCCAGCCCTATGATGTAAATAGGGCAGTTTTTATTATCTCATTTTACAGATTAAGAAAATGAATCACAGAGAGGTTAGGGGACTTGCCCAAGGTGGCACAGTAAGTAAATGACAAGATTAGTACTAGAAATCAGATTCTTGCTATTTCCTCAGTACCTTCAAATCTTCCAGAGCAAGAGGGGAGCCCTACTTTACAGAGAAGGAAAATTAGTTTGGAGACAAGGGTCTCGCCTTACTCAAGGGACACAATAGTGCCTAGCAGAACTGGGATTTGAACTTGAATGTCCTGACACTCAGGCTGAGATTCTTTCCAAGAACCTCTGCAGGACCTCCAGCTCTAAATCTATGATGCTATGATCCTTAAGAGGACGGCTATGTGGTTGCCATAGTGCATAGAGTGCCAGGCTTGGAGTCAGGAAGACTCATCTTCCTATGTTAAAATCTGGCCTCAGACACTTACTAGCTGTGTGACCCTGGGCAAGTCATTTAACCTCATTTGCCTCAGTTTCCTCATCTGTAAAATGAACCGGAGAAGGAAATGGCAAACCACTCCAGTATCTTTGCCAAGAAAACCCCAAATGGGGTCACGAAGAGTTAGACACCACTGAAATGACTGAACGACATAATCCTTAAGAGCAACTGCAAAGCCACCTATATTTGTAGAGTGCTTTTATGGTTTACAAAGACATTTCGTGGACATCATCTCGCTACATGAGGAAGCTGGCAAAGCAATAATTTAATCCAATTCAGCAAACATTTATTTGTTACTCAGTGGTTTTCCAGTTATCTTCATGACCCCATTTTGGGTTTTCTTGGCAAAGATACTGGAGTGGTTTGCCATTTCCTTCTCCAGTTCATTTTACAGATGAGGAAACTGAGGCAAAAATTTATCGATCATCTATTAAGTGCAAAGCACAGGTGTTAAGCACTGAGGATACAGAGAGAAGAATGAAACAATGCTTGCCCTCAGTGAGCTTACGTTCTACTAGAGGGATGGTGATGATGATGATGAGGATAGCTAATATTTCTATAGCTCTTTAAGATTTGCAAAATGTCTTATATAGACATATACATATAAATATTATATATGTATATGAGCATACATATATACTTACATATATTTTACATATATTCCCTCATTTGATCGTCATAACGATACTGTGAGGTAGGACCTACTTATTATCTCCATTTTGCTGATGAGGAAACAGGCTGAGAAACATTAAGTGAAGTGCCCAGGGTCATGCAGCTAGTAAGTGTCTGAGGCTGGCCTCAAAACCAGATCTCCTTTACTCCAAGTCCAGAACTTTATCCACTATGCCAAGAATGCACACAGCTAGATTGATTAGTAAATGCAAAATAAGAATTAAGTAATGTGGAGATGGCATGAGTATGGCCCCTGACCCGCCATCTTCTCTCTCTCTTCCCTCTGGGCTGGCTCGCTCACTCAACTAGCATTCTATTTGGCAGGTTAGGAGGTTCACACATGGAATGGCCACATTGCTACAACTCACTCTCGGGGTCCTAGAGATAATCCTTCTGTGGGGAGCTATACTTCTGCTACTCACAACTGTAGCTTCTAAGCCCCACCGATGTCCTTCCCATTTAAGAAATCAGCCCACAATCTTTCATCAGAAAAATTCATTCATCAGATAAAAGGCAAGATACAGGTCAAGAATAATTAAAATATAACATTCCATGCAAAAATTGAGAAGCACTTTCCCTATAATTTATGCAGTATCCATGAGAGATGGTCAATACAAACTTATAAAACTTAGACATGGAATCCCTATACAGTATGTATCCCCTACTCACATAGATATAGCAACTCACAAGTCTGGACTTTGAACCTTGATAGCCTTGGTCTACTTCAGGCACAGCCTGCACAGGAGTTCATTGTTGGGTGGGGTCTACCTTTTTTCTCAACCTCTCCACTCTACTGCTGGTTAGAGCAGATTCTTGGCTATCTGCTATTTGCCTTTCTTTGTCTGGGCTGCCCAGGAAGCATTAAGCTCTTTCAACAAAAAAGAACCCTAAGCCTGTGGACTACAGAGCTTTTTCAGGTTAGCTCCCTTGGCTAGGCTTCGAGGGGCTTCTCCTTCTAAGTGGAAGGCAGTTCAGGGAAAGAAAAAGATAGATTTTGTATCCTCCAATCAATTCTCTCAGACAATAAAGCTTTCCCTCAAATTGGCTCTGAAAAGCAGCACAGGCTTTCAGCCATTTAACTCATTTTAAATTGTTTTCAATTACCAAGCATTTTTTTCCCTCCCAAATGGAACAGCAAAACAAAACCCTTGTAACCGTAGTCAAAATAAATTCCCATGTTGGTCATATCTAAAAATGTGTGTCTTATTTTGCATATTAGTCTGTCACCTTTCTGTCAAGATGTGATAGCATTCTTAATCATTGATTCTTTGGAATAACAGCTAATAGTTGCATTGGCCAGAGTAAGAATTTTAGAATTGTTTAATTTTTTACAATATTTAATGTTACAATATTAATTGCTGTCCTGGATCTGTTCATTTCACTGTGCATGAGTTTATACAAGTTTTACTATGTTTATCTGAAATCATTTCTTCATTTATTATAATGTAATAGTATTACTTTGCAATCATAAACCATAATTTATTTGATCATTCTCCAATTTATAGATACTTTCTTAGTTTCCACGTCTTTGCCATTACAATAAGAGATGCTATAAATATGTTGGTACATAGAAGCCTTTTTCTTTTATTTCTTTGAGATATAAGCTTAGTAATGGCATTGCTGGGTCAAAGAGTATGAACAGTAGTAACTTTTTAAGCATAGTTTCAAATTGTTTTCCAGAATATCTGTATCAATTCACAGCTCCAGAAATAGTATATCAATGTACCTGTTTTCCCACATCCCCTCCAACATTTGTCATTTTTCCCTGTCTTTTAAAATCAGTTTTTATAATCTAATGGGTATGAGAGGGAGTCTCATGCTTGTTTTTGATTTGCATTTCCCTAATTATTAGTTATTTGGAGCATTTTTTGTATAGCTATTGATAACTTGGATTTCTTCCCTTGATAACTGCCCATTCACATCCTTTGGCCATTTAGTAACTGGGATCAATATGTTCTTCCAAGCAGCAAAACTCTCCCTCTAATCAGCTTTTCTAGGCAGTCAATCAGTCAATTAACATTTATTAAACATCTACTATATGTCAAACACTGTGCTAAGCACTAGGGATACACGAAAAGTCAAAAGACAGTCCCTGCAAGCAGCAGATGTCAGAGCAGGCTCTGAGGTCTGACTGACAGAACTCTGAGGTCTCTTCTAAGACTTACTCAGAGATCTAATCTTATCCCTCAGTGGTCTGATCTTGACCAACCTTCCTTTTAGTTTCTTATTTGAAATGACTCCATGACCAGCCACACCACAAATTGGCAATACACAGTTTGTTCCATAGCTACCTAATATTTCTAGGTATCAAGGTCTCCCAGCTTTGAACCTTATAATCCTTTCTTTCACATAAATTGGATTCTGGGAAATCGGACACATCAGTCATCTTTATTCAAAGGGAGTACCTTTCTTCAAGGGCTATTTCTGTCAGTGTGTTTCTCATAACTATCCTCACTTCTTCTGTTTTCTATTCACGAAATTGTCCAGATAAGAAAGGGACACCTTGCTATGATACAAAGGATTTCAAGAGGAAACAGAAAGGGCCTTGTATAGGAAGAAAGGATTCTAAGAGGCAAAAGGGAGAAAGGAGAGAATCCCAGTCAAAGGAGACATCTTATGCAAAGCACAAATTTGAAGACAGGTAATGGAATTCTGTGTACAGGGAGTAGCTAGCTGACCAATTACATTAGAACAGAGAATGTGTGAAGGGGAGTAATATAAAAGAGGAATGGAAAGTTGTGTGGAAACTGAATGGTGAGGGTTTGTTTTTTTGTTTTTGTTTTTGTTTTTTTGTCTTTTATCCCAGATACAATAGAGAGTCCTTGAAGATTTTTGAGTGGTGAGGGTGAAGGGTGGGGAGTGACACGGTCAGATCTTTGTTTTAGATATGTCAGTTTGGCAGCTTCATAAAATGGATTAGGGAGGTGAGAGACTGGAAGCAGGGAGACCCCTTAAGAGTCTATTGTGACAGTCCATGAGTGACATTTGAGGGTCTGAACCATGGTGGAGGCTAAGTAGAAAGGGATGGATGTGAGAAATGTTGTCCAGGTAGCACCCACAAGAGAGACAAGTTAAGAATGACTCTAAGGTTATCAACCTGGATGACTGGGAGGACGGTAGTGGCCACTGAATAGGCATGTTTTGAGGAAGGACAAATTTGTGGGAAACAAATAATGAGTTTCTTTTTGATCATGTTAAATTTGAGATGCTTATGGAACATCCAGGTGGAGGTGTCCAGCCATAAATCGGTAACGAACTTCAGGATAGAAGTTAGAACTCTCTCTCTCTCTCTCTCTCTCTCTCTCTCTCTCTCTCTCTCTCTCTCTCTCCCCCCCTCTCCCCCCCTCTCTCCCCCGCCCTCCCTCCCACCCTCCCTCTCTCCGTATTTCTATGCCTATAGAAACTGATGAAAATCATCCAGGAGTAAGTAGAGAGAAGAATAGAAGGTCCAGGGCAAAGCCTTGGAGGACATGGACATTTATTGGCAGGAGAATGACGATAATCCAGCAAAGGAGACTGAGGGCAGAATGGAGGAACACCAAGGGAGAGAAATGTCATGGGGGAGAGGGGACAGCCAACAATTTCCAAGTCTCAGAGAGCTGAAGTGACTTAAATCACAGATTTAGAGCTAGAAGAGACCTAGCAATAATTTAGTCGGCCCCCACCCCGTCCCCCAAGCCTCCATTTTACAGGTACAGAATCTGAGGCCCAGTCAGGTTAAGTCACATAGATAGTAAATAGAACAGCTGGGATTCATGTTCATATGACCTGACCCCAAACTCAACAATCTTTTGATAAATTTTGGAAAGAAAGGGCATTAAAGCAAGGTGTTCCTTAGGGCAGAATCTGAACTGAACTCATACATCCACTTAATATGTTTTTTCTACTAGAAGGACCATTTCTATGGAGTGTTGCAAGAGACACAATTCTTGCTGAGAGTTTTCCTTTGCCCAGATTGGCTGTAGAGGTAGCCAAGCCGTCTGACTCCAAATCCAACCTTTCCTTCTACTGAACCACTCTATTCTGGAGCTATTAAAGGGCACAGGACAATCCGTTAATCTATCAACACAAATTTATTAAGTACCTACTATGCGCCAAGCATTGGGAATAAAAATACAAAAATCAAGCAGTCTTTACCCTCAAAGACTTCAGAGGCTATAAGAGAGTACAGTGGAATGAACACTGACTTTGGACTTGGAAGACCTGGGTTCAAATACCATTGGATATGTTCTATCTGTATTACACTGGGCAAGTCACATAATTTCCTTGAGCCTCAATTTCCTTAACACTGAAATGATGGGGTTGGACCAGATGGCTTCCCGGGATTCTTTCCAGGTCTACATCTGAGGGAATCAGAAGAGTGCCATGGAGGATGGAGCAGGTGTCTGGGTATTGCCATCCTCCCTTTATGGGTATGGAGACCGATGCTCAGAGAAGTGAAGGACAAACATACAGATATTCTGACTCCCCATCCTTTTGTCCCCAACTCACCAAAACCTATTCCTTCTCGACGCCTGTGTCTCATTCCCCAGTTCTCTCCCTGGCCTCAGCCTCAAATCTGTCCCCAGAGAACTGGACATAAAGATTTTCTGAGTAGAATCAAGTGCCTCTCCTATGCTCCTCGTCTTGTCCTGGCCCCACAGTGAGCAGCTTATCAGGTGTGACTTTAAGTAGTAAATGAATAGCATGGAAGTCAGGACCAACCTAATTATTGAATGCGCTTGTGTTAATAGGTGCCTTTCAGTCCATGTAGGGAGCTAATATGCTCCAAATAAAAAGAGAAGAAAAGCCATTATCTTGAAATGTCTGGGCTCTTACTTGGGCAGAGCAACATAAAGTCATTATGTTTAATTATGGGCTATCACCCCGGAATCCCAACCCCAATAATTATGTTCAATGACGGGTGCGAACATCTTGCCTTCTCTCAGGCAAGGTAGTTAAAGCTGTCACAGAGAGTGCTACTTGTTTTTGTGCCTTTCTGCCTTTCTCCCTATTTGCCCTTCTTCAAGTGCTCCCTAACTAGTCACCCCTCCCACCCCCCGCCCCGCAAGACACACATGAGCAAGTTCTGGCTTCACCTCTCAGTGACTCTATTATTACAATTCTGTCTCCTTTTATTTAGGAAGAAAAATCACCAGTACCCTTTGAAGTTCTATTACTAGTCGCCAGAGCTTTTCCCAATTCACTGCCTGGCCCTCTCTTGAAACTAGTTACTCTCAGGGGAAAGTCGGATTTAGGCGAGCTAATGTTGGAGAGGTGGGGTAGGAGATATTGGAAGAGTGAGGGCAGAAATGGGATCAGAAAGGACATTAGACCCACAGCTTCACCCTGAAGGGAAATTGCTATCCCTTTCTATTCTGCCCTACCCAAGACCTAGTAATAAAAGAAAGCTAGGGGCTCAAAGGGCAGCTCAGGGGCAGCTAGGTGGAGCAGTGGATAGAGTGCTAGGCCTGGAGTCAGGAAGACCTCTTCCTGTGTTCAAATTTGGCCTCAGACACTTACTGGCTGTATGACCTTGGGCAAGTCACTTAACCCTGTGTGCCTCAGTTTCCTCATCTGTCAAATGAGCTGGAGAAGGAAATGGAAAACCACTTCAGTATCTTTGCCAAGAAAACCCCAAATGGAGTCATGAAGAATCAGACACGACTGAACAACAACAACGAAGAGGCTTGAGGTTTGAGGAGGCGACATTCCTTATCTCCTTTAGAATCTCTCCCAGAGTCCCCTTGAATTTCGAGTTCAGATAGAATAGCTTTCTTAATACTCACCTGGCTCTGTTGCTAGCTACCTGTGTGACCTTGGGCAAGCAAAGGCCTCACTTGGCTCATCTCTAAGATGTGGGGATTGGACCTAAGATTCCTTCCCGGCCCTATATGATCCTATGAGTATCACTTAGGAATTGGGGATAATAAGTTCCTCTTAAATGGAGAGAAATCACTAAGGCTCAGAGGGAGATAGAGACAGAGACTGTCATAGAATCACAGGACTTAGAATTTAATAGACTCCAACTCCCTCATCTTTTAGAAGAAAGTTTTATTGACTCTCTTTTTACACTGAATTATTTTTTAAAAAAAATAATGATATTTTTTCCAATTACACATAAAGACAATTTGCATTTTTTGAAAGATTTTGAATTCCAAATTCTTCTCCCTCCTTCCTCCCCAAGACAGCAAGTAATCTCATATAAGTTATACATGTTACACTGAAATTATTTCCCAACATGTTCCCCTATGTGATTGAATCTTCCCCCATGTGATGCTTTGTGTGCATACACCAGGTGACATTTGTGGCACTGCACTTATAAGCTGGCCAAATTACCTAACATGCTGCCTTCTTAAACTTCCAGAAAAGTCATATATTATATTCATTATGGAAGTAGTTGTGTACTAGTAAGCACTTAAGCCAGCCCCCCGGTGGCTTTGTCACAGTCTTTCTGGTGTATGTACAGAAGAGCTTCTCACAAGGCTGCAGAATCTCCTCCGGACACTAGAGGATGCTCACCTTGCAAATACCCAGGCTGCCCAATCCTGCCACCAGCAGCAGTGCCGAATTTAAAACATGGCCATGGCAAGGGTGAGCACATCCCCCTGACCTTTGTTTCTTTGTATTTATTCTCTCCTGATTTAAGGTGAATGAATATTTCAACATGAAAGTTTCCAGGCAATTTTGTGAGTTTGAGAGATCCAGAGGTCCCATCACCTCTTTAGAACAAAATGGTGGTGGTAGCAATGGCAACCAAAATGGTAGTAATGGATAGAAATGGAAAATACTGCAGCAGGAGCAGATAACCACTTCAAAGAAGACAACTCCAAGGAGTGAGACCCCTCAAGAAGTTCTGCTTACACCTCCAGAGAAAGAACTGATGTAGTATGAATGCACATCGAAGCATACATTTTAAACCTTCCTTTATTTCTCTTGTCCCTTTTTTCTTTTGATCTGTGTTTTCTTTCACAACATGACTAATATGGGAATATATTTTGCATGACTACACACGTATAACCTATATCGAATTGCTTGCCTTCTCAGGAAGGGGGGAGGGGAAGAAAGGAGGAAGATAATTCAGAAATTCAAATTTTTTATTCAAAATTCAAATTTTTAAAAAATGAATGTTAAAGTGGTTTTATATGTAATTGGAAAAATTAAAATATTTGAAAATTGAAATTAGAAAAATTAAACAAAATGACAAAAGAGAGACAAAAGAGAAGCATGAGCTCTCAGAGCTCATCTGGTAGCTATACCTAAGGGGAATTTGGTGAGGAATACACGAAGGGAGAAAAAAAATCTCTCGGTGCCAAGAATTGTGAAGTACCCTTTTGGCCCACATGTTCTCTACATGTGTATCTTTCTACCTTTGTACCTTGATATTGGTCCCACCATCCTTGGCCATTTTGTGTGTGCAGTGGAAGAATGCACTTTCAGTTCAAGGTTAATGTTTGACACCAATTATTTTTGCTGTACCTTTTCAGTAAATCCTTTTTGTAAAATTTAGAGGAGTCAACTGGTTGACTATTGCTGGGGAAACACACTGATGGAGGCTTGTGAGCAGCAATGCTAGAACTACAGACCCTGAGAAAGAGTACGAGTCCCTCTCTGGAGACCCCCAACATATGAGTGCGAATGCCCAGTAGATAGAGTGACTCCAGAGGGGTGTTACTCATATTTAATTCTGTTTGATCCTCGGCACAATTATCTGAAGTTGGTAGCTTATAGTTACTTCACTCCTTTGGGTACCTACCTAAGCAAATCTGGCTTCAGTCTACCTCCCCAAATGAATTGAGTACTCTTGTCCTTCATGCCCTCCATGTTTTAACCAAACTGGCTACTTTACTGCTCTCAGAAAAGGATATTTTCTTTTCTTTCTCTATAACTTTGGCACTTGTGCCTCAAAGAATCATTCCTTCAAAGTGCCACCTCCTCCAAAGGCCAAGCCTGATTGCTCCAGTTGCTAATGCCCCACCCTGACAAAGTGTTTTTTATCTAATTTAAATATATTTTGTATTTACTTTTCTGTGTGCATGTTGTTTCCCTCCCTCCAATAAAAGGTCGGCTCCTTGAGGACAAGACAATCACGATGCTTGGCACGTTGTAGGTCGTGCCTGATACAAATGCTTGTCAAGTGGATGAATGGGTAAGTCTGATGAGATAATGTCTGTAAAGCACTTTGTAAACTGAAAGCTCTCCATAAATATAGATTTTTATTATTATCATTCCCTGGGTCCCTCCCAAACTCTTTTTGTCTTGAAGTCTACCTCCAAACAGGCTTCCACAGAAAAAAAAGTCTTCTTTTCATTAGCATTCTGACCACTCCAACAAAAAGATCAACAGCAAGTTATTGCAAAAGATAGTTTGGAATAGTTTAAGATTGCTGGCTCTGGGGCAGCTAGGTGGCACAGTGGATAGAGCATCAGGAGGGCCTGAGTCCAAATGTGGCCTTAGACATTTACTAGCTGTATGACCCTGGGCAAGTCACTTAACCCCGTTTGCCTCTTTCCTCATCTGGAAAATGAGCTGGAGAAGGAAATGGCAAACCACTCCAGCATCTTTGCCAAGAAAACCCCAAATGGGGTCAGAAAGAGTCAGACACAACTGAAACAACTCAAAACAATAATCCCATTTGATGGATGGCTTCTCTGACTTTTGGGGGAAAAAAAAATTAGTTTAGCCTCCATGGCACAGGTATTACTCCTGTCTGAATGGGTAAATTACTTAACCTCTAAGCACCTCAGTTTCCACAGCTATAAAATCGAAATAATACTTGTACTAATTATCTTACAGTGTTGTGAGGAAAAAGCTGTATAAATGTTAAATTGACATATAAATGTGAGTTCTTAATATCTTCTTTGGGAAAGATACAAGAACAAGCGATAAGGTTCTTGTCACCCTCTCCACCAAGGGCACCATAACAGTCGTCCAGGAGTGGGGCTCTCCCAGAATACCCAGTTTCCATATGTGGCTGCTCCTTTTGGGCCAAGGAAGGGATGGCTTGCCCTCTCCCATTTGATTTTAATTGTTCCATAGACCGTCAGGGAGAATGGTGTCCAAGTTGGCTTCTTAAACTCCCTCCTTGCCTTTGTCCTCCTTTCCTCTTCTCATAAATGTCAGAACCTCCTTCCATGATCTCATCAGCCACTCTAAAGACAGGTCCACTTTTTACTTCCCTCTTTCCCAAAGCTTTGGAAACAGAGGATTTCTGGGTCTGCCTAGTCAGGACTGAGGTCACAAGTAGACTTCATTTTCTTCATTTTTTCCAGGCCTGAATTGTAGGGAGGAAGTGGAGGAATTTGAAGGAAAAGAAGGGGAAAGACTTTTATTCCAGCCCAGGGACCATTCTTACATGGGTTAATAATAAAAGCTCATACTTTAAGTGTCATTTAAAAGCCCTTTCCTACGAACAACCTTAGGGGTAAGTCGTCTTACCATTATCTTTTAGAGATGTGGAAAGAGAGGTAGTAAGGAGGAAGAAGAAGACACAGGTTTGGAGGTGGAAGACCTGGTGTAACATCCTGTCTCTGCCTCTTAATACCCATGTGACCTTGGACAAACCACTTAACTCACTGGGCCTCCAGATCTGTAACTATAAGGATGGGATGGGAATAGATAACTTTGATGATCCTTTCAACTCCTGCCCTAGGGCCCTGGGCTTCTGAGTGAGGAGACCTTGGCCATATTCCTACCATGCCACTCCACCACCACCTCACTATGTTTTTCACCTCTAGTTCTGGGATCAATAGTTGAAACAACACTGTGCAAAGGAAATGTCAATAAGCTGTTC
Organism: Phalanger gymnotis; assembly: GCA_028646595.1. Lineage (NCBI taxonomy): Eukaryota > Metazoa > Chordata > Mammalia > Diprotodontia > Phalangeridae > Phalanger > Phalanger gymnotis. Next base: position 51,674,475 of record CM053627.1, read on the forward strand.
TATGATTCCACCCACCACCCAAATAATCCATTCCTGGATACCACTTCCCTATATGTGTTATCTTCCCCTATTAGGATATAAGCTTGTTGAGGGCAGGCACTGTCTTTCTTTTTGTATTTATATCCCCATTGCTTAGTAGAATGTCTGGTAATAGTGATTTGTAAATGCTTTTTCATCTATCCAATCAAGCTACAATCCCGGGACCCTATGGCAGATAATTTGTGGAAGTATTGTTATCTACCTTCTAGAGATGAATAAACGGAGAAAGCAAAGAGTGCTGAACTCTGAGTTACAGGACCAGAATCTGAATCCCAGCTTTGTTACCACCTGTGTGACTTTGGACAAATAACTCCATCTCTCTGATGCTTAGATTCCTCTTCAGTAAAATGAGGGAATTGGGCTAAACAATCTCTAGTTATCTTCCCATTCTAGATACACCTCTCTATTTATTTATCTATCTACCTATCCACCCATCCACCATCTATCCATCTCTCTCCCCACCCATCCACCTATCCACCTATATATCTATCATCTATCTATCTATCTATCTAGCCACCCACCCATCTATCTCTATATATCCATCCATCTAACCATCTATCACTCAAACTGTCTCTAGTGGAAGGGACAATAGATCAGTAACCCCAGTGGGGATTTAAAAAGAGAAAGGAAGAAGTGTATCACCTCTCTCTGTGTGTCTCTCTCTCCATTGCTTCTCTCCCCTTCCTTCTTGCTTCTCTTTTCTCTTTCTTCTATGAAAATTCCAGAGGAAGATACCTGAGAAACATGCTGAGGCCCCACCACAGGAGATACCAACCAAGGACCCTCCAATGGTGGGCCTGTGAGATATGCACCAGGCCTATAAGATCACTGAAGTAGCAGTCATTCCAGGTCCAGCAATTGCCAGCACTCTTTTCCAAATATTCTACACTCTATCGATACATCTTTTGTGCACATCTAGGAAATACCAGACCCAAAGGAACAGGTGGAGGGAGAAGGAATTTCAGAACTCACTAGAAGGTGTAGGTTGACTATCGTTTGGGAGACTGAAAGCCTTTGATTCTATTTTCTGTGTAAGAGAGATCATTTAGTTCATATGTAAATGAGTAATGCTTTCAGGTCATAAAACAGATTAAAATCATATAGGAGTGGGGACACAAACCAAGCTAGTTATGCATTATGATGAGATTAAATCATATCCTTAGACAAGAGCCCTGAAAAATACCAGGAAAAGCAAGGCTGGCAAAAACTGGTATTTCACATAAGTGGCAGTGAATAAGGTGGCACAGCTTTAGCTTTTAGTGCAATCCAGTGGTTTGATCAGATACAGCAAGCCACCAGGCTGTATCATTGGCACATGCCTAGTTACTGAACTGGGCAACTCAAGTCTAGAACCCAGGACCTGGTAGCTTATCCAGATAGATAACCCTGAACTCTGCCTCCTAGTACTAATAGATGAAACTAGTCCTGCTGTTGTCAGACAGAAGCAAATCACTTCAATATCCCTTTCTCCATACCTTAATTCCTATTCTCCTAAGGAGTGATGTATGAAACTCCAGGCTGACTGCATGGAAGGACTGTGTATACATGTCTCTGACTAACCCTCAGGCATGGTGAGTATTACAAAGATAAGGAGGGAAAAGAAAGTCAGTATTGTGAAAGATGACCTAGCATGTAATCTGGGCAAATGGGTGAAATAGTAAGGCTTGTCCAAATCTTTTTCTGTTCCCAAGTTTCCTCATCTGTAATAAGGGGATTATAACATTTGCTTTACCTCCCGCACAAAGTTATTGTGAAAAAAAGAGCCATTCCAGAAAAACCTGGAAAGACTTACACAAACTGATGCAAAATGAAGTGAGCAGAACCACGAGAACATTGTACACAGTCACAGCAACATTGTACAATGATCAGCTATGAGCTATTCTCAGCAATACAGTGATCCAAGACAATTCCAAAGGACTAATTATGAAAAATGCTCTCCATCTCCAGAGGAATAACTAATGGAGTCTGAATGCAGATCAAAGTATGCTATTTTCCACTTTATTTTTTAATGTTTTTTTCCCCTTTTGGTCTGTTTCTTCTTTCACAACATGGCTAATATGGAATTTTTTTACATGATTACACATATATAGCCTATATTAAATAGCTTATTGTCTCAGGGAGAAGGCAGGTGAGGGAGGGAGAAAATTTGAAACTCAAGTTTTTTTTTTAAATGAGTGTTAAAAATTGTCTCTATGTGTAATTGGGAAAAAAAATACTATTTTTAAAAAAGAAAAAAAGAGAACCCTATGTTAATGTGAGCTACTATTATTATTCATTTACAAAACTCTTAGGATGCTTTCCAAAATCCCTTTAAGATCTAATATTCCAATTTAATGTGTATAAGCCACTCCAGTCTGTTCAGGACTCAAGTCAAACCTTGAAGAGTCTACATAAACATCAAAAAGTAAATTCCAACAATACCTTCAATGAATGGTGTCTAGCCTCGATTTAAAGACCACTAGTGAAGAGGAGCCTACCATCTCTTGGTACAGCCCATTCCGCTCTTGGATACCTCTAATAATTAACAATAACTGATAGTTCTTTAAAATGGTCATGGTAATGATAGTGGAAGGTGATGGGAGTGTGGGCATTACTTTTTTTTAAATTTTTTATTAAGATTTTTTATTTTTAGTTTACAACACTCAGTTCCACAAGTTTTTGAGTTTCAGATTTTCTTCCCCTCCTCCTTTCCCCCCTCCTTCCCAAGACAGCATGGAGTCCTATATATGTTCTACATATATCTTCGCATTAAACTTATTTACACAATAGTCAAGTTGTAAAGAAGAATTATGACCAATGGAATGAATCATGAGAAAGAAGAAACAAAACCCCCCAAAAAAGAGAGAAAAAAAGGGAGCAAATAGTTTGCCTCAGTCTGCATTAGACTCCATAGTTCTTTCTCTGGATGTAGATAGCTCTTTCCATCATGAGTCCTTTGGAGCCGTGTTTGAACCTTGTATTGCTGAGAAGAGCCAAGTCTATCAAAGTTAGTCATCACAGAAGCAATATGACCGTGGTTGTGTACAATGTTCTCCTGGTTCTACTCTGCTCACTCAGCATCATATCATGTAGGTCTTTCCAGGTTATTATGAAGTCCATATCTTCTCCATTTCTTATAGCACAATAGTATTCCATTACATTCAGATACCACAACTTGTTTAGCCATTCCCCTTGATTTCCAATTCTTTGCTACCACAAAAAGAGCTGCTATAAGTATTTTTGTACATACAGGTTCCTTTCCCACTCATGTGATCTCTTTGGGATATAGCCCTAGAAGTGGCATTGCTGGGTCAAAGGGTATGCACATTTTTGTAGCCCTTTGGGCATAGTTCCAAATTGCTCTCCAAAATGGCTGGATCAGTTCACAACTTCACCAACAATGTAACAGTGTTCCAATTTTCCCACATCCTCTCCAACATTTATCATTTTCCTGTTTTGTCATGTTAAACAATCTGACAGATGTAGAACCTACAAGATGTTTTGATTTGCATTTCTCTAATCAGTAGTGATTTAGAGCATTTTTTTCATGTACCTATAGATATCTTTAATTTCTTCCTCTGAAAACTGCCTATTCACATCCTTTGACCATTTCTCAATTGGGGAATGACTTGTATTCCTACAAATTTGGCTCAGTTCCCTGTATATTTTATATATGAGGCCTTTATCAGAGGCACTGGTTATAAAGATTTTCTCCCAGTTTTCTGCTTCCCTCCTAATTTTTGTTGCATTGGCTTTGTTTATACAAAACCTTTTCAATTTAACATAATCGAAATTATCCATTTTGCGTTTTGTAATGATCTCTATCTCTTGTTGGATCATGAATTCTTCCCTTTCTCATAAACCTGACAGGTAAACTATTCCTTGCTCTCCCAAATTGTTTATAGAATCAGCCTTTATTCCTAAATCGTGAACCCATTTTGACTTTATTTTGGTATACAGTGTAAGATATTGGTCTATGCCCAATTAGTTTCTGCCCCACCATTTTCCAATTTTCCCAGCAGTTTTTGTGAAATAGTGAATTCTTAGCCCACAAGCTGGATTCTTTGAGTTTATCAAAGAGTAGATTGCTGTAGTCATTGACTACTGCGACTTGTGTATCTAACCTATTCCACTGATCCACTGTGTTAGTAAGCAAAATGGGCTCCTTAGCACTTAGTTCAACAAGTGCCCTTGAAGAGTTTGGCTTTTGTTTTTGTTGAGTAATTCAGTGTACTTCATTGAGTCTTACTAAGTGCTAAGCCCCAGGCCCAAACCCCTATTAGGTATAAAACCCATGTGGGTGTGGATTGGCAACTAAGGTGGGGCCCAAGGTGGGGCTAACTTCAGGGAGGGCCTAGTTTACATGTCTGGGACAGCAGAGGCTCTTAGACCACATGGGTTTAAGTGGATCTTTGTGCCGATTTTAG
>CM053627.1:51679019-51712435 GCA_028646595.1 Phalanger gymnotis
GGCCTCCTCTTCCTTGGAGCTCTTTGCCAAAATAGTGGTGGCGCGAGTGACTCTGGGCCAGCCCTTGTTCTGAGCTCCCGAGCTGAACCTAGATGTTGGTAACTATGAATTGTATTGGGTCTGTCTGTTGATGTTTGTAATTTGTTTGTATTTTGTTCTGAAGTTCAGTGTGCTGGCTTTTTTCCCCTGAGCTAAGTGAATGATATTTGTATGCTGAATTAAAGTAAGCTTGCCAATCCTTTAACCTTGCTTTCCTTATTAAGGCAGATCAAAAGAACCTGTGCTTTGGTGGGTGCTGGCAGCTTTCTGGGTGCTGGTTGTTGGTGGATCTTGCTCCCCCACAGAAGCTGCTAGCCGGATTGTGGAAACATCCACCACTCTGTTTCTTAGCCAGTACCAAGTATTTTGATGGCTGCTGCTTTATAGTACAGTTTAATATCTGGTATGACTAGGCTACCTTCCCTAGCATTTCTTTTTATTAATTCTTGAGGTTTCCTTTTTAAAGAGAAATTCAGCTGAGATAAAGTTATACAGCTATTATTTCAGGCATCTGTTAGTGGGTGGATTTGAGGGGAGTGAGGTTGGGACTAAAGGCTAATAAATAAAGAGATCTTTGCTTGGACACTAGAAATCACACTGCAATTAATGGTTGTCTATGTAAAAGACTGACCTTAGTGGTTTGGACTTCCTTTCTCCCACTCCTCTCCTTCTCCGTGTGCTGGTTGGGAACTGTCTCCAGTACTAAAAGGTAGCTGGGTAGTACAAAACCAAAGCAAATTGGTATAAAAACCACCTAGGCATGGTGCCCATATACCATCCATCCAACATCAGATAAATTAGACTTGATGCTTCTGGTCTTGAGCTGCCAGGAGAGGGAGACAAGAAAAAAGGAATCTGAGACCTAGATAGGCTTTTGACCAGAGAGGGAAGAGGACCAAAGGAGAGTTATGTCACCCTTTCCTTAAGTTTTGGCTTGGGTCATGAGATAGGGGCTCAGAAAGTGAAGCCATTTGAAAATACAAAATGTGACTGTAGTGGAATGAGGACTGGTATATGAGTCAGGTAACTCAGCACTTACCAGGTGTGTGAAGTCTTGAGTTATAAAATGAGGAGTTGGACTGGATGATCTCTAACTTCCAAGCTCTAACATTCTGTAATTCTTTATGATACATCTTCCTTTTCCAGAGCGCCAGGACCTAATTCCATCTCAGAAGTGTTGCCCTCCTGCCCACCTGAGGTTATGCTGAAATGGGACTGCAAAGCAATAGGAATGGGAACTTAAAGAGATTAAGTAAATTCTACCCTTCATTCTACCCTCTTCAAATATCATCGTTCTGAACCTTGATAAATCTCTATATTTGGACCAAAGTGGCAGGCTCAATGTATTTTCTATAGACACAATTCCTTTCTAGGTTTAGAGACTAGTGAAGCAGGAGAAGAGTGGTGAGGGTGGTAAGGTATGGTGGATAATGGTGAAGGATGAGAGGACAAAGTTATCTGTCTGGTTAGATGGTACTCCTGCAGTCCCAGGGTACCTTTTTTTGGTTCTAATTTATGTAGAGAGGGCGGCATAGTGTAATGAAAAGAACACTGGATTTGGGGCACAAAGACATACATTAGAACCTTGACTCTGCTACTAACTACCTGTGTGATGGCAAGCAAATAAATTCTTTTCTAGAGACCTCAGTTTCTTCATTTGTAAAAATGGAAGTATCTGTAAGAGTTCTTTCAGCATCAATGGAATAGATTGGGTACACAGTACATAGTAGGTAATGATCATAGTAATCTGATCCACAGAGGTCTCAGCTTTTGGGACAAGGACTCACTATTTGACAAAAACTGCTGAGAAAACTGGAAAGCAGTTTGGCAGAAACTAGGTGTAGACCAACATCTTACACTGTATACCAAGATAAGGTCAAAATGGGTACATGATTTAGACATAAAGGGCAATACCATAAGTAAATTAGAGGAGCATGGAATAATTTATCTGTCAGATCTATGGATAAGGTAAGAATTTATGGCCAAACAACAGAGAGCATTACAGGATGTAAACTGAATAATTTTGATTACATGAAATTAAAAAGTTTTTGCACAAACAAAACCAATGTAGCCAAGATTATAAGAAAACTGGGGAAAAACCGTTTTTACAGCAAGTTTCTCTGATAAAGACCTCATTTCTCAAATATAAAGAACTGAGTCAAATTTATAAGTGAAATATGTATGAGTCATTCCCCAGTTGATAAATGGCCAAAGGATATGAACAGGCAGTTTTCAGATGAAAAAGATCTAAGCTATATGTAGTCTTAAGAAAAAAATGCCCTAAATAACTATTGATTAGAGAAATGCAAATGAAAACTATTCTACCTCATACCTATCAGATTGGCTAATAATGAAAGAAAAGGAAAATGATAAATAACGCACTGTTGGTAGAGTTGTGAATTAATCCAACCCATTCTGGAGAACAATTTAGGACTAATCCCAAAGGGCTATAAAATTGCATATACCCTTTGATCCAGCAATACCACTGCTAGGTCTGTATCCCAAAGAGATTTATTTTTTTTTTTTTTGCAGGGGGGAAGGCAGGGCAAGTGGGGTTAAGTGACTTGCCCAAGGTCACACAGCTAGTACGTGTCAAGTGTCTGAGGCCACATTTGAACTCAGGTCCTTCCGACTCCAGGGCCAGTGCTCTACTCACTGTGCCACCTAGCTGCCCCCCCCCAAAGAGATTTTAAAAAGGAAAAAGAACTTACATGTACAAAAATATTTATAGCAGCATTTTTGTGGTGGCAAAGAATTAGAAATTGAAGGGATGCCCATTAATTGGGGAATGGCTAAACAAGTTGTGGCATATGATTGTGATGGAATACTATTGTGTAATAAGAAATGATGAGCAGGATGCCCTCAGAAAAACCTGGAAAGACTTACAAGAAATGATGCAATTTAAGTGAGCAGAACCAGGAGAACATTGTACACAATAACAGAAATATCGTGTGATGAGCACCTGTAAACGACTTAGCTTTTCTCTGAAATACAAAGATCCTCCAGAGAAAGAACAGATGGAGTTTGAATGTAGATTGAGGCACACTATTTTTTTAACTTTATTTTTTTGTGGGTTTTTTTGTCTTTTTTCTTTCACAACATAACTAATATGGAATTTTTTTGCAAGAATGATCACGTATAACCTATTTCAAAGTGCTTGCTATCTCAGGGAGGGGGAGGGGAAGCAGCAGGGAAAGAATTTGCAATTCGAAATTTTTTAAAAATCAAATATTTAAAGATTGTTTGTACATGTAATTGGAAAAAAATTTGAAGAGTTCTTTCAGTTCCTGGGGTCCTATAATCCCAGAATTCAATAAAGAATAGGCGGCTTGGGGGGAAGGGCAGACTTTAGAAAAGTCAGAACCCAGGCTCCAGCGGTTTCACTTACAGACTGCATTCATAGCCACTACCCATCACTCTTCATTTTCTCTCACATTTTCTGCTAATCAATAAACAATGATCACAGCTCTTTGGAAATGATTTGTAGCTTTGCTAACCATGTAAGGGAAAACATCATGACTTTATGCCTGAGTTTTTCTTCCCAAAGCCTCCACCTGGGTGTGGAGCCTCTGACAGGGCAGCGGTCTTAGCATTTACCCAACACGCCCTTTCTCTCTGTCTCCTTCACCTTTTCCTCTTGCTATCACTTTGCAGGGGCTCAAATGCTTCAAAAATGCTTTCAGTTGAACAACAGAGGCTTCAGAAAACTTAAAGTTTGCAGATCTGGCTTCCTATGGCCCATTGAACCCTGTCTGCACTTCATGAAACTTCACCTTGTTCTCCTTTAGTCCAATACAAATCTTCCCTTTTAGACTTCATATAGACTTTATCTTGTACTATCATACATGCTATTATATATTATAGGTATAGCCACCAGGGCATCCTTACTCGCACACTGAAAAACTGCTCTAGGCTCAATGGTGCTAAAGCATCTACTCAAAGCCATAGTTCATGAGTTCCTACTTCATGTGTTTGGATTTTGTTTGTTTGTTTCTTACCAGTAAGTCAGAAGACACAACCAGAAGTAAAGGGAAATTAAATAATGTAATAAGAGAAGTAGAAATAGGAGATTTTCCTGGTAAACCTGGGATACACTCTATCAAAGATATACAAACCATCATGAAGAGCTGACCTGCCCAGAGGATTGGTGAAGGGGCATAAACACCTCTAAGGAATGGGTGTGGCCAAGGCCCATTCATGAAGAGGCAAGTCCTACATCCTAGCCTTCTTCTTGTGGGGTCAGGCTGCTGCTCAGGCTGGGGTCCCTCCCTACGGGCCTCAAAAGCCTCATAATGTCTACTAGACCTAAGGGTGTGGCACATAGTTTCCGCTAAGGATCACTCCCTCTTTTCTTGGTTGCAGCTGCAGGGCATTCAGCCGGTCTTGTTGTGAAGTGTCTACACTAACCCTGTCCCTACTGAATTTCATTCTGGTACTAGCTTCTGGGTTAGGGTACCTCCTGGCCTCATTGCCCTCTACCTGTGGCTGGAAGCTGGAAAGCTTTCCCTTTGAAAAAAGGTTGGTGACAACTGACCAAGGTTATAAGCCACCACATTCAAAACCATAGTTCCCCTAGGCTAAGATTAAGGCCGATTAAAAAAAAAAACATTTTCTATATCTGATACTGAATCCCCATCCTTAGTTACAGACATCTAAATATTAGAACTAAAAATTTCCAATGGGGCAACGAGGTGGAGCGTCCACACCAACGAGGTGTGGAACTCTATCTGCAACGGAGTGGACAGAGTTCAGTGCCTGGACTCAGGAAGTCCTATATTCATATTTGGCCTCAGACAGACACCAGCTATATGACCCTGGGCAAGTCACTTAATTCTGTTTGCCTCAGTTTCCTCATCTGTAAAATAAACTGGAGAAATGATACTGGATATTCTAGTATCTTTGCAAAGAAAACCCCAAACGGGATCACAAAGATTCATAAAGGACTGAACAATGAAAAACTCCCAAACAACTCTCATACAAATGAAAGGAAGGGGGAAAGGAAGAATAAAAACTCCTTAAGTAGAGCCCTATGGAGGTCTCTCCCCTTCAATTCCAAACTTGCACTTTTATTATGTATGTGTGGCCAGCAGCAAGCTTTAAAGTTTCCTACATAGTTATCTGGTCTTAGTCCCATATGTTTAGTGAGAGAAGGGATCCAGTCCCACCTCAACTTTTTATCTACTCCTCCCCTTCCCCCTCCAATACCTAGAGCAACGTTCTGCACACGGTTGGTACCTAATGTTTATTGAATGAATAATGAGTGAATGAAATTCCACAATAAAGCCAGATTCATCTGAGGAAAAACAAGGAGTTCCAGGTTCCAGTCAGGAACACTAGCAACTTCTGCTCCCCAAATGCTTCTGCATTATTCACAACACACGTCCATACTTTCTGTATGGGGCTGGCCTTCTGGAATCTCTTCCCGGAGCCATTAGCCTGCTCTCCACGCTTGACCTATGCTAAAATATGATAAAGCCAAAGCTCACTGATGATTTGGACTAAAGCCCTGGTGACTATTTAAACTGAAACGCATTAACAGCTCTGAATATTTCATGCCAGATACATTAGAACAGCCAGCATGATTTATTGAAGGTGATCACCCATCATGGGTATTAATATATTGTGCTGCACTGGGCCATCTGAGAAGAAATTAATTTCAAGTGACAACATGGGATGTTTTGGGTCTTGTAGACACTTGCCCTGGGAGTTGTGACTGACAGTGCCAGTTTGGGAGAGTGGGAAGGGACTGGGGGCGGAGTCATTGAAGTTAATTTTTTTTGAATGAATAAAATTAATGAGTTCCTGTTTCTGAGTCAGCTTCTCATGAGGGAGAGGGACTCGTCAGCAATTCCCCAAACTGGGTCCAATTTTTCTTTCTCTGCTTTGGGGGAAACACATTGTTATCTCATAACAACAACTAGATAGTATTAAGTTCCTTCAATAGTTTTGTGGCTCCATGATTTTGTCAATGTGATAATTTTTTTCCAATGACAAGACCAGAACCTATCTATGCCTTCTCATCGTGCGCCATTCTTGTCCATGGTTTCCCGTGAATCCTCCAGTTAACACACAGAAACGCTTTCTCTAAGAGTTTGTACCTAGTATATAAGACCAGAAGACCTGTCCAAAGTAGAGTATAGAAGTCTATTTGAACTGTTTTTGTCAGATTGCCACTGTATCAAAACTTTAAATTGCTATGTGTCTTGTATCTTGTGTGTCTTTGTGTGTTTACACAAACCAGATGCAATTCTATTTGATGCCTCTACTGCTCTAATGTGAACTTGTGATATAATTTTTCAGTCATTTTCAGTTGTGTTTGACTTTTTGTGACCCCATTTGGTGTTTTCTTGGCAAAGATACTAGAGTGGATTGCTATTTCCTTCTCTAGCTAATTTATAGATGAGAAAACTGAGGCAAACAAGGTTAAGTGACTTGCCTGGGGTCATGCAGCTAGAAAGTGTCTGAGGCCATATTTGAACTCAGAAAGGGTAGTCTTCCTGACCCCAGGCCCAGCACTCTATCCGCTGTGCCATCTAGATCCTCCTATGATATAATACTTGATACTTATGTATGTATATATGTGTGTGTGTACATGTGTATATATGTATGTATATACACATACACACACATACCCCCTCACACCTATTCATTGTTGGGTTGCCCCAGCCTAGAGCCAAGGGTCCTGAATGGCACCTAGGTATCTCTTTGGTTGCCAAAACAACAGCCATGCAGATACATATCTCAGAGTTCAAGAGTTCTGGGATGCCAAACTATTGTAATATTCCTGTACATATATAATTTGCCCAATAAACGGTCAATTTGGTCCATTAGCAAGATGACTATGTGGGAATGTCCCTTGGCTTAATCCTATGCCTGAAAGATCCTATCATCTCAAGTGAATGTATTTGACCCATAAAGTCAGCACACAGCTAAAGTAGACAAAATACCATGTACGGGTACCAGTGTAGCACTGTGTTAGAACTGAAGATTTCAAGGAACAGAAATAACTAAACAAGTTAGTTAATCATCAGTTTGTTTAATAACTTACAAATGATGTAGACGTCCTCAGTCAGAGAAGAAGGGTACAGGACTTGTACATTTCCTACCTCGCTGCCATCCTGAGTACCTGCTTTGATCTAATCTCAGACAGTAAAGATGCAGATATGCATGGCTAAATCCTGAGCAGCTGGTTCAGTTCATACTACTGAGCAGTTCTAGATGCCCCACAGATATTAGGGGTTTTATTTGAAGTGGGTAAAGGGAGCTGGATGCCCTCAGCTAGGGTAAGCAAACCCCAGCTATCTTTGAGTACTCAAATCATGAATAAATTAAATACCCCTAAATGCAAAAGTCTGTAGGATTCTTTTGGAATCAGGGCTGTACTCACAGATAACTATTGATCACAAACAAGCTGTGTCTATCTGTATATCCCACCTTGTTCTTTTGGTAAAGGGGCTGGTCATCATTCCACCCTTTGAGGAAAATCCATGAGCGCAACCTCTGGATCTAAAGGAATTCTACAAGTCCCACATGCTTGGGAAATGGAGATCCACTGAACATTTTTGAGCAGAGGAATGATGAAAGAATGATTTAGAAGATGATAACAGGAAGAATTAGATCATGGAGAAACTGGAAACTGGAAACAAGCAGATTAATAAAGAGAACATTATAATTTTCTAGGTAACTTTTTCTAAAATCGAGTGTAGTGCCTATTATCAACTTGATATCTGATGCATCCTTTATAACAATAATTCCTAACAGTGATATAGCACTTTATTGGTACAAAAGTTTCCCCTAGAGGTAAGGAGCGCCAATATATTCTCTCTAGTTTCATAGATCTAGAATTGGAAAGGAACTCTGAGGTCATCTAATCTAAATTCGTCATTTTACAGATGAGTGACCTGGGGCCCAGGGAAGATGGGACTTGGAGTCAGAAAGATATGTCTCTGTCATTCATTGGCTGCATGACCACAGACAAATCATTAAACATCTGAGACTCAGTTTCCCCATCTAGAAAGCGGGGATAATAATACCTATAGCATTGGGTTGTTGTAAGGCACAAATAAAGCAATATCTATAAATAGAAGTTGTTATTATCCTTCTCTGCAAAGGAAACTGCCTTCAGGTCAGTGCAAGCTTCCCTGAGACTGGGTAAGAATCTTTGGAAGCAATATAAGGAAGTGTCTTCTTCACTTGGTGAGGGTTGTAGGGGTGGGGGTTCAGAAGTTTGTGTAGGACCCAAGGGAGCCAGGTGGTCAAGCTCAGAAGTAAAGTTTAGCTTAGGTCCAGAGAGAAGGACCTGCCTCATCCTCCAAAGCAGGTTAGGAAGCAGGTTCTAGAAGGAGCCAAGCAATAAATGAGACTGAGCAGTACTGCCAACCAGGGGATAGGACCCTAAGTAACGTGGCATCTAACCCCAGATAGTGATAAGATAAAGAGCTGAAATTGGGAAGGGGACTGGATACCTGTAATCTGTACCAGTAAACCAATCTATGACTAGCTAGACTTAATTAATACTAACTTAATTAAATCTTATATTCACAAAACTTTTTTGTAATTTTTTACTGATGTCTTTTGTTTTCTACACCATTGTAGTTTCCCCCAAATCCCTCCCTCTTTCCTACCCCTTCCAAGGGAGCTTCCCACACAGTAAATATTTTTAATAATCAAATTTAATAATCGAAAAGAGAAAAAAATCAGCACATCCAATCAATGCATTGTGTGATAGATGATTAATTGGATCCTTATTTTATTTCGATCAGTATTGATCATTTTGCTATGATTCCATAGGGGTAGTGATTATATGGTCTGCGCATTAGGCCCCAGAATGGTTGCAGATTGCAAGTTTACTTGCTTAATCATAGGAAGCTAACTAGAGGCCCTCCACCCTTTTCCTTGTTACAATGACCAAGCCCAAGGTGGTGGAGGTGACTCAATTACATGGAAACTCCCCCGGTTATTTTTGTTGCCCCTCTGACCCTTGTCATCCCTCTATTGCCCAACATGGGCGATGAACAAAGAGCCTTGGTTGCTGGCCTGCAGCCTGCCTTTCTACCAGCCCAGGGGTCTGTGTATCACGACCCCCTGAAAGGTCAAGATAGGTCTATCAAGGTCTGTTCATTACCTGTTGGTCAATCAATGGGATTCTGTATTTTGTGTAGACCTTCCTGGAAGGTCAAGGGGCGAGGTCTATTAACCAATGAGATTCTGTATTTTTAGTTTACTTCATCTGTATTGCCTGGGTATCAAGCACTATAAAACTAAGGCCTGGAGGAAAGGGGCATCTCAGATCATGAGGAAGATCTGAGATCTACTTCATTAGAGAGGGCCATAAATCCTTTGATCAAGTGCCATTGTCTCAGGGCTCTGCCTCAGTGGGGTTTTTTGCACATTAATTAGATAATTTTGAAACCCCACAATTGAAAGGGTCTGAAAACATACAGTGCTTTACCAAATGCTTTGCATATATTATCTCATTCATCTATCTATATATATATATATAATGTATGTACATACGTAATCTCACTTACATACATTAAGTTATTATCTCACAGCATACAGTAGGCTCTGGATTTTGGTGAACTGGTCCTCAAAACAGCCATGTTATGTAGGTAGTACAGGTTTCCTATGACTTCATGGGCCAGAGACCCCCAAAGCTATCAGTTCATACCAACTGGGTCCAATCTTGGGAGTTAACTTAAGAGAGTTGGTTCTTTCTGGCTTTTTATGGTCCTGCTTGGATTGGCTTTGGGACAATATGTAACTATATCTTAGGTATAGCTTATGTCTGGGTTTCCACTGATGTAGATCAAAGGCGTTCTTAGCCCCTGTACAAATACTCAAAATAAAAATATGAGTATTACGTGTAAGACAGGCATTATTCAGAAGACATTATGCAGAAGACACAATGAACAGATACAAAAAACACTAAAGGATTCACAGGAGCTTATAAACATATACAGAAAACATACCAAGCATCCATAGTCAATAAACCTGACTTATAAGGCAATCATATTTTAGAACTATTAAAGATGTAACACCTCTAGCCATCATGCATGATCTGAATCACTCTTTATAAAATCAGTGGGTGGCAAAGACCAGATCCCTTGTTTCCTCAAGTCATGGATCTCCTGGACTGCTTCTCTAGCCTCAGGAGCTACGTGCATGATCCTCTTCATTCTCAAAGAAGCAAAGTTTGGGAAATCCATTTCTTTTGCTTAAAGGTCCTATTCTGAACTCTTAAACTTCAGGTGACCCACAAGGCAATCCCCACAGGGGCTATCCAGAAAATCTCCTTTCTCTATCCAAGAGACTAGATTCTGGGATCATGTTGCCTGAAGTGGGGGTATAGGAATATTGTCTATGAATTCCCTCTCTCGAGTCAAATAAGTAAATATATATCTACTCTTGTACTTTTGTAAGAACTCTATTATGCCCTGGCTTCTGCCATTTCCTCAGCTGAGGAAGTCCACTCTTAGAAACCCTCCTCTCAAGCCAAGTGGTCAAGAAGCTAGGGGCCAGCACATATAATTCCAATGAGCTTTTACCCCAATATAATGGCACCATTATCTTTTCTTGGTAGGAGGAGACTGCCTGTCTTTCACCTATTTTATCAAGAACACAGGGCTAGTCTGTCTCCTGAACAGGAAAAAAAGAAAAGGGTAAAGTGGTATGTTAGCTACCTTTTATAGGCCTTTACAAAGAAGCAGATCCTCATTGAGTCCATCCTCCTGAAGAAATCCAGACTATCAATAGCTCTAAATCACTAATAATGAGAGAAATGAACATTTAAAAAAACTCAGAGGCACCACATCACACCAAGGTGACAAAGGAAAATGACAAATGCTGGAGGGGTAGTTGGAGGCCATTTAGTCCAACCCCCTTCATTTTACAGATGTGGAAACTGAGGCCCAGATTGCTTAAATGAGGTATGAGGTAGTAAGCAGAAGAGCTGGGAATGGGGATGGGGTTTGAACACTGGTCCATTGGCTACAAATCCTGTTTTCTTTCTTACAGAGTCATATATGTATAAGTATGTGTATGTGTATGAGTTTTTATAAATATGTTTGTCTGAGAGTGTATGTGTACCTGAAAATATGTGTATCTGTTTGTGTATGTTTAAGATTCTCAAAGGCAAGGATAATGTCGTTTATATTTGTATTTCCCCCAGCTATTTACTTGCAAACACACTATCCTGCAAACACTCTAATATTTTAGTGAAGGCATCAGCAGACTACATCCAGAGGGCCAGTCCGTCTGCTGCCTGCTTGTGTTTGGCCTGGAGCCAAGAATTATTGTTGTTCAGTCATGTCTAATTCTTCGTGACCTTATTTCTTGGCAGAGATACCGGAGTAGCTTGCCATTTCCTCCTCCGGCTCATTTTCTAGATGAGGAAGCCGAGGCAAACAGGGTGAAGTGACTTGCCCAGGATCACACGCCTACTAAGTGTCTGGGACTGGATTTGAACTTATGAAGATGAGTCTTCCTGGTTGCAAAACCAGCTCTATCTTCTGTGTTGCGTAGCTGCTCCGCTTTGAAACCAGATGTGGCATATATAATCTATATGAGATTGTTTACTGTTTTAGGGAAGGGAGAGGTAAGGAAAGGAGGGGGAAATTTTTGAATTCAAAATTTTATAAAAATGAATGTTAAAAATTGTCTTTATATGTAATTGGAAAAAATAAAATACTATTAAAAAAACTAGATGTGGCAAAGTGCTTTACTATCTCACGGAGGGAGGAGAAAGAAGAAAGGAGAACATTTGGAACTCAAAATTTAAAAAAAGAAGGTTAAAAATTGTCTTACGTACAATTGGAGGAAAATAAAATATTATTCAAAAAGAAAACCAGATGAGGCAATTAATCAACACACAGTTATGAAGTGCTTACTGTGTGCCAGGCACACAAAGCAACTAAGTAGGTTGTTAACAAGTTGATTTAACATTCACAAATGAGCCAGAGAAAGATTTTTAAGCAGATAAGAGGAAAGAGGTTGGCAGGCTGAAATTAATCTAATGTTAAGCTGTTTGATGAGGAATCATCCCTGTAGAGCAGGAGATAAGGAAGCAGATTAAGGGAGCTCAGAGGACCTGGGGAAGGGCTGCCTTCCTGGGCCGCTGTATACAAAGACAGAGCTCTCTGTTTGCCGGCTCCAGAATGGCTGAGGGGATCAGTGGCCCATAGACGTATGTGGCCTGGGCACATCCCTCATCAGACCAGGGAAGTGAACAGCGTTCCCAAGTGTTCAGGATACAATCCCTTTCTCCTATATACAAATAAACAAAATGTACAAGATATACAAAAAGGAAACATACAAAATGTATATACAAAAAATGTATTTAGCATCGAGGAATTCCTTCCTGCTCTTTAGGATTACAGATTAAGAGCTGGAAGGGACCTCAGAGGTTATTGAATCCAATTTCGTTATTTTTTAAATGAGGAAACTGAAGCTTAGAAAAGTCAATCAGTCAATAAGTATTTATCAAGTGACTATTATGCTCCAGGTAGTGCACTAAATTCTGGGGATGCAAAAATAGGCAAAAGACAATCTCTGCCCTCGAGAAGCATGTCACAATTTAAGAGGAGAGACAAATATGCTTCAACAAGCTGCAGACCAGACAATGGGAAAGAACGAATAGAGGGAAGGCATTAGAATTAAGAGGACTTGGGAAGGGCTTCCTGTAGAAAATGGGGTTTTAGTTGGGACTTGAAGGAATCCAGAGGCATCAGGAGATGGAGATGGGGAAGGAGAGTGTTCTGGGCACAGAGGACTGCCGCCACATTCCCTCCACTAAAGTTACACTTTTATTCTCACTCTCCCACCAGCATACCTAACCCATTAGACGAGGCACCCTAGAAGGAGTCCCGGTCTGACGTGGGAGCCAGAAGACCAGGGAACGAGTCCCAGCTCTGACATTTACCAGCCGAGTGACCCTGGACAAGTCCTGGGATTGAGAAATGGAAAAGTCTTTAGAGTTCTGCTAAGCTGAGCTCCTTATCTTACAGCTGGGGAAATGGAGGCTTGGAGAGGTTAATTGATTTATCAAAGGTCACACAAGTAATAAGTAGCAGAGGATGATAAGTCTAGAGGAGGAAGGAACTTCAGAGGCCATTTTATAGATGAGGAAACTAAGCAGAGAGGTTAAGTGAATTGTTGACTGTCACATATATTCAAGTCATCAAAGGCAAGATTTGAACCTAAAGTTCAACAGTGGCTTATTCCACAGCCACTGCTCTCTCTACTGAACCATCCTATCTAGAGCAATGATTTTAATTACCTATACTTTCTGAACCACAAGTTCTTCTTCTGTAAAATGGGAATACCGCTTTACAATAATAGTAGTACTACTTACTTCACAAGGAAAACACCTGGTAGGCCTCAAAGAGCTGTTGTTGATTGTCCTTCATTTTCAGAGGGGACCAGTGACATTCTAGGTGATGTCTTGACTCGTGTGTGATTTGGATTTAAGTGAGGCAGAGTTGTGCAAAATCATCTGCTTCTCTCTCTCTCTTCCGCAGTCATCAAATTTCAGTGGCAGGATAAAAGTCAGGACAACTGGAGATGGCCAGGATGCAGTGGATGACCTTGGTGTCGTCCACGTCTGACCAAGCTCTAAGGGATCCTCATCTGCCTATCCTACTGATCAGTCAGTCGATAAGGGTGTGGCCACTGCTCATTCTATGGCTTCTTGGAGGCTCAGGTGAAAGTTGGGTGACAGATGAACACTAAAGGTGGACAAGCAGCCCTGAAAAGGGCTCAGAACAAGCCTTCACACCATAGGTGCTCCCTGAGCACCCCATATGCCCCTAAAGGGCTGTACAAATACAAGCTTGTCAAACCACTGGCCTTCAGTCACACTGTTCTCTTTGTCTAGGATGGCGACTTAAACTTCTTCTGTATCCTCCCTAGCATCTAGCACAATAGTAGCACATAGTAGGTGCTCAATAAATATTTCTGAATTGCCTGCTCTCCTAGGTGTTCACAAAATGTGAGAGGAGATTGTGGGAAAACTTTGATGTAAATCCATCTTTAGTCTTGAGATTCAGCAAGCCTAGTCTAGCAAAAAGATAACAAAGTTTAAAAAAAACAACTTATGTAAATCAATTCAAACATCACCTTTGGGTGACCCAGTTAACAGAGTCAGGGGCTCTGACAGCTCGAGTGACTCTACCTATAGGTAGAAGCTATGCCTCTGCATTCATCAGTAAGGGAGGAATAATGACAGATGATAATCACGTGTCATCTTGAGTGCATCCTCTAGTCTTATTTTCTCTATTCTCCACTCACACTGGGCAGCCAAGTATTTAGGGTCAGGCTGCTATATCCCCCTCAGGTCTAGTGGTAGCCTGGAGGGTTTGGGGATATCTTTCTATATACTATATAGCTATGCCATGGCTCATGAATCTCCACTTATCTACTTCCTCTAATTTATTATCAGTTGAAATCAAATCACCAGCCAGATTGAATTGGCTTTTAGAAATGGTTATTTGCTATGGTGGTATAGTTGACACTATACATCTTCTCCAAAGACTGTCATGCACTCTCTGCTTTATTTGGCCTCATGGCTTGGGTTAAAGCAAAGACCTGGGTTCTATAATTTATAAGAAACTGATACTCAGGAAGCTGGTACAAACAAAAGCTTTATTAGTATGTGGTTCAACAAGCAAGTAAAAAAAAGATATATATATACACATATATATGTATGCTTTTAAATACATATATATGTATATTTTATGTATATTTTTATAAAATATGTATATTTTTAAATACATACATATGCTTTTAAAAGCCTCATTGTTATGTGGTTCAACAAGCAAGCAAAAACAAGCATACATACACACACACACACACATAACTCACCCAACATGAAAGGGAGGGAAATGTCAGAGAAAGAACACACTTAAAGTTGGCATTCAATTGACATATACCCTAAAAAATGGGCTTGATAATCAGAATAGATAATCAGTGCCAGATGTGGGACAGGGCATTTGTAATCAGATCTAGATATGGTAGAAAAGTTAGGGTGGAGGGGTTTACTAATTGACACCTCGCTTGGGTAGAAGGATTTTCTTCACTGAAACAAGAAATTGGGAAAGAGTTCAGTTGACTATCTGTGCCAGTAAGGCAAAACGGGCTTAGTTTAACGGGTGCCCTCGAGGAGTTTGGCTTTTGTTTACTGTGAAAGTACTTTCACCTGTTAAATGCTAAGCCCCAGGCCCAAAGCCCTATCAGGTGTGAAACCTGTGTGGGCATAGATTGATGACTTAAGAGGGGCCAACTCCAGAACCAATTGGTCTCTGGACTCTGGTCTCTGGTCATTGAGGTGGGGCTTGAGAACGCCAGAGGCTTGGTTGCGAGGAGAGGCGAGAAACTACAGCTGAAAAAATCCGAAACAGCTGACCCCTGAGTGGACCCAGGAGTTCGAGCAAGGACTTGAGGCCAGTGAATATGATTTATGCCATCTTATTTTTCTGTGGCCTCCTGGCTACTCTTGTGAGGTGGGCCTACTGGACCTGGAGGCTTGTGTTCACAATACTGGAATGGGGAGGTTGGATCCTTTTTGAGATCATAAATTCGGCCTTCCTACTACACTATCTGAAGCAGAAGAACAGGAATAACTCTGAAGTTTTATTCAAATAGAAGCTGTGAACACTAACTGCTTGAAACAGGGTTAACATAGAATGGAAAAGTACAAACCTGTCTGTCTTTGCCTATATGCTATATGGGCATTAGGAAGACTTAAGTGGCTCCACATTGGAGTCCTATCATTATAACTATAACATCAAACAATATAAAGATCACAATTATTGCATTCTTCCAGTACATACAGAATCCAGGGGAAAGTGGGACCAAGCTTAGAAAATGTGGCAAAGGCATGTTCATAGGTCCTGGTTGATGGAAGTCCTGCCCTTTGGGGGGATACTGGTGAAATTCCCTTTAGGCATGGTATAGCTTTTCTCCTGGCTTGTGTATCTAGCCATAAACCTTCCTTTTCTCAGGGGGTTTAGTTTGTCCTTGGCTTCCTGAAACAGGTGCTGCGAGCAGCTGCTGCTCATGGTCCAAATCCTCTGAGACCTTTCAAAGATTACGATGGTCCAGTGGGGGTGGGGGTGAGGGTGGGGAGAGACTATGACTAAGGTTCTTCTCCTTCCACAACCCTAAGGGATTCCTTCTCTGGGCTTCCCTGGAATCTCTCTCTCTCTGGTGCCAGATGCTCAAATGCTTGGGTTCCAAACTAGCTTTTTCTTTTACACAAAAGACACAGGGCAAACTAAGTCAAATGTCTCATCTGTTTGCAATATCTAACTAAGGCAACTTACAATTCCTGGTACCTCCCATGGAGGAAACTCCCTCTCCCAATGCAGAAGACCACCTGTTCTGCAACTTAGAGTCTTAGAGAGTTGTGTGAGGCAACTTAAGGCCCAGCTAAAACTCCATCCTCTCTAGGGAGTCTTTCTGGATCTCCCTCAACACTGGTGCCTTCTCACTGTTAATTATGTCCTATTTATCCTGTCTATAGCTTACTTTGCATATATTTGTTGGAGGTTGCTGCCCCCCCCATTAGATTGTAAACTCCTTGAGGGCAGGGATTGTGCCTGGCCTGCACAGTAGGGGCTTACCAAGTGTTTATTCACTGACTGACTGACTAAAAGGCTGTGACTTGCTTATAGGTGCAGTTGTCAGCATGTATCTTGAGTGGGACTTGAACGGTCTTCCTGGCTCTGAGGACAACTTTCATATACAGTTCCCACCAACAGTAAGGAAATTGTCATTTCTTCACAGGGTTTGCTCAGCATTTTTTGTTTTGTTTTATTTTTTTAAATTTTTTTTTTGGGGGGGGGTTGAGGCAATCAGGGTTAAGTGACTTACCCTGGGTCACACAGCTACCAGCATTGTTTAAGGGAGATTGCTCTACCCTAAAGAAGAAAGTAGAGTGTGAGGAATTGGAGGAAGAGGGCAAACAAGCAAGAAGTTAAGAAGTGGAGGAAGAAGAAAAAACAGAGAAAACGCTGTTATAAAAACATGCCAGGCCATGAACCATGTTAAATATTGATGGCTATTTTTATCAGCTGCTAAATAATGGAATAGCAGACCCAGAAGGGCTGGGGAGGATTCGGTAACAGACATCAGGAGGACTCTGCATCAATGGGCACAGCAAGAAGCCGGGGATGGGCGTTTGAAGTTCTTTAGGGAGAACCTGGTCAAAATAATTCTAGAACCTATCTAGTAATTCTAGGATCCCAGGCAAACATCACAAAATGTGCCTGGGGCATGCAATAAAATGCACCTTCAAATCAACTTAAGACAAATTAATTTGGGGGGGGGGAACGGGGGAAGACTTGGGGTAAAGATAGTAATAACAGCAGCTAATACTTACATAGCGCTTCTATGTGCCAGGCACTGTGCTAGCAATTCACAATTATTATCTCATTTGAGCCTCACAACAACCCAGGGAGGTAGATGCTATTAGCGCCCCCATTTTACAGATAAGGAAACTGAAGCAAGCAGAGGTTAAGTGACTTGCTCAGAGTCACACAGCTAGTAAGTGTCTGCCACCTTGCACATTGGGGCATTGTGAGGTAGAGACCCTGAGACACCTTGAAGCTGTTGCCAGTGGGAATGCATACAGTCATACGTGAATGAATGAATGCATTTTTATTAAGAACTTGCTATGTGCCAGACATTCTGTTAAGCAGCGGGTATATAAAAAGAGAGACCATATGTACCTGCCCTATAGGAGTCCCTGACTCCATAATAGGGAGAAACAAAACATACAGAGTGGTGGCCAGGTAAAGGAGATTTGGTTTGGGGAGTCACAAGGACGATGAGTAAGTGTTTACGGAAGCCAATCAACATCCCCTTTCCAGATTTAAAGGTACAATTGATTCAATTAATAAATTTAATTGATTTAATTTAATAATATGTGGATTTAATGTAATAACATGTATATATGTATGTATGTGCACAATGTATATGCATATACATGCATATGTGCGTGTGTATATGCACATGTGCATACATATGTATGTCTATATGTATGTGTGTACACATATATACACATACATGCATGCACATATACATACACGTGCACATGCACACACATGTGTGTGTTTGTGTGTGTGTGTATGAAGATGAAGTATGGTCTGAGGACTGGGGCCAGCTAGATAGAGTGGGTTAATGGGCTAATTCCAAGTTGCTCAGCTATCAATCAAGAAAGGAGGGCTGAAGGGGAAAGCAGTTCTTCCTTCCCTGCTTTAACTGATCACTCTGGCTAACTAGGTGCTAAGCTCTTTTGTTTCTGCACACTTGCAGATGGAATACAAGCACTCTCAGTGCCTTCTAAATTTCTGCACTGCAAAACATCCCAGTCATCTTTAGTTATAGCTCTGAACTTGGCTTGTTTCCTCTTGAAGTTCCTGTACCCTCTTCACTCCCCCCTCCAACCCCATCAGAATTCCTCCCAGTATCCCCACTGACTCTCCTAGGACTTTATTCACTGGTATCATCTTTTCTCCCATGCTTCTCTTCTGGTGATTCCACTGTATTTCAGACTGGTGTCAATAGTGTCAGAGACACAGAAAGGACCATCATTGTGAAAGCTTTTGTTGTGGCAGCCAATGAAAACCAAGAATAGCATGGAAAAGGAAGAAAACCACTTTATCCCTCAATCAGCAGCCAGAGGTGGCTTCTGCTCCTGGATTCACCAGTCTACTTTGTGGTCATCAAACTCACTAACAGAAATGACTGTTGGGCTTCTTTCTCTGCCTTTCTACCTCTTTCCTCCCTTTAATGAGAGAAAGGAGATAAAATTAATTCAGAGTCTGAGATCTGGAGGGGACCTTAGACATCATCCAATCTGATCCCCTCATTTTATAGATAAGGTAAGTGACTAGTACAAGATTGTGTAAGTGACATGTCACAGAACCCACTTCAAATCTTTTGATTTCAGATCAAGTACTCCACAATATTCAATCTCTAACAGAGACTCTCTTGGAGAGAGAGAAAAAGAAAGAATCAATTGATATCCCACCCAAAGTTTTAAATTTCCCCAAAGTAGTAATTAAGGTGGGACTTTTTGCTTTTCTTCTCTTAAGTGCCTTTAATAATTCTGGCCTGTGTTAGAATGGGGCAGATAAAGTGGGATCTTTTTGTCGGTTATTTCTCAGCACAGAGACAATTGGGAGTCATTTGTATATGATGTGATACTGGGGATGGGGAACTACCCCACACCCAGCTTGGGTGAGGTCAGAATCCTCACGGCTCTGAACAGGATATAATTAAGGACAGCTTGGCGTTTGACTTTTGGGGCACACTCATAGAAGGAGTGTTGAGACTCTGGGCAAGCTGCAAACTGCCCCCCAGCTTTATAACCCAGATATTGGTTATTCTCTGATAACTATGAATTATGATTTGAATCAGACATGGTCTATCTGTTGATATTTGTAATTTCTGTTTGCATTTGCTTTGAAGTTCAGGGTGCTGGCTTTTTTCCCTGAATTAAGTGAATGATATTTGTATGTTTGATTAAATTGAGATTATTAACCCCTTAAAGTTACTTTCCTTAGTAAAGCAGATCAAAGAACCTATGTTGGCAGCTTTCTGGGTGCTAGTTGTTGGTGGGCCTATGTTGGCAGCTGCTAGCAAGGTTGTTACTACACCCACCTAAAGTTTTAAATTTCGCCTGTGTGAGAAACATGGTTTTGGGGATCACTGGCCTAGGCAGGGCCAAAGCCCTAAGGAAGAACCACGTGATAATCCCTAAGGAAGGCCGTGCAGACCACAGGACTCCCAGAAGAAGACCAAGTGGTAGCCCCACTTTATCTATGGGGGTCACAGGACTTCCTAGGGATTAGACCCTAAGGAAGATCCAAGTGATGTCCCCTTAAGAAGGCTGTGAAGACCACAGGGTTCCCCAGGGAAATGCCAAGTGGTAGCCCCCTTAATACTATGGTGGGGAATCACAGGACTCTTCAAGGCAGGGTCAGAAAGTTAGCTCATTGCTTTCCTGGTGGCATAACCTTAGGAAGACCCATGTGATTTGCCCATTCTCACTCAAAGATCTCAGGACCAGAGTGGGCAGAGGAAGGCATTTATTGTACTCCAGAGAACAGGTGCAGTGCTTACTAGGACCACTCATACCAATACAGCAGCAGGAGTGAGAGTAACCATCTCCTCCACTCCTGTTTGAGTTATGGTTAGTTTACATTCTTTACTTTTTACATAGTTTTCTTAGGTTATACAGTTTATATAGGTAGGATAATAAGGATACAGAAGCAAAAGTGAAGTTAATTAGTTCTATCTTCCTTGTCTAAGTTAGGACTAGTCTACATTCTTTACTACCCTGCCTTCCCTCTTTAACATATGTAAATTATGCAGATTAGTAGACCTAGACACTTGACCAGGATCTAACCCTTGAACTGTCATGATCAGCTTGGACTGATTCAACCCGTTTAGCTTCTCTAGCTTCCCTGATCCCCGGCTGGCCGTTGTCTTGGTAGGTAAACTTTAACTCAGCTATATGGATAGCTTCTGTGGGAGCAAAACCAGATACCATACTATCTTTTCTTATACCCTGTGAGGTAAACCCAAGGTGATAGAGTGGTAAGAAGATGCAGTATGGCAAACTCCCTTTCACAGAACCGCCCAAGCAGTTCTGGAAAATCCACCAGACCAAATCCTGATAGGGAAATCCAGAAAAACTCATAGTAAGTCACTTGTCATTGGGCATCAGACAGAGAAGTCTGCAGATGGTGGGGGCAGGATTGGGACAGGGACATACCAGATATGGAGCACTCCAGTGCCTGGGGAGAGGATATGCACCAGGGCAAAAGGAAATTCCAGACCCATAGTGGGGCAGCACCAGATCCATACTGAGGCTCTTCAAGAGGGAAAGGTGCAAACTGGAAGCTTTGTTCACCCACTACCCAGTTCTGGGACACGGTAAGATCCAGGGCAGAGTGAGAAGGGAACCTGCACGTGGAGATGGTGTTCCCCAGTGAGGAAGCCCTAGGAGGTGTACTGAAAAAGGAGAAAGTTCAGAAGCTAGAAGCAGCAATGTGGCTCAGACCCAGCCCTCTGGTACAGAGCAGGGTATCGTTTCCAGCATCTAGCCCAGCCTGCAGAGAAATAACCAAGGCAGGAATCCCAGAACAAATGGAAGCCTGCAGTTCCGCAATTCTGAACCAATATACCTTTCTAACTGGCAGATGGGGTCAATCCCAGTAGCAATCTACTCTTGCTCAGATTCAAACCTAGGTCAGGAACTTGCAGCAATCATACTTTGCCCTGGATTAGAGTACTTTGGGACCATTGAAAAATTGTAGGTCCCCAACCTGTCTCTGAGGTGTTACAATAACACAACACTCAATATCCAAAGAAAGCAGCAACAGGACCAATCCAGACCTTCCCTTCAGAAGTGCCACAGAGCCAATCCCTAATATTATGTTCAAAGCCAGGAAGTAGGCTGGAAGAATGAGCAAACAAACAGAAAAAAAAAAGAATCCCTCCATAAAGAGCTATTATGGTGGCAGGGAAGCTCAAAACATGAACCTAGAAGGAGAAAATGACTCCAAGATATGTACAAACAAAGCCTCAAAGAAAAACATAGGTTGGGCAAAAATTCAACTAGAATTTCTGGAAGAGATGAAGCAAGAGTTTTAAAATGTTTTCTTATTAATGTAAAGACAGCACTTGAAGAAAAATTGGAAAAGAAATGAGAGCTATAGAAGAAAGGACTGGAAAAGGAATTAACAGCTTGGCACGAGAGGAACAAAACCTTACCCAAGCAACAAACACCCTGAAAATTAGAATAGTCCAAATAGAAGCTTCATGACTCCATGAAGCAACAAGATAACATTAAAACAGTGTCAGAAGTCTGAAAATACAGACAAAAATGTAAACTATCTCATAGCAAAAATAATTGACCTGGAAAACAGATCAAGGAGGAAAAAAATTTTAAGAATCACTATACTTTCTGAACACCAAGACCAAAAAAAGGAGCCAAGACATCCTATTTCAAGAAATCTTAAAACCGTCCTGATCTTTTAGAACCAGAGGGCAACATGGAAATAGAATCTACCAGTTACCTCCTGAAAGAAACCCCAAAATGAAAACTCCAAGGAATATAATAGCTAAAGTCCAGAGTTTCCAGGTTAAAGAAAAAAAAAATCACAAGCAGCCAGAAATAAAGAATTTAAGTACTAATGTTACACATGATTTAACAGCCACCACTAAAAAGGAGCAAAGAGCTTGGAATACAATATTCCAGAAGGCAAAGGATATGGGCTTACAGCCAAGAATAACTTACCCAGCAAACCTGAGTATAATGCTAGGAGAAAAAGTGGACCTTAAGTGAAATAGAGGACTTCTAAGCATTCCTGATGAAGACTAGAACTGCATAGAAGGGAAGGAAGAAATAAGGAGATAAGCATTTATATAGCACCTACTATGTTCCAGGTACTATGCTAAGTGTTTTTAGAAATATTTTGTTTGATCCTCATAACAACCCTGTGACATAAATTGTCCTCATTTTACCATTGAAGAGAATGAGGTAAAAAGAGGTTAAGTGACTTACCTAGAATCATACCATGTCTGAGACTGGATTTAAACAAGGTCTTCCCGACTCCAGGGCCAGTGCTCTGTCTAGCGTGGCGCCTACTTACATAGAAACTTTGTAGTTCAAACACAGAAGTGAAGAGAAACATAAAAAGGTAAACATGAATGAATGATGATAAAGGCTAAACAAGGATAAATTGCTTACTTTCAAATGTGGAGAGACGATACACGAGTCCCCTCCGAATCCTAACATCATCAGAGACCATAGAAGAAATCCAACTAGACAAGTCTAGGGAATGATTCTGTTATTCTTTCTGATGTTATGAAAAGAATAGAAAGAGAAGGGAATAGGGATACAGTAAAGGGAAGGGAAAGGAAGGTTAGGGAAAATTATCTCACAGAATCAAGATGTACCAATAGGCATCTATGCCAACAAAGAGGAGGAGGTGGCTGACATTTGAATCTTGCTCTCATCTGAACTGGTCAAAAGAAGAAAGAATGCATACACAGAGAGACGGGTGCAGAAATACATTTCATTCAATAGGGAAACTGGAAGGGAAAGAGAGAAGGGGAATTTGAAGGAGGCAGATAAAGGGAGGCATTAGTTCTAAAACAAACTCTAAGGGTGTGTAAAAATATAGCTTTATTTGAGGTAGCAATGAATGGGAATCCAAAGGGTTGCTCATGAATTGGGGAATGGATGAACAACTTATGGTATCAATGTTGTGTTGAACGCTTATCAGTATAATGACCAACAAGGATTCCAGAGAACTAATGATAAGGCATGCTACCTCCACATGCTGCCCCCCTCCTGATAGAGAGGTGAAGGACTCAGAATGCAGAATGAGACATTTTTTTTTTTGTACATGGCCAATGTGGAAATTCGTTTTGATTAACTCTACATGGTTGTAATGGGTTTTGTTTTTCTTATATCCTCAGTTGGGGGTAGGGATAGGAATGGAGTCAGAGAGCAAAAAGGTAAATTTTGTCTGACTAAAACATATAAAATACATATATTTTTAAAAATTTCCCTCTGTGAGGTCTTCAGCCATTGTCCTTTATGTCAAACTTACATCTAAGCCTCATAACACTTGACTTACAAATATGTGCTGCTCTCTACTTCTATTGTCCCATTTACCTTTCTCTTCTCTTCCCTGCTTCCAAAATGCGTGTGGGGAACTGAGAGGTATAATGAATTTGATCTAAATGCTGAGGACCAAAGCCAATTTGTTTTAATATGCTAATGGAGTGTGTGCTGAAATGTATTATTATTTTGCATACATTACTTTGAAATGCAAATTACAAGAACTGTCATTAACCATCTCTGTAATCCCCTGGGGTTAAAGGACAAAGGGGAGAGAATTACTTGAAAATTCATTTGCCATCATTCTTTTGTAGCAGAGAAGTCTCTTCTTTTTCCCTGAGCTGCCTCCTGCTTCTCCAAAACAGTGCTGGGAACCCAGGGCTTCATCATACCAGCTTGAAGTTTCATGTTTTCAAAACCAGTGACCTTGCAGATAGCTACATGCCTGGTGGGCCCAGACTGGAGAACACTGGTTGGTTTGTTTCACTTTCTCCTCTACCACCTTAACTGGGAGGCCAGTAGGCCAGGAGCTGAGAGACTGGGAAAGTATGTTTGAGGACTTCGTAATTGCTCTTATCTGCAAGGTTGATTTGAAATTTAAAAGCCTCGGTAAGTTCATTTACTTTCTGGGCTTCAATTTATCATTTCTATGTTAATGATTCCTAAGCCTGTTTCTCTGAATGTATTCCAGTTCCAAACATCCATTTATTTATAGACTCATAGATTTAGAGCTAGAAGGAATATTAAAGGTCCCTTCCCTGGAGTCTTCATTTCTCCTAAACATTTGTTGTCTTCCCTTGACTTGTTGCCACCAATATTTTTACAGTCCCCCAGACTAGAACCCTTGTCTTCATATTTGGCTCTGTTCTCACCTTTACTGCTTCCATTTAATTTGTCTCCAAATTCTATCATTTCTACTGACATCATCTTAGTCCAGGTCCCCATTACCTTATTTTTGAGGTATCACAGCAGCTTCCTTCCTAGGTGGCCTCAGGCAGCTCTGGTTTCTTCCCTGTCCAATCAACCCTCTACATTTATGGTGTCATACTCAAATAGAAATGGATCTTTGTGGGCAGCATAGTGACTTAGAAAACCACAAATTAACATTATCTATGTTGTATTGCAATTGTATTTATTTTGTTAAATATTTCCCAATTACGTTTTAATCTCATGCCATAGTCAGGAGTTTTGCTGTCCAAACAGGGCCAGCAGGCCTTGGGTTTTATGCATCTACACCACTGAAAGAAACATCCTAAAACATTACTTTCATCCTGTTCCTCCCCCACTCAAGAACCTACAGTAATTCTGTTGTTAATCAAATCAAGTCTAAACCCCCCATGCCTGGATTTCAAAGGCCCTCTTTAATCTGACCACCTTCTTGTCCAATCTTGTTTCCCATTCTTTTATAACATGCAGCCTCTATTCCACGTAGACAGCTCTCCTTCACCGGTACTGACTCCATGCTTCCTTACACTCACCTAGGATACCTTCCCCTATTCAAACCCTACACATCCTCCAATTTCCATCTCCTGTTTCACTTCTTCCATCAGGGCTTCTGTGAAGATGATTCCAGAGTACACTGATCTCCCTCTTTTCTGAGCTTGTAAGGGACCCCGTGAAGTTATACAGGGCAGAGCCTCAGGTTCTAGGCCATCTTAGAAATGTGGCCTATGCCCCAACGTTGAGTCTACCCATCTGACCACCCCTGTAGCTCCATGTCCCATAGAACTCTCCTTCCTCACAGGACCCTAGATCTTGGAGAAGCAGCGGTGGATAGAACGCTCAATGAAAAGTTGGGAAATTTGTTATTCATTCACTTCAGTTGTGGCTGACTCTTGGTGATCCCATTTGGGGTTTTCTTGGCAGAAATACTGGAGTGGTCTGCCATTTCCCTCTCCAGCTCAATTTACAGATGAGGCAACTGAGGCAAGCAGGGTTAGGTGACTCAGGAAGATGAATCTTCCTAACCCTAGGCCCCGCACTCTGTCCACCATTGCCCATAAGTCAGGAAGATCTGAGTTCAAATTCTACCTCAGATACTAACTGTGTGACCCTGGGCAAGTTATCTGATCTCCCTTAGCCTCGGTTTCCTCATCTGTTAGATGGAAATAACATCACCTACATTACAAGGTTGTTGTGAGGATCAAATGAGATTATATTAAAATTGCTTTGCAAATCTTAAAGCTATATATACATAGTAGCTGTTAGTAGAGGCCAGTTAGGTGACATAGTGGGATAGAATACTGGACCTGAACTCAGGAAGACTTGAGTTCAAATCCTAACTCAAACGCTTACTAGCCTTGTGATACTAGGCAAGTCATTTAAATGCACCATGCCTCAGTTTCCTCATCTGTAAAATAAAGTGTTTGGACTCAGCAACTTTTAGCATCCTTTCTAGCTCTAAATTTAGGATCCTCTTATCACTATTTTCTTCATTGACTCTATTCATGCTTCTTATCTCTCTCTGGGCATTCATCCCTCTTTAACCTTCCTTCAGTCCAAGCCAAGATGACATTAGCAAGAGTTTATTCAGTAGGGAGGAAACAGATTTACAACTTAATTGGATCCATGATTTCCTCAGGGTGGTGACTGACTCCCTCAAGATTTCAACCCATGCGTATCTTTTCTGACAACCCTCCCCTGCCAAAAAAAGATTCCTTTGGAGCTCATGAATCTGTCTCCACTATGAGCAGGCTGTCTCCACTGTGAGTACTGAGCATACCTCCTTTTTCCTCTTAACACCCCAACCTTGCCATTTTCTGTAAGCTTCAATATGCCATGCGGGTACTCCCCATTGGGTTCATGTGGATCTCTCTCCTTGGTCAATAACTGGCATCTTCCTATCTGAGGTATTTGAGACCAGCAAGATGTACTTGAATGGAAACATGACTCTATCCTTATGCATATTGACACTTGGCTGTCTCAGTGAGCTGCTATGGTGTGAAAGTAAGGGCAATCGCTTGCACTGATATGTAAGAATAATAGGCGAGGGGATAGATGATAGAGAGAGAGAGAGAGATGTAGAGAGACATAGACATACACAATATACATATGTATATGTTGAACAGACTACATGTATGTGTCATGCATATTATGCTACACACATGCACATATACAGTATTTACTTACCTGTGTACATGTCGTTTTTCCCCAACAGGATATAAGCTCCCTGAGGGCAGACACTGCTTTATTGTTGTCTTCAGTATGTCCAAAGCCTAGGACAGAGTGTTATGAGTATTTCTTGAGCTGAATGGAAGTGATAAGCACCAGGACATCTTTTCATTCTATGAATTTTTTCCCATATAAATCCTCCTTAGAAGTCAGATAAAAAATATTCTTTTAATATTTCATGGATACTAGTGCAGAAGTCAGGCTGTTCCTCTGTGATCACTCACCCTTGATATATGATGATCTCGCTTTCCTTTCAGGTCATCCAAGACTTTGATAATGTCTTCAAAGTAACTTCTCCTGTGTGTGTGTCATCATCGGTGCTAAGCAGCAGCCCGTAGATACACTTTACAAGCTTATCCATTACCCTTTGAGTCACTTGTAATTTTTATTCATTTGGTCATGGAAACCCACGAAAGAGATAAAAATAATAATTTATGAAGATGCAAAAATAATTGTAATCAGTTACCGTAGGTCCCTGGTTTACTTCTATCTAGAGGCTGGAGTCATGTTTTGAGAGACAAACTGGTATAGTAGATGGAGCTCTGAACTTGACATCAGGAAAATCTGGGTTCACCTGCCACCCCAGATGCTTACCATATGACCCTGCTCAAATCACTTAGTCTTTCTGTGCCTTGATTTTCCAACTGTAAAATGAAGTTGAACTCAAAGACCCCTAAGGTTCTTCCTAGCTCTACATATGATCCTATAAACCTGTCAGTGGCATTTTGTTGGTGCTAGACTCACCTAGACAGCCCCGCTCCAGGGCTAGGTTAGGTCTTATCAGGCTTGTAACGATATTTGGCTGGGAGAAATGAGGTCTGATCTTCAGAAGCCTTTTTCTAGATTCATTGTTCCTCCCAGAATTATCTATCTGTTCTCTGACTCAGCCTTGATTTAGCTCTTTGGTAAGAATAGGCTAAATGCCCCCATAGTCCCATAAGCTTGTCCTGCTTGGTCTCAGACATCAGACCTAGAACCAATGGAGGGAAAGTTGATAAGGACAAATTTGGGCTCAATATGAGAAAAAAACTAACTTGTTCTCACTGACTTCTCAGAGGTAAAGGGAAGGGCTCCTAGAGTAGTGATTTTCAAATTCATTTAGTGTGTGGATCATTTCACTGGGTCAAAGATCTTACAAACTATCTCCTCCACCAGTTGTCAATGCCATTGATTCAGAATTAATAGGATAGATAATGTTAACTGAAAGAGTACTGGTTTTGGAGTCAGGAGACTGGCATTCAAATTCTGCTCTGACATGTGCTAGCTGATGTAGCTACTATAAGCAAATAATTTCCCATCTCTGTGTCTCAATTTTCTTATTTGTAAAATGGGAAGAATTTTACTTGTGCTCCCTTTCTACATGCACATTTTTAAACAAACCACAATTAAAATACTAATTCATGATGGTGCATATTGCTATTATTTTGCAATGTCAAAATTTAGAAACATAGGGGAATATTAGCAGAAAGCACTCTGAATACGGGATCAGAAGACCGGAGTTATAATTCTATTTTTGCTAGTTACTAACAATCTGACAATGGGCATGTCGCTTCACTCTTCTGGACCTCAGTTTCCTCATCTGTAGAATGAGCAGGGTTGGATGAGATGATATCAAATGTCCAATCCAACTCTAAATCTTTTGATGTATTCCAATGCTTCAAGAATCTATGGTTTCATTGGGGTGGGTATTCTGTCCACTAACACAGAGTGCAACCCCTCCACAACTCGGTGGATCATCTTCAAGAGTTACTATGGCCAACTTGGTAGTGGGCCTCTCGGAATGTAAATGGCTTCCTTTCTGATGGTGGACATACAATTTGTAGCTAGAACCCTATGATAAGCCTTTGTGGATGGGTAGGACCCAACAGAGCTTGTGCTCCCACCATACTTTAAGAACTCAGGGCAGCTATGGCACCATAAGAAGGCATCCAGAGGAAACCTTTAGTAAAGGTCTTTATTCCCTTCATTATCATTCATACCAGGCACCAGGGGAATAGATGGGAGTTAAGGCTTGAACAGAGGTACAAACTGCTCCTAATCCAGGTGTCTACCTGGCTCTAGTGGTAGGGAAAAAAGTCAAGAAGAGGATCATAGGATTGTAGATCTAGAGGTGGAAAGAATCTCAGAGGCCACCTAGCCCAAACCCCTGCCATTTCACAGATGAGGAAACTGAAGCTCAGAAAGATTATGACTTGTCCAAGGTCTCCCAGCATTAGAGGCAAGATCTGAACCCATGTCCCACAACTCTAGAGCTATTTTCACTCTGTGAAAATTTTCAGTCATGTCTGACTCTTCAGGACCCCTTTTGGGGTTTTCTTGGCAAAGATATTAGAGCTGTTTGCCATTTCCTTCTCCAGCCCATTTTACAGATGAGGAACTGAAACAACCAAGGCAGGATTTGAAGTCAGGAAGACGAGTCGAAGCCCAGTGCTTTGAATCCACTGCACCACCCAGCCACCTTCACTCTACCGTTCAGTAATAAATCAACCTGTTGACTGCAGGAGAATCCTCCTAGATCCCGCTCTAGAATTTCCTTCAAGCCTTTGGGCACATGGGGGTGGTAGTAGGAGAAGAATAGTCTGGGAAGGGAAGACCTGGAGCGAGGGGAAGAATGAAGAAAAAGAGAATGTACAGACAGCTCTCCTTGCTACCTGTAGCTCCTCACCTCCCATTCTCTTTTCTCTCCTGGGGTCTGTCAAGAGTAGAAGTATTTTTTACAGACTGTATCCATTGCGATCAATGAAGCCTTTTTGCAGGCTTTTATGATACTTTATATAAATATAATTATCCCCCCTGTGAACTGAATTACAGTGAATTCCTCCAACCAGATTAGTGTTAAGTGGATTTCCTAAGGAAACCGCCAGCAGTCTTCATAAGAGAAACCAGAATGAATAGAGGCCTCTCTTTCTCTTCCATTTCCACCATCCCTCCCTGCCACCCCACTCCCTTGATTTTCTTACTTTTTTTCACTCCCGATGCTCTCTCCATGTTTTTCTCTAGTCTTTTTGTCTGTCGTCTGTCCCTCTGATCTTTGAAATCCCAAGCTTTACAGTGTAGCAATATAATATGGCATAATGGACAGAATGCTGGCTTTGTAGTTTGGAATTTGTTGCTTAGTCATTTTTTAATCATGTCTGATTCTTTGTGACCCCATTTGATGTTTTCTTGGCAAAGATACTGGGGTGGTTTCCTTCTCCAGCCCATTCTATAGATGGGGAAACTGAGGCAAACAAGGTTAAGTGACTTGCCCGGGGTCACAGAGCTAGTAAGTGCCTGGGGCTAGATTTGAACTTGGAAAGAGTAGTCTTCTTGATTCTGGGACCAGCACTCTATTGACCGTGCCACCTAGCTGCCCTTAGTTTGGAATACTTAGATCAATTCTCCGTTCCAGACACTTAGAGGCTGTGTGACCCTGGTTAAGTCCACCTCTCTGAACCTCAGTTTCTTTATCTATAAAATGAGATTAATAATTGCTCCTGCCTCACAGGGTTGTCGTAAGAATCAAACGAGATCACATATTCAAAGCAAACTTTAAAACACAATTTATGAATTGATTCTGGATCTGGGTCAGTTCCCTTTCTATTCAGTTATGGGTCTAGTTCAATTTCTGAGCAACCCATATGTCTCATCTGAAAGCTGGCCCTGTATTGGTCAACTAGGTACTGTTTCCTTTTTCCTTTGATTGAATAGAGACACAGGAGGAATGGGACACTTTTTTTTCTGATTTCAGGGAATTTCACCTGTTTCTTCTCCCTCTCACAACTCATAAAATGCCTAATATTTCCTACAATTAGTAATCAGATTACCTAGTCCTATATCCTGGTTTTTATCTATTAATTGTTTTCTTTTAATGAATAAAAATCTATATTTGGGGTCCAGTACCAAGCTGAGGAGGCCTGGTCCCAATTCGTTATACAATTGACATGCATTGCTTAATCAATTGATGTGCTCGGAAGCTTGAACATTTGCTTCCTCAGTTACTTTAAATTTCACCCGTCATACAATATAAGTGAAAGCTAATAATCATTATTATTCCTACTATGTTAATATAATAACAAGGTGAGTAGATTAATTAATTAATAAAAATAATAGATTATTCACTCAGAGTTCCATATTGATTCTATCATACAAACTTGCTATAACTTTGAAGGTTTTCTCTAGACAAGGTATTTCCTAGGCATACTTTAAAAATCTTACAGTCATAAAGCCCTATGACATGTGACTCCAGACATCTCCTTTGACATGAAGCAATTTGTTAAATAGGGAGCTATGTGTCAAGGTGTTCACCAGTATCATGGAAAATGTCTTAGAAGAAGTTCAGTCTTTGCCAAGAAGCTAAGGTTGCATTAGGGATGAGGGGCTCACTTAATTTTTTTTCCTATAAATTTTTACAGTATGAACTTAAAAATCAACAAACATGAATATTTCAATACACAAAGATGATTGCAAATTAAACTGAGATTGTGTCATGTATAGTTTTTAAGCATAAATGGTAGTAATAAAACTACCTTACTTGTATGTCTGTGGAACCTTCTGAACTTTCTTCTGTTCTCTTCTGCGTATTTTTAAAATGCTTCATTAATGCTTTTTTTTTGCACTATTATCACTATTCACCAACTCCCTTCCCATCAAACAGAAGTCCTCGCTTGTAACAGTAGGTAGAGTTAGCAAAATAGACAATACAGTCTAGCTATACTGTATGAAATGTAATATACGTATAGTCAACGCATCAACACATTGGCTGTGTCTGTAAATCTATGTCTCACTCTGCAATGAAGAACTACTCACACTAGCCAGGAAGTCATTGAAATGGCCTCAGCCTCTGACCCTACCTGCATTTCCTCTGGCTTTCTCCTGCATGATGACAAGATACAGAAGGATAAAATCAATGTCCTCATTAAAGCAGCAGATGTAAAGGCTGAACCCTTCCGACCTGGCCTATTTGCAAGGGCCCTGGCCAACACTGATATAGGATGTCATATTCAATGGAGGGATTAGTAGATCTGTCCCAGCAGCTGTCTGCCAGCTGTATTAATGAACAGAAGAGGGGAAGGAAAAAGAATCAGAGGTACCAGATAATGACACGGGCTTTGGTCTTTTTCACTAAATGCCTCTTGTAACGCACTGAACGAACAGTTCAACTCTGACAAAAGAAAAATCTTAAAATTCAAAGACAAGAAGGGCGTCCTACTGGTGGCAAGGTGCTCTGACCTAACTTTCACTATCCTGATTGCTTTGAGCACTAAAAGCATCCTTAGTGAAATAATAATAGCTAATATTTACATATCACTTATTATGTGCCATGCACTGTGGTAAGCTCTTTGCAAACATTTCATTTGATCCTCACAACAAGCCTGGGAGGTAGGTGCTGTTATTAGCTCCATTTTACTGACAAGGAAACTGAGGCAGACAGAAGTTAATTGACTTGCCCAGGATCACACAGCTAGTAAGTGTCTGAGGCTGGATCTGAATTCAGGTCTTCATCACTCCAGGCATCGCTTCATCGGAAGCACCTAGCCACCTTCACTCAACTCTAAGTTTAGCAAAAACCACAACAGCGGGAAAAACCTTACCATTCACTTTAGAAAGAAAAAGTGGACCAAAAAATGGGTAGAGCCCAGATATGTAAGCTGGATGAACCGCCTACTGAATTAGTTTAGCATTGTATATATCTTGCACGTAGTAACCGTGAACTGAAAGAATGAGAAGAGAATGGGCTGGATTGTATTCAAGGAACTGGGCAGAATGATCCTGATATATTAGTTTTGTCAAGACCAATGCTCTCCCAGTGGTCGCCTATGGCTGCAAAGAATGGAATGCTTTGATCTGGAAGGATATCAATTACAAATAATCCAAAGGGCATTGGAAGGATACATGGTGGGCATGTAAAGCTTACAGTAGGCATGAAAGATGTTAATTACCAAGGACATGCACTACTGGAAAACAAGGTAGAAAGAGTGCAATCTACTGATCATGTAGAAAGAGTGAGAGATAGCCCAAGTAGTATACTGGTTTCTTTGAGGTAGGAAAGGAACAAGAGGAACATTGTTCCTCAATGTGCCCATTGAGCAGTTTCCTCTAGAGGATTATGGGAAAATGTGTTCAAGAGTCACACAAAATTTCAAGGTACAAGAAGGATCATGAGCTGCATCAAAGCTAAGAGTACCCATGCTGATGAAATCATCTGCCTAATCAAGGTGTGCAAGCACAGGCTGACTTCATGAGAGAAGGAAAGAAATAAGCATTTATTTAATTTTTTTTTTTATCATTTAATATATTTAGTTTTCAGCGTTGATTTTCACAGGAGTTTGAATTACAAATTTTCTCCCCATTTCTACCCTTCTACCCTCCCCCCCCCCCACTCCAAGATGGCATCTATTCTGGTTGTCCTGTTCCCCAGTCAGCCCTCCCTTCTGTCACCCCACTCCCCTCCCATCCCCTTTTCCCTTCCTTTCTTGTAGGGCACAATAAATTTCTATGCTCCATTGCCTGTGAATCTTATTTTCTAGTTGCATGCAAAAACTTTTTTGTTTTTGAACATCTATTTTTTAAAACTTTGAGTTCCAAA
>CM053627.1:51721541-51734335 GCA_028646595.1 Phalanger gymnotis
GAACTCCTAAAATTCTAGCTCCTGAAAGCTCCCTGCCCTGCCCCCCACACACACACATTAGTGCATTTACTTTAATGGTCAATTGTTGACACAATTACCTTAAAGCAAAGACATTTACATTTCAGGCATTGTAAGAACAGCATCTTCAAAATGGTCCCCTGATAAACCTGGGGCACATTCACCTGAAGATATACACGACTTCAATGGGAAGTACATGAGTGGAAACATACACAGGCATTAGGGAATGACAGCAGTGAAGGAATTTCATGTCTCTGATGCTCCAGGTCCATCATGTCCTTTTTCTATTCCTGGCATCCTTATGTTGCTCATGCTGGGTTTAGCACATCTGCAGGCCATGCCACATTGCTAGACTCTCCAGGCTTGCCAATCTCTGGGTGCAGTTTCTCCTACTGGGAGAGTAGATTTGATACAAAATTCCCTGGCTGATGACACACCACCAAGACAGGAGGAACCAGGAGTTCTTGACTTTTCTGTGTGAGGTGGACCCCTTTGGCAGTCTGGTGAATCCTGTGGGCCCCTTCTCAGAATGCTTTTAAATGCACAAAATAATATACATAGAATTATAAGGGGAAGCAATTATGTCAAAATGAAATTATTGAAGTATTTTTTAAAAACATAATGGGCCCCAGGTTAAGAATTTTGTCAGGAACATTTCCTCCCAAGAGTTAGGTTCTTGTTCCATAGCTGGCAGCCAGAGCTCCTGGTCCTCAGAGGAGTCTCCTACCTGAACTCACTCCTTAGAGCAGGAGCATTTTTTTGTGTCCTGGCCCCCTTTGCAGTCTGGTGAAGCCTATAGGGTCCTTCTCAGATGAATGCTTTTAGATAAATAAAACAAAATAGAGGGGATTACAAGGAAAAGCAATTATATCAAAATATATTATCCGTTTTAAAAAAGGAAAAAAGTTCATGGAAACTGGGATAAAAACTACTACCTTTGAATGTGAGCCTTTCTTTTTAAAAGTCACTAAGAGCATGCATGACTCCTTCTTCAGTCACCAAATGCTTTGCTGTTGTTTTAGTTGTGTCTGACTCTTTGTGACCCCATTCGGGGTTTTCTTGGCAAAGAAATGGTTTGCCATTTCTTTCTCCAGCTCATTTAACAGATGAGGAAACTGAAGCAAACAGGGTTAAGTGACTTGCCCAAGGTCACACAGCTAGTAAGTGTCTGAGGCCAGATTTAAACTCAGATCTTCCTGACTCCAAGCCTGGGGCTCTAACCATTGAGCCCTTCCTGCCCTCAATGCTTTGCTAACCTATGAATTCGCAGTTTTAAGAACGTCTTCACAACCCTTAAAGGGACAACAAATTATAACTTTACTTCCTTTAAGACTTTACCACATCTTTGTCTTTTATCCTACCTCTTATATCTTGTAATTTCTTGAAGCTAGTGGGAAATAATTGTTTAGGGATATCCCCTCGTACCGCAGTAGTGTACCAAGCAGAATGCCGGATCTTGTCTTGAGTTTGAAGGCTAACTCTGTTATTTACTGAGTGATCTTGGACAAGTTTACCTCTTCAAGGCTCATTTTCTTCAAGTTTAAAATGAACTGTCTTAGTACAGTAGCTCCTTTATAGATTTCTGATTTTTAAAGTAAGTAAGGAGACAAATTCACCTTAGAATCACAAAAGGATATCCATGTCATCGATCTGGTCCTACCACTTAAATGCTGATATTGTTCACACATTGATACCATTCTCATGGTGATACAAACTGTGTGCTATGGCACCTGGATTTGTGATATCTACTGGGAGTGCTACAGAGCCTCCCTGGGACTTGAAGAAATCTCTTTGCCTCTAGAGTCATGGTCACATATAACTCTTCTTTGCAACATGACTAATGTGAAAATATGTTTAATGTGAATGTATATGTAGAGCCTATAACAGATTGCATGCTGTCTTGGGGAGGGGAGGGGAGGGGAGGGAGGGGGAGAAAGTTTGGGACTCGAAAGCTTGTGGAATTGAATGTTGTAAACTAAAAATAAATAATTTTTTTCAAAAAATTAAGATGTGAATAAAAAAAGAATGGTCTGAAACTGTTCATACCCTTTGATCCAGCGATCCCACTCCTAGGTCTGTGTCCCAAAAAGACCATAAAAAAATGGAAAAAGACCTACGTGTGCAAGGGTATTTGTAGCAGCTCTTTTTGTGGTGGCCAAGAATTGGAAATGGAGGGAATGCTTACCGATTGGGGAGCAGCTGAACAAGTTGTGGTGTGTGAATGTGGTGGAATGCTATTGTTCTGGAAGAAATGATGAGCAGGAGGATTTCAGAAAAATCTGAAAAGACTTATATGAACTGATGCTGAGTGAAGTGAGGGGATCCAGAGGAACACTGTACATAAGAACATCCACATTATGAGATGACCATCTATGAATGATTTGGCTCTTCTGTGATCGAAGATGGTTCCAAGGAATTCATGATGGGGGGTGCTCTGCATCTAGAGAGGGAACCATGGAGTCTGAATGCAGATGGAAGTATACTATTTTCACTTGTTTTTGGTTTTTTTGGGGGGGTGGTTTTTTTCCTTCTGTTCTGTTTCTTCTTTCACAACATGACTAATGTGGAAATATGTTTAGCATGATTGTACACATATAACCTATATCGGATTGCTCGCTATCTTGGGGAGGGGGAGAAGAGGGAGGAGAAAAATTTGGAACTCAAAATCTTATGGAAACTGAATGTTGGAAACTATCTTTACATGAAATTGGAAAAAAGTAAAATACTGTTTTTCTTAAAAAAAAAAAAAAGAATGGTCTGGGCCAATATTCCTCAGTACTAATCAACACAGTTTCAACTCTTTTGTTTAAAAGGCTATACCATCCTAGACTGACACACACATTTTTCTTTTTGTCTTTGATGAACAGGAAATTCCACAGTCCTCACTCTCAATTGAGGCAGGTGAAGTAAATTCATTACTTCCAAAGTTATAGCCTGTAATCCAGGAGCAGATAGTTGGGAATTGCCACTATTCAGTCAACTAGGTCAAGAAGCTAGGTATTGTGCTAAATGCTGGAGCTTGGATCCATCAGGATTCTACGACAGATGTCCATAGGCCAGTGACAACTGGCTGAATGACTTCACTAGGTTAGTCACCACTAGATGGAGCTAAGTTCTCATGGTCCTACCAGAGACCAAGGCTCTACCTAATTGGTTTATCCAAAAATTTTGCTTTACCTGCAGCACAAGCATCATGTGACTCTGAAAGCCTTTCCCCATATTCAGTAAGAGGTATTTCAGGCAATTGTAGTTGTGCAAACGTGGCTCGAATCACCAGGCTGAAACCATAAATTAAAGAGCAAGGTATTTAATTAGGGACAAAATATCCAAGTAACATGAAATCAAGCAATAGAATAATTCTCAGCCCCTTACCCCAAAGGGCTACGATCTTTTGAAGATTCTCAGTGGTGGGGTGAATGCATGAGGAGGGATTGGGAGAGGCAGAGTAGTCCCTGGACAATTCAGTGCTACAAAGGGATGGCATAGTAGCTAGAATAACTCTGAGCTCCATTTCCAATTAATTTATTGTGCCTCCATGCTTCTTGGCTCCCTTGGCATGGTCCTGGGGTTCCCCTTGCTGCTGCTGCTGCTGCTATTCTATGAAGCTTCCTATAGTTGTCCTCCATTGAAATTCCTGTCTTTCCCATTTCAATCTATCTCTAAAGTGGCTTTCTGCTAACTTTCCACCAAGCTGCTTTCTGAGGTTGCTTCTCCTTTGAGGTGGGGATGGAGAGTGAGGAAGTGATGGGAAAGGAGTATTATTACTCTTCTTCAAGGATTGTCTGGGCCTATCCCAAAGAGATCATATAAATGGCAAAAGAACTCACATGTACAAAAATATTTATAGCAGTTCTTTTTGTGGTAGTGAAGAACTGGAAATTGAGGGGATGCCCATCCATTGGGGGAATGGCTGAACAAGTTGTGATATATGAACGTAATGGAATATACTATTGTGCTATAAGAAATGATGAACAGGCAGACTTCAGAAAAACCTGGAAAGACTTATAGGAACTGGTGCTGAGTGAAGGGAGCAGAACCAGGAGAACATTGTACACAGTTACAGCCACATGGTGTGACAACTAACTTTAATAGGCTTGGCTCTTCACAGCAATTCAAGGTTCAAAGATGACTCCAAAAGGCTCATGATGGAAAATGCTATCCACATCCAGAGAA
The DNA here is from genome assembly GCA_028646595.1 of Phalanger gymnotis. Lineage (NCBI taxonomy): Eukaryota > Metazoa > Chordata > Mammalia > Diprotodontia > Phalangeridae > Phalanger > Phalanger gymnotis. The sequence goes on from CM053627.1 coordinate 51,725,733, forward strand.
TTACGGAGTCTGAATGTAGATCGAAGCATACAATTTGCTCTCTCTCTCTTTTGTTTCTTCTTTCTCGTGGTTCATTCCATTGGTTATAATTCTTCTTTGCAACATGACTAATGTGAAAATATGTTTAATGTGAATGTATATGTAGAACCTGTATCAGATTGCATGCTGTCTTGGGGGGAGGGGAGAGGAGGGGAGGGAGGGGGAGAAAATTTGGAACTCAAAAGCTTGTGGAATTGAATGTTGTAAACTAAAAATAAATAATTTTTTAAAAAAAATTAAGATGTGAATAAAAAAAGAATGGTCTGGACCAATATGCCTCAGGACTAATCAACACAGTTTCAGCTCTTTTGTTTAAAAGGCTATATACCATCCTAGACTGACACATGAAAGGACAACTCTAACACTTTTCTTTTTGTCTTTGATGAACAGGAAATTCCACAGTCCCCACTCTCAGTTGAGTCAGGTGAAGTAAATTCATTACTTCCAAAGTTATAGCCTGTGATCCAGGACAGACAGTTGGGAATTGCCCCTATTCAGTCAACTAGGTCAAGAAGCTAAGTATTGTGCTAAACACTGGAGACATAAAGAGAGTCAAATATAATCCCTGTTCTCAGGTTGCTGAGTCTCAGGAAAGCACTCAGCAGTGCTGATAAGGAAGCGGCAGAGCTGAAGATCTTTGCCCTAAGTCCTTCTGCTTAAACAAAGTTCCCTCTCCCACTTACATACAATTCATTGAAAGAGGTTGTCATATCTGTGGAATATCCTTATTGGAACAACACTGGTTGACAGCCAAATGAATTACTTATGATAGACACCAGTTAACTAAATTGGGGAGAGTGGGTTGGGAGAGCAGAGAATTCACAGGTGGGATTCACCCTTTGGCCAAATGCAACATTTGAATGTAATAGCTGTAATGGGATCCATTGGGGCTTCCCTGATTTGCTGAACCAGAGTATCTCCCATGGAGCTGAACATGTGATCTAGACTCTCATTGAAGGACATTACCTTTTTTAAGATGATGAAACAACTCCTAATTAGTCACCAATGATGATGAGGACTGTGTCTAAGATGATTGGCCACAGAGTCAGAAAGGGCTATATAAGAGGAAGTGAAGAGAAATGTTCCTCTTCCTCTTGGGTGGCGGAGGGAGGGGAAGATTTACTTTCTTCCCTTCCCTTCCCCTCACCCCATCAACAATGACAGTTCACAGCTTGAGCACATGGAAATGCTGATCAACGTGGCCTTGCCTAGCTTGAGTCTCTAGCTATCTTTTTTATCTTTGTGTTTGTGAGTATTGGATTTCCTGGGTCTCCCTGGATAAGTGCCAGCTGTCCAGTGGGAGCTGATTCCCATATAAAAAAAAAAAAGATCTTTAGAGGAGAAGAGCGTACTCCCCTCCAGAAAAGAGCTAAGGAGCTATGACTGGCAAAAGAACAGAAATGGACCTTGTGAATTGTTTGGACAGTGCAGGTCTGAGGTGAAAGCGAAATGTCTCTTCAGCAGTCCCACAAAGTGCCTTTACCTTTCATGGAGAATATGATGATGGTGATGGGTTGGAGATTTATATCTTCCTATATTTTTTAATGAGTGCTTTTGAATTATTTGTATTTTAAACATTGTCTGTGGTGGAAGAAACAAATAGCTGTCATATCTGATAAAATTAATTCCTTTTATAGAAAGAGCCCTAAACAAAAGTTATACTTAAGCTTTCATTTACAGATTCCTCCTACCCCAGAACTCTGAGTTTGGGGCAACAAACAAGAGAAATGAGAAGAAGCTTGAGTCTCCTCTTTGGGGGTCACTCCCCTCCAATCAGGAAAAACCTATTACATTCGAAGGTGGGAGCCTTTTACGGGAGGGAACCACATTGAGTCTGACAATACTCAATAACTGAGCAAACACTGAACGTAGCAAACCTGCTTCATTTACCTTCCCCATAAGACTTTCCTTCCGTCTCTAAATCTTGTAAAATGCCTGATTGCCTTCTGAAGGAGGCTGGCCTTGCTTATAACCCACCCCTTCTTTTGAAACACTAAGTATCTTGCCTGATTGTCCGGTTCAATTTTAAATCCTAGGTGGGGATCAGGGGAAATAGTAGAGAAATAGTGCTTGTCTTCTCAATGCCCACATCTATTTTTGATTTAGCTTGGCCCAAGCTAGAGATAGGGGACTGGGAGAGAGAAGCTATAGGGATAAAACCTTGTCATTTAATCATTCTGAATCACAGTTATCCCATCTATAAAATGGGAATGATAGTACTCATACCACCTACCAAGGTTGTTGTGAAGACCATGCTTTGTAACTTCTAAATCATTATGTAGGATGCTGCAGTTATTTTTCTTAGGCACATGTTGACCAAGAGTCCTAGAAAACAGTGCATACAGGCCAGGCAGAAAGGTCTCCTGGTCCCAGAAAGCCCATAGACTTCCACATTAACCTGTTGATCATTTCTCTGAAGAGTCTTTGGGCATTACTGTCCCCTCCCAAGTCTTTCCCACAAAGTGAACTCCTTAATCACGGGAGAAAGGGACTGAGTGGAAGAACAGCTGCTCAGAGAGAGAGAAAGAGCCCCATTAACAGGAAAGGCAGCTCTGGCTCGAGCTAATTGGAGGATTTATGGACCCCTGCACGTTTATACATCAAGGAGTTCTGAGACTCAGAAGTCCTTCCCTGAGAATAGACACCAGTCAGCTCCTGCTCCTGGACTTGCTCAAGACATGAGTGTTGGAGATAAAGGAGTAGAACACAGGAATTTACAATGGTTTGGATTTGGCTCAGAGATATCTAAGGGGAAAAGCAGCCAGCCATGGGTAGAGAGAATTGCTGCCCTATTCGAGTTTCTGAAAACCCTCCTTCAAAGCAAGCCCAGCCTCTAGACATTTACTTCCAACTGCCTCGCACTCCATCTCCAATAATAGAGGGTGCTTCATTTCTTTTCTCACTCTTTTCTGCTATACTTTTGCCCTTAACCCCTTCCCTTGCTATCTCTGCCTCTTCAATTATTCCCTCTCTCCCCTAATTTTCAGTCTGTCTGAATCCTTCTCTGCTGCCCATCTCCCCCATCTATTTTTTTAGGCAATTGGGGTTATGTGACTTGCCCAGGGTCATATAGCTAGTAAATGTCTGAGGTCACATTTGAACTCAGCTCCTCCTGACTCCAAAGCCTGTTCTCTATCCACTGTACCACCTAGCTGCCTTCCCCACCCTTCCCCCCTCCCCAATCTTTAAAAAGGCTTCACTTGATCCTAACCTCCCCTTGAGCTAAGATCAAATATCTTCCCTCCCTTTCACAGAGAACCTCTTAGCTCTATATATACTCATGACCTTCATTTCTGTTCTTCTCAACTCCTTAGAATCAAGCTTCTGTCCCCACCATTCCACTGAAACTGTTCTGTCCAACATCACCTTATTGCTAAATCCATTGGTTTGTTCTCTGCAGCGCTGGACACAACTGACTATATTCACCTCTTGAATATTCTCTCCTCCTTGGTTTTTCATGACACTGTCCTCCCCTGATTCTCCTCCTACATGACTGATCCTTCTCAGTCTCCTTTGCAGAATTTTCATCTGTGTTCCCCACCTGCCATGTGTGCGTGTACCCCAGGTATCTCTAGTGGGCCCTCTTCTTTCCTTCTTCTCTTTACTGTCTGGGTGATCTCATCAGTTTCCATGGATTCAACTACATTTCTGTAGCCAGTACCATCCAAATTTATGAATCCAGATCTCATCTTTCTTCTAAGCTCCAGGCCCATATCGACACCTGCCTGCTGATGGATATTTACCTGGATGCCCAATAGACATCTCAAACTTAACTGTCCAAAACCTCTCCTTATTTCTGTCCAAGGCGTTGCTGTCTCCAGCCACTCAGGTTTATAACCAATGTGTCATCCTCAACTCCTCACCCATACTTGACCTTCTATATACAAGAAGTTTCCAAATCTTGCTGATTTTTACCTTCACAACATCTCTAATGTCTGTCTTCATCTCTGCTAATATGACAATCAGCGTAATTCAGACCTTTCCCCCATGTACTATTACAACAGTCTCCTTATCTGTCTCCTAGGATATGGGAGTGGATGTGTTTACACACACACACACACACACACACACACACACAGAGTTATAACCTCTCCCCTTTCCAACCCAGCCTCCACCGTGTTGCCAAATGGATATTCCTAAAACGCAAGTCTCACCTGTCATTGCTCTACCCAAGGAGCTACAATGACTCCCTATGGCCTTTAGGATAAAATGCAACCTCCTCTGGCATTTAAAGCCTTTCACAATCTGGCTCCAACTTGTGTTTCTGTACTAACTACATATCACTCACCCTGACTACATTCCCCCCAAACTGGGCTACTCCATGTTCTCCATACATATTCCATGTCCTACCTCCATGCTTTTTCCTGGCCTATTCCTCATGCCTGGAGTGCTTTCACTTTTCAGTTCTTCTCCCTCTTGGGATCCGTAGCTTCTTTCGAATCTCAACTTAAGTGCCACCCCTTTATTATTATTCCACCATAACTACTTTGCATTTACTTTTATAAATATTTTATACTTATTGTATATTTTTTTTTTCCTCTAGAAGAACACAAACCCTTTGAGGGCAAGGGCTATTTTGATTTTGTCTTTATATACCCAGCACCTAGCAGTTGTGCTAGTAGGTACTTAATAAATGTTGAATTGAAATGAATTAAATTGAATTGGAACCTGCTAGCTGCCACCTTCGTCCTTTAACGGAAGCTTTGAATCATTTCCAAGTGGCTTGTAAGTCATAGGCCTCCCTGGGAGATTTTTCACAAATCATTTCACTGTGTAAATTGATTTTCTATGTAATCCTTTTCCTATTTAACTTGGCCTTTGGGTTCTATGTTCCCATTCATTCATAGGATTATAGTATTTAGAGCTGGAAGGAACTTTCAAAGTCAGTCATCTATCCTTATTTTTCCCATGACTAAACTGAGGCCCTAAAAAATTAAATATTTGTTGAGAACCCCTAAAGTCCTAAAGTGGGGAAGTAACACGGTCTAGGAGAAATAACGCTGGATTTGGAGTTGGGGAGATGGGTTTAAATACTACTTCTGCCACTTAGTACTTCAGATGAATCATTTCATCTCTTTTGCTTCAGTTTTTTTTTTAATTTATGGGTTGGACTAGATGATCTCTAAGGTTGCTTCCAGTTCCAAATAGATGAATCTTGGATCCAATGCTCCTAAGCAGCAGAGTCAGGTCTCTATTCAACAAACATTCATATATCTTCACTACAAACCAGGTCCCGTACTAGCTGATAGGCATATAGACAAGATAGAATTCTTGTGCTCAAAGATTTTACGTTACATTTACATTCGTTCAATGCTGCTCAATGTACTGGGGAGGGTGGATAAATAAGATATGTTCCCTATTCTCAAGGAGTTTACAATTTAGCAGGGGAGACAAGACAAATACATAGATAAAACATTTTACTTTGTGTTATAGTTAAATGCCCTGAAAGAGGAATGAATAAAGCCTTTTGGGAGTACCAAGAGGAGAGCCAAGATCCTTTCAGATAGGAGGAGTCATAGAAGGCTTCATGGAGGAGTGGGCATTTGAATAGGTCCCTGGCTGGGGGATTATTGATGGGTAGGGTTGGGATAAGCAGAGATGGTGAGGACATTCTTGGTCACCTAAAGGCAGCAGAACATGCACCATTATGTTCTCTGCCACTGTGGGCCTGGGGGCCATTTGTCTGCCCTTTTGCTCTCCCGACTTCTTCTTTTAATTGTGTCTGGCTTCAGTGAATGGTTTTGGTTCCCACATCTCACTACCTTTCTTAGCCAGCTATATGTACGCCAGCTGTTTTCCAAAAACTTGGTGCTTTGGGCATCTATGTAGGCTTCTGCCTTTTCCTTGTCTTGCTACTGGGGATAGAATGATATATAGGCTGGCAGCAGGCTTGATTTGGCATCAGGAAAGATATCACTTTAAATCCTCCCTCAGACACTCATTAGCTATATGACCCCGCTCAAGTCAATGACCTTCTCTGCTCCTCCATTTCCTCATCTGTAATAATGCCACTTTACAGAGTTTTTGTGAGGATCAGATAGGTTAATCTGTGTATGGCACTTTGCAAATTTTAAATAGCAATAGGAGATGTGAGCTATTATTATTATTTATGAGGGTTAGGGTTCTTATCAATGGGTATTGTTTTGTATACAACCATGCATGAATTGGCTAATAAAAGCCAATATATCTTTATTAAGCGCCTACTGTGTGTAAGACCCTGGTGTAGTGTCTCAGTATGGTATCATAAGAAGTAGATCTGGAGGGGACCTTCAAGGTCATCTAGTCCAGTCCTGATTTTATAGATAAGAAAACTAAAATCAATGACTAGTCTATGGTCAGACAAATGGCAGAGCCATGATTCAAACCCAGGTCCTCTCACTTTGGAGGCAATGAGCTTCTTCCATCGTTTCCCCTGGACAATTTTTTGTTGGGGAATTCTGTTACCCCATACTCCCAGGCCTTTGTCCAGCAAAGGCCTGATCTCGCGGGCAATGATGAGGCCGGAAGCCAAGGTGGTGAATAGCTCCGTTTAATTAAGTCAGTGCACAGATTTTTATAGCCTTCATTACATAGCACTAGGACTGCCTTGATCCGCCTACTCCCCACCTACTCTCCGCCCACTCTCCGCCCATTCTTCTCCTGTTCTCCTCCTATTCTCCTCCCCTTTCTTTCCCGCGCTCTCCCCATGATTCACCTGTGCACAGGTGAACCCGGAAAAGAACCCTGCACCACGTTGCCAACAAGGGCGAGACCCTTCGTCCAGACTCCATCTTGTTCCTCCCATACCTCAGAGCCCTGAGGTTTCTCAGCAGGCTCAGGGCGCCGAGGTCCAACGATGTTTGGGGTCAGCTATAACTCGTCCCATTACAATTTTTCTTTTCTTTTCTTTTCTTTTCTTTTTTTTCAGAGGGGGGAAGGCAGGGCAATTGGGGTTAAGCGACTTGCCCAAGGTCACACACCTAGCAAGTGTGTCAAGTGTCTGAGGCCGGATTTGAACTCACTGCGCCACCTAGCTGCCCCTCCCCCAGACACTTTTACATAAATAAAAGACAGTTCTTGACCTCGAGGAGCTTCATCTTTATGCCCCTGTAATTGCCCCCACAAAAAGTCTTCCCTTTTCCTTTCCTCTTACGACAAGCAATGCCAATAACCAAACCCAGACAAAATCTATAGAAGGACCAACAGAAGAATGAGAGGCCAGACTGAGCTCACTTCAATCTAGAAGGAAGAAGGGAGGAAGATTGTGCTTAGAGAAAGGCCATAAAATCATGGGCAACTGCAGAACATGTATGTTAAGCCGACACCAGCAAGGAGGGGAGCAGTATTCAGAACAGATCCCAAGCCTAGTTTCCCTTGAAATTTTCTTAATTCTTCACTAAAAATAGCTAGCGTTTATATAGCACTTTAAGGTTGCAAAGTGCTTTACAGATATTTCATTTTGCCTTCACGACTACCTTGGGAGGGAGGTACTCTATTATATCCATTTTGCAGATGAAGAAAAGTGGTTGTTGTTGAGTCATTTTATGTCATATCTGACTCTCTGTGACCCCATTCAGGGTTTTCTTTTCTTAACAGAGATACTGACTGGAGTGGTTTGCCATTTCCTTCTCCAGCTCATTTTACAGATGAGGAAACTGAAGCAAATAAGGTTAGGTGACTTGCCCAGGGTCACACAGCTATTAAGTGTCTGATGCAGCATTTGAACCAGGAAGATGAGTCTTCCCAACTCCAGGCCTGGTACTTTATCCACTGCACCATTATGAACTCATCCCTATATAGAAGCATTAGATTTTATGGCTGGAAGGACCTTTAGAGACAACCCAATCCAACCCTTTCATTTGCCTGATGAGGAAATGGAAGCTCAGAGAGGTCGGCTATTTTTCCTAAGGTCATACGACATCAAAAGGTAAAGGCATATGCAAAAAGAGGAATGGCGTCGTGTCCAAGCCTGGGAGGTAGGGTATAGAGGAAGAAGCCTCCAGCTGCTCTCAAGGCCAACATATAAAGACATCAGGAAAAGGCTTAGGGATGCTATTAGACCTGGAGTGACCAAAGAGTGATCTGGGTGTAACAAAGAAAAATTAACTTTGTAAGAGAATAAGCTTAAAACTTGGAATGACTGGAAGGGCACTTGTGTTGAGCACTTGGGGATTTGTGAGTGGGTACAGGCAAAGAAGAAACATATCAAAAGTCAGTTCAACATGAGAGGATTCAGTAGAGCAAATATGCCCTTAGAAAATCTAGCTATGTTGTAAACTAAAACCAAATTAATTAATTGAAAAAAAAAGGCACAGGGAAGTGGTAATCCATGCACTACCCCCTACAAAGAAATAAAGAAAGAAAGAGAGAGAGAAAGCAAGAAGGAAGGAAGGAAAGAAAGAAAGAAGAAAGGGAGGGAGGAAGGAAGGAAAAAAGGGAGGGAGGAAGGAAGGAAAGAATGAAGAAAGGAAGGAAGGAAGGAAGGAAGGAAGGAAGGAAGGAAGGAAGGAAGGAAGGAAGGAAGGAAGGAAGGAAGGAAGGAAGGAAGGAAGGAGGAAGGAAGGAAGGAGGAAGGAAGGAAGGAA
>CM053627.1:51734835-51758370 GCA_028646595.1 Phalanger gymnotis
GAAGGAGGAAGGAAGGAAGGGAAGAAGGAAGGAAGGAGGAAAGAAAGAAAGAAAGAAAGAAAGAAAGAAAGAAAGAAAGAAAGAAAGAAAGAAAGAAAGAAAGAAAGAAAGAAAGAAAGAAAGAAAGAAAGAAAGAAAGAAAGGAAGGAAGAAAGAAAGGAAGGAAGGAAGGAAGAAAGAAAGAAAGAAAGAAAAAAAGAAAGAAAAAGGAAGGAAGGCAGAAAGGAAGGAAGAGAGAAATAAAGAAAAAGAAAGCAAGACAGAAAGAAAAAAAGAAAGAAAAAGGAAGGAAGGAAGGAAGGAAGAAAGGAAGAAAGGAAGGAAGGAAGGAAGGAAGGAAGGAAGGAAGGAAGGAAGGAAGGAAGGAAGGAAGGAAGGAAGGAAGGAAGGAAGAAACTAGCTGTACACTGGGATCTGATCCTCTCAGGTGGTAGTCCCCACTTACCATAAAATGAGATATTGCATGGCAGTATCCATCTCAGAGGAGAAAAGTACCACCTCCAGGAGAAAGCTGAAGCTGAAGGGACCAAGGAGATATTTCTGGCTGGCCCGAAGATTTGGCTCCTGTGAGTTCCTGAGAGGGTACTGGTCCGCTGTGAAAGTGAAATATGTGTTCAGCAGTCCCACAAAGTGTGTTTACCTTTCAAGAAGAGTGAATGATGATGATGGGCGAGAAACTTTTTATTCAGACCTGGTCTCATTTCATTTGCTTAAATTGAGTATTTTATGGACAATCTTAGTATGTTTGAGAAAGAGAATTCTTAAAGGGGGGAGAGGGAGGAAGCAGGATCAGGCGACCCTCTAGGATATAACTGAGTAAAAGTCTGATGACACAAGGCTTGTAGAGAAATGTTCCCCTTTCTGCTTGGGTATTGCTTCTTTACCTGTAGCATGTATGTTCTTTACACAACTGTGGCTTTGTTCACTGGTTCCACCAAGGGATAAATCATAGATTCCAAAAAAGTATCCATGTAATATAAAGAGAACTTGGAGGAAAGGTTATTGGGTGGACCTCCTGAGGATAATGTAGGAGAGATCAGGAATGGGTTGATAGAATAATCATTGAAGGGAATTCCCACTTCGGTGAGACTGCAGATCCTTTGGAGCAGGGTTTCTTAACCTCTGGTCTTTGAACTTAGTTTTGAAATATTTTGACTACTGTATTTCAATATAATCAGTTGTCTTTGTGAGCTTATGTATTTTGCTTTATGTATTTAAAAAACAAATGAGATCAACAGGTTTCACCAGACTAAGGAAGGAAGGAAGAAAGGAAAGAAGGAAGGAAGAACTTATTAAGTCCTTATTATGTGCCACAAACTGTGCTAAACACTGGTGATACATACATAAGTCAAAAGAAAAACAGTCTTTGACCTCAAGGAGCAAATATTCTAAAGAAAGAAGGCAACACATAAAAAGAACCAAAATGAGAGGGGAGGGAAAAAGGAGGGGGAAAGGGAGAAGGACTGGAAGGCAGGTGCAGGGTCCAGAAGGAAATGAACACTGACCTGAGTCCCTTTACAAAATGGAGGCTCCAGGAAAAACTCACTAATGGAAGAAGGGGGCAGGCATGTGTGAGGGATATTTCATACTGAGAAGCCTGCCTGCAGGGATAGTGGAACATTTCCATGTGAGAAAGTCCTAAATGCTGAGGGATGCCAGGATGAGACAGAACAATTTGGAAATTTGGAAGTCAAGAACAGTGCTAGAAGGGGAATGGGCTCCATTCCACAAAAAAAGTTAAGAACCTTGTGTTAGGTTATGGGAGGGGATCCCCTAGGGTGATGAATAATTAGATTTAAGAAAAATAAAAGGGAATCTACTTTATTCCAAACTCCGAGTTGCTCCACTCTTGCTCCTAGAAGCATCTACACAATGTATGTCACTGATTATTGCAAAAGATTGTACAGTCTGGAACTATTAATAGACTTTAAAATCAACAATAGATTATTAATGGGAAAGGGCCATTTGGGAACTCCTAACCTTTTAACCTAATGTTACAGAAGACCCCTAGGTCCTCCCACTCCTCCAAAGATCTCTCAGTTCTACCTGTCAGAGGCAGAATAATGAGTTAGATGTGCTAATTGTGTTCTTATATTTAGCTACCTTTTCTCCTGGGCCCATTGCTCCAGACCTTCCTCCCATCCTCCATCCCCCTCCCATGCTCTTCTTTACCATCCTTTCCCTGACCCAATTTGCCCTCTCCTTGAATTGCTACTGCAATTAGTTGTCTGCAGCAAAAGGTGACTTTTGAGCTAAGCCTTTCAGAAATTAAACCACTCTGTGCTTGGTGACCTCTCCTTTGGACATTCCTCCCCACCTCCCAATGCACCCCCACCTTGAGGCCTAGGACCATTTCCGGCTAGGAATGTATGAGAGATTGTTTATGAAAAAGGCCAGCTCTCATGTGTCTCTCATCCAGGAAATAACGCAACCATGAAAAGAAGCTACCAGCCCAAGAGACAAAGCTGTGAGTAACAGGAACTTGGTAGAGCATTACCGACAACAAATATTTGTTTCTTGATTTATCTTCCATGGAAGGTACTTAGAGAGATGAGAAAATTAGATATGGTAGGATTCATACTCCTAAGGAGCTCACCACCTAGTTAGGGGATAAGTTAGCCACACAAGTAATACAGGATGTTACATGAAAAGTGTATTAGACCAGAGCAGGTTACAAATGATATTTATATATCCCAAAAAGGGATTGGACTCAGTGATGTCAGTCCCTTTTCACTCTGAGATTCTCTGATTCTATTTCATTGAAGCGCAGAAGAAGGGAAAAAGAAAGGGAGGTCCATTATTTTCTTCTGTTGTTCTTTGGTTTCCCATCAGGTTTAGACATTTAGTGACTTCCTGTCGGTTGTTATAAGAGCTTACATTTCTGTAGTGTTTTAAGGCAAAGTAGTGTAGTTAAATGCTGGATTCAAGGGGCCTGTGAAACTCAACTGAGATAATGGATGTAAAGCACTTTGCAAACCTTAAAATACTATTTAAATGCAAGTCATTATTATCAACTTCCAGTTACCAAGCCTCCAATCTGGTGGTTTCATTCCCTGTGCCTTTTACTTTATTCCTGCTGAGCTTCCAATTCAATGTTTATAGAGCAATATAGTGGTGTGGTAGTAAATGTTTAACAACTAGGCTCTCCGAAAAAATAAAAAAGTATGCACACATTTCTGAGTTTAATCTGTATTATTAAAATTTTCTTCATCACTTTCCTAAGTCTAGAAAATCAACAAAACAACAAATCGAGCTCTGATTAGTTGTAATTTCTGAAATCTAACTGCTCCCACTGAAAATTTAACAATCAGCTTGGTCAGTGCTGGCTCCAACCCTCCCCTGACTAGATTAGTAGGCAATTGCTGGTCCTGCCACTGACTCCCTATGTGACATGGGGCTAATCACTTTACCAATCTAGACCACTGCAAAATGTAGGGGTTAGCAGAAAAATGATATATACAATGACTACAACAATGTAAATGCAAAAAACAAACAAATTCATGGACTCTTGGTGAACAACTCTTGATCTTGTCCAACTCCATCATTGGGCTGCTATGGAAACTGTGCTTGCCAAAAGGTCACACAGATACTAAATGAACAGAGTCAAGATTCAGAACCAGGTCCACCGAGTCCACGAGTAGTTTTTTTTCAATTCCAATGAGCTACATTTTCTAGCACTTAGCACAATGCTGTGTACATAGCAGGCACCTGGTAAATGTTTATTGACTCAACTTCCCAAAAGGAGATAATAAACATTGGCTTCAGCTGAACTGAATTGCATAGCCATGGGGAGCAGATGTAAGGAAGGAATTGGGGAGCTAGTGCGAAAATAGGGAAGGACAGAATAGAAAGATTTTTCTGGAGTACTTTGCGTCCCTCCTTTGGCCCTCTTGCTTTTTTTTACCTTGTGCCATACATATTTTACTATGTGTAGTGTCCTTCTATGAGAAAGTAAGATCCATAAAGGTAGGGAATGATGGGTTTGGAGTCAGAAAACCTGCTAGAGCCAACTCACACCAATTCCAAAGGCTATATTGTTAAATTTTCAGTGTGTGCTTTCACACCTGGGAAATCAGCAAATGCTACAAATCAGGAGCTGCTAGGGGCACCATAGGGCATACCGTGCTGGGTCTGTAGTCTGGAAGACTCATCTTCCTAAGTTCAAATCTGGCTTCAGACACTTACTAGCTGTGTGACCCTGGCCAAGTCACTTAACCCTGTGTGCCTCAGTTTCCTCATCTGTAAAATGAGCTGGAGAAGGAAATGGTAAAGCACTCCAGTATCTCTGCCAAGAAAAACCCAAATGGGATCTGGAAAAGTTGGACAGGACTGAACAACAACAAATCTTTTGTCGAAGTACTTACCTCTTTGGGCCTCAGCTTCTGTAAAATGAGGGGATTAGACCTCTGCATTCCCTTCTACTTTGGAATCTATGATCCAGTGATCAAGTTGTAGGCATCAAATGTTTGTTCAATGAGGGCAACTAGGTGGTGCAGTGAGTAGAGCACCAGCCCTGGAGTCAGGATGACCTGCGTTCAAATCTGGCCTCAGATACTTGACACACTTACTAGCTGTGTGATCTTGGGCAAGTCACTTAACCCCAATTGCTCTGCCCTCCCCCTTAATGAAAAAAAAAGAAAGAAATATTTTAAGAAATGTTTGTTCAATGAATGCCTGAATGAATGAATGAATGAATGAATGGGAGGACTGAGTCATCCCATTCTTCTCCTTCCCCAGGCAGAATCCAGAATCCACAAGTGGGTTAGAAGCATCCAAGTAAGGGATGCAGGAAGGAGACAGCACATGCTTCCTTAATGAGGAGGCAGTTAGCTCCACTTGGGGCGGGCAGTGCATCTCAAAAACTTTCATTGTGAAGATAAGTGGAGGTGTAATTACACAGGACTCATTATGGTAGATGTTTCATCTTCTTGCCTCAGCCCATAGCCTGGGAACAAAGGAAACATTACTACAGGGTCCCAGAGAGCATAAAACATTTTTAGTTCCCCCTTCCCTCCCCAAAGGCACTTAGAGAATTTAAAACATTCAGCACTCACTGAGTAGCAATTAGTGGGAATGGCGCTGGATCTATTCCTCCCTTTGAGCATCCTGTTCTCAGGGCATGGAAGCAAAATGCAGAGTGGGATCATGGAAAACATTGGGCTTAGTGTCAAGGGACATGGGTCCCAGCCTACTACTTCATCGGTGGTGACCTTTCTCTCCTCTAAACCTAGGTTTCCTGGTCTGTAAAGTTAAAAGGGTGGGGTGGGAGAGGCAAGTAGCCTAGATAGTCATTAGGGTCCTGACAGTCTGTGATTTTTACATTTCTGACCCATTCCTGACTTAATACTTATGTTTCTACTCTCTTTTTCTACAAGGGGCACAGGACACTATTGTTCCCTCCTTTCGCAAAACAAAACAAGAAGATGGAAAGTTTAACCCTCAAGCAAATATTTAATTGCCTTGGGGGACTGTAGGAGAAGGTTCCATCCTTGTGACACAGTTTTTCCTGTAATTGTTGTTTGTCCTTCCTTTTAAAAGAGGACCAATGACATCACAAGGTGATCAGTCTTGACTCCCCATGAATTGGATTTAAGTGAGGCAGAGTTGCACAAAGTTGTCAGCCTCACTCTCTTCCAGTCACCAAAATCCAGTGGCAAGACAAAATCAAAACAATGGGTGATGGACCAGGGTGTAGTGGACGACCTTGGCTGACCAACATCCGACCAAGCTCTAAGCACTTCACAATGCCTTCTTCAGCCACCTTCCTGGCCATTGGGATAAACTGTTCTCATCCACCCATTCCTCAGGGGGGAAGTCTTCTCATGCTCCCTTAACTCAACAATGGTTTTGAAGCCTGTTGGTTACCCTCTACCTAGTTTAGTCTATCAGCCAAGACAGTTTACTGGGTTGTTGCCACTCAGCTCCTTGGAGACTTGGGTGAATCAGGTGGATGCTAAAGGGGCATAAGCAGCCTTGAAAAAGGGTCCTCACAGCAGAGGTGCTAGTTCTCTTCGAACACCCTGTATGCTTCATATACCCTTCAAATATGTTTGTATTGAACTCAAGAGAACAGGAGCAAAGACTGCCATCAAAGAATTGTATGGCAGAAAGGAAATATGGGTTGGTTGCATGGCAAGATGGAAAGATAACAGGAGGATGGCCTGAACTCTCAAGAAAATAGAGAGGAAGACTTCCAGCATGTTGTGTGGATCCCCTGTGTCCACCTTTCAGGAGGTGATTGATGAGAGAAGCGATCTGCCTCCATGGAGAGAACTCCTTTATCAATGAATACTTGTAGTGAAGTTTAGGGCTCCTCTCCTAACAATACCAACACATCTGGGTATGTGTGATGCAGGAATGGTGCCCTTTCAGTGCTGTCCAGCCTCTGGCCCCTGATGCCAGACTTCTTTCTCTACAATGACCCAACAGTCTTCTCACCCTGGAATATTACTCTGTCCACACGATCCTTTTGTCTGATTGGTCTGTTCCTCCTGGAGCTTCCAATTTAAGGAAAGTGCCCATGACAGTATGTTCACTCCATTCCTCTCTAGGTTCCATTCTTGACTCTTGGGACCTCTTTCTTCAGCACACCCACTCCCCCCTCCTATCTAAGTTTTCATCTCCTTTTTATATATTGTCTTCCACCGTTAAAACATATGCTTCTGTAGGACAAAGACTATCCTTCCTTTTGCTTGTAATTGTCTTTCCAGTGCTTAGCACAGTACCTAGTACATAGTAATCGCTAAATAAATGCTTGTTGACTGGAAAGTATGACAGCACCTGGTCACTTGAGAATTAGAAGAAACATTTCATTGACTTGGGTGAAAGGTCTTAATTAGACAATTAACTTAATGCAGAGAAATAGACTACATAGAAGATCACTAAGATCTCTTTCAACCATTAAATCTTATGATCCTGTGATCTCTGGAGAAAGTCCCTCTGACCTGGCAGCTAGAAATTGATTGGGCTTCTTGGAGGAACCCATAAGCTTATAAATTCCCCAAAAACTTGAATTGGCTTCCTGGATGTTGGGTCATGACTTGGGCTTTAGGGCTGGCCCCAGTCCTGACGGGGGAAAATAGTCAAACATCCCAATCGAACAGTCAGGGAATCAATTAAAGGGAAGGCAATGTAGCAGGTACTGTTTGTATCTGGGTCTCTCACCCCTCGTGTGTGTGTGTGTGTGTGTGTGTGTGTGTGTGTGTGTGTGTGTGTGTATGTGCTATATATATCTCCTATACATGCCTATATATGTCCCTAGTCAGGCTGTAAACTCCTTGTGGGCAGGACATGTTTTCATTTGCTTTCTTATCCAGAACCTATCTGGTAGTTGGCACATAGTAGTAGGTGCTTAATAAAGGCTTCTCGGCTGATTTGTTTTTCATTTTCAGGTCTTTATTTACAGACTCACAGATTATTAGAGCTGGAAGGGACCTTAGCAACCATTTGGTTAAAACCTCTCTTTTGATAGGTGAGCAACTGAGGTACAATGATTTGTCAGCATCACACAGAATGTAAGAGGTTCAACTGGCACCTGAACCAGGAAACTCACAATTGTAACATCAGAGTTCTTCCTGTCATTCCAGGTCTGCCTACGACTGTTCATTTCTCCTCTTCTCAAAAAAAAAAAATTGTAAACTTATTGATGGTACGGATGTTTCATTTTAGTCTTTGAACTCCTAGCACCAAGGACAGTTCCTGGCACGGACACCTAATAAATTCTTATTGGTTAATTGACTAATTGACTATTACGCTAGCTAGACAGAAGCCGGCATACTATTCTATGGCACTTGCTTTCAACCTTGGCCAGCCCTTACAAAGGACAGTCCTTTTCTTTTTCAAAGCCCATCCTATCACCTTTTGATATTGGGTATAGTTATAGGCAAAGTGAAATAGCCAGCAACCCAGATGCCAAGTCAATGGGCAGAATGCCAGGATCCAAGGCCACTACTATGCCTACTTACCTCAGTCTACCCATAGTCCCACCTCTCTCCTCT
The DNA here is from genome assembly GCA_028646595.1 of Phalanger gymnotis. NCBI lineage: Eukaryota > Metazoa > Chordata > Mammalia > Diprotodontia > Phalangeridae > Phalanger > Phalanger gymnotis. Next base: position 51,742,833 of record CM053627.1, read on the forward strand.
CCCCATGCTCCAAAGCATGCTCCATGAAAGTACCTAGAGCTTAACTAACATTATATACCACCAAGCAAAGGCCAATTGTCCTCTAGAAAGGTCATCCTGAGCAACAGTCAGTGTAGCTCTGCTCATAATATAAGTGAAAATGCACTGAATCTACAGACAGAAGTGTTCAGAAAGTCCTGACTGTGCTTCACTCTCTTTACATGATCTGGGCCAATTAAACCAACCTGTGAAAGCCTTAGTTTCCCCGATATAAAATGGGCTACTTGCTTGCCTATAGCACAAAGCTGTGGTTATAAAAGTGTTTTCTGGGTGTTTGCACTAAAGACATATTAGTTGTTCTTATTCATTACATCACAGATTTGAGAAAATTAACTTGTCAAAACCAACCCCAAACCCTGGAAAGACTCTTACAGCCAAAATTTCCAGCTTCCCTATTCTTAAAGTTATCAGCACCATTGCTGAGGAGTGGCCTCTTCCTGCTCACATTCAGCTGTAGCACAGCATTTATGAGGCAGGAGGGAGAAGGCAGGTGATTCTACTCTGTCTTGATAGAGAGCTTAACCTAACACATGTCACTCTGCTCTGGGAGGCTCTGTAGATGTAGCTTCTGTCTGATGCCTCTCCAGTGGCCTGCCAGATCAATCACTATCAGCAGTGGATGTGCCAGCCAGGCAGAGACAGAGCAGGATACGTGCTGCTTTGTTTATTCAAGGATAGCCATGAGCCTGGAAAACTTTGGTGAAGTACTGCATAACACATTAATATTGCTGCTAGCCATGGTGCTGAGGTGGTGACGATAGGTGTTCCTCAACAGTACAGCATGATGGTAGGGCAGAAGGAGGAGGAGGGAAGGTGCTTTTATTTTATTTTATTTCATTTTCCAGGGAGAGAAGGGAACTCCTTCCATCGGTTATTCTTACTGATGCCTTTCCGTAAATTTCCATAAAAGATCCACCCAATACACTAGAAGCCTTTATGTACTATGAACTGTGTCAATACAGCACTCATGATTGCCCATTTGTTGTTTCTTTCTCAATCAACCTATCTCCTTTTCCAGCATGCATGCGCGCACGCGCACTCTCTCTCTCTCTCTCTCTCTCTCTCTCTCTCTCTCTCTCTCTCTCTCTCTCTTTATTTTACTTTTCAAATTTTTCAAAACTTCAAAAAGGAGATTTTGTTGATTACCTTTGTTTCAACATGACAGTAATTTCTGGAAATAACCTATTCTCCTTTCTTATTACCCCCTAAGAATAAATCCTCTCTTATAAAAAAGAAAATAATTATTAAAACCAACCTATAGTGACCTGCTCTGACAATACATACACCATTTTGCTATAGTGGTTCCTTACTTTTCTGTCGAGAAGAGAGCAGTATATTTTCTTACCTGTTTCTCTGGGAATGTTACTGGTTTTTAAGTTACTCAGAATTTATCTCTCTTTTAGTGATCTTTTCTTTAATGTTGCTATCTATAGTTGTTTGTTATATTGTTCTAAATCTATAGGTCAAACTTGTTATACACTTAAAAGAAAAGCAAGCTATACAAACAAAGGGCTGCAGTTTTGTGCATAATCTTTTTTCTATTCTATTATGTGTATGGAAATGTCCATTTGATTTAGTGCTTAAGTTAAAAATAAAAATAAAATATGGAAACTGAATGCTGTGAAATTATAGCAACCATGCTTGATCCCAGAGAAGAGATGAGAATTTTTATGTTCCTTGATTGTTTGTATAGGTACAGGGAGAAGAAAGAAAAATGTAAACACAGAGAGTCACAAGCAAGAGGAAGCTTTAAGGGTATGAACTCTGGCAATCAAGAAGGAAGTCAATTATGTATTCAAGACAGAATTAGCCTTGTGTATAACCACCTTTACTTGGACAAATATCTATGAAAGAAGACAGAGAAGGAGCAGTCGGATAGGTAGGAAGAGAGCCAGGAAAGAACAGTGTCACAAAAACCTGGAGATGAGAAAATATGCAAAAGAAGAGAGTGATAAACAATGTCAAAGATACAGAGAAGTCAAGAAAGATGAGGATTAAGAAAAGGCCACTGAAGGAGCCAAGATGACAGAGGGATGGAAGCAATGCCATGAGCTCCTCTCCAAAACTCCTCCAAACAGATCTAGAAAATGTACTAGACCAAATCCTGATAAAGAAATCCAGAAAAAGTCACAGTGAGTCCATTGTCCAGCCCAGCTTAGGGAGATAACCAGGGAGGTATGCAGATACTGGGGATGGGATTGGGCCAGGATTATGCTGTTCCCAGGAAATGTTGTGAACAAGGGCAAGAGGAGGTCTTAGACCCGTACCAGGACACTCCCAGACCCACACTGGGGTGCTGAGATAGGGACAAACTGGAAGTTTTGTCACCCACTGCTCAGTTCCAAGGTGAAGTTCTAAGGTGCATTGAGTACCTGCCCACAAGAGTGGCATTCTAGGCAAGGAGATGCTGGTAGATTATTGTTTGTCCTTCATTCTTGAAGAGGACTATGTCATCAGGAAGGTGGTGCTATGACTTGTAAGTGAACTGGATTTAAGTGAGGGAGGGCTGTGCAAACTCACCAGCCTCACTTTCTCCTCTAGAGCCATCTGGGTCCAGTGGCTGCATGACTGATCCATAAATCAGGATGACTGGAGATGCACCCCATCCTTGGTTTACAGAAAAAGAAGGAAGAAATTCAGAAGCCAGCAGCAGTAGCAGTAGCAATCGTATGGCTCAGACCTCAGGTGCAAAGCAGAGTTTTACTTCCAATGTTTAGCTCAGCCTGGTGAAGAATAACCAGGGTGGGAATTCCAGATCAAAGGGGAGCCTACAATTCTGCCATTCTGAACCAGTAGACATCTCTAGTTAATGGATAGGGGCAGAGTCCAGCAGCAGCTACTCTTGCCGAGACCCAAATTCAGATAAGGAACTTGCAGAGCTCAGACAAGGAGGACGATAATTAGACTTGCCTTTGATTCAGATCACTTGGGCAGCCCTGAAAACTTGCAGGTCTCCAGTCTATCTCTGAGTCATTGGAATAATACAACACTCACTACCCCTAAGAAAGCAGCAACAAGACCAGCTCAAACCTTTCCTCTAGGAATGCTGCAGAGACCTGCCCTAATATCAAGTTGGAAGTCAAAAAGTTAGCTGAAAGAATGGGCAAACAAAAAAAGAACATCACTTTAATGGATTATCATGAAGCTGTGAAGAAGCTCAAGACACAAATATTTTCTGTTTATGCTCTGCATTTATACTTTGTCCTCTGGTTGAAAAAGATCTGGACAGAAGAGAAAAGAGTCACTCTAAGATATCAACATCCATTGCCTCAGATGAAAACACAGCTTGGGTACAAACTGAACTAAAATTCCTGAAAGATAGAAGCAAGAGTTATAGAAAAGAGTTCAAAATATTTTTATAACTGGAATGAGTGTTTGAAGATAAAATTGGAAAAGACATGAGAACTGTGGAAGAAAAAATTGGAAAAGAAATTAATAGTTTGGTGCTAGAAATCCAAAACCCAACCCAACCAATGAACTCCCTGAAAATTGGACCAGAGAGAAGCTAATGACTCCATGAAGCAACAAAATGTAAGTAAAAAAAAAGTTTAAAAGCTGGAAAAATAGAACAAAATATAAGATATCTCACAGCAAAAAACAACTGACCTGAAATCAGATCAAGGAGAAAAAAATTAAGAATCATTGGACTTTCTAAATGTTATGACCAAGAAAACATCCTACAGAAATCTTAAAAGAAAATTGCCTAGAACTCTTAGAACTCAAGGGCAAAGTGATCTCTTAGAACCATCTGGAAAAGTATAAATAGAAAAAATTTACCAGTCACCTCCTGAAAGAAACCTCAAAATGAAAACTCCCAGGAACAACATAGCCCAAATCCAAAGCTTCTGGGTCAAAGAAAAAGTACTGCAAGCAGCCAGAAAGAAAGAAATCAAGTACTTAGGCATCACAGTCAGGATCACTCATGTTTTAACAGCCACCACCATAAAGGAGCAGAAAACTTGGAATACAATATTCCATAAAGAAAAGGACATAGGTTTACAGCCGACAATAACTAGTAAACCCTAATATAATGTTATGGGGGAAAAGTGGAGCATTAATGAAATAGAACAGAGCTGTCAAACTTGCCAGAACCAAATTAAAATGTAGCTGAGAAATGTTTAACAAAATAAATAAAAATATCAACACAACATAGATAATATTAATTTGTGGTTTTCTAAGTCAATATGTTGCCCCTTCAGGGCTCATTTCTATTTGAGTTTGACACCACTAAAATAGAAAACTTCTAAGCATTCCTGATGAAAAGACCAGAGCCACAGAAAAATTCTGAAGTACAAACACAGGAATGAAGAGAAACATGCAAAGGTAAATATGAATGAACAATAATAAAGAACTAAACAAGGATAAACTGCTTACATTCAAATATGGGGAGATGACACATGTGTCCCCTTTGATTCCTATCATTATCAGGGTTCGTAGGTGTCTGATTAGAGAAGGCCGAGGAGGGTTCTGTTATGTTTTGAAGATCTTAAGAAAAGAATGGAAAAAGAGGGGAAGAGGAATATACTGAAGAAGGAAGGTAAAATAAGGGAAAAATAAGGTTAGGGAAAATTATCTCACATAATAAGGGTGCAAAAGTAGATATTTATGCAAAGAAGGAGATGGCCTGATGAGAGAAGCTGATACTTCTTGAACCTCATCTGAACTAGTCAAAAGAAGGAAGAACACACACACACACACACACACACTCAGAGTTGTGTACAGAAATCCATTTCAATCAACAGTGAAATAAGAGGGAAAGAAATGAAGGGGGAAATGGAATTAGAGGGAGGGTAGATTAAAGGAGGGATTAGTTTTAAGCAAAACAGATTCTAAGGATGTACAAAAATACTGATAGCTCTTTTTGAAGTGGCAAAGAACAGAAACTAGAGGGGTGTTGGAGAAGTGAAGGACTCAGAAGGCAGAATGAGACAAATATTTTGTGCATGTGACCAATTTAGAAATTTTTTTGATTACGTGTGTGTGGGGGGGTAGGTTTTGTTTTTCTTGTGTTCTCAATTGGGGGGAGGGGTTGGGGTGGAAGAGTGAGAAGGTGCATCTTGGCTGATTAAAACAAATCTGTATGTGAATTATATATGTGCATATATGTATGTATATATATATATATAATGTATTACTATTTCATAGAAGACAAGAGCCCAAGAAAAGTATAAAATGCTACATAAGGTCTGAAGAAAGAAAGCTCATCTCCCGAAAGGCCACTAACCAAACTGAATGGAATCTGGCAGATTGGCCCATAAGCACCCTTCGAGCCCAGACCAGCTGATGCCATGAGTTACTGGCTCATGTTCCCTGCATCTCTGTCACTCTCACCTCTGCTCCAATCCCAGGTGTGATATGATGGATTGACCTCCAAACCTGGTGACAGAAAATCCATTTACTTGTCAGTCCAGATGGAAGGAAGCAGATGGGGGAGGCAGAGCCCCCTATTGTATTGGTTTGCTGGGTGACCCTGTCCAGTTCTGTTCACTGGGAGTTCTGGGGCCTCAAAACACTTGTCATCCTGGGAGTGAGTGACATTCATGAGCACTGTTGTTTAGGAGTGTAAAGCCTCAGTGGGCTAAAACCTCTCTCTGCCAGTTTCCCTTCTTCCAATGTGTCTTTCTCAGGATCTGTGTCTCCACTTAAGCATCTGCCTCTGTGTATGTTTCTCCTCCAGCAGGTTCCACCCCTCCCCTCCTCACCACCTCCTGTTTCCTCTCTGGGAAATTCCAAAGGAGTATCACCAATTCTCAATGATTGAGTGGCCTCCCCACTCATCTGCTTCTGCTGAAGGCAATCTGTCCTCATTTCCCTTCTGCCTTGTTTGCTAGCCTGGGTTTATTTGCTCCAATAACAACTCCAAAGTGAGCAATTGGCTATAAACCTGCTGAGGGCTCCCTTCATGATCATTAAGGTTATGGGGCTGTCCTGCCCACTCCTAATGACAAAGAATCATTTGCCCTAGGCATTGCCCATTTTTCTAATTGGATTAGAGGAATCACTTCCCCACAATGGAAGGAGGGCAGGAAGAAATCACAAAGATCATAGGCTTAGAATGGGGAAGAACCTTAGAAACAATTCTAGTTCAATCCTTACCAACACCTCTCATTTTACAGATAAGGAAACTGAGGCCTCAGTGTGAGGAGGAGCTAGGGTCAAGCACTGCCTCTGACACTGCCATATATGACCCTGGGCAAGTTCTTAATCTACTTAGTGCCCTGAGCAACTCACTAAGACTCTAAGTTGCAGAGAAAGTGCCAGGCACTGTGCTAAGTGCTTTTAAAAATGTTATCTCATTTGACCTTCCCAACCGCCCTGCAAGGGAGATGCTATTGTGATGCTGTTATGTAAAATTTTTATTTTTATTACAATTGAGGAAAATGAGGCAGGCAGAAGTTAAGTGATTTGCCTAGGGTCACACAGCTAGTGCTTCCTTATCTGATTGTTTCATATACCAGTGAAATCACAGGTCACTAGTCCTTAACCATTTTCTGAGAGGAACAACTGAGTCCTTCTGTCCAAGCAACACAGACTGATGGAAAGAGGTTGGAGTCAGGAGATCTGGGTTTGAATCTTGACTCTCTCACTTATTTGCTGTGTGACCTTGAGTGCCTCAGTTTCATTGTCTGTAAAATGATAGTGTTGTATGATGAAACATTCTACCCATTTCTTGACAGAGGAGATGGATCTAGGGTGTGGATTGAGATGTATATTTTTGGACAGGGCCAAAGTGAGAATTATTTTTGCCTCCCTATGCAGATTTGTTGTAAGGATTTTTTTTTCTCAATGAAACAGAAGGTATGGGAGAGAAAAATAAATATTTGTTAAGTGAAAAATTCAATTAAAAATAAAAATAAAATGAGAGGATTGCACTAGATGATCTCTGTGGCCCTTTCCAGCTCTAAATCTATGATCCCACGGTCTTTCCAGTTCTAACACTCTGCAGCTCTGTCCTACAGCTGGAGGATCATGCAGAGGATATGTAGATTCTGCGCCATCTGGTTCTCTTGGACATAGGAAGAATTGGGAGAGGGAGAGGAAGAGGGAAGGTGATAAAGAACGTTACAATTACCAGCTTAAGTAATGGCTTGTCCAGGAAGCTTAGGAATGACCAGGCAGGGCCTTGCCAGATGCTGTGATGGTGCTTTTTCAGAGGAGTCCCCCCTCCCCTGCCTGCCCCCACTTTCCAGCATCCTGCTGCTCTTTGAGGTTCCTTCGGGAGATCAGAGATTAGAGATCATTACCAACTGCCCAGATGGCTGATCATGAAGCAGTTTCTGCCCTCAGTGGAAACTAACTGAGCAGATAAATTCCATCTTGAAGACACTCATTCTCAGCAGGCTGGTGTTTTGACTCTTGAGATTTTGAGGTGGAGCCCAGGCCAAGAACTGGACAGATGGAGCCATGCTACCCCCCACTCCCCAGAACAATTCTGTTCTCCCAGCTCCTGGAGAGGGGAGGAGGGATTGAGGTTCCAGTCCTCTGGATCCTTAATGAAAAACAGGCCATTATCCAGCCTGAGGGAGCCATCAGCTTTCCCTTAAAGAGTACTTTGAATTGCCTCCACAAGAATTCCTTGGGAATTCAATTTAGTGCAATGGATAGTCAGTAGACTTAGTTTCTCGTGCTAACTCTGGACTTTGTTCAAAGATTTGGAATTTGCAGACAGCTTTCGTTGCTCAATAGAATGAAAACTCCTTGAGGGTAGGAACAGTTTCATTTTTGTCTTTGTCTGCCCAGCATTTACCATAGGACTGATATAGAATAGATGCTTAATAAGTGCTTGTTGATGGAACTCCTCCCCTCTATTAATCAACTTTTTGAAAAAGTTCACAGGATCACAGAATCTTGGACTTGAATGGTCATCCAGCTTTTGCTTGAAGACTTTCTTTTATGTGTGTGGGTTGAAGGTGCCATATCTATTCAAAACAATAACTTAGAATCCCCCGTTGATGTGTTTACTTTTTCTCTAGTCAGCCAGAGAACATAATTAGTCCATACAAAAAAAATTTTAGTGAAATAATATGGTAAGAAAATTTATACTAGATCATTCTACCCATAAATACAAGGCATAGTCTCTCTTACAAATACATACACCATGGGGGCAAGGAGTGAGCATTCATAGGAATCCCACCTATGGGTCCACACATGTGGAAGGATAACTCATACTGACCATGCTGTAGGACTCCCGGTGTGTTTGAGAGACCCCACTGTGATGCTCTCACTAGATCTGCTCTTCTCAGAGTTTAGCATCTTTTCAGAATGGAAGATGCCAAGGTCATCCACTGCATCCAGGGCTATCATGAGTTCTGCTGACTTTTGTCTTGCCACTGGACTTCGATGATTCTGGAAGAAAGAGTGAGGTTGACAACTTTGCACCACTCTGCCTCACTTAAATCCAATTTACTCGCAAGTCAAGACATCATCCGTGATGTCATTGGTGCTCTTCAAAAACAAAGGACAAACAATGGCAACAGCATCTTGGCTGGGTATGTTGTCTCACTGGGCTCACTGGGTCTGCTCCTTTCCAGTCACAGCTCTACTGTGCCTTGATCACTACTGGACTTTGAGGGTCTTGTCACATAGTCTCCATTGACACATTTCTCTCTTGCCTGCTCCCTGCTACTATCTTCTGGCTCTTCTCTTTGGTAGTTCTTCTAGCCAAGTCATCCCAGCTTTAGGCAGCTAGGATATAGTGTCTAGAACCTTCCCCCAATGAGCCCCCAGGCTAACATTAGGTAGACTCTTTGTCTGGGTAGCATCAAAACTTTCTGTTACAGGTGGCTATCTAACTTGGAGGTCAGAAAAATCTTCAGGGTTTCTAAGATCCTCTCTAGCTTAACTGCAAATGAATTTGAGCCAGAACCAAATATAGGGTAAGAAGGTGAATTAGTGGCACTGACCTGCCCAAATTCTTATCATCATTATCTGTCAGCAATAAAATCTGAATGCTTTTGTAATGGGTTTTGATCAGTAAAAACCTCTCTTTCCCTACATAATCAAAGAGCCTTGTGGTAAACAAAGTGAATACAGTATGGAAAGTACATGCACTCTACCCTGAGAAAACTTCGAAGCTGGAGAGAGGGGAGGGAATGACATGTAAGTATGTGAGCATAATACAAAATAAAACATAGTAGATACAAAAGAAAGAACTAGACAAAGTGTTCTAGGAATATTTGAGAAGGAAGAGATCCCATTCAGCAAGGGGATCAGGGAAGACCTTGTGGAGGGTGTGGTGTCTGAGCTGAACTTAGCCGAGATGGGGAAGTGGGATACGCATTCCAGGAAGAGAGGAGGGGCTGTACAAATGCAGGGGAGCAGAAGAGAGCAGGATGAGCTCAAGAAACAGCTGGGAAAACAATTGCCTGAATTGAAACTGTGTGAAAGGGAGTCATGTGAAGTAAGTCTGGAAGGGTAAGTTCTAACCAGACTACAGAGAATTTTAAATGATAGGCTAAAGAGTTTGTATTTCATCCTCTAGGCAACAGAGAACCAATACAGGAAGATTTTTTTTTAACATGGGATTAATATGGCCAGACCTTTGTATTAGAAAGATTATTTTGGCAACCATGCAAAGGATAGATAGGAAAGAAAAAATTGGAAGCAGGGAGATCAGTGATGAAAGGATGTGGTACATCTAGTCTAGCTCTTTGGAACTAGGATGGTGGTAGTATAAGTGGAGAAGAGGATGGATGTGAGAAATATTGTGGAGGCTGAATCACTGTCCTTGGCCAGAAGAGATATGGGAGAATTGAGAAGAGACAAGAGCCTGTGTGCCTCTTTTGTAGCACTCAGTGACTGAGACACACACAGCTGAGAGAGTTCCTGGATTCTTGAGGAGGCATTTGATGGATAGGACATGGAGGGAGGGGAAGAGTTGAAAAGAGGGAAAGGGTTGGAATCAGAGAAGTTTCCAGAAAAATGGATAGGCTGGGTTGTAACTCTACATTTTAACCAGGCTTCAAAGAAGAAAATAGGAACGTCAATGGACACTTTCAAGTCTTAGGACTACCTAGCCTATATCTTTGGTGCATTTGGCAGCAGCTGAGCCATATTCTTCCTGAGCCTAGCACATCTCATCCATGAGGCACAGAAAGGAGAGAAAACAAGATTTGAATTACCATAAAATCCAGGAAGCAGGCTAGAACAGGAAATGCATTTGGGCACCACAATTTCCCTTCCAGAAGTCTCAGTCAAAAGATGAAGAGAAAGGGGTAGAAGGAAATAGAATGCAAAACACAAATAAAATCCTTTTTGTCTTGTCATGTTGTTCTTCCTGTTGCAGAAAGAACAGTCATTGCTATTATAGAATAGGAAAAGGGTAATCTTTTTTCCCTTGGCAGAATCTCAGAATATGATCCACCATCCTCTCTGTCAATCACTTCCTCAGGCCCTAAGGATTTCCACAGAAGCAAAAAGATGATGCAGTATTCTCCCAGACTGCATTCACAAGGGAAGATGATGGCTTAGATGACCTCAAAGGCCCCTTCCAGCTGTAAATCCTATGAGGGGAAGGGAAGGGAACAGAATTAGCATTTATTAACCATTCACTATGTGCAAACACAGTGCTAAGCATTTTATAAATATTATCTCATCAATTTGATGACCATAACATTGCATACTATGCATAAAGAAATGTCTCCAGATAAAGCAAAGACTAGTTGCAGTAGTAAAGAAACAAAAGGGGAGAGGATATCAGCAACTCTGGGGAGCCATCTAGAACAGAAGGTTCTTTGCCTTTGTTGTGACATGGACCCCCTTTGGCAGGCTGGTGAAATCTAAGGATCCCTTCTGAGGATAATGTTTTAAAATGCATAAAAATGCATAGCATTACACAGAAAACCAATAAAATATCATTGTGGTCTGATCTAGCTTCTTTTCCCACATTAGTGCCATTTCTTTAGTGCCATTTCTGCCTCCTGTACAAACACATCCAGCACTGTGGGGTTAGTGTTCAAGTATGGTGGCTTCACTATGCTTGATATAGATAAAGGTTTGTTATAAAAAATTGCAGATCTTTTCCATTTTTCTTCTGTATGTTGTTCTTCTTTCGTTTTAATTCTTAAATGCTCTCAGACTGACTTTGGTTAGGCAGGTGTCTCACCAACCTTTATTTAAATTGATTTTTATCCTTCACTGCTTTTATTTTTTTATGAGGCAATATTTATCATGATCTTCTATCATCCTTCTCCATAAGATTTTATAAATGAATTTATATTCTAACCCATTCCTGTTCTTGCTTATTATATTACTCTACTTGCCGAGCAGGCCAAATATTTGCTGATTAAGGTATGGTTTAGGTTCTCTTGGTCTCCTTGTTAAATGATTTATGTTGATTGAACTTGTATATGAAATTATGGTAATCTGTTTTCTTCCATCCATGTCTCATTTTTCATCATCAATAATTTGTTTAAATATGTCAGGATGAAGTTGTTTTGGCATATCATTCCTTTTCCTTATTTTTACACTTTTAGCTTTACACTAATTTTTATCACTTATTGTTATTGTTGTTATTGCAAACCTATCTAGGCACATGTGGCTAGCACCAATTCCTGAGCCCTTGAACTTCTTGGTGGTCTTTTCCAAGTTCATGAACATAAATTTGCAGATGGTTTTAGAAATCATATAGGTCACCCACCCCTTTTTACAGATGAGGAAGTCCAGAGAGATTAAGTGATTTGCCCAAGGGTACACAGATAGTAAGTACCAGGACCGTAATTCTGACCTGGGTCCTCTATGTCCAAATGCAGTGATCTTTTCACTGTACTGAACCACCTTTCTGGGTCACTTTATGGGTTTTTCATTTTAAATATCTAAGGACATTCTCTTGGGGTATAGATACAGCAGAGAATGAGTAAGAGGAAAATCCCAATTAAAGTTAGGGCTTTGATACAGTTTCTAGATTCTGTCTCTTTTCTTCTCCTGCCTGAGGTTATGTTTTTTTATAATGTTTTATTTATAACATAAATAATATGTTTTATTGATGCCTTTTAATTTCACATGATGGATATTTCCAGATATACTGCAAACCACTCACTACTTCCCTGGGTTCTCCCTTGTGTAATGACAGATTGCCTGAGATCCAGGATCACCGAGACTTTGGAGAAACTTTCTGAGAAGCTAGCGAATCCTCGGGCTAGGTCGTTCACAGGCAAGTTCGGTTTGTTTGGGGGTTCTAGTGGTTTGAGGCAAGGACTCCTACCTAAGTCTTTGGGCACCCTGTTGGGAGGCAGAAAGTCAAGAGTGAAAGGAGAAAAGACAGGAGGATGCAGCAGCTGAAGTCAGACTGAATCAGCCATTGCAGTGAGAAAGGTACATTCAAAGTTCTTTCCCCTTCCTCAGAGCTTGGCACTGGGAAATTTCCATCTAGGGTTTACATCTCAAACCTTTTCTTCAACAAAGCTCCCTCAGACCAGCTGACAGGAGGGTAGGGGAAGGGAAAACGCCAGAGGTAACGCTGGCTGAAAGCCCCATTCTAGCCTTCTTTTTTGCATCCCAGTCTTCTGTATATTGTTTAAACGTTTATCTGCTTTTTTGTGTTACTTGATACTGCTAATAAATTACATGGCCATTAACTGTAATTCTTTCTAATCCTACAAATTCAGAATTTGAGATAGAGAGAGGAAGCTAGCCCAAGGGAGAGATTTCCCTACTTCACTCCAGGATAAGAGTCAAGTCAATTAGCAAGAGTTTCTACAATTTGGATAGTTTCTGACAATTTTCCAGAACATACCTACTAGACTGCCTTTGAATCTCGACAGAAATAATGAGATAAACTCATAGAAGACAGAGAGGTGCGGGCTCCCAAGGACACCCCTTAGCACAAACTCATTAACTCTTAGTTGCTACAATTTTAACAAAGAAAAAGTTACACAACTATTTACAGCTGCACACAATCAGCTAACAGTGCCTGTATTCAACAATGTATGAAACAATCAATGTTTCGAGCCCACTATGTCCTTATCTCTTCTGTGGGGTCAAGATTACTTATAATCACTCAGCATTCCTTTTAGTGTTCTTTTCATTCACATAATTGTAGTCACCATGTATTTTGTTCTCATGATCCTGCATCTCTTCATACAAGTCTTCTCAAGGCTTCTCTTTGCAACCATGCTTCTGCTCAAGCCTGGGGAGATTTTCTTGAGGGACAGCCCTGTAATTTGTACTGTAAGGCTAAAAAGACACTGAGCCATGATGATTCATGAGTGGAGAAGGGATTTATGTAAGTCAGCTTTATACACACTTCTAGAGAAGACCTGGAGAGAAATGGATTGAGAGGCAAGGCAAAAATTTCTGAATGGCAGACTTGTAATGGCAACCACACTGGCACATCCAGAATGGCTGCTAGTGCAGGTTCTTTTATCTGCTTTACTAAGGAAAGCAACTTTGAAGGGGTCAATGATCTTCTTTAATTAAACAGAAAAAAGTACAAAGAAGAGAAATAAAGACCAATAGACAGGGCTCTGCTGCCTGAATCAAAGCAAAACTTCTCTAAACGTATAGCCACTCAGAGTCTAGACCAGGGAATCACATCTTTCTCATAAACGATCCCCCAAAGCAAAAGCTCACCTCTCAGAATATATACTCTTTCAGCTAATAGGCTCAGTGTCTAATTAGAAATTATCAAATGGTGTGTAAGCCTTCCTACAAGCAAACAAGCTTCCCTTAATGGGCTCCACATGAGGCCTATTGATGGGCGGGGAAGATCTTATTCCCCATTAACCTTATGAGACCGCAGCCCTGAATCAAAAGGCATTGTACTGGAAGCTAGCCCTTGACTTCTAGTGCCTGCATGCCTAGGAAATACTAAGAGTGGACTGTCCCTTAGTGAAATCATTCTTTCTCTCCTGAGCTGAGATACTTGAGCTGAGATCTTATCTCACTCCCAACTAAGGAATTTGTTTACTCTTGGGTATTCTTTGGTATATTCTAATTGGTACAGCTTCTCTGATTTTTGTTCGCTGCTTCCTTTAATAACAAGATTTATGACCTATTCCTGATGGGTTTTGGGAGTTTGGGGGCAAAGCTTTTTGGTGAGAAGGACCTAAGTTGGTATAAACTAAGGGCTACTCTCCTTCTTGAGAAGAATCAAGGAAGCAGTTTTCTTTTTCTTTTTTCTTTTTTTTAAAGGTTTAACTCTTTTTAAAAAATTTATTTAATATATTTGGTTTTCAGCATTGATTTTCACAAGAAATTGAATTACAAATTTTCTCCCCATTTCTACCCTCCCCCTCACTCCAAGATGGCGTATATTCTGGTTGCCCTGTTCCCCAGTCAGCCCTCCCATCTGTCACCCCACTCCCTTCCCATCACCCTTTCCCTTCTTCTGTTGTAGGGCAAGATAAATTTCTATGCCCCATTGCCTGTGTATCTCATTTCCTAGTTGCATGCAAAAAAAAAAAATTGTTGTTGTTTTTGAACATCTGTTTTTAAAACTTTGAGTTCCAAATTCTCTCCCTTCTTCCCTCCCCGTCCACCCTCCTTAAGAAGGCAAGCAATTCAACTTGGCCACATGCAGATCATTATGTAAAACTCTTCCATAATGCTCATGTTGTGAAGGATTCACTATGTTTTGCTCCTTCCTAACCTATCCACGTTTATTGAATTTTCTCCCTTGACCCTGTCCCTTTTTGAAAGTGTTTGTTTTTAATTACCTCCTCCCCCTGTCTGCCCTCCCTTCTATCATCCCCCCTTTTTTATCTTCTTCCTCCTTCTTTCCTGTGGGGTAAGATACCCAACTGAGTATGTATGGTATTCCATCCTCAGGTCAAATCTGATGAGAGCAAGATTTACTTATTCTTCCTCACCTGCCCCCTCTTCCCTTCCTAGAGAGCCGCTTTTTCTTGCCACTTTTATGCAAGATAATTTACGCCATTATATCTCTCCCTTTCTTCCTCTTTCAATATATTCCTCTCTTATCCCTTAATTTGATTTTTTCTTATATCATCCCTTCATATTCAACTCACCCTGTGCCCTCTATCTATCTATACGTATATATATATATGTATATATATATATACATGTATATACCTACTTGTATACATACATAGACGCACACATATGTATATATATGCATGTACATATATATATACATATATATATATGCATATTCCTTTCAGCTACTGTGATACTGAGGTCTCATGAATCATACACATCATTTTTCCATGTAGGAATGTAAACAAAACAGTTCAACTTTAGTAAGTTCCTTATGATTTCTCTTTCTTGTTTACCTTTTCATGCTTCTCTTGATTCTTGTGTTTGAAAGTCAGATTTTCTATTTAGCTCTGGTCTTTTCACTGAGAAAGCTTGAAAGTCCTCTATTTTATTGAAAATCCATATTTTGCCTTGGAGCATGATAATCAGTTTTGCTGGGTAGGTGATTTTTGGTTTTAATCCTAGCTCCATTGACCTCTGGAATATCACATTCCAAGCCCTTCAGTCCCTTAATGTGGAAGCTGCTAGATCCTGTGTTATCCTGATTGTTTTTCCACAATACTCA
>CM053627.1:51758870-51825749 GCA_028646595.1 Phalanger gymnotis
TTTACCCTCTGGCTCTAGAATATCGGGGAAGTTCTCCTTGATAATTTCTTGAAAGATGATATCTAGGCTCTTTTTTTGATCATGGCTTTCAGGTAGTCCAATAATTTTTAAATTCTCTCTCCTGGATCTATTTTCCAGGTCAGTGGTTTTTCCAATGAGATACTTCACATTGTCTTCCACTTTTTCATTCCTTTGGTTCTATTTTATAATATCTCGACTTCTCATAAAGTCATTGGCTTCCACTTGCTCTAATCTAATTTTTAAGGTAGTATTTTCTTCAGTGGTCTTTTGGACCTCCTTTTCCATTTGGCTAATTCTGCCTTTCAAGGCATTCTTCTCCTCATTGGCTTTTTGGACCTCTTTTGCCGTTTGAGTTAGTCTATTTTTTAAGGTGTTGTTTTCTTCATTTTTTTTCAGTATTTTTTGGGTCTCCCTTAGCAAGTCATTGACTTGTCTTTCATGGTTTTCTTGCATCCTTGTCATTTCTTTTCTCAATTTTTCCTCTACTTCTCTAACTTGCTTTTCTAACTCCTTTTTGAGCTCTTCCATGGCCTGAGACCAGTTCATGTTTTTCTTAGAGGCTTTTGATGCAGGCTCTTTGACTTTGTTGACTTCTTCTGGCTGTATGTTTTGGTCTTCTTTGTCACCAAAGAAAGATTCCAAAGTCTGAGACTGAATCTGAGTGTGTTTTCACTGCCTGGCCATGTTCCCAGCCAACTTACTTGACCCTTGACTTTTTCGTCAGGGTATGACTGCTTGTAGAGCAAAGAGTACTTGGTTCCAAGCTTGAGGGGACGCACCATTGATTTCAGAGCTATTTCTATACAGCCAGCTCTGTCACACCAGGACTCCTCCTTCCCCAAGAACCCCCAACCCAGACCTGATGCAAATCTTAAGCAGGCTCTGCACTCTTGCTCTGATCTGCCACTTAATTCCTCCCACCAGGTGGGCCTGGGGCCAGAAATAACTGCAGCTGTAGTTCTGTAGCTGCACCACCCCTGCTTTCCCCCGGGGTGGTGGCCGAACTGAGAACTCTGTCCTCCGCAGCTCTTCCCACTAACCTTCTCTGTTGTCCTTGGTGTTTGTGGGTTGAGAAGTCTGGTAACTGCCATAGCTCACTGATTCAGGGTGCTTGGGCCTGTTCCACCAGGCTCCTGGTCTGGTTTGTCCTGCCGCTGCTCACGCTGAGCTCCACTGTCCTCTGATCTGTGCATGATAGACCTCATCCAGCGACCATCCAGGCTGTCCTGGGCTGGATCCCTGCTTCCCTCTGCTATTTTGTGGATTCTGCTGTTCTAGAATTTGTTCAGAGCCATTTTTATAGGTTTTTGGAGGGACCTGGCAGGAAGCTCACACAAGTCCCTGCTTTCCAGCCACCATCTTGGCTCCGCCCAAGGAAGCAGTTTTCATTCTGAACTCCTTAGGGTTCAGAAAACAGGGGAAAGAACTTTGAATCATACTCTTGTACTAGAGGTTTGGTGGATAGACATGATTTTGGCCCAATATCCTCCTTGGAGACATGAGAGATTTCCTCTTCTTAGTGGGTCTTGATTCTGCATGCTCCTTCTGCATCCTAGGCTCCTGGTGATGCAAGCACAGTCCTCCTACCCTCCACAAAAGTGAGTCAGATTCCAGATCACATCTATCCAAGTGAGATGAATCATGTCTTTTACACTTGTATAGACAGTCTCAGTCATAGCTCTTATGTAGGAATTCTTCACATTTGTCATTTCTTAAGACACAATACATGACATTCATGTACTACAATTTTTTTTTCAGGAGTGTATGGGGTGTTCAAAGAGGACTAAGACTTCGGTGTGAGGGCTTGCCAAGCCCTTTTTCAAAAGGCTCTTCATTCACCTTTGGTGTCCACCAAACTCAACTCTTATCTGTGGCTCCAATAAGCTGTAGCATATGCATTAGCCACACCTCAGTAAAACCATCTTGGCAGAAAGGCTAACCCAGATTAACTGACGGGCCTCAAACTTGTTGGGGAGTTAAGCAATGTCTACCCAAGCATGTGAAGACTTCCTCTAGAGAATTGGAGAGATGAGAACAATTTGTTCCAACAGCCATGAAAGTGGCTGGAGCAGGCACTATGGAGCACTTAGAGCTTGGTGAGACGTCAAAGATGCCAAGGTCATCCACTGCATCCCAGGCTATTGCCAGTCATCCTGACTTTTGTCTTGACACTAGATTTCTATTACTCTAGGAGAGAGTGAGGCTGATGACTTTGTGCAACTTTGCCTCACTTAAATCCAGTTCATGGGTGAGTCAAAACATCACCCCATGATGTCATTGATCCTCTTTGAAAACAAAGGACAAATATCAACACAAATTTTTAGTCATTCCCAAGTTGATAGATACTTAGTTTCCAGATTTTTGTTACCACAAAAGTATTGCTATGAATATTTTGATATATATTGAATCTTTTCTGTCATTGACCTCCTTGGGGTACATGGCCAAGAGTAGAGTTTCTGGGCCACAGAATCAACAGTTTAGTGACTTTTCTCAAATAGTTCCCAATTGTTTTCCAGAATGGTTGAAACAATTTACAACTCTACCAATAATAGTGCATTAGTGTTCCTGTCTTTGCATAATCCTTCCAATGATAACTACTTCCATCTTTTGTCATCTTTTCCTCTTTGCTAGATATAAGGCAGAATCTCAAAATTATTTTAATTTACATTTCTTTTGTTGGTCATTATAATAAAGGTTTTGTATGGACTGACAATTTGAAATGTTTTTGAAAAATTTTATAACCTTTGCCAATTTATCTATTTGGGAATGATTCTTATTCCTCTATATTTATGTTAATTCCTTATGTATCTTGAATCTTTTAATTTAAATTTTTTTATATCCTTTTGCAAGTTTATCTACTTGGGGATGGCTTTTGTTCCTCATATTTATGTTAATTCCCTATATATCTTGGATCTTTTAATTGCCAAAAATGATGGTGTTTTTTCTGTGCTCATCCCTCTTAACCTCTCTGCTGCATTTAACATTCTTGACTATCCTCTCCTCCTGGATTCTCTCTCCTCTCAGTGTTTTTGTACCATGAGTCCTGTCTCAGTCTCCTTTGTTGAATCATTTTTTTTATCATGTCCCTTGATTGGAAGTGTACTCCTGGGGCTCTGTCCTGGGCCCGCATCTCTTCTCTCTCTCCATTCTCTCATTCAATGACCTCATCAGCTCTCATGGGTTGAATTATTATCTCAGTCCAGATGACTCACAAACCATATATCCAGTCCCAGTCTCCCCTGAGCTCTGGTCATACATCACTACCTTCCTAGTGAACATTCCAAACTGGATGGCCATAAACATATCAAACCCAACATGTCTAAAACAAAGCTCATTATCCTCCCCTCCACCAAAAGAACCCTCCATTTTACTAAACTACCCTGTTAAAAATGTTCCATTCCTTCATCCCTTGCATTCCTTTTTCCCACCCACCTTTCCCCATACTCTTGTACCTCTCTGGGGGTTAGCTAGCATTAAAGCTAGCCCAATTCATTTTTTAAAAAGTTTTATTGATACGTTTTGTTTTTATATTACAAACATATACAGATTACTCCCTACTCAGAGAGGTCTCTTGTAACAACATAAAAAAATTAAGCAAAACTAATAATACAGTGACCTCAAATGAAAGTGCATGAAACATTCCACAACTATAGTGCCCTCCCACCTCTTTATTTTTGTAATTAACAGAAATCTATTTTGTCTCTCTCCTATCCTCCACCCTATGGAGAAAGAAAAGAAAAATAAATCCTTTACAATAAATACACATAATCAAGCAAAACGAACTCCTTCCATTGCTACATACAAATTTTATGTCTCATCCTGCACCTTAAATCCATCATCTCTGTCAGGGATAGCATGATTTGGAGTTGTTCCTCTAAAATAATGGATAATCATTGTATTTATCTGAGTTCTTACTGCTTTCAAAGTTGTTGGTTTTTAAAGTATTGCTGTTATTGCATGAATAATTCTCCTGCTTCTGCTCATTTCACTCTTCATCAGTTTATAAAAATCTTCGAAAATGTTTATTTTTGTAATATTGATGCTTCAGTATAAATTGCCTTTCTGATTCTGTTTGCTTCACTCCGCATTTGTTAATGTCTTCTCACATCTCTTTGAAACCATCTATCTCCTCATTTCTTACTGCACAATAGTATTCTATCACATTCATCTACCACAACTTATTCAGTCATTCTCCAACTGATGGGCATCACCTTAGTTTC
The DNA here is from genome assembly GCA_028646595.1 of Phalanger gymnotis. Lineage (NCBI taxonomy): Eukaryota > Metazoa > Chordata > Mammalia > Diprotodontia > Phalangeridae > Phalanger > Phalanger gymnotis. Next base: position 51,763,112 of record CM053627.1, read on the forward strand.
CAGTTTTTGCCACCACAAAAAGAGCTGCTGCAAATATTTTTGTACATATAAGACATTTTCCTCTTTCTATGGTTTGTTTTGGGTATAGGCCCTACAGTGTAAAAGCAGGGTCAAAGAGTATACAAAGGATTGTTGTGTAAGAAAGAAAAGTCTCAAAAATTCCCATCCCTCAACCTCATATATTCATCTCCCCATGAATTCTCTTCCTTTTTATCTATGATCCTTTTCACTATCACTTGTGTCCCTCTGAGGCTGTCCTGTAGTGTTTCTCTATATAATTTGATGTCTGCCTGTATAATCCAATGTTACCCTCTCTCAGCTGAGGATCGACCAGAGACATAAGGTCATAACTTGAGGAGTAGATGAGGATTCATAGGTCATTTACTCTAAAACCCCTCATTTTAAAAATTAAGAAACTGAGACCCAAGAAGGTTAATTGACTTTCCCAAGATCACACTATTATAAAGCATCAGAGGCTAGACTAAAATCCAAATCTTTTCACTCCAGAGTCAGTGTTCATTCTTACAGGTCCTACTTGTCTATAAGATTTAAAAATGTGCAGATCCTTAAGCTAGAAGGAACCTCATAGGTCATCTAAATCAAACTCTCATTTTTCAGATGAGGAAACCGAGGCCCAGGCAGAAGAGATTTAACCAAGTTCACGAAGCTACTGTTTGATCTGGGACTAGAACCCAATTATCTAATCCCTAGCTTTGTGTTCTCTCCATGATGTTTCAAATTCAAATGGCAACTGAGATTCCTGATTCAAAGTTTTTCCTTTGAAGAATTTTAACAACTGACCCTTTGGCCAAACTCAAATTAATTGCAATAACTGTCTTGGTCTGATGATGAAGCACACTTCCTTCCTCTCGATAGAAAGGTAAGAGGTTATAGGTTTGGAATGTTGTATGTGCTATGAGATGCAACTGATTTGCTAGTTGGTTTTGCTTAGCTGTTTTTCTTCATTATAAGAGAGGGTGCCATAGGGCTAGGGGGTGAGGGGTGTATATTGGGGAATGATTGTGATGTAACAGAGAAAAGGCACTTGAAAAAGTGACCTAGAAGTGATATAGGCAGCAAGGTTGTACCAGAATGTGGAGACAGCTGGACTGACTTCTATTGCCCTTGAAGGAGATGGCAGGCCCTCATCTCTCCATGTCCTAAACTGCCCCCCTGAAGAATGTCAACATCCCCCAACTGAGGCCACCTCCTAGCTGCCTCAGTAGAGAAATGGTCACTCACAGACACACACACACACACACACACACACATACACACTGTCCACAGTAGACATACAGCATGCAGTAGGGTTGGCGCAAGAGAGTATTGGGTCTGGAGGACTCGGGTGTAAATCCCCACTTCCCCAAATGCCAGCTACGTGACCCTGGGCAAAGTAAAAACCTCTCTGGGCCTCAGTCTTTTTATCTGCAAGGTGAACGCGTGGGCTCCAATGATCTCTAAGGTCCCTTCCGTCTCTAAATCCTACGACTCTAAGAGAAAGACATACACATATATTCAGCCACATATGAACCTCTGCCACAGTATAAAGGACTGGTCTTGGAATTGAGACCTAGGTTCAAGTTCAGCTCTGACATTTTACTAAGTAATTTTGAATGTCTAGGTCTCAATTCTCTCATCTATAAAATATGGAGGTTAGACTTGCTGATCCCTCAGAGTCTATGAGTCTAAACCACAGACACACTCACATTCATGTGCCTTCAATTAATCTGCAAAAGCTTCCCAGAGTCAGGAACTGAAATTGGGCCCATTTTTTTCTCTCAGGTGAGTATCACCCTGAAGGAGACTTGAACTACCCACATCTCACTGGAAATGGCCCTTTCCACCAACAAACAGCTTGATTTTCAGCAGGGGAAGAACAACCATACAAATCTGCTTGGTCAATTCTTTCTTTTCCTCTCTTCCTCCTCTCTCCCCCCCCCCCTACTTTTCCTATTTGCTGGAATAAAGTGAGTTTTGATTGAAAAATAATCTTTAACCATCTGATTCATTAAGCTACAGAGATTGCTTTGATCCATTGACAGGGACAACTTCCTCTGGGAAGACAGGGGAAGGGGCAGGGTCCTTCTGGTTTCTCCACCCAGGCCCAGGCTACTGAAGCCTCCAAAAAGATAAAGGCATGAAGTAAGGAAATCCTTTAGAAGAAGAGAATTTTTCTCCCTTCCCTCTGACAGGCAGTGATTGAATTAAACTTATTGAAATAAAGGTGATTTATCTAACTCAGTGCTAGAAAGAGATGAGTTTCAGAGATGAAAGAACAAACCCAATTATTTGATTTGATTCGCTTTCTTACCAAATTAAAGGTTATTTCCAGAGGATTGGGAAGAGAAAAATCACAGCAAACATTATCAGCACCTGATCCTCAGCAGTGGTCCCGTGTGTCGGAGTGCTGGACTCAGAATCAGGAAACCTACCTCAAATCTCTTACCAGTTGTGTGACCCTGGGCAAGTCATTTAAATTCCATGAACCCCAATTTCTTCATAAATGGGAAGGATAATAACATCTGCAGTACCTACATCACGCACCTGTTGTGTGCATAAAGCCCTTAGCAAACCCTAAAATACATATATATGAATGGGTATGATATTTTATTATCATCCAGAAATAGGGACTGAGAAAATTAAACACCTATTCAATTTAACAAATATTTATTGAGTACTTGTTGTTTGCAATGCACTGTGTTAAATTAGAGGGTATAGAAAGATAAAGATATGATCTCTACAAGAAAGAACTAAAGTACAGAAATTCAAATCCTGGCTTTCCTAGTTATTATCACATCTCTAAATTTGTCCATATCTTTGAAATCCCTGGAGTCATTCTAATTGCCTCCCCCTCCAAAATTACACCTTATTTTCCAGCTCCTTGAGAGAGTCTAAAACCAAGACTCGCCATCTTCCAAAGGTCTTCAGACTAGGTTTCACAACTCCTCAGTTCTTTCCTTTCTTCTCAGTCCTGAATCCCACCTCCTCCAAGTCCTTCCCTCACAGCCATTCAGTGCCTTCCCCAAAGCCCTTTCCTAATTCCCTCTCCCACTGTCTCTTAGTCCTTCTCCCACGATCTTTCATTCTCTACTTCACAGCCCCTCAATCCTGCTGCCTTCCAGTCCCTTCCACACAATCCTCTCATCCTAATTCTGTCCAGCATCTTCCTTTCCCTAAAGTCCCTCAGTGTTGCCTCTACTCAGTCCCTCCCTAATAGTGCCTCGGTTTGTCCCCCATGGTCCCTCAGGCCCATCTCCCTCATCTTCTCATAGCCCCTCAGCCTTGCTCTTCCTTAATCTTTTCTTTTTAACTCCTACATTCTAACTCCCCTTAAGAGATCTCTGTAAGCCCTTCATTCCTTCCCCCATTCAGGCCCTTTGCTCTGAGTTAGTCTTTTAACATTTAGATTTCTTTCTCTTCTTTCCAAAAATCAGTGAAGCTGGCCCATCTGAAGGAATTCAGAGGTATAACAGCAGTGGCAGACCCTGAGTCTTGTCCTAGCAGAGCTCATAGAGCATAGAAGGAGTCCCAAATAGAAAAAGATGAAAGGCTAAAGACCCTACTGATGAGGTTAAGACCAGTGTTACCTTTATAGACGTCTCTCTCCAAATTCTTGAGCTTCTTTAGCCTGGCATTCAAGTCTTCTACTCTCATTTGTTCCCATCTTACCTCTTATTCACTCTTTTATTCATTCAACAAATATTTATTATTTTGTGACATCTGATCAATTGAGTCTCCTAATCCACCTGATGACATTAGGAGAGATAAGGGATGATGTAAAGGAGGACCTATTTTAGACTACATTTTGCAAAGGACATCAGCTCCTGTAAGGCTAATGAAGAAATTTGCAAATGAAGAAATCAATAACAAAATGTAGATAGATAGAAGATAGGCAAAGAAAATGGGTCTATTTTGGGTCCTTTTTTTAAACCTGATCACCAATATGGTTGAACAGGAGGGACTGAGGATTTAAACGTAAAGGCTTTTTTTGGGGGGGTGGAGCTGTGAAATGGTCCAACTGTCCTTGAAAGAAATTTGGAACTATGCCCCCAAAGTTATGAAATTGTGCATACACTTTGACTAAATGATACCATTACTAGGTCTATAATCCAAAGAGATTAACAAAAGAGGAAAAGGACCCATGCCTAGAAAAATATTTGTGGCAGCTCTTTTGGCGGTGGCAAAGAATTGGAAACTGAAGGGGTGCCCATCAATTGGGGAAGGACTGGACAAGTCATGTTATATGGATGTCATAGAACACTCTTGTGCCATAAGAAATGAAGAAGGGGATGGCTTCAGAAAAACTTGGGAAGATGCAAAGTGAAGTGAGTAGAATGCATGTAGAAAGTGAATAGAACTGGTGGACTATTTGTCTATTCTTCCCACGAATGCTATGTGTAATAGTTTGGGGGAGGGGGTGTCCCAAGTTTGTAAAGTAAACATTTTGTTGCGCATTTCTTACAATGTCATTTCAATAAATTACTATGCTTTGAACTCTGTATTTTAGTAGGAACTTGAGAGCTACAATTTTTGGAGTACAAACCCATAGGATATCTTGAACCTGGGGTAGTCGATGCCCAGAAGACACAACCTTCAAAATATGAGTCTGGGGAGAGGAGCAGGTAAGCACAGAGAAGTGCTCTACACACATACTGTGTGTAGAGCACTGTGCTAGGCAGTATTGAGGATTACAATGCTAGTTTAGATGTATTTCCCCTTAGAGCCTACCACGCTACAGTGCCTCTCAGAACAGTCGAGTTAGGGAATATGACAAAAACATACAAAAAATAGAACCTGACAGGAACTGTTGAGAGGCATGATGTCTCTCAAAATAATAAATATTTGCGGAGTGAATAAAAGTGAATAAAAGAATGAATAAGAGGTAAGATGGAAACAAATGGGAGGAGAGGACTTGAATGCCAGGCTAAAGACGCTAAAGAAGGTATGAAGAAAGAGAAAAAAAAGATTATTTCTCACCTTTGGGAGAGGGTAAGGACAGGTATCATAGAAGCCTGTGCCAGCAGCTGTGGTGCTAAAATAGCCAGAGATGGCCAAATGCTGTGGAGAGTGAAAAGAAAAACACAAAACATGGGCCAGGAGGAAGAGTAAAGAACAGCTCCGTTTATTAAACTGAGGGACAGAGCTTATATACCTTTTAGGCAAGCAGAATCAACAAATCCACGTGTGAGGCATTTGCATAATGCATGACTTCCTTGTGCCTTTGTTCCCCTTTTGTGGTAAACAATATTGTGTTTCTAGCCCACAGGTGGTATTTAGTGTGTGCCATGGGGGTTTTTGAGAGAGCACATGTGTACCAAGGAGGCTTGAAGAGTCTTCATCCTGAACAACACATGCATGCTGAGGGAGGGATGGAGAGTCCACGTGCCAAGTTATCAGCCCAAAGGCAAGAACAGGCCTCTGGCCTGTATCTTATCCCAGAATGGACTTTCTCAGAGCTGCCCCTCTACAGAAGCCTTCACGGAAGAAGTGGCCTTTGATGCATATATCCCATTCCTCATGGTTTTTGCAACCCACCCATCAATCAACAAATGCTATTCATCACCTTGTGTGTTCCTAGTAGTGCCTTCAGCCCCTTTGAGAGGAGGCTGTGTGTAATCATTTGCTAAGTAGTGTAGAGTCTCAGAGAAGAGAAAGAGCAGTGAATTTCCAAATACACATAGCCCTCAAATGGGTATCTGTGTGTGTGTGTGTGTGTGTGTGTGTCTGTCTGTCTCCCCCTGCTTCTGTCTCTTTCTATCACTCTCTGTCTCTCACACATGCACCAGCATCAGCATCAAAGATGTGGAAAGATGATGGGGAGGAAGACACCAAGTGCTGACCCCCATTGCATATCCCACTGAGTCCTTGTCAAGAACCCATCTCCCTACACCCTCGATTTCCCTATCTGTCCTTCCAAACTTTTTCTCAAAAAGGAATCATGGCTCTGATCAAGTGACGATGTTAAGGTGCAGAATGAGATATGCATTTTTGAACCTGAACAATGTGGAGATTTATTTTGCTTGACCAACCATATCTCATAGTGGGTTTTGTTGTTCTTTCTTTCAGTTTGGGAAGAAAGGGGGGAATAGAAATGGGGTTACCAAAATGAGAAAAAAAGTAAGAACAGAGGGTCATTGAGGCATTTAAAAGTGCAAAGAAGAGAACAGAAGAAAGGCCAGTAGGAAACACTGACAAGCAGGACAACTTTTAAAATAACATGTTTAATTTATTATATACTTATAAAACCAAGCTGTTCATAATACAGATTTATAGCTTCATGGACAATCCTCTTTTTCTGTCCTAGTTTTGTGTATTACTCATCTTTTGCAGTGTTGGTTGAGTTCAGAATTTTTCTTAAAAAGGAAACTGGATGACTGGCAAAGAGAGGGATTAAGAAGTAAAAGGGAAAAGGTTCCTTTCTCTTTTTTCCAGTTGTTTGGCATTCCATCTATCTCTGGCCACCGTAACTTCTAGTGATCCCTCAGGATCCTCATCGCCCCTCACTTCTTAAAGCACTGTCTCTAATCCCATCCTCTCAACTATAGTCCGGAGTCATTTTTGTGATCCCCCAAACTAAGTCGCCCCTCCAAAGAAGCTCCCCGATTTGCTCTCCTTTGCACCTTGATCCAAACCCCCACTGCCCAACGCCTGACATTTCTCTGACGTTCTCTGACCTTAAGATGAGGATTAGATTTCTAATCAGCAAATTACAACCTCTGTCAAGTTCATCTCTTCAGCAAATGTCACCCACTGGAGGTCCTTCCTTCCCTCTCACCCTCCTCCTCTTTCCAAAGCTAATGAAGACTCAGTCACTGGAGATAAGAGTAAGATTCTGAGGGAGGGTTTTCCATGATCTGGGGCAGAGGTGTCAAATGTGAGGCCTGAAGGTCACATGTGGCCCACACTTCCAAATGTAGCCCAAACTAGATTAAAATGTAATTGGGAAATATTTAACATAAGGTGGCAGCTAGGTGGTGCAGTGCTGGGCCTGGAGTCAGGAAGACTCATTTTACTGAGTTCAAATCCAGAGTCGAATACTTTCTAGCTGTGTGACACTGGGCAAGTCATTTTACCTTGTTTGCTTTAGTTTCCTCTTCTGTAAAATGAGCTAGAGAAGGAAATGGCAAACCCACTCCAGTGTCTTTGCCAAGAAAACTCCAAATCTGGTCATGAAGAATCAGACTGAAAAATGATTGAACAACAATAAAATAATAAATAAAATACAATAAAACATAAGCAATATTATAATTTAAAACTAAATTAATATGCAGTCCATGGAGATCCCTATGTATGGATCAGTGGCCCCTGTTTCTATTTGATCATTGTACAATATTGCTGTTAATGTACATAATGTTATCCTGGTTCTGCTCATTTTCCTTTGCATCAGTTCGTGTAAATCTTTCCAGGTTGTTCTTTTTTTCATTTTTAGCCACATTTTGTTTCAGTTTATTTTTTTAAATGTGCAATCATGTAAAACATTTCTATATTAGTCATTTTGTACAAGAAGACTCAAATAAAAAAGAATGAAAAAAAGGAAGTGAAAAATAGCATGCTTCAGTCTATATTCAGACAGTATCATTTCTTTCTCTGCAAGTGGATAGTATACTTCATCATTCATCCTTTGGGATTGTCTTAGATCATTGTATTGCTGAGAATAGCTAAGTCATTCACAGTTCTCTGTCGTACAGTATTGTCATTACTTTGTACAATGCTCTCCTGGTTCTACTCACTTCACTTTGCCTCAGTTCATGTAAGTCTTTCCAGGTTTTTCTGAAATCATCCTGCTTATCATTTCTTATAGCATAATAATATTCCATGACAATCATGTACCACAACTTATTCAGTCATTCCCCAATTGATCAGTCAATTTCCAGCTCTTTGCTACCACAAAAATAACTGCTATAAATATTTTTGTATAAATAGGTTCTTCTCCTCACCCCCCACTTTAAAAAATTCTCCTTGGGATAAAAATCTAGTAGTGGTATAACTGGATCAAAAGGTATGCACAGTTTTATAACCCTTTAGGGATAGTTCCAAATTGCTCTCCAGAATGGTTGAATCAGTTCACAACTCCACCAACAATGTATGTGTCCCAATTTTTCCACATTCCCTCCAACATTTGTCATTTCCCTTTTCTGTTATATTAACTAATCTGATAGGTGTGAGGTGGTACCTTAGAGTTGTTTTAATGTGCATTTCTCTAATCAATATTGATTTAGAGCATTTTTTCATATGACTGTTTATATATAGCTTTGATTTCTTTGTCTGAAAACTGTTCATATCCTTTCACCATTTATCAATAGAGGAATGACATATTTTTATAAATTTGACTCAGTTCTTTATATATTTGAAAAACGAGGCCTTTATCAGAGATATGGTTTTCTGCTTTCCTTCTAGTCTTGGTTGCATTAGTTTTGTTTGTACAAAAAATTTTAAATTTAATATAATCAAAATTATCCATTTATATCTCATAATGCTATCTCTTGTTTGCTTGTAAGTTCTTCCCTTCTTCAAAGATCTGACAGGTAAACTACTCCTTGCTCTCTTAATTTGTTTGTGGTATTACCATTTGTGTCTAAATCATGTATCTATTTTGATTTTATCTTGGTATGTGGAGTAAGATGTTGGTCAATCACTAGTTTCTGCCATATTGTTTTCCAATTTTCCTAGCAGTTTTTTGTCAAATTGTGAGTTCTTGCCCCAAAAGCTTGTATCTTTGGGCTTATCAAACACTAGATTATTTTGGTTATTTACTCTGTGCATTATATATCTAATCAATTCCACCAATTAACTACTTATATCATAACCAGTACCAGATTATTTTGATGATTATTACTTTATAGTACAGTTTGAGATCTGGTATAGCTAGTCCACCTTCCTTCACATTTTTTTAACAAAATCGATTCCCTTTTTGACCTCTTTTTCTTCTGGATGAATTTTGTTATGATTTTTTCTAGCTCTATAAAATAATTTTTGGTAGTTTGATTGGTATGGCACTGAATAAGTAAATTAATTTAGGTATAGTTGTCATTTTTATAATGTTGGCTCAGCCTCTCCATGAGCAATTACTGTTTTTCCAATTGTTTAAATCTGACTTTATCTGTATGAAAAATGTTCTGTAATTGTGTTCCTATAGATAGTGCTTTAAGTTTTGTAAAGTTCTTTACAAATATTATCTCATTTTATTTTCACAACAATCTTGGGAGGTAGGTACTATTATTATCACCATTTCACAACTGAGGCAGACAGTGGTTAAAATTATTTGCTTACACCCAGAGCCTGAGGCAGTATTTAAACTCAAGTCTTCCTGATTCCAGGTCCAACAATCTATCCCCTGTGCCACCTAGCTTCCTCCTTTACCATTCTTTCCTCCTTTACTTTAGTCTCTGATGAAGAATAGGACCTTTCCACCAAAGCCAACACTTCTAAATGTACCCTTAATTTAATCCTTTCTTATCTCCTATGGCAGATTGCCCCCATTGTTTGAAAACCTGATGTCATGTCATTCTCTCTCTCTCTCTCTCTCTCTCTCTCTCTCTCTCTCTCTCTCTCTCCACACACACACATTCCTTTTTATAAATTTTTTAAATTCTCAGTTTCAAATTCTCTCCCTCTTTCTGCTCTTCCCCCATTGAGAAGGTAAGAAATATGATACCCACTACACATATGAAGTAATGCAAAGCATATTTACACATTAGCCATGTTGGGGTGGGGGAGGGGAAGAGGAAGAAAAGCAATAAAAAGAAAGAAAAAGAAAAAAGATGCTTCAATCTTCACTCAGAGTCCATCAGTTCTCTATCTGGAGGTGGATAAAATTTTTAAATCAGTTTTAATCACAATTGATTGCCATTACACCATTGTGTACATCTGCTTATTTCATTTTGTATCAGTTCATACAAATCTTTCCAGGATTTTCTGAAACTATCACCTTGATCATTTCTTATAGCACAGTATTATTCCATAATATTCATATGCTATAATTTGTTCAGCCATTCTCCAGTTGGTGGGTATCCCTTCAGCTTCCAGTTCTTTGCCACATGATGTCATTCTCAATTCTTCATTCCCATTCTCTCCAAACATCCAATAAATTGTCAAATCTTGTCATTTCTACCTCCACAACTTGTCTCCCATCTGTCTCTTTCTTTACATTTTCACAACTACCAACCTAGTTCAGGCCCTCATCACCTCTCACCTGGACTTTTGCAATAGTTTCATGATTAATTTCCCTGACTTAATAGTAAGTTAGCATTTATGTAGTGCTTGCTATGTGCCAGACACTGTGCTAAGTACTTTACAAATATTGTCTCATTTGATCCTCACAACAACACTGGGAAGTAGGTATTATTATAATCCCCATTTTACAGTTGAGGAAACTGAGGCAAACAGAGGTTAAGTGACTTATTCACTGTTACACAGCTAGTAAGTGTCTGAGGCTGGATTCGAACTCAGGTCTTCCTGACTGCAGGCCCAGTGCTCTATCCACTGAACCAGTTAGCTGCCTACTAAGCCACCTAGCTGTCTCAAGTTTCTCCTCACTCTACTTTACCTTCTGCACAGCTGCCAGAGTGACATGCCTTAAGCACAGATCTGATTATGTCAGTCCCCTAATAAATGAACTCCTGTGGATCCTATTGCCCCAAGAATGAAACAGAAACTCCTCTATTTGGCATTTAAAGCCCTTCACAGTGTGTTCTCAGCCTATCTTTCCAGGCTTGTTACACACTTCCTAAACTCTTAGGTCTAGATGAACTGACCTTCTTACTGTTCCTCACACCTGACATTCCCTCTCCTGCCTCATGCCTTTGCACTGGCTGTCCCTTGTGCCTGGAATGTCCTCCCTCCTTTCCTCTGCATCTAAGAATCCTTAGTCTTCTTCAAGACTGAGGTCAAGTATTACCTTATGCTTGAAGCCTGTCTTGATCCTTCTGGCTCCTAACACTTTCCCCAGAACTACCTTATATTTATTGGGTATATTCCTTTATGTGTACTTGTTACAGAGATAGAATGAAAACTCCTTGGGGCAGAAGCTCTTTTATTTGTTTCTTGGCCTCCCCAGTGCCTAGCACAAGCCCAGTACATAGCAGGTGCTCAATTAATGCTTTTTGGTTGATTAATAGGCTGACTGATTGATTAATCTGCAGACTTAGGTTGCAGTAATCTTCCCTCTTGGCTTCAATCATGTGGAACTTATACCAAAGGGAGATGGAGTGGACTAGCATCAGTCAGGTAAGGGAACTAACAGGACCATTCTATTTGACAGAGAATAAATCGGATAACTTTGTCCAGCCTTCCCCAACCCCCTTCCTGCAGCCAGTGCTCCCTTATGGCTCTGTGGAGGAAAGAGATGGAGTCTTTGCCTTTACAGAACTTAGGGAAGGAGGAGGTGAGAGGAAAGAGATAAGCAGGCAGGCACAGAAAACCCAAGAGAGAAAGAAAAAGAGCTTTAAAGTAGCATAAGAACACTTGCAACATGTACAGTGCTGAGAAGACAAGGCAGGAAAGGATTAGAGGCAGGGCAGACTTAATCAGGGAAGCCTCCCTGGAGGAGGTAAGGATCATACTGAAGGCACTGGGTAGGGATGTAAGGGATGGGGAAATGGTATTCAGGAGGGAAGCAGTTTGCTAACCCTGGTGATTCTGATTGTCCTTTGATGAAGGATTTTGCCAGAAAGTAATTTCTGCTCCAAAGAATCTCATTCCCCTTCATTTTGTCATTTATTTCAATTCAATTTAATTCCTCCAGCTATGGTGAGACAGTGAGGAAATTCTGGGGGTGGAACAATGGTGCAAATAAGCTTCTCCTCCAAAATGACTGTAGTCTATCTGATAGCAGCCACCTATCAATCTGTCTCTGATTCTGTCTCTGTCTCTCTCTGTCTCTTTCTCTCTCTCTGTGACATATGTGTATATATTTCCCCAACCTCATCAGAGAAAGGGAAACATTGGAAGTGTGCTTCCTCTACAAAGGGAAGCCAGGTCAGTACCACGTTGAAGCCCCCATAGACCCAAGGTTGGGGCATTCTTTGCAGTTGCCATGGTTACCACTCTATCTGCCCCGAGCCGTATCAACTTCTTCCCAAAGAGAAATTGAGTCCTAGGGCGAAGCAACTTTGTCCAAAGTCTGAGTGCCTCGGAATTGGAATTCATCAAACAGGAGATCACTAAATCTGCAGTTTAGGAGAACTGGAGAGGCTATAGTGTAGAAGCCTTTCTTGATTATTTAAGAAAAAAGGTAAGCTACTGTTTCTTTGGACTGCTAGGTGGCTGAAATAGAAGAAGACATGAGTTCAAATCCGACATCAGACGCTAACTAGCTGTGTGACCCTGGTCAAGTCACTTAACCCTGTTTGCCTCAGTTTCCTCGTCTGTAAAATGAACTGGAGAAGGAATACCAAACCACTCCAGTATCTCTGCCAAGAAAAGCCCAAATGGGGTCACGAAGAGTCGAATACAATTTAACAACTGTTTCTTTGCCTTTTCTCTCTCGGCTCAACTGGCTTCCCTCTTCTTATTCCCCCCGCCCTCGATTCCCCTGGCAAAGGTGTAGTCGGACTGGACTCTGTTCCCCAACTAGACTTTATCAATGCCTGCTCGACACTAGATTTGTCACGTGCTTAGGCCATCTGGCGCTGTCCTTGGTCCTGTTCCACAGACTCCTTCAGGTGCCAGGGTCTGAAACCAGCGCAACCACCGCTTGAAAAGAGAACCAGGCACTCAGCATAACAGCTTTTCTTCATACGGAATGCTGGGATAAGAAATCCAGGACGAAATGGAGGTGAATGGAGAGAATGAACAAGCGCCTGCTAGTGATTTGTTCTGAAGATGAGGATGGATCCACATAGCTGCTAATTCGATTGCATATTGGATTGTCTCTCCCAGAGTTTGTCTGAAAATCAATGCGCTGAAGCGGCGGGACTTCTGTGGAAGGGGCGTGTATGTGAGGAGGGGGTTGGAGGGCAGAGGCAAACAGAGAGGAAAACAAAAAGATAGGTGGGGGGCACACAGAATAAAATAAGTAAAGGCACAGGGTGTGAGTGTGTGTGTGTGTGTGTGTGTGTGTGTGTGTGTGTAAGGCAGAGAGACAGAGACAGAGACAGAGAGACAGACAGAAAGACAGAGCGCAAGGCAGATACAGAGACAGAAAGATAGAGACAGAGACAGGGAGACAGAGAAAGACACACAGAGACAGAGAGAGGGACAGAGAGACAGAGACAGAAAGAAACAGAGATAGAGAGAGAGAAACAGAGACAGAGAGAAAATGAGAGAGAGTCCCCATAGCCCTGTTGATGGCTACTAAAATACTCTGGGAGTCCTAATAGAAACTCACTTATTATCACACCACCTCCCAATCTTCAATTTGCCCATTTACAAAGGGGAAAATTCATTTGGTGAAAAAATAGATTAAAAACTTAGAACTGGAAAAAAAAGAAAAGAAAAGAAAACCACAAATACAGCCACCCACTGGCAAAAACTTCCAGGATCTGGAACTATGGGGGTTGGGAAGAAGAGGACATAGCACTAGCGTTCAGAAAATGGACATTTCTGTGTCTTCAATTTTTAGCTTTCCTTTTTGTTCAGTGGAAGAGAAGGAGGAGTTACTAGCTGACTTTTCCAATTCTCTTTCACTTGACCTCCTTCTTCAGGCCTTTTTTGTACCCATACTGCATACACACACACACACACACACACACACACACACACTCCCACCCCTCTCCAGATGGCCACCCTGCGTACAGGTAGGAGTGAACTGATATAGGTCAGTACTAAGGCCCAGAGACCCTCTCTGGCCACCTCTTTCACCCATCAGCTGCTGCAGGCTGGGTGTTATTTACCAGTTTGAAACTTACATACAGCAGCCCCAGCAATAAATTGGAAGCACCCAGATGGGGAGTAGTTGAGAGAACTGGCAAGGACTGAGAGGAATGGAAGGAGAAGCTTTATAAACCTCTCTGGTTGTTCTTCAGTCAAAAGAAACTTAAAAGCAGACCAAAAAACCATTGTCAGAAGTGTGGAGAGGGGAAGAATTAGAAATCCTCTCAGGATTCTTTTAGGTGGATAAGGTGAAGAATAACAGAACCGTAGCTCCGGCAGGGCCCTTGGAGAGTCTACCTGACTCATTTTAAAGTTGAAGAAAATGAAGCCTAGAGCGATCGTGTGATTTGCTTAGTCACCCAGCTGGGATGACTACGTCTGTTTTTTGAAAAGGCCTAGGTCTGTCTCTCTTTCTTCATATTTAGATAAAATGGGTATTCAATAAATGTTTGTCCAATAAATAAATGAATGATTAAGAGCTTGGGAGGGGTCAGGGAGTAAGAAATACAGCCTAAGCCCCGGGGAGACTTCGACTAGTGTTTTGTCATCCTGGGAATTAGTCTATTCTGACTGTTTTATGGTCTCTTCATACCCAGCTCCTTCTGATTAGCTCTGGGGATTTAGGGGTCGTTAGTTTTCCATCCACTGGGGATAATTAAATTGCCTACAAAGCATAGGAAAAATGAATAGCCTGAAAGAAGTTGATCTTTCCTTCTTACCACTCTCCCTGTGCTGCCTACCCCTTCCTCTAGCCCCTAATTCATAAGCAGGGAAATCAGCCCTTTGCCAACCTGACAAACTAGACTGATAATTCACATTTGTCTCAGAACACACCAGCTGTTCTGGGGCCTCTGTTTTTCCCCTCCCCCCTCCCAGTGAGCACAGCATCACCAGGCAGTCTGCTTGGCCACTAGTCCCAATGAGATTAATCAATGCTCATTTAATTGTATTATGCCATTGATTTCCTTTTAAGCCTCGGACAGAGCTGCTTATGCTCCAGGAAAGTCACTGGGAGCAAAGGCCAGTTAGTTGGTAAGGGTGGGGGTGGGGAGAGAAATGAGCTAAAGAAGCAGAGCTTATTAAAATGAAAGGTGTGTGAAATTAGAAACACCTCTTTTTTGAAAAGAGGTTTTACAAAGATTTTCTCTGCACAGGCTAGGCAAATCTGTAACTCTGGGCCATAGTAGGAAATGTGCTTAATGTGATGTCAAAGCACTGATGGAAATTTTGGCTCTGCTACTTGGAAACAAGTCATTTACCTCTGTTTGTCTCAATTTCCTGTGAAAACGAGGGAGATTAACTAGTTACCTCTGAGGTCCCCTCCAGATCTAAATCCACAGTTTTGTGCTTTGTCTCTTACTAAGATGTAAGGTCAAAGGGAAATGCTGTGTAGGCTATTCAGCTGTTTATCATAAGTGTCTCATTTCCCATGCAGATGTACTCCTTTGGACTCCATCAGGCCTCCAGGAACCTCATCAACAAGAAATTCATCAGCGTTCAAGACTGCTTCAACTTTAGACTCACAGCTCATCAGTCCCCTCAATACCCAGTGCCTCTTTGATTAGAGGGCTGGGACAGAGCAAAGAACTCCTCCCAAAGCCTCCATTTAAAGAGGGCTCTTGGGCCATTTCCAACCTGACTGGGCTCCTTTGGATTGAACTCCTCCATCATGCCCCCTTCCCAATATTCAACTTCCTTTTGTGTTAACTTCTTCCGTTAGAGGGTAAGCTCCTTGAGGTCAAGGACTTTCTTTTTCATCTTTGTGCATAGTACATAATAGGTGCTTAATCAATATTTATTGACTGATTCCAAACTATTCTTCATAATTCGCTCCTAGTATCCCTTCCCCAAGAAAATGTCAACAAGACAGACCTCTCCCTCTCATTCTCCCTCTTCCTCATAGTAGGCACTTAATCATTTTTTTAAAACGTAGTTGAATACCTCCCACCCACTGGCATGTGAGTATAAAGCATGGCATTATGGATAAAATTCTGGACTTGGAATTCAACCTCCCTTCCCCGCCATACGCACACTCAATCTTTAGCTGGGTGAACTGGGGCAAGTTGCCTTATCCAACTCTTTTTTTCTGAACTTACAATTGCATTGATATAGGGAAAACCCAGTGAGGAAACATCCTCTACTAGTACGCTCTCTCTACTGTTCTGCAGCTTAGTCTTGGAGAGTTTTATAATATATACATATCCACCTATTATATATTATATATGATAAGGTCACACAACTAGTAAGTAGCAAAGGATAATAAAGCTGGTGTTTGAATGGACCTCAGAGGCTCTCTAATCCAACCACTTCATTTAGCAGATGAGAAAACTGAGGCCCAGAGAATTTAAATGTCTTGTCCACCTAGGAGCACAGTGGATAGAGTGCTGGGTTTGGAGCCAGGAAGATCTGAGTTCAAATCCAGCCTCAGACACTTTCTAGCTGCGTGTCTCTGGACAATTCACTTAACCCCTCTTTGCCTCAATTTCCTCATCGTAAAATAGTGATGATAATAATAGCACCTATCTTCCAGGGTTGTTGTGAGGAGCAAATGAGATAATCATGAAGCCCTTAGCACAATAGTAAATGCTATGTAAAGGTTAACTGTTACTATTATATTATTTCCTACAATGAAAATAGGTAGTATATGACATATTGGATATTGACACATCTCTGAGGCATATTAAGGCACTGGGATGGTTAATGAGGGCAAAACTCTAAGGAGCCCAGATTGCATCCAAATGAGTACTTCCTTCATGAGTAAAGCTTGAAACCCATTTACCTCCTTACAAGATGGTCTTCTTAAGATGATGTGGCTGAAAAACAATCATTTGGCAGCTACCCTTTTATTGATAAGACTCTCTGGCCTTAACTAGGCTAGCTCTGAGATCAATTAATCAGTACACATTTATTAAGCACCTACTGTGCCAGGCAATGTGCTCAAGAATAGAGATATAAAAACAAAAATGTAGCAGTCTCTATGGGTGGGGGGTGGGGAACAACATATAAGCATATGCAAGATGTATACAAGATAATTTCTATGTCAAGACTCTAGCAGCCGAAGGATCAAGAAAGACTTCTTGTGGGAAGTGGTACTTGAAGTTAGTTTTGAAGGAGGTTAAGGATTCTAAGAGGCAAGAATAAGGAGTGAGTGCATTCCAGGCATGGGGGACAGCCTGTGCAAAAGCATAGGAATGGGAGGTGCGTCATGTGTGAGAAGCAGCAAGAAGGCCAGTTTGGCCAGAATGTAGAGTACAGGAAGAAGTAGAATGTCAATACCAAGTGATGGAGGATTTTAAATCCTAAATAGATTTTTATCCTAAAGGCAATAGAGAGCCACTGGGACTTATTAAGCAGGAAAGTGACATGGCAGTCCAGTGCTTAAGGAAATTCACTTTGGTACTTGTCTTTTAAAAAAAAAGTGGGTTGAAGTGGAAAGAGGCTTGAGGCAGGAACATCAATTGGAAGTCTATTTCAATAGCCTGAAAAAGAGATGAGTGCCATAAGTAAGATAGTGGCTGTGTTAAGTGCTGAGAAGGGAACAGATGAGAAAGATGTTATAACAGTAGAATCAACAATGTATGACACCAGATGGCAAAGCCCTTCCTCAGATCCCTACTTGAAGTCTATGAGGGGTTCAGGAGGACTAGAACCTCTGGTGTGAGGGCTTCTGAGCCCTTTCAGGACTGCTCACTCACCTTTGGTGTCCACCTGGCACTCAACTCTCACCTGTAGTTCCAAGAGGCTATAGCATGTGTAGCAGCCAAACCCCAGTAAACCGTCTCAGGAGACAGGCTAAACCAGGTTGAGGGTAACCAAAGGCCTCAAACTCATGGGTGAGTTAGAGGCATATCTATCTCAAGGATGTGAAGACTTCCCCCAGGAGAGTAGGTAGATGAGAACAATTTGTTCCAATGGCTATGAAGGTGACTAAAGCAGGTGCTATGGAGTGCTTAGAGCTTGGTCAGGCATTGAAGACACAGAGGTCATCCACTGTATGCTGGGCCATTGACAGGACAATTGTCTTGACTTTTGTCTTACCACTGGGCTTTGATGACTCTAAAAGAAAGAGTGAAGCTGACAACTTTGTGCAATTCTGCCTCATTTAAATCCAATTCACAAATGAGTCAAGACATTACCCTATAATGTCATTGGTCTTCTTTGAAAAAGGACAAACAACAACAACAACCCCTTGAAGTCTCTGCAGCTTAGTAGAATCTACCAGGCATGTCAGAGACTAGGCAGTACCATGGATATACCTGGAGTTTGGAAGACCTGAGTTCAAATCCAGCCTCAGACACTTAGTAGCTCTGTGACCAAGGTTAAGGCACTTTACCTCCTTCCAGAATGGTGCAAGATCCCTAAGTCACTTTCATGATACCATTATTGCAGTTTCATAGTGTGTTGCGGCAGCACTGTCTGAAAGAATTCAGAGCCAGGCCGCTTCTATTCCAAGCACAGATATTTATTGGAATTGACATCCCTCAGAGTTGGACTAGGTTCTAAGAGGAACCAGCAACTTAATAAAATAACACAGGCAAATCTATAGTGTAATGATGCTGGTTACACAACAGAAAATATGAATATTAAAAAGGCAGCAGGGATTTGTTAAGGGATTAGGTAATGGGGGAGGGGCCCCTTCTATGGTTCAGTGGTCAAACATACCGGTCATGCTGTTTTCAGATTGGTTAGCTATTCCAGTCCTGTCTGGTCAAGATGGATAGTTAGGTATTGTGGTCCTGTCTTAGGCTAAATGGATGATGCAATTATAGTTGAGTACAAGGACACACCTGACCAATTGGATCTGGGCGCAGTGGCTAGCTAGGGGCAGTGGCTGTATTGAGTCTGGGGGTCTGTAGTGTGGTTAAAACCAGATTGTGTGGTTAAAATAGGACATGCCTGCTGTTCAGTAGGACTCATAAGGAAGTTAGAATGTTGGGGCTGGGGGCAGATTTATTAGGATTCCACCAGCATGGGGTATTGGAGCATTTCATTGGAGGAATAGGGGAGATGTATACAAAGATAAACATAGGAAGACAGTTTTGCTGACCTCATGGAGCTTCCAAACTGTCAGAGGCACACGATTAATTATAATATCTACTAAACAAGAGTTAAATGGCCTTAGACCAAGTCACGCTTCAAAGCAACTATCCACCTGGCTTTCTTCTAGCTGTCTGTCCTGCCAATGATTGCTATCCCATTCTACTTTTTAACTTCCGGAAAGGGGATATCAATCCACTACCCCGTGGCTCCACTCACCTCTCCAGTTACTTCCCAGATCAAAACACCCTTCCTTTCCCCTAGATCACTCTACTGGGTTCCTAAACTCCCAGAGGGCACTATTTGTATATCCAGGACTTAGCACAGTGCTTGGCACATAATAAGCTTTAATAAATAAAATCACCCAAGGGGTGTTAAATAAAGCACAATTTTCATAAGGGAGTGGACAAACAGGCAAAAAATCTCCTTCCCTCTAAGCCCAGATCACCTTTACTGTTTCGTTTCTCCTCTAGAAAACACCCACTGGCAATCCCATCTTTTTCCCTCTTTCCCCCTCCATCTTTTCCATTTCCCCTTCCCCCTTCCCTTTACCTTTCTCTCCTCTCCTCTCTACCACTCTTCATCTCTCCCTCTCTCTATATCTCCCCCACCACCACCTCCCTCCTCCAACCATCAGCAGCATCTACTGGACAAGCTCCTTGGACCTGGAAAAGGGAACCTCCTCCTGCCTTCTTTTCCCCTAGCCTCGCGCTAAATTTCAGGTAGGAAGTCTTGCCTCTGAAATTCATATCAGCTCATTTACCGAGCGGGATAAAAAATGTCCTCGGGACTGGAGCGGATTCAGAGAGAAATGTATTTAATTTAAAATAACTCACTTCAGGGAGCTCGGAAGCAGGAAGAAGCACACTTAAATAATTGATCAACCCGGGACTGAGGAAAAAGAAGCCAGAGGGAGGGAGACAGATTCGGCCCAGTGTAACTTGCTTAAGTGAAAACACGCAAATACACACACACACACACACACACACACACACTCGCCCTCGCATTCCTTCGCCAGGGCTCCCAGCGGCACTTAATTAAAAAAATGAAATATACAAAATCCAGAGGGACCCTCTCCCAGCCGAGGAGCTCCCCCATCCCATGACCCCGGTGCGTGTGTGAGCACCCACCCACACACACACACACACACACACACACACACACACACACACACACAGACGCCCTCGGGTGGTTGTATAACGGACTCCGACTGTCCCTGGCCCGGATTAATCGGCTTTGGAGATTAGCTCTGAGCCCTACGATGGGTCTGGGGGTCTTAGTCTTATCACCACTACCCATCCCCCGAGACTACAGACTGGCGAGCAGCGCAGGTCCTATTATACGAGACGCTCTATCTGTCCTTCAGCGGCTCTTAAATCGACCCTGCCCCACCCAAGGGTAACTACCCACCTCCTCCAAACAAATGCACACCCCCTAGCTTGTCCAGTGATGGGCTTTCTTCAGATCCATTCTCAGCTCCTCTCTTCCCTCCTATCTACCCTTCATCCCTCCAGGGGCGAGAGACACAAAGTTTGCTTAGCAAAGAAAGACCCTCCCACGATCTCCCTGCTCCTTTCTTCATTGCCTTCGTCTTGATTTTGAGAGCTCACATACCAGTTAATTACTGTTGCTAACGAAATATGCTCATACTCAATGGTAGAGAATATTTACATCTTCAGCATCCACTTGCCCAAGCGGGCTCCTCATCTTCAGTTTGGGCTGGGCTGGGCAGCTGTTGGGTGTAAAGGTCCCTGTCCTATCTAGCTCAGTGGCCGGGGAGGTGGGGCGGGGGGGGGGAGATGGGGGGATGAAGGATGCATCACCAGCAACACACGGTTTGGTAGCTCTTGGGAATCCACACCTTCCTAAATCTTTCTTGGACCTTAATAACCTCAATTGACAAGGAAATATATTTGATAATAAAGATGTTCTTGCTCCTATCCGTACAAATGCACTTTACAAATAATTACTAGCAGATATTATAATTTTTTGAAGTGAAACTTTTTCTTTAATTTTTATTTTCTTTTTGCCTTATGGAGAAAAAATATGCAGTTTTGTCAATTGAGCAGCTTAATCCTTCAAAATACTCTTAATTCCGGTCCTCCTAGTCAAATGAGGATGAGTAGGAGAAAGAAAGCCACAGTAAGTTTTCAATGGGCAGTAACAGCCAAGTGCTTTTGGGAGTGAGGCTGTGCAGTTTGTATATTGCTACTGGCCTTTATCATGTTCCTTTCTATTTTTTCCTTCTAAAAGATGGCTCATTGCTCTTTGGCTTTTGGGAATGGTAGTTCCTACTCCTTCCCCCAGGTCACAGTTATGTTCCCCTGCCTTCTTCCCAATAAGACCTATCCCTTCCTCTTGGCCTACTAATTCCAATCCAAAGACCCTGACAAACCTCTCATTTTGCACTCATAATAACAGCAATAATCATAATGGTTAATATTCGTAATAGCACTTTTCAGCCTGTCATATTCGATCCTCACAACAACTCTCTGTTAGTACATTACAGAACTACAGAATTTGAGAGCTGAAAGAAATATCAACAACCCATAACCAAAAGGAATCCTGATTTGGGCAACTGATCATCTAACCTTTCCTGCAATGAGGGAGAGCTTATTGCCTTTCTAGGCAGCCCCTTACACTTTGTTTTTTGTTTTGTTTTGTTTTGTTTTTAATTGATGTAATAAAACAAGCATTTCTGTAACAGCATAATTTTTAAAAAGTTGATTGCATGTGAAACTGCAAATCTATTGTGTACAAGTTGCTATTCCTTTTATATATATATTATATATATGATAAAGTTATCATGTAAATATCTTTTTTTCCTCTCCCCCCCCCGTGGCTACCATGAGACATAAATGTGTGTATTTATGTAAAATCATCCTATACATACTTCTATTTATCAATTCTTTCTCTGGACGTTGGAACAGATCTAAC
Organism: Phalanger gymnotis; assembly: GCA_028646595.1. NCBI lineage: Eukaryota > Metazoa > Chordata > Mammalia > Diprotodontia > Phalangeridae > Phalanger > Phalanger gymnotis. Next base: position 51,784,898 of record CM053627.1, read on the forward strand.
TGTTAGGAAGTTTTGCATATTAAGTTTAAATTTATGTCTTTGCAATTTCCATCCAATGCTTCTAGTTATGCCCCCTAGGTCCCAACCAGTTCATCCCTCTTCCACTTGCTATCCTTTCAAGTTGAAGGGAGCTTCATGGTAGCTCTTGGGGATCCACAGCTATCATGAGTCCTCTGAATCTTCTCCAGGATCAATATCCCCAGTTCCTTCAACAGAGCCTCATCTGTGACTTGTACTCCTGGTGCTTAGCAGAGTGTGTGGCCACAAGTGCTTAACAAAGGCTTTACCTACATGACATGAAATTGAAGCCCTTTGCCAATCTGATTGCCCTACTCTGGAGGTGGGTGTCCAGAACCGAATAAAATAGGACAGATGAATTCTAATGAGGGCAGAGGATAGAGGAATTACTTCTACATTCCTAGAAACTATCCCTTTCTTAATGTGACCCAAAATCAGATTAGTTTGTTTTGTCTGCCACATCATACTACTGACTCACGCTGAACTTGAGGTCCACTAACACTGTTAGATCATTTTCAAACAAACTTCTGTCTAACCATGGTATGTTTGTAAATGATATTTGGATCATCATTCCTATTTTATAGTAAAACTCAGCCTAAGAGGTAAAGTGACTAGTTCAAGGCTACACAGCAAGTAATCATCAGAGTATTCCCCAAACTGAATTATTCCTCTCATCCCACCTTAACCTACTGCACCCCCCACCCAAACTTCTCTCTTTCTGTTAAAGCTGCCACTATCCTTCCAGCCTCTTTGGAGTCATCCTTGATTCTCCCCCTTCCTCTCATCCACCATAACCAATCCATCCCTAAGATGTGTACATTTTATGTCCACACCTCTTGCATGTCTCCTCTCCTCTCCACTGATACAGCCTTTCCACTAGTTCAAGCCCTTATCACCCTTCACCACTATTTCAATAAACTTATCAGCTTGTTTCTCATTCCCTCTATCTTCAATCCATCCTCCACTCACTTGTCAAAATTGCTCAGCTAAAGTGGAGGTCTGGCCATGTTACTGTCCTACTAAAAAATCTTCTAGAATAAAATAAACACTCCTTTCTTTGAAATCTAAAACCCTCTACAGACTGGCTCCCACCTATCTTTCCAGTCTTACTCACAGTAATCATTTTCTCCATTATAATCAAACTGGCTTCCTATCTGTTTCTTATACATGACATTCCATCTCCCACCCCCAGGCCTTTGCACAGTCTGTCCCCCATGCCTGGAATGTACTCCCCATTCTGCCTTATCTTCTACATAAAATTTTTCCTTCTTCCCTTCCCCCTCCCAGTTGTTAATATTTTCTTCATCCTTAAATTATTTTGTATTTACTATGTACAAGCTATATTGTCCCTACCCCCAAAAGAATATAACCTTCTTAAAGGAATTGTTTTTTCAATTTTGTCTTTGTGTCCCCAGTACCAAGCAATTCAATTCAATTCAATAAACATTTATTAAGTGCCTACTCTGTGCTAGGCACTGTACCAAGTGCCTTGAACATAGTAGGAGCTTAATAAACAGCTGTTGATATTGAAGCTGAGTCAAGGACAAAACCCAAGCATGTGCTGCTTAATATTATTAGTAAATTTCCATGTTATCTCATCTTCGAGGGCAGGAACTATTCACACATTCCTTTGTGTCCTAACTAGTAGATGCTCAATAAATGTTTAATAAGATCATACATTCTGAGAGACAGAGAAAGACAGAGAGAGAGAGAGAGAGAGAGAGAGAGAGACTTTACATGTCATTTATTACAAGTCATTTTGTACCCAAAATAAGAAACTCTTCTACAAATTATACAGAGAGACTGGACAGTCATGAGTTGATAGGAATCTCATTACCTCATAGGGTTTATTCTTCCATTTTTGGATAGTTCTAATAGTTAGAAACCTTATATAGATTATTCCATATAACTCTGCCCTCTTGACATGTCCTTAGCACTTAACACAGGGCCAGCACATAGTACAGGCACTTAATAAATGCCTATTGACAACTACCTGACTGACAATGTTTATTTCCCTTATATATGATGGCTCTTCAGATATTTGAAGAAACTTCAGGTGTCCGCCTTCCCCACCCCAATTCCTCCACAAACTCCTCCTCCAACCTATGAAAGCCTTGAGGTCACCCTGCATTCTCAAAAGCTATATCAATGGTGTTCAAGATTTGTCAGATTCTGTCATGGTGGAAAGGCTTTGAGCAAGGTCAGGGAGGAGATTTCAATAGAATTGCTTTCAAATATTTCTTGAACAACATGGCTTCTCAACACCTCGATCCTCCATAAGCACTTAACTTGTCAATGGCCCTACTTTGTTGATCGATTAATTAATTAAGAGAGAAGTAAAGGAGGAAAACCTCAAACCTGTCTATTTGACTTCAGATTAAAGGTTGGATAGGGAAGGAGACTTTGGAATTAATGATTGAAGGCTATCGGAAGAATTTAGCAGAGTTCCTAGTACATTGAAGAACCAGGAACCACTTGGCAGTTAATCTCAGGGCTCTGCAGCAAAATTATGGATCATGGAATCTCAAAGTGGAAAGAGAACCTTAGAAAGCACCTAGTCCAACCTGTACCTTATGGCAAATTCCATCCGCAACCTGCCTGACCAGTAGTCTTCCAATTTTTCCTGAATTACCTCCTGTGGACAAGGAAATTTTATGGAGATTTTCCTGATATCAATCAAAAATATGTTTCCCTGAAACTTCTGTTCATTGCTCCTAGATCTACTCCCCTAGGGCCAAACAGAATGAACCTTATCTTTTTTTCCACATGACATTCCTTTAAAACTTGAAGGCAGAATCGTGTCTTTTCCAAGACAAACATCCCTACTTCTTCCAACTTCATATGACACCATCTCAAGATCTTTCACCACTCTGGTTGCCCTCCTCTGGACATTCCCCACTTATCCCTTTATTTTAGGTAGCTAAGTGACATAGTGGATAAAATCTCTAGACCTAGGGTCAAAAGACCTGAGTTCAAAATCCTACCCCAAACACCCAAAACACACTTACTGTGTGACCCTGATCAAATCATTTAATCACTCTCTGCTTCATTTTCTTCATCTGAAAAATGTGGATAATCATAACCCTTCTTGCATAGAGTGGTTGTGAAGAACAAAGGAGATAATCTGTGTGAATCAGTTAGGAAACCTTAAAGTGCTATATAAATGTTAGCCATCATGATTGTCAATGCCTTTCTTATAATTCACCTCCCAGAACGAAACATAATATTCTCTATGCCATTCACCTAGGATACAGCACAGAAAGATTATTATTCCCCTTGTTCTGGACACGATGCCTCTCTTTATTCAATCTAAGATTGAATTAGTTTTCTTCACAGCCATAAAGAATAATAACTGACATTTGTATAGTCCTTTAAAGTTCGCAGAGCTCTTAATGTACATTATCTCTTCTGAGCCTCATAACAAGCCTGTGAAACAGATATTACTAGCATCATTATATATTCTGCAGATGAAGAAACTGAGGCCCAGAGAAGTTTAGTGTCTTGCCAGAGTCACACAGTTAGCAAGGGTCTATAGGTTTTCCTGACTCCAGGTCCAGTTCTCTGGCCACTACACCACTTAGCTGCCTACAACTAAATGAATAAATGAAAGGGTCCAGAGAACGAATGAATGAATGAAAAAGGTATTTATTAAGGGCCTACATTCATACCAAGCACTGTCATAACACATTAGTGATTCATGTTAAATTTGTAGTCCTCAAGAACCCCCAGATCTTTTTCATAAAAACTGCCTTCTAGGCAGTTTGTGGGTGGCAGATTGGATCCAGGGCAATGTGAGCAGTTGCAAGGCATTGTGGATCCAGTGGAGGACTTAGAGCCAGGAAGACCTGAGTTCAAACTATCCCTCAGATAAATTTGCACCTCGTGTGACCCTAGCTAAGTCACTACTTTCTCAGATTCAGTTTTTCTATCTGTAAAATTGGGATAACAACATCTTACCTCATGGGGCTACTGGGACGATCAACTACAGGTAAAGTTAACCTTAAATCACTATATAAATGCTTGCTGTTGTTTGTCATGTCCAACTCTTTCTGACCCCATGTGGGAGTTTTTTGGAATAGATCGTGGAGTGGTTTATCATTTCCTTCTCCAGCTCATCTTACAGATGAGGAACTGAGAGGAAACTGAGACCAACAGGGCTAAGTGGCTTGCCCAGAGTCACACAGCTAGGTCAAATCTGAACTCAGGCCTCCTGACTCCGGAGCCTCTGGTTCTATCCACTGCACCACCTAGTTTACTCCTCTAGAATTGGGGATGGTTGTTGCATTGATAAGCATTCTTACAGTTTTCAAAGCTGTTTGTCTTTAAGTGTTTCTGTTATTGCACAAATTGTTCTCCTGATTCTGTTTATTTCTTCTTCATCAGTTTAAAAAAGCCTTCAAAATTGTTCTTTTTATGACCCTGGTATAACAATATAAGTCTCTAGTTTGTCATACTTCACCCTGCATTCGCTCATCTAAGTCCTTCCATGTATCTTTGAAATCCTCCATTTCTTTATTTCTTACAGCACAAGAGTATTCCGCCACAGTCATATACCACAATTTGTTCTCCTCCCCATGTATGTATGTGCACATACCCTGACCCCAGCCCTTGCACACACCCCCACAGCCTGAACTGCCTCCCCAAACCCAGGCTTACATGAAACACACCCACATTCACAGTGGCTAATCATTATAATTGCAGCCAATTGTTTCTATGTAAATTTAATTAAAAGTTGTTTCCGGCCTGATTGTTGTTGTTCATTCAGCTCATTAAAACCTAATCTTTAAGAATCAGCAGTTAAAAAGCAAACAACTTATTAGCATCTCATTGATTCATCCCTGGCTCTCTTCTTCTGGTAATCCTGAATTTGAGGGCTGAGATATATTAAGGAGGAAAAGAAGCTTTCTAGGACGGTAGGAAATGACAAACCCTACATTATAGCCTTGTAAATGAGAACATAATGATACTGTATTCGGGCAGATGGTAGAAAGAGAGAAATTAGGCTGTAAGCAAATAAAATCTTCCTTCCATCACTATCACCATCCCTGCCACTAGCAATCACCCTCCACCTCATGCTGCTGATTTTCTCTCCTCCTTTAGCCAGCTAGCATCCTGGATGGTGCTTGAGAACATTTTGGGGACTGAAGGATTTAGGGGATTCTATCTGCAAGGTTCTATTACCTTGGCCTTTTAATGCAGTAATTCCAAAAGAGTTTATCCTTTAGCATCTCTATGGCATTTTAAATTTCAAAGAGCTACATTTCACACTGAAAAAATCAAATTGACTCTACTTCATAATTGATTTCATTTTGTATTACCATGGACATTTTTTTATAACTGCCTAAGTCACATTTTATTGTCTCTGAGTTAACTTTAGAAGTTCGGTTTTTCTGTGAAATCAATGGTCTTTTCTTATATCAAGGAAATCTGTCATTTCTATCCCACTTCAAGGAAGTCTGCTCTGTTAACTCAGTTCTCAAGGACATCTGGCTTGTTATCCATATACCACCAACCAACCTTGCAGGTGTTCACGAATCCATCAGGAATAAGATGGAAGGAGGGGTGCTTGCTAGCTCCACATATCCAATCTCCAGTCAATCATATTGTTTTCCCCATCTATGAAGCTACCTATTACTATAGATTCTACCCCTTTTGTCTATAAAAATGATCTGTAAGCCCCTCCTTGGGTCTTAGATATTGATGAGGAGGCTGAGAGTCTATTGGCAAATTTGCACTTTGCTAATAAATCGATCTCTCTTGGAACTTTGTGCCTCAGTTTACCTTCATTTCAATCTTGACAACATACACTTCCAGTCAAGTGTTTAAGAGATCCAGGTACAGCTTTCAGGGCTACCTCTCTAAAACCAATCAAAAGACTTTAGTATTTTATCTTCACTTTCTGGTTCAGGCCATGGCCACGGCTGAAAAGGAAAGAGCAGAAACTCAGAAATACATATGCATGAAGGGAAACTTAATTCAGACAAAGCGAAATGAGAGACCTAAAGACCTAAGCCATAGGAGAGTCCTTGGACAGGAATTATTTATGATCTGAAGGATCTCCTACCTCTGTACCTCAATACTTCCAGATCAAGAGGACCTCCTCACCTCAGCCAGCCCAGAACAGAAGACAGGATGGCTAAGGGGCATGCGAGCAGCAATATCTGCTACAATTTGCACTCATCCACCTTTCCAGCCTTATCTCCCACTACGATCATCAGAAATGGTTTGGGAATGGAGGAGGGAGAATTGGATTTCAGCAGCAAAACCTGGGTTTGGGTCCTACATCAGATATTAGAACCCTTACTTCCTCACTCGTCCTCTGAAAAAATTCGAATAACACTTTTTAGAGATGAAGTACTTTCTCCACAACAACTCTATGAGGTATGTTGTTCAAGTATTATAATCACATCTTGCAAATCAAGAAACAGGGAGATTAAGTTATCTGCCACCCAGGGTCACATATTAGCAAATTAAATTAAAGAGGAACAATAGTAATAGCTTTGTATATTTCTTCACAGTTTGCTAAGGGGTTATATACATCATCTCATTTGATATTCAAAACAATTCCGTAAGGTCGATGTTATTAGGGATGGAAATGAGACCTGTGATTTCAGTGACACAAGGAATACCAAGTGAGGATACTCCATCAAAGAAGTTCAGTGCTTTCTCTGAAACTCATACTCTTAAAGAGTTGCCAAAAACAGGGAGAGCATGAGTGACTTGCCCAGGATCACACAGCCAATATATATCAGAGACAAGGCCAACCTTCAGATGTTTAGCCTATGGGGAAATTTGTTTTTGGATGTATTTTTATAAACAACTTGACTTTTTGATGTATTACAGATTTAGATATAAAGGGCTATACCATAAGCAAATTAGGAGAGCATGGAATAATTTACCTGTCAAATCCATAGGTAAAGGAAGAATTTGTGACCAAGCAAAAGATAGAGAGCATTATGAGATATAAATGGTTGATTTTGGTTATATTAAACTAAAAAGGTTTTTGCACAAACAAAACCAATGCAGCTAAGATTATAAGGAAAGCAGTAAGCTGGGGGGAAAATTTACAGCAAGTAACTCTGATAAAGGCCTCATTTTTTTCTGATATATAGAGAAATGAGTCAAATTTATAAGACTACACATCATTCTCCAATTGATATATGGTCAAAGTATATGAATAGGCACTTTTCAGATGAAGAAATTAAAGCTATCTATAGTCATGTGAAAAAAATTCTTTTAATCACCATTAATTGGAGAAATGAAAATTAAAACAACCATGATAGACAGAATGGGAAAGTGATAAATGTTGGAGGGGATGTGGGAAAATTGGGACACTAATGAATTGTTGATGGAATTGTGAACTGATCCAGCCATTCTGGAGAGTAATTTGGAACTATCCCCAAAGGGCTATAAAACTGTGCATATCCTTTGACTCAACAATATCACTACTAGGTCTGTATCCCAAAGACATTTTTAAAAAGGGAAAAGGGCATATTTGTACAAATATCTTTGTAGCAGCTCTTTTTGTGTTGGCAAAGAATTGGAAGTTGAAGAGATGCCAATTGGGGGATGGCTGAACAAAGTGTGGTATATGATTGTAATGGAATACTATTTTGCTATAAGAAGTAACAAGCAGGTTGGTTTCAGAAAAACCTGGAAAGACTTGTATGAGCTGATGCAGAGTGAAGTGAGCAGAACCAGGAGAATGTTGCACATAGCAACAGTAATATTGTACAATGATCAATTGTGAATGACTTAGCTATTCTCAGCAATACAATAATCCAAGACAGTTCCAAAGGACTCATGATAAAAATGCTTTCTATCTCCAGAGAAAAAAACCTGTGGAGTCTGAATGCAGATCAAAGCATCACTCTATTTGGTTGTTTGTTTTTTTTTTTTTGAGGATTTTATTTATTTATTTAGGTCTGCATTTTTACAATATGACTAATATGGGAATTTTTGTGCAATTGCACATGTATAACCTATATCAAATTGTTTGCTTTTTCAAGGAGGGGGAAGGAAAGGGAGGAAGGAAGAGAATTTGGAATTCAAAATTTTTTAAAAATGAATGTTAGAAATTGTTTTCACATGTAAGTGGAAAAAATAAAACTATCATTTTAAAAAAGAGAAATAAAGGAGTTAGACAATATAACCTCTAAGGTTCAAAATATAATAAAATGTATTACAAAATTCGTGGGCCCATGTGAAGTACACTGATTTACCATTACATTGTAGTGTAAATTAAAATAAATATGAGAAATACAAAATTGAACTTTAATATATTTTCTAAAATGTTGTGTCTTGTAAAGTATTCAAAATTTTCATTCACATCCTTGAGTAATCCCACTAAATGAGGTCCAGGACAGTTTTAAAGGCCTGAATATAAATGAATATTTTGTTACTATCAATACTTTACTTTTGATTATCTATAACAACAAACTAGGGCAGCTAGGTTGCCCAGTAGATAGAGGCAGGAAGACTCATCTTCACAAGTTCAAATCCTTCCTCGAACATTGCTTAGCTGTGTGACTTTGGGCAAGTCACTTAACCCTATTTGTCTCAGTTTCCTCATCTGCCAAATGAGCTGGAGAAGGAAATGGCAAACCACTCTAAGATCTTTGTCAAAAAAAAAATCCAAATGGGGTCACAAAGAGTCAGACACAAATAAAAAAAATGACTGAACAACAAACTAAGCAAATTTGGCCTCCAGAACCCTTCTCTAAAGCACATTCCTACACATTTGTATTCCTATTTGGTGCTTTTATCATCTCAGTAATAGGTATGAGCACAAAGAATGGTGTAGCAGAAGGGAGGACAGAAAAATCCATAAGGCAGCTCAATATTATTATGTCTAGGTTACGTTACCATGCAACCAGTGACTAGTCCATTTGATAGAGTTTTCATATGAATGTTCACAAAAACATCCTGTTCGTTGCATCCAAAGTGTTGTGGTTTATTTTTGGTTTTGTTTTTTACTTTTTCCAAAAATCCATGGTTTTGATTTTTGGCAATAATGACATTCATATTTTCAGAATTTCCTCTCAAGGTCATACAGTATTAAACAGAAAATTACATTGTAAACAATTGTCTAATGTAGAATTATAGTGAGCAGTGAACATAGCTGCAATCTCAAATTTTTACCATGATTTTATAGGATGTCCCTCTTTCCATTGTTCAAATTTAAGGTCAAAATCACTTGATCTTTGGTTTCCATTGTGCACTAAACATGCACCTTTAAAATATGGGACAAATTGACAGCGTTTTTGACAAGCTTCTTTGGAACAGAGGTTCATATCTTGAAAAAGAGAATGATTTCATAAAATATGAGACCTATATAAACCCTAACCATTCAGTGGTTATTCAAATAATTATGTAATCTTAGCTTCTTTGTGTCCTTGCCATAAAGAAAGTTTACAAAGATTTGGTTCAAGCTGCCTTGAAATTCTCCCTTACACAAAAGTCATTGAATTGATATCAGTGAATGCCAGCCATGCCACGTATAAGTGCTCTGCCCTGCATGGATTATGGTGATCGCCCGAAGTGCATCCCACCCCCCACTTATCCTACTGGCTTGTTGAAGGCAGAGATGGTGGTAGAAGGCATGGGGGAGATGTGAGCACAACAGGAGAGGAGAAGAGATAGCCCACAGTGAATGGCCTCACTTTTTTTTCAGTGAAACATGAAGCAAGGTACTCAGTTGAGACAGTGGGGAAAGGGGAAGCCATGGTTAGGTTTGAGGAGAGATGAAAAGGTTTCAAAGAGGAGATGTAAAAGAATTGCCCTGTAGTAGCAAGGACCCAGTTGAGATTATGTAACGTAAGTTTATAGTGGATACAGTCAGCATCGTTATGTGATGGTTCTTCAGCTTCATTCAGTATCATGTGAGTAGGAACAGAGGCAGAGAATGGTGGGAGTAGTACAGGATTGAGCCTTGGCGGGGCAAGATCAGTGATAGGACAAGGAGGGAAGAGATTCGAGAGGAGAGGACAACGTAGAGTTGGCTCACTAAGGAGTCAAAATGGAGATGGGAGAACAGTATAGCCGGTATAGGGGCGGTGGCCTGGGAAAAATGAGGAATTGAAGGATTGGAGGTCATGTTGAGGATGAAGAACAGGGTTTGGGGTTGCAAGGCAGAGAGCGAAGTAGAACGATAACAGATTGTTGTCAGATAACATAATTCCAGAGTTCATAAACATGGAAATGGAGCATTCATGGGTGATAGCAGGATCCAAAAAGTATGACCATTTCTGCGTGTAGCTGAAGTGGGGTAGAGGAGTAGGTCATGGGAAATGAGCAGTTTGAGGAACTGGGAGGTAAGGTTGTGATACGGAAAAAGTATCATTATCTAGACTCAAGTCCCTTAGTATGAGAGCAGAAGTTGGGGATAAGGGAAAGACCACACTGAACTTGTTGAGAAAAGAAAGGGAGCATCCTGGAGGTCTGTAGGTAACAGCAATCAGAATATTGATTGGGGTAGCAGATATAGGAAAGTTTACTGAGTGATAGTGGTAGACAACAAGGTTGGAAGTGGTGATAGGGAGCTAGGGGTATTCCAACTCCCCCACCTAGACCTGTGAACGACAGGTATGAAGAATTTGGAGAAATTTGGGAAGACAGATCAACTGAGGCAGAGGGAAGTAAGAAAACTAGGAGAACAATTTATAAAATGACCACAATAATGTGAGGAAGACAATGAGAAAAGACTTCAATACTCTGATTAGTGCATGATGGATCATGATGACAGAGAACTGATAGAGACTTGCTTCCCAACTTTGAAAAGAAAGACGGTGGACTATAGGAGCACGATGGGGCAAATATTATCAGATACAGCCAATGTGTTGATTTACTCTGCTTAATTGTACTTCTTTCTTACAAAGAAGGGTTATATGGGGATGGGGGCAAGGATTGGGGGTTAGGGGTCATTGGGAAGTAATAGTGACATGAAAAGAGGAGAGCAGCAGTAAAGCTTTAAAAAATAATAACAATAGTTAACATTTGTATAGCACCAAATATGTCGGGCACTGTACTGAGTGCTTTACATATATTATCTCATTTGATTTTTACAGCAACCCTGTAAAGTAGGTGCAATTATTATCCCCACTTTACAGATGAGTAAACTGAGGCAAACATGTTAAGTGACTTGCCCATGGTCATACAGCTAGTTAATATCTGAGGCTAGATTTGAACTAAAGTCTTCCTGACTCCAGACCTGTGCCATCTAGATGCCTAAATAACTTAATAAATAAAATAATTTTTAAAAAATCATAGCATCCATAGATATCTAGGATATGTGTGTGTTGTTGTCCCATCGATCTCTATCTCCATTGTTGTAGTCATCATGAAGATTGTCATCTTAATTCTGCTTACTTCACTTTTTATCAGTTCATATGTCTATTCACCATAGTCATCATTTCTTATAGTTCTGTAATTATTAATTATATTCATGTACCACAGTTCGTTTACCCATTCCCCAATTAGTGGACTTCTGCTTTGTTTCTAATTCTTTGCTGCTACAAAAGCACTGCTATAAATATTTGGGTATGCATAGTAACTTCCTTCTTCTCCCAAACCCAGTGGCATCTCTGGGTTAAAAGGTATAGACATTTTAGTAACTTTCTTAGCATAATTCAGACTTGCTTTCCAAAGTGACTGTACCAATTCACAGCTCCACCAGCAGAGCTTTCTGTGCCTGTCTTTTTCCAACCATTTCACTTTTGCCTGCTCCCATCTCTAGCCATTATTGCCAATTTTTCTGGGTTTAACATGAGAACACAGAATTTTTTTTTATTTGCATTTCTCTTAAAGTGATTTGGATCAGTTTTTCACATGGTTGTTAATAGTTTGCAATTCATCTTTGGAAAACTGTTGATTTATATCTTGTGACCACTTATCCATCGGGATATGACTTTTGGGCTTATATATCGGTATTAATTCCCTATATATCTTGGATATTGGACCCTTACGAAAGATCATTGACACAAAGTTTTTCCCAGTCAACAACTTCTCTTTTTATTCTAGATGCTGTGATTGGTGCAAAAGCTTTTCAATTTCATGGAACTGAAATTTTTCATCACCTAGAGGTAGATGGTTAAGATTTCTCCCCTTAGTCATAGTCGTGAAAGGTACCCAAACTGGATCCCTTCTAGTTTTTTATGTTATAGGCTTTTATATTCAGTCACATAATCATTTTGAGCTTATTGTGGTATATGGTATAAGATATTTGTCGAAACCTAATTTCTGCCTAACCACTTTCAAGGTTTCCTATTAATTCTCATTAAATAGGGACTTCTTACCCAGGTAATATATGTTCTCAGATATGAGCAACAGATTATTTAGTCCACTTGTTTCAGATTCTCCTTTATCTAATTGGTTCCACTAATCTTTTTTTTTCTATTCTGCCAAATAGTTTGATGATTACTAATCTCTGGTATACTATGAGAGCTGGAAGTGTTTCATTTCTACATTTTTCATTATTTTCCTTTAATTCTAGATTTCCTCAAAGCCAATTCTGAAAGTTCATTATCATTCAAAAGAAAACAGAAGCCAGCTGCTCCTCTACACGGGCAAAGGAAGACAAGCCCCATTCTCTGCAGTAGGGGCTCCATTATCCCCTGACACTGGCCTACAAGAAGCAGGAGTGAAACTATGTAGTGCTTGTGTACAGAGAGATAGATATACAAGCACACATATACAAAGAGGCAACTGTATACACAGAAACACACAACCAGGCACACATGAGCACACACACATGAACAGCAAATCACATATTCACACACATGCACCTATAGCTATTTAAAAAAAAGATCTTAAATAGAAATATATAATGCAAGATAAATTCTCTTCAGCTGTGGTGTGACTGCTTCTTTCTTATAGAATTCTCACCATCTCGATGTCTCTCTTCCTCTGAGTCTCTCTCTGTTTCTTGTGGTTGTAAAACATCATTAGGGGCATTTTAAAGGATCAATGGGAATGGAGTTAGTGCAGGACCAGTCTCAATAAATCTGGAAAGATGCAGTAGAATGGCCCAGGAAATAAATTCAAATTCATCATTTAACCATATTGATTACTGTGAAGGCCTTGTTTGCTAAGATTTAATGAGGAGGGTTTGATGGAAGTACCAGCATCTCAGTGCCCCACAATCGGAGAAGGCTAGTCTTTAAATAAACCATTCAAAAAGCTCCTCCCATTCAGCCCTGTACCTCCTCCCCCTTCTCCTCACCCCCACCCATGAAGGACGATAGCTCAGTAGATTCGTACAGAGAATTAAAGCATCCTCCAGTGTTCCGAACACCTGACAAATTCTTCTCAATAAATCCCCCCTCACTTTCTCTTCCTCACTGTATCAGTTCATCTCTCTCCATTTTCTAATTGTTTCTCATTTCTCTTCCTTTGTCCCCTGAGCTCAGTGGGCTGGGTGACTCAAGGAGAAAGCACATTTATATTCTTTCATATTCTTACCCGCCTGGAGCCTGCTTTCTCCCGGGCCCTGGGTGTGTGTCCACAGACAAGACTCAGAGCACAGCTGGAGCTGTCAATGCCCCCAACCCTGGGAATTACTTGGGGCCACTAATTAGCATGTAACTCACAAACCTTAATTAAGCTGCCAGGCAGCAAATATGAATCACCCACATGGTCCCCAGAGGCTGGAACCTTCCTTTGGCCTGAAGGCTCCCTGCACAGGTGGCAAGGAACCTAAAAGCCCTCCCTCACAGCTGGGGAGGGCCTCAAGAATCCTCCCACCCCAGGGAAATACATTAAAATTCCTAAGTTGTCATCAAAGCTGATTTTTTTTTAATTATCACAACTATTTTAAGAGGGAGAAGGAAAGGGACCTTTTCGCTAGTGATGCCCAATTATTTGTATAATACTCTCATTGATGAAGGAAAAAAAAACATGATAGAAGGTAGATGAGGGGCCTACAAAGGAAAAAGGAAACAGCCCATGGGATGGAATTAGCAAATTTCAGCAAATGGGAAGGAGTGTGTTTAATAAATGCTGATGGGATTTTGAATGAGTAGAGTAAGGTAGGGTGGGAAGCAGATGGTTATTTATTGCCTGAGCCCAGTTGGAGTAGCTAAGGCTTGGTCCCAGGCAATGTCTTGCATATGTGTCATACCTCATGGTTCTCTGACAGCCCTGACTCACCCCATAAGGGTGTTGGGAGAAAGGTGAGACCCAAGAGAAGTCAAGGAGGCTGGCATTTCAACTAGCGGAGGTTGAGGAAGCAAGGGGATGGGACAGATTGTCTCCTTCTCCTGGGGCCTGACTATGTTCTGTGTCTCTCAGTCACTTTACTCTCCCACTACCACCATAATGCCCTCAGGTTAAAAAAAATTCCCATTTATACCTCTGGAAAATTAGACAATTGAGATTAGTAAGGCAACATTGCCTATGCTATATTTCCCACTGACTGCTAGGTTCGGGTATGATTTTATGATTGAATAATGAAGACTTCTAGGTCACCATCCTCATTCTGTCTCATTCTACAGTGTATGACTCACTTGTCCATGGGGAGAGTGGGTTTGGAGTTGCTGGGTCAGAGATTATTCAGGGAGAGTCCTTCCTTGGGCTGAATGGTTGGAGATAGTAAGAGAAACTGTGTTAGTGGACCTGGACTCTCTCTTCACTTCTAGTCTCAGCCCTAGGAAGTAAGGATAATTCTGCACTGAGATCCTACTGTTCTAAACCAGTGTCTCCTGGCCAACTCTTCAACTGCTCCCTTGTTCACATTCTAATTTATTCACTCATCAATCTCCCAGAAAGAGTTACTAAAAAAAAAAAAAACCAGGTCTGTTGCTTAGGTTCCTAATACTCTAAGGGACAGGATGGAGAGGACATCGTCTTGATGCAGAGGCCTCCAAAGATCATCTAAACCACTTCCTTGCTTCAAGGAAGAATAGGTCAGTTCACAGGTCCTGCAGGAAGAGATGGCAAATCTTTTGCCTATTCCTCCCCCTACACCCTCCTCTTGACCCCAGCATTTGCAGAGATTAAAATGAATTTAATATTTCAGAATCTAGTGTTTACAATCAAATGAGAAGCTGAGATTAAATACTCAGTTACAAAAATATGAAGATAAACGGTGGAACAGGTTGGAGTGGAGGAGGGGGTTGAAGATGTAGTCGGGTTGTTGTCTGTCTGACTCTTCATGACACCATTTGGTGTTTTCTTAACAAAGCTACTGGAGTGGTTTTCCATTTCCTCCTCCAGCTCATTTGACAGATGAGGAAACTGAGGCAAACAGGGTTAAGTGGCTTGCCCAAGATCACAGTAAGGGAGGCCAGATTTGAATGCAGGAAGATGAGTCTTCCTCTAGGTCCAGCACTCTATCCACCGCACCACCTAACTACAAAAAAATTAAACTCTTGATTTTTTAAAAATTTTGTTATTGTTATGTTTAGTTGTTTTCAGGCATGTCCAACTCTTCATGACCCCTCTTGGGATTTTCTTGGCAAAGCTACTGGAGTGGTTTGCCATTTCCAGATCATTTGCAGATAAGGAAACTGAGGCAAGCATGGTTAAGTGACTTGCCCAGGTCACATAGTAAGTGTCTAAGGTGGAATTTGAACTCAGGTCTTCTTGATTCCAGGCCTAGCACTCTGTCCACTGTACCACTTAGCAATAGTAACACAGGGTAGGACAGAGCATTGAGAGAATATAGAGAGGATCAGGCAGGTAGGTACTCTCCTGAGGAAGAGATCAGACCAGGTGCTGGGGTGGGGTTGGGGAGCCCAGGCATTCCCTTACCTGCCTGGAGAGCCCCCTCTTGTTGGATTCCCTATAACTAAAGGTCTTCAACTTGAGACTAGAGGACCAGTTGTTGGGGATGTGAAGAGGAGATTTCTATCCAGGTGTGACTTGGTCAAGATGACCTCTGAGATTTAGTCTGACATTCTGCAATTCCATGAAGGCTTCTCAGCCTAGTATGGGTCAACATTCAGCCTTACAAGTTCCTTCCACCCCAATAGCTGTTTTCTCCCAAACCTGAGTCACCACCACTTTTATATCCAGGATCTACTTGGGGCGATCATGGTCCAGAGGGTTTCAATAAGTTTGGTTTTTCTTCCACTTGACTATTCAGTCACCACCTTCTACTCCAATACCTTCAGTCCCATCAAAGCTGATCCCATCAAAGACCATCCCATCCTTGGACCCTCTTGATTCTGGCTCTAGGGACATGCGTTATAGAGGGAAAAGGAGCTGACTGAATTTTAGAAGACCTGGGTTCTAACCTGGCTCTGCTGCTAACTACCTATTTAAGCTAGGGTGATTTATTTCATTTCTCTGGCCCTGGGTTCCTTATTCCTTTGCAAAACAAGGGGAAGATTATCTCTAAGGCTCCTTCCAACTCTGAACACTGGAGCTCTATAAGATCTATACCAGCTTGGCTATGGTAGACAAGAGACACAAAACTCTCATTTCTATCTTCCTAAGGATCAGGGGTAGGTGGACATAACACAACAGCATTCACCCAAAATGCATTTGGATATCTGGACATAGATGACCTTTGGAGGTCACCTAGATGCTTTGGACTTTTCAGGGATTGGGGTTGAGAGTCGCTCAGTATTCTGAGATTGTGCAGATGGTAGGAGATTCCTAGAGACTGAAGACAATAGAAATCGAATTTGACAACAACTCCATTCTGATCTCCCCACTCCTTATCTCCTCCCTTCCCTGAGTGAGGCCACATCATGTTCCTATACTTAGGAAAAGAGATCCATGATGAGCAACCCTTATTTAAATGCCCCATTCCTCAATATCATTCCAGCTAGAACTCCAGACTCATAGGATGGACAGAAGATAATGGCTTTAGAGCAAGAGGAAAACTAGCTATGTGGCCTTGGGCAAGTTAATTAGCCATTCGGACCTCATTTTCTTCATTTATTAAAAAAAATGGGGAGAGGGGCTGGATTATGTGAGAGCAATACTCTTACTTTTATGTAGCACTTTAAAAACTACAAAACACTTTCATATACATTATCTCAAAGAACCTCATAGAACCATAAAAATAAAAAATTATTTGAAGGGACCTTAGAGATATCCAGTTTAACAGATGAGAAAACCTTGGGCCATAGAGGTTAAGTGACTTGCCCAAGGCCATATAGCTAGTAAATGGCAGAACCAAGACTGTAATCCAGGTCTTGACCCCAAGCCCAGTGTTCTTTCTACAACACCCTGCTACTCATTCGCTCCACTCATAGATGCTCATTTAAGGGTCCTTTCCTCTTTTAAGGGGGCTCATATAAGGTCCTACTCCAAAATTCTATGGAAACAACTGATCAACAAGCTACCCCACTGCACAAACCCCACGGGGATGTTGTCCCATATCTTCACATGCCTCTCATTCATCCAAAAGGGATCTTTCCATTAGAAGGTCAGCAGCTTCATGAAGACATTCGATTCAATTGGGAACAATGGATATGATTCCTCTAGATTGCTACCATAAACCCAGGGAGAGGGGGAGGCCTGAAAGACAGAGATCTAATTTCCTGACCTCCTCTATCTGCTAATAGCTTCAACAATGATAAACAGCTCTAGCACTCACTTATCTCTGACAGTTTCCTGTGGGTGTCTGGTCTCTCCAGCTAGACTGTATGCTCCCTCAGGACAGGAATTATGTCTTATATGTCTTCACTTAGCACAGAGATCTCCACAGAGGATATTCTGAAAACCCTTGTCGCTTGCTTAATGGAAATACCCCTGGGAAAGAGGACATTGTAATGATGTTCAGGTCCACCAGAGGACAGTGTTTCCATTGCTTTGTAGTTCTAATGAGGCAGGTCCACCCAAGAGTTTCCAATTATTCCCATCTTCTAGGACCCTGGTTCCTCTCAAGCCTTCTTTGGCTCATGGTTCCATTCTTCCTCTCCAGGCCAGAATATGTCCTCAAGGGCTATCGTGTGACCTGAAAAATAGGGTGAGGAGTTAGGTATGGATGGGTATGCCCAAACCCACCCTTACCACCCGCCATGGTCTGCTCAGAGAGAAGCAGCTACCACATCCTAGCAATCATAAACTTCCCACAATGAAAAGGCCTTCCAGAGGTCTTCTGATTCTTTCCTCAGATCTATAGCCTTGACCATGCTGAGCAGAGAAGCCTGAGAAAAGGCAACCACTGGCCCCCACTTTTCACTGGGGATCAACTCCCTATGCTGCAGGCATGGTGTGGAGACAATTAGCCAGCCTCTCTTTAAGGCAATGGTTAACCTGAGGTCTGTGGATAGATCTCAGGGTGTCAGTGAATTCTTTTTTAAAAAATATTTTTATAACTGTATTTTAATATAATTGGTTTCCTGTACAATACTAGACATTTTATTTTATGTATTTAAAAACATTATCCTGAGAAGGAGTCCACACGCTTCAGAGACTGCCAAAGGGGTATATGGAACAAAATAAGATTAAGTACCCTCTGCTTTATAGAGACTTGTACAAATCCAATCCTATTAAATGACAGCAAACATTTCAAGTGGCATGGGGTACCTCCTTTATTCTTAAAAGGATCCCAAGAAGATTCTATAGTTTCTCTCTCACTTGTGAACAATTATAATAGATGATGTACCTCTGTACATATATACACATATACATATATAAATACATACACATATATGTATGTGTGGGTATGTATGTGTGTATATATACACATCTACATATACACACAATATAGATACACACATACATACACACATATGTAGCTTTAAAGCACTTTACCCACATTTTCTCATTTGAGCCTCACTTCTTTGTGAGGGAGGCATTTTAGAGGTTAAGTGATTTACCTCTGGTCACATTTCCAGTAGGGCTCCCAAACCCATTTGAACTCAGGTTTTCCTGACCCCATGTCCAGCACATTTCCCAATACAACATACTGGCTCTTCCACCAGACGACTAAGTTCTGCTCTATAGCTAACCAAACTCTCCGGTACTGCTGCTCCAATTTAAACCTTTCGCCTTTTGTTTCAGTCTCTTTGGAGATGGAGAAGAGCTGACTGGCATCCTCCTCCTAACAGCCCTTCAGAATCTGAAGGCTGCTTTACAAAGCCTGCCTCTGTCTGTCTTTTCACAATCACTTTTGGGTTGAGGCATCAGAGGGGGCAGGGTCGGGAAGCAGCCTAGCTCCGGCATAGACAGATGAAGCCTTACTCGGCTGTATAAATGGTGATGAGAGAATGATGCAACTGATTAAGCAGGGCACACATGGAATTGCTAATGAGTCTGATAAAATTTTAATTACCCCTTGTTCTGTGGGGCAGGCAGCAAAGCATGAAAATAATCATCGTGTCGGGCTCTACCATGGCAGAGCTGTCAACCTAGAGGGAAGTGGGCAGGAGGGTATAGGGAGAGCTAAGATGAGTGGTGGGGGTGGAGGGAGGAGCCCTAGATCAAGAGTGGGTAGGCAGGGAGGCTATGACCCCAGGAATTCTGGTGGAAGTGGGCTTGTCTCCACTATTATGCTATTTCAGTTCTGCTTATAGAATGACCTCTTTCTATTTCAGTGAGGCTTAAGGGTGAGTTTCTAAAATTCTTCTCTAACCCTGGGGCAGAGAGAGGATATATAATAGGGGCAGGAACCTGCCAGGGATATCCAGCACCTTAGATGTAGAGACAAGATGAAAATCGAGATCCTGATTAGTTCTCAGAATCAAATCAGACCCAAGGCATCTCCATGGATTCATCCCCATGGTTTGGACACCTGCCATTGACCTCCCTCCTCAGGGTACAACCAGGAACTTCCTTCTCCTTTCCTTTCCTTTCCTCCTTGAATAATGAGGGTCAAGGGGATGAGGAATCCATTCCCAGGTACCTTGGTGGTTTTGACTTTGTTCCCGCTGCTACAGCTCCATCCAGACAGGTCTGGGAGCACTTTACACTCTTCCTCAGGCAGACAGGGCTCCATCTGACACCACCACTTCTGCAGGACAATGGAGGCTGTGGGAGTGGACAGTGGTGAGGGGTCAGCACTGATCTCTGTGAGCACATATATGGGTGAAGAGTAGATCCATCCTCCTGCTGCTGGAGGGGACAATGAGAGAGGTCTTCATGCACAAACCCCCTGGGGTATAAGCTACTTCCTTAAGCATAGGGAGGGAACCAGAGCCCCATGACCAGCACATGCCCTCTGCCAATGCCAGGAGGGTTTAGCTGAGAAGGGGATACTTCCCGGACTGAAGCCTCTAAATGCTCCTAGTAATGACTTCAAGCCCAGGTAATTCCTTCATCCTGTAAAGACAACCCAGGGCAATCAAGGGCAGGAAACAGGATCAATCCACCTGTATGATTCTAGAGTTCAACCATGTCATAAGTGTGAAAGCAGTCCCTCCACATAGCCCTTTCCTATGGCAGTACCACTGTGTCTGCTTCTGTGTGTGAGCAAATGTAGGAGGTGGGGTTGAAGGCATGCAAGTGTTAATAAGTTCGTGAATATACAAGAGTGTTAATAGGTGAAGGAATGGTCAGGGAATAAGCCCTAAATGTCTGCCATGTGCCAGGCACTGCTAGGCCCTGGAGATACTAAGACAAAAATGAAGTAGTTTCTGTCCTGAGTGTATAAGTGTGCCAGATCAGTTCATGTTGTGTGAGAGAGGGGGGAGAGGAGAGTAAGAGAAGAGAGAAGGAAAGAATAGAGAAGAGAGAAAGAAGAATGAGAGGAAGGGAGAGGGAGGGAAGAATGAGAAAGGAGAGGGAGGGGGAGAGAGATATTGAGAGAAAGAAGGAGAGAGATATAGACGTGTATGTGTGTGTGTGTGCATGTTTGTGTAAGAGAGTGTAATCTCTGAAATCTCTGAATTCTAATTAATTTAATTTATTAATTTAATTATTTAATTTATTTAATCTCCGAAAGTATGAGTTGTTGTTGTCAGTTGTTTCAGTCATATCCAACTCTTTGTAACCAAATTTGGGATTTTCTTGGCAAAGATACTAGAGTGATTTGCCATTTCCTTCTCCAGCTCATTTTACAGATGAGGAAACTGAGGCAAACAGGGTTAAATGACTTGCCCAGGGTCACACAACTACTAAGTGTCTGAGGCTAGATTTGAACTCAGGTCTTCCTGATTCCAGGCCCACCACTCTATCTACTATGCCACCTAGCTGCTCTGAAGATATGAGGTTATATGCATTTGTGATAGTGGGCATCTAAGGGGTGGGTATGAGGGTATATTATGAAAGAAGAGTACGAGAAGCAAGTGTATAGAAAGGTGAATGTGGGGAGAAGTGTTCAAGAGGGTGTAAGACTTGGTGTGTGAGCAGGCCAAAATGTGAAGGGGTAAGTGTTCAAGAAAGTCTCCTCATCTGGAAAGAAGGGATAATAATGCCTTTCACGCTATGTGCATGGAAAGAATTCTTATTTTTATTGTTATTATCATGACCATTGTCAGTTATTATTACAACAGTAATCTCTCATATAGGCAGTGGAACCAGGGGAGGAAAGAGAACTTTTTCTCATTTCACAAAGCCAGAAATGATATTTGAATTTTTGCAATTTTCTTCAATGGTCTCATGCAGTCTTGCCTCCCCTGCCCCAGACCATGTCCTTAGTCACTCACCATCCACACAGGAGGGTTTTGCCCTAGTGGTCCCTGCCACCTGGCCTGGGAAGCAGGAACATTTGACTGTCTGGGATCGCTCCTCGATTCGGTTCCGGTTACAGCATCGATGGGCAGCAATCACTTCACAAGTGCCAGGTTCCACATGCACTAGAATAAGAAATGTCAGAAGGATGCTGTCCTTCCTCACTCACCCAGTACTCTTCCTTCCCACAGAGCCGTGCTGGACATCCATCCCCTGACACTTAGCTCCCCACCCTCAGGGCAGAGAATATTTTAAAAAATTATTTCCATTAAGAGATAAGTAGAAATCCCCCTGGGTATTTTCTGCACACTCCCCCACTTTTCTGAAGTACTTAGCCCAAGACTGTGACTGAGAACACACTGACCACACCTTCAAAAGAGCTCTACCCACCCAGGCCAAAGAGAATGAGCCTCCAGCCCCTCCCTATCTTGCCTTCACAGTGTGGGGGGATAGAGAGGACTTACAAATGAGTGGGGAGGATTATCCGATTACATAGGCTTTCACTATTCCAGAAGGAAAACCACAGAATTAGGACAGGGGTCCAGACTTAACCCTTGAATCTCCACCCTCCTGTATAAAGCCTCTTCTCTGGTTTCTCTCCAGGGTGAGACAATTGTGTGGAGCAATTGGGCATCTACGCTGTGCTCTATGGAATGACCTGAATTTGTTCTTTTTTTTTTAAGCATGGCGACAGAAAGCAGCACCAAGTGAAATGTCTATGGAAATTCTCCCCACTAAGCCTAGCATCTGTTCAGGATGGTTAGTGCCTAGCTGTCTAGTCTTTCTCCATCCCCTGAGGCAAGGTCCAAGGTCATGTTAGTCAAACTCTGAATCCAGTCAAGCAGAGAACACCCTTCCTCATCTCAGCTCCAAACCTCTCCAAGAGTCCTGTGCCTTTCAAAGGCACATTCTTCCTGTCCCCCTTCCCAGAAAAAAAAAAAAACCTGTGTGAGTCCGAGGATGTGATGAAGCAAATGCCAGCCGTGCCCACAGCGTGGCCAAGCAGAGCACCAAAAGACAGACTCCTGTGCTCCAGCTCCGAAAGTCCCTCTCACTCATTCTGAAAAAAAAAAAACAAAGACAAGACATATGGGGATGGCCCAGGGGTAAAACTGCATACCTTCTATGCTGTTCTTGTTTCTCTTTCAATTCCAACCAGAATAGGGCTCCCAAATACACCATTGAAGGAGGATGGAAATGGAACCCTATGGGGTTCATGGAATAGGGGGATGGTATCCAAACCAGAGGAAACAAATGAGGAAAATAACCTCTCAGAATATGGGATGGAACTGGAGCCCACAAAAAGATGGAGTCAGTATGCTTCCTGCCCTCCTTTCTTCTGCCAAGCCTTAGCTACCTCCCTTTAATTTGGCCCATCTCCCCCGACTCACCTCTTACAGGGCTCCCAGCTATTGCTTGTAAATGTACTGGACTCAAACTGACTCCACCTGGGTGAGTGGGAGAAAACATTGGGGTCTCTGGGGAGAGAAAGAGAGAGAGAGACAGAGAGAGAGAGAGAGAGAGAGAGAAACGAGAGAGAACCTGAGACTGAGTATAATGTTAAGGGGTAAGGAGAAAAGGGGAAGATACTTGTGGGGTTGTGGGGTGTTGGATAATAAAGTCAATCAAGCAAATCTCTCAGATGCCAGATCCCTGGCCAAAATTTCCAGGGGTCCTAAGCCATTCTTGTTCTTTTCCTTTACCCTGAAAGGGTATGTGTTTCCTCCTTCCTCAAAGACCTCATGTCACATGCTTGATCTGAAGGCACCTCCTCTCCCCCTCCTACCAAAGGAAGGGAAATCTAGGGAACTGGGACTGAGGAATTGTGTCTCCCTAGAGAAGAGGAGATAGAATAGGTTGGGGATGGCTGGGTAACAATTCTTGTGGGACCTGAGAGACATAAATGGAGCCAAGGAACAGAAAACACCTGGTCCTCTTCTTGGTGGAAACCAGTAAGAGAATTGAGCCCTTCCCCCTCAGGGACCCTGAACTGGGTTCTACTCCATCTCTCCCCAAATCCCTGTCTACCCCAGCCCTCTGCCCTTGTAGGGTTTCTGGTCACTTTCTCCTTGAAGGATTAAGTTAATCCCACTCTTACTGTTTTCACATCTATTCTAGAGGACTAGATCACACAAGGTCTCGGATCCCCAGACAGCAGAATCCTCAATAGTTACTTTCTTTCAAGGGATTCCCTCTACACAACACACACAGGCGCACACAAACATAGAAGCTGGGTGGCAAGAATTAAAACAGAAAGATGATACTCAGGACCACAAAGTTGGGGGAGGAACCCTGTTGTTTTTGTTCCCAGTTCCACGTGAGAAGTGGATGGAGTCAGTGACCTTGCCATAGCTGGTCAGACTTCACTTTACCCCTAGTAGAAAGACTATAGGGTGTTTCGAAGGGACGGAAGAGAAAAGGGCCGGGGGGGGGGGGGGGGGGGAATCTTTTTTTGTTTCCATTTTACCCGTGGAGTTAACATCCTCACAGTTTGGTAGGTAGGAGGAGCTCTGTGGATCAGAAAGGCCACTCTGCTACACTTCTCCCTTCTACCTAGAAATAATTTCAGTTTGATTATCTCCTATACCTCCATTCTCTGCTGGCCCATTCCCTCAGTTCTCACAATCCACAGGAATGCCTCCCTCCCAGCTCCAAGGGGCCGGGCCCTAAGCTGTGCGTATACTGAGGGTAAGGATGCTGAAAGGAGACAGATCGGTGCCCTAGATGGAGGCGGTTTGCAACAGTCTACCTCCGCCCATCCTCTCCCTCTGTCATTAACAACTGGAGAAAGTAGGTTTCTCTTGGGGGGGGGGGGGCTGTCTCCGCTACTACATCGAAGGATTTGGTGTCCACTTCTGCCTCAGTTTCCTCTCCTGTCTCTGAGGGGTGATGCTCACGGCACCAAATCACTACCCAGCCTCTGGAAGAGATAAGACCCTTCTCTCCTCTCCCTCAGTTCCACGCACCATTACTAACAGTGCCCTACCTTACAGAAGAGATTCGGGGCTAAATATGGGGACATCAGGAACCCTCAGTCTCTTTCTAGACTATGGGACAGGACTCCCTCCACTTTCCTCTCCCCCTTCTTGTCCCAGCCCCTCTAGACACCCTCCCAGATCTCGACACCTGGGACTTCCTCGTGTCTCGTACCTGCAGCCGCTTCTGCCCACCGAACCAGAGGTCGCCCCTGCTCCTACACTCGAGGACTAAGGACCTGCGAGCCTGTAGCCGGGACCCGGCCGTTGCCGCCCTGCAGTAGCTGCACTGCCCAGCTTCGTTCCGTCGGCCACTGTCCGGAACCTCTGGATGTCTGTCACCAAGTCGTGCGCTCTCCGGGCAGCTGGGCTCCAGCCAGGCTGTCTTCGAGGGTACCGCTCCCGGGGCACTGGGGAGCTCCGGGCCCGGCCCAGCCCAGCTCTGCGGAACTCGGCTCAGCTCCCCTCCTCTCTCTCTGGTCCTCCCGCCCCAAAAGGCTAAAAAGCGCGCAGCCGCTGCGTATCTGTCCGCTGCGGGCCGCCTCCGCTCCCCTAGACCTGCACCAGCGCGAGCAGCCTTCTCCCACTCCTGGGACAGCGCCGGGCACAGGGCAGGAGAACGCAGGGCAGAACAACGCAGCGCAGCGCCGCCGAGCCCGGCTAAGCCTCGAGAGCCCCAGCCGGGACAGCGGGGACAGCGGGACCAGCGTCTGTGAGGGGGAGGCCAGCGGGGACCAGGTAGCAGCGGCCTCTGGCGGCCACACGAGGAAGGCGGGGCCTGGGGAACACCTCGACCCCCATCTCCCGCCCGTTCTGTCCCTTGACTCTTGCTCCTGTATCCTAGCAGAACCTTTATTACCAAGCTGGTTGAACTCACACTGACAAGTTCAGAGGAAAGAGATACGCCCCGCTCCAGGTCCCAAGGTCGTTAAGGTCCCTTCCAATTCTGAAATGACACCATTCTTTGGTCCATTCCCTGATGCGCCCTCGGAACGGTGGAGGGAGGGGCAAGAGGTGTCGACAGAACTGAGACTAAGGGTAGGCAAGGTAGACAGTCACCCAGGGTGCAACATGGGGGCGGGTGTGCAAAGAGGGACTTAAGTGTTACTTTTTATAGACATGTATTTTTAATGCAGTCCCCCAGGGCTTAGGAACACAACTGTGAAAGACTTCCTAAGTTCTTGAAACCGAAGAAATTCCTCTTTTAAAAAATAAAATTGTATTCATACTTTCATGGAGACTAGGAAAAGCAGGGAATGGGGAAATCGATCTGTAAAAAACTACTCTGTCCAGGGCAGGGGTGGGGAACCTTCTTCCTTGAGGCTACATGTGGCCCTCTAGGTCCTCAGGTGTGGCCCTTTGACTGGATCCAAACTTCACAGAGGATTTGTTCTGTAAACTTGGACTCAGTCAAAAGGCTGCACCCAAAGACCTAGAAGGCCACATGTGGCCTTGGGGCCTAAGGTTCCCCCCTTTGCCCCACCTTACTGATGCGTTAGCTCTAAGTCGGAGATAGTGTGGGTAAATGAGGCTGGCTATGGACTCCCTGCCCAGAGACACCCTATAGGACTGCACCCACCAGTGAGTAGCCAAAGTCAGAACTAACTAGTACAGGGCAACCAAAGCCCGTGGTCTAGGGCATTAATATGCCTCCACCTTCTTACCCTGGGCTAGACCTTTACCAGCCCCAACCCAGGGACCCACCACCGCCATTGTACCAGTAGACTCTGGTCTGCCTTCCACCAAAAATCTCTTTGGGGTAGAGTTAAGATTCTGGGTTTGATTGCACCTTCAGTCTGGTTATCCTCTGGGCCTTCTCAGCTGATCATACCACCCAATTTTCCTCCACACTCACTCCTATCTTTGACCTCAAGCAAAAAGCTTCCTAATTATGGGAGGAAACCTGACCATTGAGCAAGTTTTTTGGCTTCCAGGAGCCACATTTATCTTTCTGCCATAGTGGCTATTCCTAAAGTACAAACAAGTCTGACCAAGTCATTTCCCTATTCAATAAATCCTAGTGGCTCTCTGTTACCTCTAGGATCAAATAAAAACTCTTTCTGGCACTGAAAGCTCTTAACAACCTAGCTCTTCCTATCATGCCACTCTTCCCATGCATAATTCTCCTTCCAGCACAGTCTTGGCTTACTTGATGCTCTCTCACCATTTCCTTACTCCATGCCTCCCTGTCGCCCATGCTTGGAATATTCTGCCACCATACCTCTCCTCCTCTTAGAATGATTGGTTTCCCTTCAAAATTCAGCACAAGTATCTTTTACATAAAGTCTTTCCTGATTGCCCTATCGGCTAGTGCACTCTCTTGTCAAATTACATCTTTTTTAGTAGGTAGATGGGACGGCTTGGCATCCCCAGCTTAGCATCAGGAAGACTCATCTTCCTGAGTTGAAATCTGCCTCACTCATTGACTAGGTGTGTGATCCTAGGCAAGTCACTTAACCCTGCTTGCCTCAGTTTTCTCATCTGTAAAATGAGCTGGAGAAGGGAAGGGCAAACTACTCCAGTATCTTTGCCAAGAAAACTTCAAATGGGGTCATGGAGAGTTGGACATGACTGAATATTCTAAGTCTACAAGGTCCTGACTATATATATCCCTTGTAGTTGGGTGAGGAATGTAAAGCATAAAGAATGGCTGGGTAACACAAGAAAGGAGGGAGATGCCCCAGAAACACTGAATAATAAGAACTAGGGTATTTCTGGGAAGTTGACATACAGTGACATTCTTATCTGTGTCTTCAGTTCAATTCAACAGACATTTATTAAGATATTTTTAGTTCTGGGAGGATGGGGGGGAGGAGGCATCATGGCTTAGTGGTTAGTGGGTGCTGGGCTTAGAGACAGGAAGACCTGAGCTCAAGGCCAGCCTTTAACACTTCCTAAGTGAATGACCCTGAATAAGCCATAAACCTTTCTGTGTCTCAGGCTAAATTGTAGAAAGCTTGTGATCCCTATTGGTGGAGAAATTTCTCCAAGCTGATGAAATCACAGATCCTTTGGGTGTATATGACATATATATATATATATACATATATATGTATATATACACACATACATATATGTATGTATATATAACGTATGCATGTATATCTGTGTGTGTGCATACAATATACATATATACACATACACACAAATATATCTACATATCTATACACACACACACACACACATGCACACAATATCCTAACTTTCTGTACCTGTTTTGGTCTCTCCCTTTTTTCTGATTTTCTGTTGCACACCTGTTCTGCTGTCCTTTTTCCCCAACCAAAGATGGTTACCTTGGCCTGTGACTCCCTCCAGTGGTAGTTACATGACAGGCTCAGGGTCCCACTGAATTTACTTTGTCAGTTATCACTTATACCACTTTCCCCCTAAAAAAAAAACTCAGGCCCCCTTAGGGCTCTTGATAGTGGGAAAATAGAGTGGTATGGGACTATCGCAAACAAAAGGAAAGGAGGTAGCTAAGCTTAGAACTTAGGGGTGGGGAGGGAGGGAGAAAGAAAGGCAGAGTGACAGCAGAGCCTTCGCCATGGGAGGTGGTCTGCATGGGAAAGTGACCATAGAGGAATTCCATGTACAATTAATTCATTAAGTCAGGTTAGTTTGCTCATTTTCAAAGTCGTTGCCTTCTCCTCCTCCCCTATCCTCCACATATACACATATTGTCTCAGTAGAGGTGTTGTCACACCAGGTCACCAGGCAGCCTGGCACGTACCCAGAGGCTGCTGACACTGAATTCCTGAGGGCAGCCACCTAGTTATGGCACTGAGGTAATCTGGTCCAACTCTCTGCCTTTAGGAAGGTCCCCCTCCAAGTCCAAGCTTATTCTCAGAGAGTTCCACTAAAAAACCTCCTGGATTTTCCCTCATTCATTGGTTTCCAGCTACTCAGAAAGGGACTCCTGGTTGAAGTCTGGCCTGGTATAAAGGAGACCCGGAGTCCCAAGCCACTTCCTACAGACAGGTGACCCATTTCATTCCCAGGTCAGTGAAGGGAAACTGAGGTAAGGGAGGAGGTGATGGTGGCTGTGAGGCTGCTCCCCAGCTGGCCTGGGAGAAGCGGAAGCCAGCGATGGAGAATAAAGTATAGCTTAGAGCTCTTCGGTCCGGGATCGCTAAGGGCTGGTGTCAGCACCTCCCTCCCAGAACCCTCACGGGGTAGGGCGGTTTAGGGGCGTGGCCAAGGCTGGGGCGGGGCCAAGAGTAGCAGCATGCTAAACCGAGTGCGCTCCGCGGTGGCGCACCTGGTCAGCTCCGGGGGCCCACAGGTGTCTGGGTCCAACGAGCTCCCTACCCCTACCCCTACGTCGCCCGACCCCACTGCTCACCCAGTGGCACCTCGGAGCCCTCCTGCGTGGGCTGAAAGTGGGACTAAGGCATCTGGGGGCGCTGTGGAGAACCGGGGAAGTTCCTCTCGACCGACCTTCTTGAAGCTGAGCCCCAGGGGGCTACGACGAGCAGAAGACCACGCTGGCCGGGTCGTGCAGAGCCCCCCGGATACAGGCCGCAGCCTGCCCTGGAGAACGGGCTATGCCGAGTGAGCCCCCCTCCCTGACCCCATTACAGAATGGCATCTTGGGGGACCGGACCCCAAGATACTTCCTCTTTCCCTCAGATTTGCCCCTGAAATTCAGAGATTCACTCTTCCTCCCTGCCCCAGTCCCTCAGACCCCTATCTCTTTTGGGGATGCCCCGACTCCAGAAATCTCGGCTCGAGGCTGGTATCCCCAAAGTCTCACCACTCAGGGACCCCATCAAGCCCTTCAGTCTTTTCCGAGATTCCCACCCCCCCCCCACCATCCCGGGGCGGGGAGGCAGAAGGCGAGGCTGCAGAACCTATGGTATAAGTTGGTCGCTTCTCTGCTCACAAGCTTTCAGTTAATAAGTGAGTTAATAAGTGGAAGAGAAAAACGGGGTTGGGGGGGAAGCTGTTTAGAGAGGAACCAGACTGGAGCTAAGGAATCCCCCCTCCCCGCTCCGACTCCTGACCTCAAGACCAGACATTCCCTTCCCCCTCCACACCCAGAAATAGCCCGAGACTCGAAGCTTCGGACTTACGGGGGGGGGGGGGGTAGCGTGAGGTGCTAGGGGCAGGTGGAGAGGGAGGGGG
This sequence comes from Phalanger gymnotis, assembly GCA_028646595.1. Taxonomy (NCBI): domain Eukaryota; kingdom Metazoa; phylum Chordata; class Mammalia; order Diprotodontia; family Phalangeridae; genus Phalanger; species Phalanger gymnotis. The sequence goes on from CM053627.1 coordinate 51,814,579, forward strand.
AGCTGGAAAGCTCCTTCGGGGCAGCCGAGCCAAGCCAGGGCCAAGGCTAGCTCTGCGGTCTCGGGAGTCGGGATCCGGGCGGGTTCCCAGTCTGGGATGCATTTTTAATATCTCTGTGGGGAAAGCAAAAGCTTGAAGTGGGATGGAGCAGGTGGAGGGAAGGAAGGGGCATCGATATAATCCCTCCTCCCTTCCCTTCCCTTCCCCCCACCATGGTCATTCCCAGGTCGCATGGGCTGTGTGCTGTGGGCATACCCGAGGGGTGTCTTCCCCTCCCCTCTATAATTCCTCTTTTCCTGAGTTATTGCACTTCCCCATTTTGCAAAGCACCAGAGACTGTTCCCTGTCCCATTCTAAAGATCTGTAGCCCAGAAAGGGTTTGGTTTTCCTCCTGGAAGATATAGGAGACAGGACCTGAGGAAGTAAAATTTTCTGTCTCTTCTTCTATCCCCCACCCCCATTATAGTATTTCCATAAAGACCCCTCCTAACTGAAGGGGCCATCCCCCTGGTCAAAATGAAGTACAAGGGAAGGTAGTGCATGGAGCTTTCCTCAGATGAACCCCCAACCAAGGTTCTGTGTATATTTCCCTTCCCTCCAATCCTTGTGCCTGTTTCTGGCCTGTATACCAGCTCTGACCTTTCAACACTTGGCTGGCAGGCTTCAGCCATGATGGGGGAGGGGAGTTCTTCTGGGTCCCTGGCTGTGTGTCCAGTCTGATGTGGTCAATCTGGCCTGGCAGGGTCATTAACGCAGGCAAGAGTCGCCATAATGAGGACCAGGCATGCTGTGAGGTGGTTTATGTTGAAAGCAGACTGGCCAGGATGGGTGGGCCAGGGAAATCCATCAAGGACCAGGTGAGTTCCTCATCCCCCTGACCTTTCCACTGTTCTAAAATATGAAATCACTAGAGAAACTTGTTTGCTCACCTTGGCCCAAACCGTAATTAACCAGCTGCTCAGCTTTGACTTTCTCATCTTCGGCTTTTGATTTTTTTTTAAACCTGTTTGGATTTTTAAAAAATTCCTAGAATTGGCCTTGAGCCTCCTTTTAAAAAATTCTTCAGTTTTCATTTTACATCTCATACGAAATGAGCGTTCCAACCCTTGTTAATTAGTGAGCCGGTTACTAGTTTGACCTTGATTCTATCAGGCCTCAGATTTCTGACCCCTAGCTTTTGGCCTGGCCAAACTCACCTTGATGATTTTCTCTGATCCCATCCTTTATTGATTTGATTTGGTCCCCTAGAAATTTTTCCCATACATCTCACCCTCTCTATCATTTCTCTTCAGGGCCACCAGGGTCTCCACTTCCACTATTGGGGCCTGTTTGATGGGCATGCAGGGGGTGGGGCAGCAGAAATGGCCTCAAGACTCCTTCATCGACATATTCGGGAGCAGCTTCGGGGCCTAGTGGAGATCCTGCAGGACCCTTCTCCACCCCCTCTCTGCCTTCCATCCACTACTGAAGCCTCTGTCTCCTTGGAACCCTCATGCCCTAGTGGGTCCCAGCCATGTTGGCCATTGCAGAAAGAGGTGACCCATGAGAGCCTAGTGGTGGGGGCCATTGAGAATGCCTTCCAGTTCATGGTGAGAGGCAAGAAGAGTATCAGGGTGGGGAGGGAGACACTTTAGCCTTCATGGGGAGTCATGGCTGATCTGAGGGAGGAGGGCAGATGCTAGTGGAAGGTATCTCTCTCCCAGCTTTGTGGATTCCATCCATTTCGGCCTCTTCTTCCCTAAGCAAAACCTCGAGGGGACACCTTCTTCCTGCCCCCAGCATTGTACCCCTTTGTCTATGTCATGCCAACAATGTAGTCAGGTTGAACTGGGGACACCGGCAGATATGGGTCACAATTTTTCCCTGGACTTGAGATGAGCCTCTTTATCTCCAACTCTCTGCGTTCACACTTCTCCTACTCTTCCCTGATGGCAGGATGAGCACATGGCACGGGAACAGAGGAATCAGTATGCAATAGGGGGTTGCTGTGCCCTGGTCGCTGTCTACCTCCTGGGGAAGATGTATGTGGCCAATGCTGGAGATAGCAGGTATGGTGGGGCAAGCAGAATGGAGAAGAATCTAGCTTTAGGGGCTAAAGGTCATTGGCTGTGAGAACAAAGGAACTACACCCTTGAAGAAGGCAGAGGAGATATGGGAAGTCAGGGATAGCAAGGAGGTGGCACTTAGGGACAGAATTGTGAGGAAATTCATTGGGAGAGGGGCCAGGCAGGGCCTCCTCAGCCCTGGAGATTGATTTGACCTCAAGGTTGGTTCTACATTTCCTTCCCTCATCCTAGGGCTATCATTGTCCGAAATGGGGATATCATTCCAATGTCTCGGGAGTTTACCCCTGAGACAGAAAGACAGAGACTGCAACTCCTTGTAAGTAAAACCCAATCCTCACTCTTCCAGGGCTGGCATGCTTTTTTCACTTCATACACAGACTTTGCCTCAGTTTTTCCTGCTGTAATGAGTAGCTACCTTCTGGGCTGATGAAAGTCTACCAGGGGTGGGGAACCTGTGGCCTTCTGGGTCCTTGGGTGCGGCCTTTTGACTGCATCCGAGCTTTATGAAACAAATCCTTTTCTTAAGAGGATTTGTTCAGTGAAGTTTGGATTTAGTCAAAGGGCCACCCTTGAGAACCTAGAGGGCCACAAGTGGCCGCGAGGCTGTAGGTTTCCCACCCCTGGTCTGAACTGAGATGATGATCTGATGGGAAGAAATGTCGGCCATTTCAATTTCATATTCTGCATCCAGAGTTGAGGAAGGGGATTAAGGTTAAAGATAAAGAGAGGGTGGAAGATCCACTGGATGGGAAGGGGAATATTTTGGTCCTGGTAAGGGAGTCACACACTGCTATGCCCTGAGAGACGAATTTATCTTGCACTGATAAATTATGTGCAAGAGTGGGGGGGGGATGATGCAAAACATTTCCAGGACCCTCCTGATCCCCCAATTCCCTTGGGTGCTACCTGCCCTCCTCACCAACCCCTGCCACAATCCATCAGGGCTTCCTGAAACCAGAGCTGTTGGGTAATGAGTTCACCCACCTCGAGTTCCCCCGGAGAGTCCAGCCAAAAGAGCTGGGTCAACGAATGCTGTATCGGGACCAGAGCATGACTGGCTGGTAACACTGCCTTTCTGCTGGTTATTGCTTAGTCCACTCATCTCCCCATCACTGGGAGGCCCCTCCCTTGGTAACCCAGATGTCTCACTGCCCTGGGCAGAGGCTGGAAGTTGGTTGTGGGGATAGATGCTCCTTTCCCAGGGTACTTCAGTGAGAGTCAGGGTGGCCTCTATTTAGAGGAATGAAGTAGCTTGATATCTGGGCAATACTTTCCTTGCTTCCCCCTCCCCAGGGCCTATAAAAAGATTGAACTGCAAGATCTCAGGTTTCCCCTGGTTTGTGGAGAAGGCAAAAAGGTAAAGTCCCATGGGGAAGTGTGTGTTGGTAGGTGGGGGGCAGGGGTGGATGGAGGGAAGGACACTGGACAGGGAGGGGGGCTGCAAAGAGACAACAATCTGTTATAGAGCTAGAGAATCAGAGTGTGTACACATGGTCCAGAAGACCTATGTTGTAAGGAAGAATTTAAATTTGCGCCCATTCCTTTCAGGCTCGGGTAATGGCCACTATTGGAGTGACCCGGGGCTTGGGTGACCATAATCTTAAAGTGTCCAGTTCTACTCTGCCTGTCAAACCCTTCCTCTCCTGTTTCCCAGAGGTGAGTTGTGCCAGGCCTCCCACTTTTTTGAGCCCCTAACATTCCTTTTCCCCTGATTCTCAAATCTTACATCTTTACAATTACTCCCTTGAATTACTTATCTAGAAAGTTTTATTGAAGGCCTCCTTTCAAGTTTTACACAATTCTCATCCCTCCTTAGCTCTTTGTCCTGCCCTCCTGATTTTCCCACCCTCTGCCCCTAGTGACTCTCTATCTGACCCACCCCATCCTATACCTCTCCAGGTACAGGTGTATGACCTTACCCAGTATGAGCACTGCCCAGATGATGTATTAATCTTGGGCACAGATGGATTATGGGATGTCAGCAGTGACAAAGATGTGGCTGCCACTGTGGACAAAGTACTGTCAAGCTATGAGCCCAATGACCCCAGCAGGTGAGGTTGGATGGAAAAGTGACAGAGGAAAGTCAAATTCTACATGTCTCCATGCATGTTATTTGCCTGTGTTTCTCAAGCACTGAACTTGGCACCAAAAGGCCTGGTTTCGATTTACCACTTGGCCACTCATTATTTTGGTGACCTGCAGCAAGACACCTAACTTGTTTTACTTTATGTCTCTTCACTTGTAAAATGGAGATAACACAAAATCTGGGCTCTACTACTGTTTCTGAGACCTTGGACAAGTCTCTTGATTTCTTTAGCCTTGGGTTTCTTTTATCCATAAAATGGACAGATACTATCTCCAAGGTCCTGGAGGCTTTCAATGTTATGAGTTCCTAAATAATACCGAGTTTACATAAGGCTGTTATGAGATAGTAAATGGGAAAGCCCTTTATAAGCTGAAAGTTGATGCAAATATAAGGTACCACCATTATTGTGACCATTGCTTTTATTATTACATAAAGTAACCTGAGTACATGTGTGTTCCTGGCAGGTACACTGCATTGGCCCAAGCCCTGGTCCTGGGGGCCAGAGGCATCTCCAGGGAGCAGGGCTGGCGGCTCCCCAATAACAAAATGGGCTCTGGCGATGATATTTCTGTCTTCGTTATCCCACTAGGGGGGCCCGGCAGCTATACTTAAGGGGCCTAGTCCCCTCCTCCCTCAGCTTCTTCAGACTCCGGCTCCTCCCTAGCCCAGACTTTGCAGCTGGTTCCATAATACTCTTCAGTAGTACTTTCACTGGGCAGGGATTGTCAGCTGGTTCTATCACACCCCGGGCTGTGTGTAAATAAAGCAAACGGACCCCCAAAACTGTGTGCTTCTCTACTTTGGGGAAAAGCTGAAAGCGGGAGGGGATTAGTCCCCAGCGGAGGGAAGGCGATCCGGAGGAGTGACCTAGCAGGCCTGCCTCCTTTCCCTGACTTTTTCAAGCCCCTACCTCCTCTCCTAGACCCAGGTGGCAATCCAGGAGCGCCGGCTGAGTCGGCCGCGGGAGGGCAGCCACCGCCACTTCCGGACCCTACCCCGCCCAGAGCTTCTCCCAACTTTCCTGTAGCCACCCGAAGGCTGTGCCCTGGGGCACCCCCTAGCCCCAAAGTCTGGCCATCTGCCTGACCATCCTTTCCCGGGCTCTCCCGCTGGCTCCCATTCCAGTCCTCTTAAGCGCGGGCAACCCTGAGGGTAACCAGCCCGGCGATCGAGACTCGGGACTTGGAGTAGTGGACCCCAGGAGTAGGGAGGGAGGGGCGTGTCCCTCCCGGACTCGGCCTAAGCTCAACCTCTTCCCCAATCCTTTCCCCGCCCTCTCCTCCGGCCCGACACAGCCCCCGGACCGTCCCCTCCCCGAGGCGGCGCTGAAGGAGGGCTAGGCGGCCCCCACCCCCGGGTCAGTCTCTTCGCCTCGTACCGTGACTACGCAGCGTAGAGTGGAGCCCGAGGTACAGGGGAAAGGGGCTGGGGACCCGGCGAACTTGTACTGGGGATGAGGGCGGGGGACAGCCCGGTAGCTTTCTTCTTCCTACTCGGGCCTCTGCTCCCCAATGCCAGGTAGGGAGCGAGGGAGCCTTGGCTTTGGCCAGCGGCCGGGGGCTGGGGGAAGGGTCCTGTTTGCCCTGCCCTGCCCAGTGGACGCCGCTACCGTCGTGGGCTACGCTGGCATGAGGGACTAGGTGGGGGGTGGGAAGAAGAGGCAGCTCCATCTCTTCCCCCTCCTCCCTCCCCTCGCAGACTGGGCCCCTTGACCCTCTCCCCGCCCCCCTCCCCCCTCCCCCCCGTAGGTTTCCTGAAACCCTTCTCCTCCGCCTGGCTAAGCGCTGGGTGGCCCTAGGTTAAGGAGGCAGACTCCGGCGTCCCGGCTCTCAGATTGGAGTGCGGACTGCGAAGCCTAGCGTGGTACTCACTTAGGGAGGGAATGGGGCTGATGAGCGCAGTCCACTCCCTGGAGTACGGGGGTGGGGGTGGGGGATAGGCTGGCCCTTAGCCAGGCTCGAGGTGGTCCTTTTGGAATCAGTGCTTGCGTATGTGGCTGAGGTTAGGAAGGGTTGATTCTGTTTTAGGGAATCTGCACTGCACTGCAACCTCCACCCCCCTGGAGCATTCCTGGAGGTCTGGCTGGGGGTAGGGGAGGGTGCTAAGAAAAAAGGCCTCTTACTCCCTCTCTTCTGTCCCCACCCAAAACCCTCCTACCACCCCAGACTCTTTTTGTTATGGATCACCCCTCCCCCCGCCCCGGGCGCTTTAGTGTAACCGACGGCCGACTTTTTTTAAGATAATGATTTGTTGCTGGCCTTCACGGTCGAAGAAAATGCTAAATTTCAGTTAGAGGTTCATAAAAGTAATTTTTCCCCATCCAAGTTGACAGACCCATGTTAAAAACTTCTTTGCCCTAGAACAAAGTTGGAGAGAGAGAAGATTCTGAGCTCACTTATCCCTCCACCCCCTAGGCCCTGTTCTCCCCAACATCCAAAGTCTCCGATTAGTTTCAAAGTTGAGGTTTGTGTGTTTTCCTAATATCCAGTTTTCTGCCAGGGTGGCTGTGGCGGGGCGGGGCGGGGGGGGGGGGGGGGGGGGGGGGGGGGGGGGGGGGGGGGGGGGGGGGGGGGGGGGGAGGTGAGGTGTGGTTGGGACAGGTCACGACACCCTGGAAACACAAGAAGCATCTTTGGAATAGCGTGGAATAGGATGGTATGGCACCTCAGGCAGGTGAATCCAGGTGTGTCTTCTTACAGGCCAGAGAGAGAAACTCCAGTCTCTGGCTCCTCCAGCCTAAAGGGGATTCTGTGAAATGGACGGGCGGGGTGGGGGTGGGGGGGTGGAATTGGTTGAGGCCTAATTAAGGCCTCAAGGGTGGGGTTAATGGGGCAGCCCTGCTGCCTTTTTACTGGGAGCTGTTGGTCCCAGACCTAGAGCACATTGGTCAGTCGCTCCTAGCTCTTATGGGGCAGTTTTTCACTTTACCTCTCAGGGTTTCAGTTTCTTCATCCGTAAATTCTAGAGTTGAATTGGAACAAGGGAGTAGGGAGAAGTGACCCTCTTACCCTCCAGTAGAAGAGGTCACAGCACCAAACCCCATCCAGCCAGATAAGATTTGATTGACTTCAGCCGTGCTCCTGCCTGATACAATTGCTCCTCGCTCTGAAAATACAGGAACCTTGCCTATCCCCTGATTGACCTTCACCTCTTATTTCTGCCCTGCAAACCGGAATAGGCTAGAGCAGTGGCACCTTGGGGACTTGAAGTCAGGATCCCCTTCCTGCCCACCCCCCCAGGCTTTCCCCAGATCTGGTGCTGAGAGCACTTTAGTGGGAACACAGTTCTTCCTATCTTCTGTTTGAAGCCTCCTACCCAGCTGATTTTGCCAGTGTGTATGCCTGTTGAAATCTGAGATAGAAGATGATGTAGAGGGCATCTTGAGTCTAGCTGAAGGAAGGCTCTTTTGTCTTTAATTTTTGGAGGGGGGTGGCCTGTCCCTGCCTTTCTCTTTTTCATCCTAGAACAATCCGTATGATGCTTATAGTGTGGTCATGTCTCTGCACTTAGATGGTATGGCACCTCAGGCATAAGGTTTAGAGCGGAGAGGAATCTTACAGGTGATTTAACCCCTCGATTTACAGACAAAGAAACTGAGGCCCAGGGAGATAAAAACAGGAAACTCACTCAAGCAGGAGAAATGGGATTTGAAGCAGGCTTCTCAGTTTTTTTAGTCCATCTTTCCAATATTTGTTGTTCACACTCATTGGACTGGATGAAGTGAATGTTCATTCTGACTTGTAACTCTTTTCTCCCTCCCCTCCCCCCAATCCTAACACTTGCAACCAGGTTAACCCTAATTGTCACTATTTCACTATTGGTGAAACGTTTTTCTTCCTAGAGAAAAAGGAAGGTTCTAGACCCTGGCAGTCTGAAATGACTTGGAGGGGGGCTAGAGGGAATTGGTTTAGCCTGGCTGCTCTTAGGGTGAAGGAGCAGAGGTAGTGGACAGCAGCCCATAAGTGAAACTGAGAACATATACCAACGATTTTCGGTGCCAGAACTAGATTTCCCCAATTGTCTCCCCCTCCTCGTACAACTCTTAGATTAAGCCTTATTTATCTCATCCTCTTGGGGCCCCTCCCAGCTAGGTTACAATCCTTACTCCAACCCTTAACACACTGAGCTCATCAGGTTTCCAGAGCTGCCCTCTTCCCCAAGGCAGAAAGAGATCGGTGAACTTAAAAATGGCCAGGTCAGCCCCTTTCCCCAGGGAAAGAGGAGAAAGGGACTGTTCCTTCCTGGTTGAAGGGAAGGGAGCTGGGCCAGGCTTGGTCTATGTGATAGGAAGGTGTGATGAGTTGTTTTGGACATGTGTGTTGGGGAAGGTTGGTGTTGGAAACCCCAGGAAGCTGACTCTCCTAGCCTGAGTCACAGGGAGGGGTGTCAGATGGACTGGGCAGGGCCTGGGAGGGAGCTGAAGTTGGTTGGGGGCTGGAGGGAGAGGAGCCAGGAAGGGCTGTTCCAGGGAGTAGGACTGAGCTGGAGAAGGCTATTCTCCTGTGAATTCTTTTCAGCCAGAGATTCTGTGTGTGACTGCTCTACAGTGTGGCCATTGTCCCCCCTCCAGGGGCTGAGTGACCCAGTGTAACTGCCAGCCCTTGGGGGAGGAGGTGGGCAAGATGCCCGGGCACTAGAGATGAGGGTATTGCCAGGACTGAGCCTCTTTTGTGTTCCCTGCTGGGGGGGGGGGAGGATCTCTGCCTGTTGCTTCTGTCCTCAGTCTGGGGGTTCCCTGTTTTTCTGTTCTTCATTCTAGGGGCTACTACTGTGTCTCTCTGGCCTTAGGGGAAAGCTGATTCCTTACCTCTGAATCACTGGGAGTGACCCTAGCTGGACTGGGAGGGCTCACCCCCTTCCCCTAGTCCCTACCTCGAGCTCCAATTTGAGACCTGAAGCTAGGAGCTAGGACATTCTTGTACAACGATCCTACCAGGGATTTGCCTGGGCAAACCCGCTCCAGCTGGATGTATCTGTTTCCTTAGGGTCCAAAGGGAATAATGCTTTAGGCTCTATCGGAGCTTTGCTGTGCTAGGTTCAGCTATCCCCACTGACTCTTATCTCTTCCAGCTTCAGCCATGGCTGCGATTCGGAAGAAGCTGGTGATTGTGGGGGATGGTGCCTGTGGGAAAACCTGCCTCCTCATTGTCTTCAGCAAAGACCAGTTCCCAGAAGTCTATGTCCCCACCGTTTTTGAAAACTACATTGCTGACATCGAAGTGGATGGCAAGCAGGTGACATGGGGGAGCATCCCATTCCACAGCAAGGACCCTTTCTCGTTCGCCAGAAAACAGTTATTGCCCACCCTAGATGTTATTCACTCCCATCCTGGTGCCGACTAAAAATGCCCAGTAGAACTGGAAGCAGAGACCCATTTAGCAAAGTGCCAGCCAGAGTCAGTCTCTCAGTCTGATTGGTACCAAGGAAAGAGCTGTAACTACAGATCCAAGTGTTCAAATCCTTCTGGAATTAGACTAGATGGGCTCTTTGGTTTTCTTTCAGTTCTAGACTTTTGCTCCCGTGATTCCTGAGGGGGTGGGAGTAAGGGGTAGGAGGAGACTGACCACTGACCGTGCCTGTCCTTAAGGTGGAGCTGGCACTATGGGACACAGCTGGGCAGGAAGACTATGACCGACTTCGGCCACTCTCTTACCCCGACACTGATGTCATCCTCATGTGCTTCTCCATTGATAGCCCAGACAGCCTTGGTGAGGCATAGGGGATGGGGTGGGGAGTGGGAGATTCCCTGACAGCCCCTGTATAAGAGTAAGCCAGACAATGAGACCACGTTTCAGATTCTAAGTCAACTGGGGCTATATTGGGCCGGGGCGGGGGGTGCTATATTGCCTTTTCCCAGAATGCCATTGAAGATGCCAGTTTTTCCCTCTCCTGAGCTCATAGACAAGAAGTAACGTCCTGAGATGTTGGTAGGTATGGGGATAGAAGCTGACATCTTTCCTATGTTCACGTGTTGGTGGTGGGGGTCTTCTGTGCAGAGAACATCCCTGAGAAATGGACACCAGAAGTAAAGCACTTCTGTCCCAATGTGCCCATCATCCTCGTGGGAAATAAGAAGGACCTGAGGCAGGATGAGCATACCCGGAGAGAGTTGGCCAAGATGAAGCAGGTCAGGGCTGAGGGCCATCCTAGGGATGGAAGGGTGGGTAGGCTGGGACAAAGCAGATTCCTGTTTGAGAAGAGCTACTCCAAACTGCCCTGTTCTAGAGGAGATTGCCCCCAAGGGAGAGGAAGGACAAGAGTGTAAACCAAGGACTAGACTAGCAGAAGCCCTGGAGATTTAGTGTGTTCTAGGTCCTGGCTTTTCCCTCCACCCAAGCACTGGGGCCCCTGTTTTTAGCTCAACCCCTGCTTCCTGGCAAGAGGAGAGCCTGGGGAAGCCCCGGCTTCCCTCCTAACTTTTCCTATCCTTCCACCAGGAACCTGTGAGGTCAGAGGAGGGCCGGGACATGGCCAATCGGATCAGCGCCTTTGGCTATCTTGAGTGTTCTGCCAAGACCAAGGAGGGGGTCCGAGAAGTGTTTGAGATGGCCACCCGGGCTGGCCTGCAGGTCCGAAAGAACAAGCGACGGCGGGGCTGCCCTCTCCTCTGAGCTCCCCCCATCCACCGAGATCTACACACCATTGGACTCCATACAGCTAGTTTTTGGTCCCTTCCTGCCCAAGCTGCATGTGTTCTAATGCTCTCCTCTTGAGAGTAGGGAAGATCCTTTAGAAGGGCAGGGGCCATCTGTATCCTCATGGGTGAAGGATCTTAGTGCTTGCTCCCATATGAAATAGGACTGTGCTTTCCATGTTTGAGAAGCCAGGGGTAGGGGGTGAGGGGAAGTGGTCTTTACTGTTTATCCTGCCCTAAGGTACATCCACCAGCATTTTTTTTTACTAACTAGTTCTGGAACCTATTTCTTTTTTCAGTGCTTCCCAGTGAGTGAGGCTTCCTTCTCTTTCTCTGTCCCCTCTCCCTCCCCTTAGGCATGGCTGAGGATTATTTCTCATCGTTC
>CM053627.1:51825849-51866514 GCA_028646595.1 Phalanger gymnotis
TCCCTCAGATATCTTCCTGTTCTCCTTCCTGAAAGAAAAGGAGGCAGCCAAGCCAGGGGGCTGGTGTGTAGGGCCACACAGCACACCACCCCCACCCCCCCCCCCTTTTCCCCCAGGCTGGGCTCAGAATGAGGTCAGTCTTGGCCCGGTGCCAGAGAAGGCGGAGTGGAGGGGAGTGGCCTTGGGCCGTGGCTAAAATTAGAAACCCGTGTGGGTGGCTTTCCGGGTCCACCTCCTACTCTGCTTCTTCCTTCAGCCTTGGGGTTTGGGGGTGGGGACAAGGTCCTTTTCCCGGCCCCTTTTCTTTCGGTCCCACCCCATCCTTTGGAAGGGAGAGCCTGGCCCAGCAGGAAGCTGTGGGGAGGTGGACTGTGGAGGCCCAGAGGTCATGGCTTAGAACAAATTTTATTGTTTCCAGAGTCTTCTTCCTTCCCTCCCTCCCCCCCCAAAAAAAACCCTAGAAGCCTGATGTGTCATCTCTAGCTGAGAGAAGAGGGAATGGCTTGGTTTGTCAACTTCTCCCTTCTGTCCCCACTTATTCTCCCCTCCCCCTTTCCTGCCCAGTGGGATTCTTCTCTTCAGCGTTTGGAACAAAACAGACATGAGGCTTGGCTGATGGCTGGGGCTGGGCCGGGGCTGAGAGGGAAGGGTCTCCTTAAAGCTCATTTCTCCAGGGTGGTTCCACTTGCTGCTGAAGGCCACTTGCTAGGGGCACACAGTCATGAGGGTGAATTTCTGGAAAAAGGAGGAAGGAATGCTGGATGGGCAGAGAAGGGTTTGTTTGCACCCTTGGGTTGGAGTGTGAACTCAGTGTTGGGGCTACCTTACCTGAGGTAGAGGGGCCAAGGCTCAGGGTGCTCAGCTGTTGCTTCAGGGTCTCCTCTGGTTCCAGGGTGGGGAAGGGGCACCCGGTGTAGCCACCATTTTTTCGGCAGAAATTCAGAAACCTAGGGAAGGTGGGGGGGAATGACGACATCTTATGTTCATTGCAGGGTAGGCCCAACTGACACATGGTGAAATTTCGAGGTTAAGTGATTTGCATAGCCTGCCTTATTTTTGTGTATGTGTGTGTATACACACGTACTTGAGACACAACATAACTCTAGGATCTTGATACTGTTCTCTCCCTAGAGATTACAATACTGTCCACCCTCCCCCCTAGAATCCAGAGGGGAAGGAAGTGTCTGGCTTTCTTTTCACCTTTTCCATCCCTCTGCTAGCCCTAGGTAATTCTGTGAGGCTTTAAGGTGGAAGGGAAAGGGCTTGTCGGTGGGGATAGGGGAGGCCTTGTGGTTAAGGCATCCCATGTTCCTCACATGTGCCATTCAGGATCCTGGCATAGCAACAGAGGGTTCCCCACGATGATAAGCAGGGCCTTGGCCCGTGTCACTGCCACATTGAATCTCTGCAACAAAGAGGGAAGAACAAGGTTGGGGTGGTTCCAGAGCTATTCCCCCCAGGCCTTAAAACAGCCTATTCCCCCATCCCTTCTCCCCCTAACCTTGGGATTTCGGAGAAAGCCCAGATTGAAGTCAGAATCCATCTGGACAAAATTCTGGCTGCTACGGACAGTGGACACAAGAAGAACGCTCCGTTCTTGGCCTTGGAACTCCTCCACGGAGCCCACCTACAAGCAAGGGAAGTGGGGGTTTGAGGAAGGGGAGGAGAGATGAGAAATCAAGGCGCAGTCCATTGGGAAGGCCCTGGGGTGTGTAGAGATGTTGGAGGTAAGGGGCAGGGCAGAAATAGGAATGGAAGTGAACCCCCAGAACTTGAAGAGAATAAGCTAAAAAGGCCATCACCTTCAAATCCTTGATATTGTCAAGCCCTCGAAGTTCCTCATCCAGCTTGGTGATACACTGGTAGATTTTTTCCACCTGAAACAAGACAAAAGTGGGTGCTTAAGTTGACCTCTCCATCTATTCACACATGAGCGAAGGACTTGGATTAGATGGTTTTATAAAATATCTTCCAGCTCTAAGATTAGTGGACTGCTAGGAAAGCAAGTCACACACTTCCTTAGAATAGCCGCCATAGCAAAGCCATTCCCTCCTATGGACTCCTACAGGTGAACATGGCATGGTGAAGATGGTCCTAGGGAGCTCATATCAGCCCGCTGGAGTTTGAGGTCTAACCTGTTTCCTGTATGGGGAGATAACTCCCACGTGCTGGGGGCTCAGCCGGCCTTGGCCTTTCTTAGACGATGGGGTCAGAAGTTTCTTCAGATAGAAAACAATTGTGGCTGCCTCTTCTGCGTTGAAGAAAGATGGGCTGTTTCCTTCACGGTCATCCTTGCCCATCACACCATGAAAGATGATCGGGAAGCCCTGGGGTGATGAGTGTATGGAATCACAGTCAATCTAAGGTGGTCCTGCCTTCTCTCCCCATTACTGGGGCCAACCACAGAGATGTTGCACCCAGGACTAAGTGAATGTTTCTGCCTTAAACACAGACTCCATCTTTACCTGCCTCTTCTCCTTCCCCAACACTCGCCCCCCAAGCTCTCTGACCAAGACAGCATGGCCTTCCGTCTCTCTTTAGGGCTAAGGAGAAGATAAGGGATCTGAGACACCCGATTCCCCCCTGCACCCCAAGACCCTATGGTTTTCCTGAGTACCTGCTTCCCATTAAGTTGCCCCTTTCTGGTGAAAAATGGGGCAAACCAGACAAAGATGCTAGCCTGGGCTAGCCAAGGAAAGGATGTTTGGCAGGGTGCCTTAATTTTTAAGAGAGCTAGTCTAGAGTCAGGAAGATGTAAGTTCTAGTCTTTCTGCCATATATCAGACAAATGACCCTGGGTGAGTCAAACCAGTAACTCACTAAGACTCAATTGCAAAGTTGGTGCAGATCTGAATTGGCACGGACAAATTTACTCAATGGGAGATTGGGTGATTCCAACACCCTGCCTCCCCACAAAAAAAAAAAACAGGTTAAAATAAGCTCCTTCATCACACCAACCCAAAGAAACAGTAGATCTACTCTCTTCACAGATGACAACCAGAGTGACCTTGCTCAGTCCCTCTCCTCTTAGAAACTTCTACCCTCCACCCCCACCAACCTTCCGAGGCAGCAACTCCCAGCAACAATATCGCTCTATGTACATTCGGTCAGCATAGGTCTGTAGTTCACCATCATAGTACCGTTTATTTGGGATGCACAGGATGTCAGGGTGAGACCTGGGGTGAAAGGGGGGAGGGAGATAGGAGAGGAAAGGAAATAGAGGTGTAGACCAGGAACAAGGTCAGATTCTTAATGAGTTGACCTAATACACAGGTCTGACCATATTGCTCAAAAACCCTGGCATTTAAAGCCTTGCAGAGTGATTCCACCCTCCCTTTTCAACACCATCACCCCACTTCAACTCACTGTGCTTTCATCAAATTGAACTGTATCCTCCTGCCTCTATGCATCCCTTTGCTCAGACTGTTCCCTGTACCTAGAACAGACTTCTTCCTCACCTTCACTTTGGAAGGCTCAGCCATGAGGTCCCCCATGACTTCTGAAAGTAAGCTCTATTGGCCATCATGTGCTAACTTGTGTTCATACCTAGCTGTGTACACGCCCTATTCCCCCATTAGACCTTATTAGCTCCTCAAGGGTAGGAACTTTTTCACTTTTTTATCCCATGATAGGTGCCCCACAAATGTCATGTTAAATCTTGTAATCTAAATCTTCTAATATATTCCCCTGTCCCTATGCTCTCTACTCCCCTGAAATTGATATATGGGAACATTTACCTCCACTGGCTAGGGAAGGCTTTGAGGAGTAGTCCCATGACAATAGTCCCATGGCCGGGCCAGGAGAAGGTGTGTTTTAAGTGGGGAAAAAAAACCCCACTAGGCTACATAGAAGTAGAAGACCAGCATTCTTCATTTAACCTTACTGTTAAGTGGAGATATTGTTGGGTGTTCTCACAATCTCACCAAGTCATTGTGAGGACTAAATGAGATACCGGTTACGAAAGTACTTTTGTGATTTACAAAGTACTAAAATGAGATAAGGCGGTTACGAGTATTTGGGGGGGGGCAGGGCAATTGGGGTTAGGTGACTTGCCCAAGGTCACACAGCTAGTACATGTGTCAAGTATCTGAGGCCGGATTTGAACTCAGGTCCTCCTGACTCCAGGGCCGATGTGCTGCCACCCAGCTGCCCCCGTTATGATTATTTTTATGGAAGGACAGTTAAGAGGGCCAACAGGAAGAGACTGTGGCAGAAAGGAGGTAGGGTTTGGTGAGGAAGGGAAGGGTTGAAGTGGATCTCGGAGGGGATACCTGTAGTTGCGCAACAGCTTGGTGATAAGCTGGGGGTTATACCCCTCGGGGCCCTTCTGGTACAGCGGGTTGTGTTTCAGAAGCCGCTCCAGCAGAGAAACACCTGCATGGGGGTCAGTTAGAGATACTGTTGAGCGATGTTGGGATAGGGAACGCGTCACTCCTAAATTGTTGGGGTGAAGGGAGAGGTGTTCTCTTGTGATCCAGTTCCTGAGAAATCCTAAAATCCCTGTGTTGGAGGAAGGTGATATGCCTCTAGATAATGTCATAAGAAGGAAGTGGGGATGCTTAGCCTGCAGAAGAGAAGTCTGGTGGGACATGATAACTCTCTTCGAGTATCTGAGGAATTGTCATGTGTAGAAGGGAGGTAGAGTAGGTCCATCCCCCTTCCCCACAAACACGCACACACCCTTCCAAGTAAATAACCACTTGCTAGGAATCTATGCCACACAGCAGGAGTGGAGGGTTCCAGAGGGACAGCCCGAGTGCCGTACTGGTTATTTACAAAATCATCAGAGGGCATGCCCACATGGAGATCCTAGATTCATCATAATAATTGAAACATTCTCCCAACCACCTGTACTTACCCAGCCCATGTTTTTGGGCAAGAGAAGAACGCAGCACAGGCCCCAGCTGCTGAGGATCTCCAGCCAGGACCAGTTGTCCGTCTATATTATCTGAATCCTGAATGGCCAACGATCCTGGAGAGGGCAGAAGCATTAGAAGGGTGAACCCTGGTTGGGGGGGGGGGGAGAGGATAAGCAAAGGGGAGAGCTCCCCAGCCTATCATCCATGATTCTGTATCCCACCTCCATAGCCCTTCACCTCACTCTAGTCTCCTCACCTGCTACAGCCACAAGGCACTCGGGTTCCAAAGCATGGCCGGCCTCATCAATGAAGACATGTGTGAAATGACTGGGTGGGAACACAGCTGAGACCAGCCTGGGAGTATCAGGTGGGTCAGGCTTCAGCCAAAGACAACCGTGTCCCTCCCAACCACCCACACCCACACCCACACCCCACCTGGCAGCAGTGAAGAGGGTGGTGATAAGAACACGGTATTCCTGCAGCTTCTTCTTGGCAGGGAAAATGTTAGTCCCTTTCTGTGGGTCCCAGTTACAGCAGGACTGGGGATAGGGAGGATCAGGTAGGACAAGGTGAGGGTCAGCCTGTCTTCCTCACTGCCACCCCACCCTGTCTCCCAAATCTCACTTCCTGCCTCCTCTGAACTGATGCTGTCTGCTCTGGTACCTCCTACCTGTGTGACATAGACAAGAAGAAATCTAATCTCTCTGGGTCTCAGATTCCTCAGGAGTTAGACCAGATGGTCAGCCTATATTCTTAGTTCTAAATCTCACAAAACTTGTGTTCATCTAACTCTCTTCCTCCCAGGGTTCCCAAATACCTTTCTCTTTTTTCTTTCTTTTCTTTTCTTTTTTTTTTTTTTTTGCAGGGGGGAAGGCAGGGCAATTGGGGTTAAGTGACTTGCCCAAGGTCACAGCTAGTAAGTGTGTCAAGTGTCTGAGGCCGGATTTGAACTTAGGTCCTCCTGACTCCAGGGCTGGTGCTCTACTTACTGTGCCACCAACTACCCCCAGATACCTTTCTCAACCACCTATCCCACCCCCACCCTCAGTCACCTTGATTTCCTCAGGCACAAAGCGGATGTCCCTACTGGGTGCCAGGAGGCGCAAGATAGAACTGGGTAAATGAGGCTGGAGGTTCTTGCATAGCAGGTCAGCCGCCGAGTTGGACGGGGCACAGGCCAGGATGTGGGCATTTGGCAGGTGCTTCACCACCTGGGGGTGCAATATTCTTCAAAAACTCCCCATCCCCAGACCCCCAGTGGGAAAGAGAGTGAGCACAGATCCAGTTTTTTTTAATTTTTCCAGGTCTGAGTTCCCCCAAGGACAAAGGTACATTTGCCCTATAACCTATGGGAGAATAAAAAATGAGCTTTTTTGTTTTATTTTGGAAAGGGAGTTTTGAAGGGATGGGAAAAGCAGTGACAGGAGCTCCTGGAGACCCTCACCAGTGGCCTGAAATCCTAAGAATGTGCCCAGGACAGGGTGCCATGCAGCCTCCCCATTACAATCCATTCTCTAGCTAGTTCAAGGGCATACACTTTCAGGAACCCGGAGGGGGCGCCAAAGTCTTGGTGTTGGGTGGAAAGAGTTCAGTAGGAGGACAGAGTGTTTTTGCTAGACCCAGACCTGCTTAATAGCCTCCACCAGGGTGACAGTCTTTCCAGTCCCCGGAGGCCCAAAGATGATGTAGGGAGCGGGACGAGAAGTGCCCAGAAGTATGTGTCTCACTGCTTGCAGCTGCTCAGGGTTGGACTCTAGATGGCGGTCATATAGCCTTGGGGAAAGACGAGACAAAGACAGCAGGCATTGGGTGGACACTAGGTGGACTCTTGCATCCCCAGGACCACTGGAGCCACACAGCTCTGAAGCTAGAAAACTCAGCAGGAGCTCCTTCCAAATCTGGACCTGACTCACCCTCTCCCCATTTTCCCATCAGCTTCTCCCTGTTTCTAATCCTTCCCCCACGGCTCAACAGTCCCAGTATCCCTCCGCTCGTTTGCTCACGAAAGCTGCAATTTGGAAGGCAGGAGAGGGATCCCACGGGGGGAGGAAGGAAACAGCAGCGGCTCCAGCCTACAGGGCCTTGCCAGTTCCAGGGCCCGGTGCTGAACTCGTAGGGGTAGCCGGTTGAAGGTGAAGGTCACGTTGAAGGTCATCCCATTCACAAACTGGTTCAGGAGTCTGGGGAAAGGGGCAAAGAGAACACATGAGATTTAGATGGGCAATACCGCCCCCCCTCCCTGTTTTTCTCAGGACTTTTTTTTTATATTCCCACAACTCATATAATCCCACCAAGCTCAAGGCTTAACCTGGCCTTTCCCAAATCTAAGGCTGTCAGACTCCTTCTCAAGCTCAGAAAAAGACCTTTGCTACAGTCTCAGCTTCCCCCTCACCCCAACTTTACTTCATACATGGAGTCCATCCACTTGCCTAATCTCACTGCCCCTAGACCCAGGATGAAAAGAACAACGCCTGCTCCTAGTCCCACACACCAGGCCTTCCCCTTCCCTCCACCTTACCTTTGAGAGAAGCTCAGTTTGACCCGACTCAACTCAACCCGATGCACAAAGCCCTTGTAGGTGATCGCGTCCTGGCCCTGGGCTGAGGTCGGGACAGCAAATAGGTGGTCCCCTCGAAGGACAGAAGGACGGTTCTCAGTTATTCCAGGAACCTGGCAGAAAAAGTATGGCAATGAGCATCCACTGGGAGAGACACACACCGCATTACCATTTTGAAAAGAAATGTTTTGGGGAGGGTGAGCTCTGCCATGTCTAGGCCCAGAACCCTAGGGATGTGCCATTCTACACTGAACCTTCCCCGCAGCTCCTTCCCTTCTCATTCCTATCTCCATCCAATCACCATTTGAAGGTGCAATGTGTTCAGTCATTTTTCAGTCATATCCAACTCCCAGTGACACCATTTGGCTTTTCGTGGCAAAGATATTGGGAGAGGTAATGTGATTTCCTTCTCCGGCTCATCTGACAGATGAGGAAACAGAGTTAAACAGGGTTAAGTGACTTGGTCAGGGTCACACATCTAGGAAGATTTGAACTCAGGAAGATGAGTCTTCCTGACTCCAGCCCTGGCATTCTATCCATTGTGCCATCTAGCTGTCCCCACACTCTTAAGTTAGGGGTTGAGGGAAAGGTAGAAACCAAGGCTTATCAAGGCAAGACAGTTTCAGCAACACAGCTAAGGAGCGAGAATTTTGTAACTACCCTTGTTCCTTGACTCTCCAGGAACCCTTTTTTAAGGGCCATCCTGATTCTGTCTAGGACAAGTAGGTGACACAGTGTGGAGTCTTCCTGGCCCCTATCAAATCTGACCTCAGATACTTCCTAGCTGTGTGACCCTCGCTAAGTCATTTAACCCTAATTCGCTCCGTTCCTCATCTGTAAAATGAATTGGAGAAGGAAAGGCAAATCTCTCCAGTATCTCTGGCAAGAAAACCCCAAATGGGGTTATGGAGAGTCATAGACAACTGAAAATGACTTAACAACAGTTATGTCTAACACCATTTTCCACTCTTCACCTGTGCTCCAGAGCTTTACAATCCTCAACTTCAGTCTCTCCAGGAAATTCTCCCTGATTCCACCCATTTTCAATCCCTACAACACTCCTTTATTCTGTGCATCCTTAGTCATGGTTTCACAATTATCTGCAATATGTTATTCCACACTTGTTTCTAGTCTGCATGGTGTTCTGTTTTCAGTGTGCTTAACACACACACGAATGCACTTCCTCTTGTACTGGCTGACTGTCTGTCCGTAGCCTGTCCAAGCCTTCTTTCTCTGCCTCCTTACTTTTTCTTGTACTGGCTAACTGATCATGCCCAAGAAAGGGATCCAAGCCTCCCTTCTCTGCCTCCCTGCTTCCTCTTGGTCCTCTCACAAAATGCTCACCTCTAAGATGAAGAGCTGGGGGTTTCGTTCCTTTGGGTCCAAAATCATGGGGACAGACTTCAGGTCATAGCGGCGGATATCTTGCTTCATCTGTAGCTCTTCCAGGTGTAGAAGCAGCCGCAGCTTTTCCTCATAATTCCTCCAACTTAGTTCAGTCTTCAGCTGGCTTCTAGGATAGAAAGCAGGATGGATCAACCTTCTTCCCCCAATATCTTCTACCCTTTCCCAGTTGTAGCCTTTGGTATAAGAGGCAGAGGAGAGGAGTAGGGTCACGGGATCATAGAAACTGGGAGAAACCATCTCATTTAAACATCTTCTTTTATAGATGAGGAAACTCGGGCCCAGGCAGCGTGAGGCACTTGGATCAAGGTCACCCAGGTAGTGAGAAAGTGGTAAGGCAGCAGCAATTCCTATCTCCATTCAAACGGGGTAGTGTGTTCAGTCGTTTTTCAGTCATATCCGACTCTTGGTGACCTCGTTTGGGTATTTTTGGCAAAGATACTGGGAGAGGTATATGATTTTCTCTTCCAGCTCATTTGACAGATGAGGAAACTGAGTCAAATTGGGAAGGAGGAGGAAGTAACAGTAATGAATAACAAGAGCCTATGTTCATATGACATTTAAGGTTTGCTCTGTAAACTACTTCATTAGATACTCTCAGCAACCAGGTAAGATAGTTAGCATTATTATTAGTAGATAATATTATTCCAGTTTTAGAGTTAAGGGAAACTGAGGCACAAAGAATGCTGGTAGCTGGCAGAGCTGGGTGCCCAACCTGGATATTCTGCTGCAAGGTGTGTGCTCCCTTTCCATTAAGGGAGCCTTAGCCATACAGCGGTTCCTTCTCCCCCAGGCCCAGGCTTTATGTTTTTCCCTTTTCAGATACTTGGGCAGACCCCTTCCATCAGTGTGGCTGCTCCCTGCATTGCTGTTACTCACAAACTATCCCTATCTTTCTTCTTATACCATGACATTCTCTTTCATTTCTTTCCACAAATTCCTCCACGAGAGCTCTACCCTACACATTTATTCTGGGCCTCTTCATGCTATTCCCCAATTGGTTCTTAAAGAATTAAACCCATTCCACTAAGGGGGAAATATGGAGGCAAAAGGGATGGAAAGAATGCACCTGGCTTCAACTTAGGTGGGGAGTGGGGCAGCGAGGCTAAGGTGGGAAGGGGTAGGAGAGTTAGGTACATACTGGATCTTAGCCACATCTTTATGATGGTTGAAACTCGCTGACTTCAGGAGCCGCGGAAGCACTTGCTTTAGATTTTTCGGGCAGTGGTACTGTGGAAGACTCAAAGTCATCTCCAGGTCATACCCCTGACCCCTGCAGGGATGAGGAAAATAAATAATCACAGTAAGACAACCACTGTGGATACAAAGAGCATCTGAACCTTTTCATACATCTTTCCTCCTTCTTCCAAAGTAATAACAGCATTCACATAGCAATTAAGGTTTGGGAAGCCCTGGACTTCGATTTCCCACCCTCTCCCCAACCCCCCAACATCTCCAAGTTAGGTGTAATTACTAGCTTTTATAGAGGAGGAACCTGAGACAGAGAGGAGTCACATAGCTAGTGAGCCTCAAACATGGGTCTTCCTTTCTGCAGATCCAAAACTGTTCACTGTACCACCCCAACTGCCTGTAGCAACCATGGCCTGCACCAACTCAATAACACAGTAGTTAGTCATTATCTCCACTTTGAAAATGAGAAAATTTAAGAGTCAGAATTTAAACATACTAGCTCATGAAAAAGTTAGAAGCGAGAAATCCACACCTGACTTCCAGCCCACTGTGGGCACTCTCTGTTCTGGGAGGCAGGGAGTCAGTTGGGAAATCTTTGCCCCTGGAGGGGATGTTGTTACCTGTCTGGTTTCTCCCCATCTTCCACCGGGTTGGTTAAAGCAGGGTGTGGTGTAGGTCTGCTGCGTTGGTAAGCAGCTGTGGGCTCCAGCTGGTCAGCCAGGGGGCTTCGGGCCGTAACAGCAAGGAATCGGGCAATGCTGAAGATTCCTGGCTCCTCCACCCTGGATCCCAAAGGTCCCTGCAGCTCCCACAGCACCGTTGCGGGGAAGTAGCCTACATAACTGGTCTGACAATGGACGTGGAGCTCATGAGAGTCACCTGGGGGGAGAAAATTTTGAAGGTATGAGGGAGCACCCTGAAGGGATCCCCTCCCCCCAACAGAGGGCCTTCCATCATAGAGGATCCACTTCAGTGAGACCCCATTCTTAACCAGAGACCCTGTCTTTGAAAGCCACTCTCCCCAACACACAGATGGCCCCTTTCCTGCAACATCACCTTGTCCTCATCAAGGACCCTCTCTTGAGACTCTCTCCCCAGAACAGAGACCTTCTGCCACATCCCCCTCACCAGGATCTAGTGTGATCGGCACATCTTGGATATCTGACTTGAAAATTATCTCGGAGAACCGGCAAAGTGGAATGATTCGGAGCAGGATAACGGGATAACTTCCCTTATTCTGAAGCCTCAGGATCAATGTCACGTTCTGTTTCAAATCTAGGCGGACAGAGAGCTTCCCATCTCGGCTCTCGTAGACTCCTTCAGCCTCCACATCCACACCATGTTTCCCACGGACATATTTAGCCCTGGAAGAAGAAGAATCTGATAATTGTCTGGGGGTTGGGGAGGGGAGAGGTCAGGGTGGCAGGGGCAATGCTTGGATGACTGCTATCCAAAGACCTTGTGCCTACTGAGGGGCCTTGGATCTAATTTGTTATGCAACTGCTAGCCTTGCTAATAAGCCAATATGCTCAGATTTCACTTCCTCTTCCTCGGTCTCTTATCAGTTTTATTCCAGAGTTTTGGTGAGCCAGCCAGGAGGTTGAGAGAAGGACCCTGGCCTGAGATAGCCTCAGAACTTCCTGAAGTACACCAGAAGATTTCTCCAAGGACTGTCTCAGAGGCTGGACTCACCTTCAATCTTCAAAGCTAAGGTAAGCCTCTACTTTAGTCGGGGAGTCCCTTAAAGGTATAAAACCAAGGGAAGGCACTTAAGGCAATAATAGGATACAGTTGGTGAGTAGCATGCTGAAGGGAATTCCAAAGGGAACCTCCTGGAAAAACTTCAAATATCTTGGGACCAGTTCAGCCAAGAACGATTTATTTTTTAAAGCACACTATTAAATTGGGTGAAATTTGGTCTACAACTAACTGTAAAGGATTCATATGGACACCCCCTACTGGAAGTGTCTCATTGGCCTGGAAGCAGGAAAAATCTTCCATTCAGAAAGGGATGACTAAAAATAGAGCTCTTAAATTGTGTTAAGATTGGGCTAAAATATATATATTTTAAAAATCTTGATGGGTCCCTGATATGGCCCAAAAAAGGAACTTTCAATTATTGCAAATTAAAAGCTTTGATATAGCCTTTAGAAAATTGTGCACACTGACTTTCGTTGACAGGGTTTTTTGCTTCTTATCTCCCACTGACTTTTTGATTATTGTTTCAGTGGGAGGTGAAGGGGAGGAACTTCACCAGCAAATACATCTATGTGTCTATTTTACTGTATTATCTACATTTTGTGTAAATCAAATCAACTCCTTCGTGTGTCCTGATCAGCCAAAGGAAAAAGAATTTTTAAAAAATAGTGAGATAATTTTTGGGGAACTTTCAAAGTCTTCAGAAAGATTCTCTCTCTCTCTCTGCATTTCTAATTCTGGCTAAATTGGGGAGGCAGACAAGAGACAAAGATAAGAACTAAGGGAATCTTGTTCCCAATCTGTAGGAATTTATGGCGTTGTAATATAATTACATAATAAATTTGTGTTAGTTAATGAAACTCTATGTTAGTTAATGTTAGTTAATAAAACTCTGTGAAAGTATCACTCTTTCCCTGGAGAGGGGCAGATTTGTTGCAAGGAAGGAAGATGATTCCACTCATTAGAGAAAGCAGTTTACAATTTAAATTTCTCTGGCATTTAAGAACTGCCTATTATTAACTCTTTCTTGACAAGAGAAGGTTTAAGAAAGTAGAGAAAAGAGAAAAATAGGTAGAAATCTAAAGAAAGGCAGAGTGCCTTTGTATTGATCATGTGAGTGAATATTAATGTGAAAGAAAAAATTAAGAGTTTAGAAAAGGGTTTGAGAAGGTTTGATTCCACTGAGATAAGAAATATTTTAGAAACTTTTAGAGAAACACCTCTTTAACAAATACTGAATGTCTTCTTCAGTACCTTTCCCCCCAATCAATTTAGGATTACAAAAGAAAACTCATAGGACTTAGCAAATGCAAACTAACTGGTAAAGAAGATATTGTTTTCTTTGGTCTGGTGTAAATAGTTCTACTAAAGGCCTTTGTAGAAATTTAAGCATCTTTAAAAAAAAAATGTTGCTTTTCCTGCCTACCAAGTGCTCTTTGACCTTCACGGAGTTACAACTGAAAAGCCTGAGGGTAAGGTAAGATGTGTCCAAAGTCTGATCTCTAAAATTATCTGCTGAGGTTAGGTTAAGAAAACAAAACGAATTGATTTGGCTTTTTGGGTGATTTAAAAGGAAAGAAAAAGTCTCAGGGAAAATAAAAATAGCACCTACCTCCCAGGATTGTTATGAGGATCAAATGAAATGATTGTAAAGTGTGATTTCATAGTGCCTGGCACATGGAAAGGACTATATAAATCTTAGTAAATGTAAGTACTGTTTCCAATTTTTTTTTGGTGAAATTTGAGAAGATTGTTTCAGATATGCCATTAGAAAAGTAATTTCTTTTATCTTGATGTTGTTAGATTATGATTTGAGCTATTAAAATCATGTGATCAAAATGTTTAAAAACTGTTAAATCTCAGTCTCTTATCTCTTTACTCATAATTGTTTATTTTGTTAATTTAAATTGTTTATAATTTATTTTTATTTTACTATACAATTATATAAATCGTTAATATTTCAATTTATTCTAACAAATTAATTAAATAACTACTTTTATTATAATTGATATCAATTAATTGATCAATATACTTTAATAATAAATACGTAAATTGTATAATACAATTATATAAAGTTATAATTTATGATTATAAATAAATTAAATAAATTTAAGGCAAGCATACCCAACTAATATTTAATAGGGTGCATTTGCTTTAAAGTGGATAATGTCTTCAAATATTAAGATTTTAGATAAATTTGGGAGATAAAATTAAGAAAATCCTTAAGTTAGCCTTAAGTTAGACTTCCTATGTGGACTCAAGTCATAACTGATCAGCCCTGCTAACCACATGTTGTGAGAGTCTGAAGTGTGTGAGGTAAATAAAATGTGAGGACTTCACAGGGAAGATATGTATAAATATATTTCTATATCTATACTAAGAAATGTTTAAAAATCAAGAAATAGGGAAATAGAGAAGTGGAAAATTCTGCTGAGGCTGTGAGAGTCTGATGGCTCAGCCTCTGGGAAAGTTTACCCTGAAACTTTTTGTTCCTTCTTCTGGTTCTGGTTTAAAGATTTGCTCAGTAAGAATAGGGTCACTGTGACCTGTTTTTCTTTACTGTAAAAGTACTGTAGAAGAATGGAGAGGGTCTCCCCCTCCCCTTATCCTATTCTCCTTCTTCAGATTTATAGAAGTCATCTCAGTTGTAAACATTAACTAAGGAAATGGGAATTGGAGTTTCTCCTGGTTCCTTGTCTAGTTTTTAGTGCTCAAATTGTAAGCCCGCCTCCCAGCCAACGGTGAGAAAGGTCAGAGGTGAGCGGGAATTCTCTTGTATTAGGAATAATTATTGGCACCTTGCCCCTTGTGAAGCGCCTCCCTTGCTAGATTTGTTCTGGCAGAGGACGCCCTATTCTCAAGAATTGAATAAAATTTATTTCTGTTCCCACCCTGAGATGGCTCCTTATTAACTTTTTAATTGATGAGGGTCTTTCATCCCACACAGAAGTGTTGAAGTTTTAGGACCCCTCTCAGCCAAAGTGGGGAAATTTACAAGTTTGCTTATAGAGACAAGAGGGTTTCATCTAGGATTATTTGATCACTTGTAAGAATTATGAAATTGTATCTGTTAATAAACAGATTTAACTTCAATATGTAACTCTTCACTGCATATGTGAACTAGTATTCATTGTATATGTGTGAAACTCCAGAATGTAATAATTCCAAATTTATAAGTGCAGGATAAATGAAATGTCCTCATATTAGCTCATTGTTAACTGTTATTAATATGTAAGAAAAGTAGTAACCTACCTCTGAACTATGATTAGTGAAATTTTGCTATTTAAGTTAAAATCTTGTGGGATTATATTTTGATGTTGTTCTAAGTTTTAATATCAGGTAGAGTTGTCTGAAGTGTCCATCTTCAAAAGGGAGGGAATTAAAAATTGAACATATGTATATGTATATATGTATGTATATATTTATATGTGTATGTGTGTGTGACAGTGAGTGAGAGAGAGAGAGAGAGAGAGAGAGAGAGAAAGAGAGAGAGAGAGATTGGCTTCCAAATGTTTCTAATGGGATACATAGGCCTTGAATATAGTGTAGTAACAAGTTCTCAAAACTGGATTAAGGATGTTACATATTGCATTGATAATTGTAAAGAAACTGAAATTATTTTTCTCTTTTTGAAGTCACTAATAATTTAAAGAGATAGAAGGGTTCAATTTCCAAGTCAAGCCATTATGAATGCAGCACTTAATTATATTGAGTACAGTTATCCCTTCTACATCTCAGGGGTTAGGAGCTCAGAATTCTCAAGATCTGGAAAATCTATAAAAATTTTTGGCCCTCACTTTGTACTAGAGAAGAAGTCTGAATTTTTCTTATTTTTTTCCTTTTATGAGGTGTTTATAGTACCTTATTGTAAAATTCAAATTAAGAATTTGGTCATAGGCTCTGTGTCATCTTCTGGCCTTCATGTGCAGCTTCTGCAAAACTCCCCAAAAATTCCCATTTAATTTCTTATGCTGACCCACGATATATTGACACTGGGATGTGGAAAGTCACAATGCGGAAGGGATACTGATATTGTTACTGGCAGATTATAACAGAATTACCTAAGAATCTCCTTTCCATTCTACCTTCACAATATCTCTCTTATTCACTCCCTTGTCAACTCTGACACTGCCTTGGAACCAGAGAAGCAGTCTACTAGGAAGAACTTCCTTCAGAGCTGCTCTGAGAATGAGACCTATTCCAGAAAGTCCAAGGGAAAATGTTTCTAGAAACCAGACAACTACATAAGACTTCTGGGACTCAAGATGAAATGTACTGATTAAATGGACATTGAGAGTCGGTTATCAGGTTACAAGGAGACTTGAAGATATCGTTATTAGAATCATGGTGTTTACGTTTGCTGAGTTTTCTTGGTTACTTTGGTAATTTGGGTCAAGTTGAGTATACAAGTAAAAGAATTTAAAACCCTTGCTGGTAAATTATGTGTAAAACGCACTTAAAGTGGCCTGATATACTTTCCCTTGCTTTATTTTAATTGTGAAGCAGACTGAAATGGGAATTACATGAAATGCTGTTTGGCCACTGTTTGGCTACCCTCCCATAGAAGCAAAAACCATATAAAGCCCAGATACTCATGCAAAATCACATGGTTTTAGAGCTCATTACTGCTTCATAAGGAGGGGCCCTTGCCATGATGAATCAACCCAGTTGTTCCTATGTTAATCGATCAGGAGAGATAGTAACAAGTCTCCACAAAATTCAACAGGTGCAACAGGTTGTATTAGAAACCCAATTGTTCAAGCAAGATGCAGATACCCCATGGTGAAACCCTCTTTTTCATTTTACAACTATACTCAAATGGGCACTCACTGTTGTAGATCTCATAATTTTTTTGTTTTGTTTTGTGTTAGACTTTGTATTACTTTAACCTGATGATGGCCCAAAATATTGATTCTAAATGTACAATGAACTTTATGCAATTGGTATTGGATAAGTGATCCTTGGAGATAGATTTCCCCAAGGATCAAAGAGGGGGTACTGAAAGAACCGAACCAATTCCATCTTGTGAATAACATCCATTTTGTGACTTAAAATTCTGTATTCCTATAAATATTTTGTTCATAAAATTTCTGGGAAAGTGGATAGTACAACCACAAAAAGTTGTGGACAACTTGTGGTTAGTTAGCATAACTTGTGGTTAATACCCTTTGGTGTTATCGTGCTTTAGCCAATTAATAAGAAGTAATGTTTTTGTTGCTCAAGAACATGCAACCTGATTTGTTCCTCATTACAGACTATTATAAGCAAGCTTTGATGACTGTCATTGGGGTCCTTGTGCCTACTGAGGGGACTTGGATCCAATTTGTTATGCAACTGCTAGCCTTGCTAATAAATCAATATGTTCAGATTTCACTTCCTCAGTCTCTTATCAATTTTATTTGTAACATCTGTAAGCTACAGAGGAGATTTCACATCTATGAGCTTGCTTAGGAACACTTGTCCCAGGGTTCCTATCAAATTCCCCACTTGGTTGTTCCTGATCTCTTTAAGGTAACAGAAGCCACAGCCCCTTGGGGCTCATCTCTCTGCAACTTCAGGTGGGAAAGCTGGCAGGAGGTCAAAGCTCTGATTTATCCCAACATTTTTTCTCCTGCTAGAAAACTAGTTCAAAACCAAACCACTCTCTTCTCCTCTCATTTACCTTCATATCATTTCAAGAAGGGCAGGAGGTGGGAAGGACAAGAGAGGATTAAAGGAGGAAATCTCATCCCCAATAGTACCTTATTTCTTCCAATATGGAAGCCATCAAAGCCAAGAAGCCAAGAAGAGGACAGCAAGGCAGATCCAGAGCATGCCCATCCAGCAGTCCTTGGTTCTTATCTCCCTGTCTCCACCATGCCTCATCTCTAGGTCCATCCCTGTTCCAACTCCTACATACCGATCTTGGAAGATCTTTGCCAGTTGGGAATTTGTCTTCTTGGATCCTGGAGGTTTGATCTCCCTAAAAGCCCTGTCTTCCTGCTTCACTTTCTTCTTCTTCTGTGGGCAGGGAAGAAGAAAATCAGTCAAGGGAAGGAAACACCACACTATCCTCCTTCAACTATCCTTTCCCTCCCTCCTCCTAAGGATATAAACAGGTGGGATATTAAGGGGTGAGAGGTTAGATGAGAGGATTTCATTGTCTCACCTTGTGATTCACCTTGCAAAACTTGACCTTATCCTTGGTGACTTTAGCTTGCCCATAGAAGCACATGCCATAAAGCATGGAGGAGAAGGTAGGCACAGGATCCTCAAGGTCCGCATGTTCCCTGCAGCTGCTGGAGGACCTGAGACTAGGAAATAAGAGTAGGTGAGATTAGGATCCAAGGTAGGAAGGGGTCATCGAGGGGTTCTAATATGTTGCCAAGTCCTGTCCATTCTATCTTCACTATACTTAGACACTTTCTTTTCTCCTCTGACACTGTTACTATCCTGGCACAGGCCCTCATCACCTCACTCACACCTGATTTTCTACAATAGCCTTCTAGTTGATCTCCATGCCTCAAATCTCTCCCCATTCCAGTCCATTCTGCAACAAGATGATCTTCCTAAAATACAAATCTGACTACTTCATCCTGCTTCCCCTGCCCCCCTTTCAATAAACTCCAATTGTTCCCTATTATCTCCAGGATCAAATATAAAATCCTGTTTGGCATTCAAAGACCTTTATAACCTGGCCCTTACCACATTTGCAGTCTTCCTTTCCATGTATTTTACCATTCAGGGACACTGGCCTCCTTGTTGTTCTTTGAAAAGGACACCAGCTCTCCTGATTCCATGCATTTTTACTGGCTGTCCTCCATGCCTGGAATTCCTTGCCTCTTGGCTTCTTTCAAGCCTCAGCTAAAATTTTACTTTCTTTGAGGCTTTCCTGGTTGTAACTCCAGCTTTCCCGCTGAGATGATGGCCAATTTATCTTGTATGTACATACACATCCGTCCATCCATCTATCTATCTCTTGTTTGTATATGGTTGTTTGTATGATGTCTCCCCCATTATATCTTACACTTCTCAAGAGCAGTAACTATTTTTGCCTTTCTTTGTATCCCCAGCACTTAGTCCCATGGCTGGTGCTCAATTAACGGTAGGATGACTTGGAGGGAAGGAGCAAATTCCTCATTACGAAAGCCTCTTCTCCACACTAGGTGTGGCAATAGAGAAGGTATTAATGTGTCATAATGGAGATGAAGTATAGCTAATCCAAAAATCCTAAATAAATCCATTATTGACCCCTGCCACCCAACAGTGGAGATTGAGGAGTGGACCTCAGACTAGGCTCTGGGCATTCAAGTATTAGGATTTAAAGTATTTAAGACATTTTTAAGGAGAAACAAGAAGATGATATAGCCTTTTCTATGCAAATATATGTTGTGAATTTCTGACCCTAGGGTAATGTGAGCTATTAAAGGAAAAACTGAGTAGGACAGAAAAAAGACAAAGGTAAAAAGATTAGAGGGTTATTTTGGGGGGGATGAGGGAGGATCTGTTTTAGATAGGAAAATAAAAACAGTGTAAAGAAAGCTACAGACTTTAAACTATTAGAGGTGGTAATTTATCTTTGGGGGAAGGGAATGTGAGCGAGCTTTAAGGACCCACAGGATTCAAAGAGATTCAACCCAGGAGCCAGCTGCTGAGCCAATGAGGAAGCCCAAAGGGGTAGAGGAAAGGCCCAAACAGGGAAGGACCCTGATCCCAGTGGGAATCAAGGGGATACTGAAAGCATTAACTTGGCCAAGTCGGGGTCTGGGGGTTCAGGCGCACACAAAAACATTAGGAATAACCCAAAATACTAGGTCAGGCCTAGATGCCCAAAAGGCAGTGAAAATAGGGAGTACCTAGAAGGTGCTCTGACCTTGGATTAATACTCTGACCCCTTGCCTAGAGAATCATCAGAGGACCTGTTTTAACCTTTGGCGAGTCACTTCACTTCCCTCGGCCTGTTTCCTCATCTGTAAAATGAAGAGCTTGGGCTAAATTTCAGAGCTCTAAATCCTATAAGAAGTTGGCCATGTAAAATTGCACTTGTGATTTACCTCACCGAATATACTAAATTAAACCCGTCCTTCTGTCCAGTCCCCCATCTTAAAAAGGGGGTTTTAGAAACTGTAGTAAAGTCATTGGTACATTTAAATCCACTGGGTGTGCAGGTCTGCACAAATGAGCCACGGTTCATCAGTCCACCACTCCAGAAGAGTGAGTCCCTAATTCTTTAACTGGGAAATTTTTCCATTTTCAGTGTCGAGATTCCCAAGGAAAAGGACCTATCCAACCTGCCCAGTTCCCGCCCCTCCGTGTGTGTGCGTGTGTGTGTGTGTTTTTAATAAAATTCAATTCAACAACATTTATTAAGCTCTTAATCTACGCTACGCAGGGGAAGTGGGAAAAGTGAGAAAAGGAGATTCTCTCGGAGATGCAGCTTTATCTCTCCAAGTCCGGGATGATAGGCACCCTTGGAGCTCGATCGTTTTTATTCTTCCCCTCTCCCAAATAAACACAGCTGTCTGCCGTACCCCCAAGACCCCGGCGAAACGCGGGTGGCTAGGCACGGGACTACTGCCTTCTCCTCTATGGGTGCTGAGGGTTGTGGGGTGGAAAGATGACGGCTCTCTGAGTTTTAAAGTCTTGCCCTGGTCGGAACGGGTGGATACTGGGCAGTGGGGTCTCCAAAACGCTAAAGAGGGAATGGGGGTAGGGAGTGGGCAGTGCGAGACGAAGACGGGAGGTCTGCGCCCTCGGATGGGTATGGGGCCCTGCAGCTGCCCGCTTGGGCAGTACGGGCTCTACCAAGAGGAAAGGTGTTGCGAGGGCAGGATGTCGTGGCTGCTGGAACGCGGGTGCGGGTGGGGCCGTCTGGGCTGGGTATGATGGGGGCGGGGGGAAGAGCTAAGCCCCAGGGGTACCTGCTCTTGAAGTCTTCGTTGTAAAGATCTCGCAGCCGCTCGCGGTCGGTTTCCTGGCCCTGGCCCCGGGCGTCCAGAAAACTCTTGAATCTCTGGCCGGTCTCTCGGAGCTTGGCGCGGCTGAACTTTTTGGTCATCTTGGTGGCGGGGACTGAGCTGGCGGTCCGGAAGGGGCCCGGGATGGAGCGCGGTATGAAATGAAACTGAAAGTCCCCGGCGCTAGAGGAAGTACCGGGTCTCGAGATACGGACGGAACTGGGGCTGAGGGGTACCCTAATTCAGTCCCACAGCTCTCTCTTCCGACCTCTGACCCTGAAGGCTCCCTAGTCCATCCTCAGCTGCCCTCCCCAGCTCTGGCTCGTCCGGTCCCGGCGTCTTCTCCCCTCCCCCTCTCCCATTAACTCTTTGCGAAGGAGCCTGACCCCTCCCTCAGGGCCCTCCTCTCACCCCGAGCTCCCTCCCCTGGCATCCCGCCCGAATCCTGGACACTGTTCTGCTGGGGGCTTCCAGATAAACTCGGAAGGGGTGGGTGTCTTTGCGCCTCGCTCTCCTCGCACCCCAGCCCTCCCTCCACAGCCCAGGGCCTTTGTATTTATTTGACAAGTAGGGAGCAAAGGTCAGGACAGAGACCTGAATCAGCTGGGGCTGCCCCTGTCCAGTCTGGCTCATCCCGCTAGCTCACTGAGACCCTGACTCGTTTTTTGGAGACCAACCTTCTGCCATCCATCCCCAGCCTCATCCCCCAACCTGCAGCCGTTAGGCTGGGCAGAGCCTATGGGGAAGGCTAAAGCCAGGATGGTTTGCAGGGACAGAACTGTGTTTCTTTGAGGCAAGAAGAATCGACATAGAAGAAAGGACGAGCGGAGAAGGGTAGCCCCTAAAAAGTTTTCCTGGCAGCCACCTCGACTTTATTATTTGCATCCACAATCCCGGCTTCCCATCACATATTCGGGCGTTTAGTTGCGTTCCGTCCTATGTTTGTCATTCCACGGATATCAGCGGTCCCCCTACAGTAAGCTTCTTGAGGACAGAGTTTGTAGCACGTCTATTGGGCAATAAATGGTTAACCGCGATATCAGTGCCAGGATGAGAACAAGAACAGGATGCAAAGTACCAGGCAGAGTCCTTCAGAATGAGATAAAATTAAGACAAGCAAGAACTCACTGGCACTGACTGTGTGCGGGGGTGGAGACTAGGAGAGACACATAGCAGAGATGAGCCAGCAGCAGAGATTGGGGGTGGGGGGCCATTGGGGAGCACCGAATCGCTCCGGTTGGGCTTTCCTTTGTCTTCCAATCCGGTGGGAGGGAGACTGGATTCTTTTCGGAGAGGCCTGTATCTTCCACCATCCAAAGTGACAAACAGCTCTGAGCCTGTATCATCCAGCTGTCAGGAAATGGATGGACAATGAGATCTAAAGCCGGCACGAATTCCAGAAGACAGAGCAGGAAACAAAATGCCTTCATTTAACAATCTCTAGAAAACGTTCAGTGCAAATGAAAAGATTGGGGAATTTACCAATACATTTGTTACTTTGTTACCTCCCTAGGCCTGGAAGAAAGGGATGATGAAGTCCTCAGTACCTGGGCTTGGTAAGAGTTAGGGGAGCTTAGCCTCTAAATAGTTCTGTAACTTTGGGCAAGTACAAAATTTTCTATGTCCCCTCTTCCTCATCTGTAAAATGCTAGGAGCAAAGGGGACAGTAGCAGACTAAAAATGACCTCTTGAGGAAACTGAGGCCCAGAGAAGCTAAATGACGTGGTCAGGCTCACATATAAATGGCACTGCAAGGACTTGAAGTCAGATCATGTGACCCCAATTTCTGCTGTCTTTTCAGTAAAACAACCAACTGCCTCCCCATAGATACACACTGTTGCCCTACCTATCCAATCATAAAAAAATTTTTATCGATAATTTTTGGCTTTTTTTGAATCACTTTCATTTTCCTGCCCTACCTCAGAACCATCTCTTATGGCAAAGAATATAAAAACAATAGAGGAAAAAATCGGTTCAGCAAAACTAACACACAGAAAACAATTTAAACATTATGCTCTTCCACTTCTTCAAAGCAGGAAGGGAGGTACTCTCCATTCTCATACCTTGTCTTTGGGGCCAAGTTTGGTACTGCCTGTTCAGTCTGATTTTGCACCATTTCCTACTATAGATATTCTCCTCCTTACTGTCCCCCACTCTATATTCATTCCTGATTCTAAGCCTTTATTCAAGTTCTTAAGTAAACAGAACATTTTAGCTAAAAATCATCTAGGTGAAGTGAAAGGCTTCATTTTATAGATGAGGAACTCTTTCCTAAAGAAATCTTAAGGCTTCCTTATGGAAAGAGCTTCCCTCCCCCCTTTGACCTAGCTAAATCCTACCTCAAAGTCCATCCACACTATGCCTCTTATGCACCCTAGCCCAAAAGGGCCAAGATTTCCCATTGTATCCTGGGCCATCTCCAGTCTTCCTGATGAATATCTGGCCACTGGACCCAGATGGCTGTGGAGGAGAAAGTGAGGCTGGTGACCTTGCTCAAATCAAAGTCAACTGCAAGTCATGTCATCATTTCCCTCATGTCCTCATGTCCTCTTCGAAAATGAAGGACAAATGCAACACAACCTTAGGCCCCACCTCACTGTGAAGCTTCTCCTGTCCAATACAGCCCAAAATGATTTCCTCCTGGTGAGAAATTACACTGTCCTATGAATTGATGAGACTGATCCCTTTGTATGTCTGTCTTGGAAAGCAAGTAATTTTTTTTTAATTTATAAATTCTATTTCAATAATTATACTAACTCTGCTGGTAGAGCTATCCGTTAAATTTCCCTCAAGTTATAATCCTTTAAAATGAATAAATAAATAAAACATCAAAGTGACTACAACAGATAGTACATGAAACTTTACACTCTGGTAGTTTCCCATCATTGTTAAAAGAAAGAACAGGGTGTATGCTTTATAGATTACTATGAGTATTGTCCAAATTTATTTTTTGATCTGTACTTTGTTTTTGGCTGTTTGGCTGTTTAAAAGTTATCTTCATTTACATGGTTGCAATAATCAGGCATACTATTCCTTTGGTTCTGCTGTTTATTACGACCCACTACCTAGTAGCACACGGAAGTTGGGAGCAGGGTTGGGGGGTGTTATGCATCTCCCTAACTCAGAGAGTGGCTCTCCTAGATAAGGCCACCCCTTGGCTAAAGGTTTTCTATAGGTGCCCATCTGGGTGAAATCTGCTATCTCTTGACTTCCCCTAATTTACTCCCACACCTCAAAAACCTGTGAAAGTAGGCCTGTATGTAGCTGTGCCTGAACGATAAGATTTGTGTATGTGAAACTGTTGTTTAATTAAGAAAACGGATTTATGTGTGTGGATCGTAATTGGCATTGAGCAAATGAGTCTGTACAGAACAGACTGGACTTCTGATTTTATTGGTAAAGAGAGTTAAAGGACAAGGAAGCTCCCTCCCCCAATGCAGGTTGGCAACTTTGTCTTAGAAAGTCATCTAGGACATTGGAAAAGTTAAGCGATGTGCCAAGGATCACACAGCCAACAAATCTGAGGGAAAGGACTTGAGCCTGGATCTTTCTGTCTTTGAGGCAAGCTCTCAATCCAGTAGCTGTGGCCGTCTCCCTGCCTGGACAGATGACCTAGTTATCTTTCATTTGCCTTTCTCAGTGCTTAGCACATAGGAGTGCTCAAAGAATCTTGAATGAGTTTGACATTTGGGAGACAATTTGCTGGAGGTTAATTGAAAAAACAAAATGAGCAGAAATAGATATGTTTTATACACACACATACAATGAATATATGTATATTATGTTGTATTCATGTATGTTTGTACATACATATATACACACATGCACATATACATTATATACATATATAATGAATATAAACACATTATTAATAGATGTTTGTTGCTGTTGCTGACCTAATCAATAGAACTGTGGATGTGAAAACTCTCAGCTTAGTTTAAGTTTGCTTAATTTAGCTTATTTTAATTAGCTTATTTTAGCTAGGTAGCACAGGAGAAAGAGCACTGGGCCTGGAGTCAGAAAGACTCGAGTTCAAATCCATCCTCAAACACTAGCTGTGTGACTTGGAGCAAATGATTGAACCTCTGTCTGCCTCAGTTTCCTTAACTGTGAAGTGGGGATAACGATAGCACTTAACCCTGAGGGTTGTTGTAAGGATCAAGTGCTTAGCACAGGGCCTTTACACACACACACACTATATACATTGTGATGACTATATACATATTAATGCATTTATGTATACATATGCACATATACATACACACATTATATACATATAAACCAGAAGGAAATTCTAAGAGGACACAGAGTAGTGTTGGAACAATTCTGTTAAATTTGATACTTTTTAAAAACCAGCTGTACATAATGGACATTTATAGTGTCATATATGATTCTCTTTTTCTGTCCTTTACAAAGGATAATGTTTGTTAGGTTCATAATAACAAAAAAGTTTTTTTTGAAAAAAAATTCTCTTCTACCAAGACAAATGATTCTGGGTTCCCAATAAAGCACCTCTGGATTCTTTCTACCTTTCAGTCAACCAAGTGACTATAAAGATGTGGTCACTACCAGAAAATCCTGACCTAACTCATAGGCATGTTTCAGCTTTCCAGGAAGAAAATTTATAGATGCTTCTGGGAGGCTTTTCTTTTGCAGATAAAGTAAAACTATTTCCTCCTCCCACCCTTCCCCACCCCCATCGCAGGGAAAAGAGATAGAAAGGGTGGTCTTTCAGAGGTGTGGCCCCTGTTAACAACCACTTGATTTTCCCAGATTCTTGCCAGGGTATTGGGGAGGGACACCCTAAACCCACTGCTATTTGGGCTGTTTCTGTGGGGATCATGAGAAACTCTCATCCTGGGAGTTTCTAAGTATTTGGACCTGATGGGGTCAGGTCCCTGCATACAGAAAAGAATGTTGCACCACGTGGCCTTTCAGACTAAGAACCAGACTAAAGAACTAGATGAGACTGTTAAGAAGCTGTCCTTGTCTGCAGCAATTCCCTTGGTCCCTTGGTCTAAATTGGGCTGTAAGAATGCCTCTTTAAACAAGGGGGAGGAGTCGTTGTGAGGACAGGGTGAGTGCGCGGGTACAGAGAGAAGGTTCTGCTTTCTGAGCAGCTCGATCGTGTCGTCTGTGAACAGGAGGTGGTACTATTCTTTTACAGCCTGCATGTTCACATATAACCAGCAGCACTCCCAAATCCATTAATGGCATGTTGATTGTTACCTAGAAAAGTAAATTCATGATACAACAGAAAAGAATCCAGGGAGGCAAATAACATTCAAAGGTATAAATCACGAGACCCCATTGACATATTTACCTTTACTTATTAGCCAGAAGACACAATTAGTTTGAAACAAAGGCATTTAATGAACTAGCATAGCAATAAAAAAAACAGGAATAAAACATTACTCTCCACATACATTTATTTCTATATACCTTCTCACAAATACCCACACTATCATCTGGCATGAAAGGAGTGACTACACATGGAGATATACACAAACAAGGAATGCCTGAGGCCGAGGCAAATGCATAGAGGGACACACACACCAAACATGTGTGATCAAGACAAACACATAAAGAGGCACATGCATAGGGAACATTTGTGGAAGAACACACATAGAAAACACATGTGACAAAGCACATGTGGACGGGCATCCACAGAAAACACGTATAGCCAGAGCGTACAAGGCTAACGTGTTACTCTACACAAGTAGAGGGACATGTGCCAGGGCACATACTCGGAACGGCACACACATAGGAAGATGCATGGCCGGGGCACATGCGTAGAGGGACAACTTATCAGCTGAGTCCATAGGGCTGTTCTGTTGATGTCTCCAATGATATCACTGCACTGCTTCCAACAGGCCTACTTCCTCTGGATTTCTACTAGGAAGGTAGTATTCACTAGATGCTACTTCACTAGACCCCTTATATTTGCAAGATGCTACTCCTCTAGAGATGGAGTCTCTGCTGACCGATTAAGCGTGACTCCACTGGGCACATAGAGATTTTCCCTGCTTCCATGCTTTGCATGGAGTTAAATTCTCAATAACCACGTTTTCATTCATTCATTCCAGCCTCTGGCTTCATCCTTGGCTAGGGGGCCCTCTTCCTCGTGAACTCTACCATGTGGGCTCTACCATCATTTTTTAGCTTAAAGCAGCATCTCTTGACATAGACTAGGATAAGTCCTCTTTGGGGGAGGGGGAAGGGACCCAAAACTCTTTCCTGCTTTCTTACTGAAGGAGTGATATGTCTCGTTTGTTTCAGTTTTTGCCAGAAGGTCTTTCTTTTCCAGCAGAAGACTCCCTGTCCCTATCACTAACCTTTTTAGAACACAAAATAAGGTAATTTCTAGATAAACAGACTTAAGTCTATCTTTGGACTCCTTAGTCACCAGAGACTTGGGTCTCTTCGGGTCTCTTCCAGAAAGTATTCTAAAGCTTAGTCTGATTCATTCTCTTTGGGGATCCAAAAGATGTTGTGCCTGTTACACAAATGAAGCTAAGCTAGCATAAAGACTAAGTTAAGGGGGGCAGGACCATTATATTCCTTAACCTAGGCAACATTCTCATCATTTCCTACATATATGCAGTCTTTATGTGGAACTCCTTTACAATTCATTCAGATTCTCTCATATGTCTTTATATTTGTCACTGCCTACGGCAGTAATATGAGAAGAATGATTTATTGTACTCCTATTTTACTCTACATTACTCTAATTTTACTCCACAGTATTAGTCAATTTAGTGTGATTCCATACGGGTAGCAATTATAGTGATATGCTTATCTAGCGATACACATTTAATCTATTCAACTAATATTAATATAGGAATTATATATAAATACATATTTTACATATATTATATCTAGGAATAATTAGATAAGAGATTCTTTCTTATAATAGATCCCAAACTTTAAACTACAAGCTATAAGTTCACTGTTCGATAACCTGTTCCAAGGTTCACTTGCTTAATCACAAGAATGCTGACTAGGAGACTCTCTTTACAATGTGACCTAACTCAGCATGGGTGAGATGTCTTGACATGACATGGAAAGTCCCCCAACTTATTTTTGTACCTCTAGACCATACTCTCTTGCCCATTGTGAGGAGGGGCCCATCTTATGACCACTTAGTCAGTGAAGAGGACTCTTGCCTTACCCATCTTGTACTCATGCTGATGCATAATTTCCAGCTCTCATGGAGGGTCAAGAGCAACGTCTATCAACCAATGAGACTCTGTGTTTTACTTCACTCCTTCTGTGTCTCTTGGTAACAAGCATTATAAAATCAGGGTCCTGGAAACAAGGGGCATCTCAAATCAAGAGGAAGATCTGGGATCCCATTCATTTAAGGGGTCTGGTCCCTGCTAGGTCTTGTGAAATCTTCACTATTTATCCAGAGCATTTAAATTGTTTTTTTTCTTGTTGCCTGCAATATTTTCTCTTTAACCTGGAAATTTTGAAACTTGTCTAAGACATACCTGTAAGTTTTCTTTCTACAATCTCTTTCAGGTGGTGACCGTAAAGACCAATTAATAATTGAATTAAAGCAAATGACAATATTGAGACAACATATCAACATATCAAAACCTATGAGATACAGCAAAAGCAATGATTAGAGGAAAATTTATACCTCTATACCTGCCAAAAACAAACCCAGGAACTATATAAAATAATTTTTTATACAAATAAAATCAGATTTAAATAATTGGAGATTCAGGGTCAATATAAGAAAAATGACAATTTTACACAAATTCATATATTTAATGCCATCTCAATTAAACTGCCAAAATTATTTTATTGTGCTAGAAAAAAATAATAAAATTCATCTAGAAAAACAAAAAGTCAAGAATATCAAGTGAAATAATGAAAAAAAGTATAAAGGAAGGAGGCTTAGTGGTACCAGATCTTAAGCTGTATTATAAAGCAGTAATTATCAAAACTATCTGGTAGTGGCTAAGAAACAGAAAGGTAGATCAATGGAATAGAGTAGACACACAATTTACAACAGCAAATACATATAATAACCTCATATTTGACAAATGTGAAGACTTAAGATTTTGGGATAAGAATTCATTATTTGGTAAAGATTATTGGGAAAACTGGAAAGCAGTATGGCAGAAACTGGGCATTGACCAATATCACACCATTTACCAAGATAAGGTCAAAAGGGATACATGACCTAGATATAAAGAGAGATTTTAAAAGAAAATTAGAAAATGGAACATATTACTTATCAGACTTAAGGACAGGTGAACAATTTATAAATAAACAAGAGACAGAGAGCAAAGTTAGGTATACAATGAATAATTTTGATTACATTAAATTAAAAGGTCTTGTACAAATAAAATCAACATAGCCAAGATTAGAAGGAAAGCAGAAAATTGAGAAAAATTTATAGACAATTTATCAGATAAAGGTCTCATATATAAAAATATAAATAACTGTCAGCTCTATAAGAATACAAGTCATTCTCCAAATGATAAATGGTCAAAGGATGTGAACAAGCAGTTTTCCAATGAAGAAACCAAAACAATCTATTGTCATATGAAAAAATATTCTAAGTCACTTTTGATTAGAGAAATGCAGATGAAAACAACCCCGAGACATCATTTTACACATATCACATTGGCTAAAATTATAGAAAGTGGAAGTGACAAATGTTGGAGGGGATGTGGAAAAACTGGGACACTAATTCATTGTTGGTGGAATTGTAAAATGATCCAACTATTTTCGAGAACAATCTGGAAGTATGTCCAAAGAGTTATTAAACTACCCTATACCTTTTGACCCACCAATATCACTAATTGGTCTATTTCTAAAGATGATTAGGGAAAAAAGGAAAAGAAGCTGTATACTTTAAAATGTTAATTACAGCTCTCTCTCTGGTGGCAAAGAACTGGAAATTGCAGGGATGTCCATCGATTGGGGAATGGCTGAACAAGTTGTGGTATAGGACTGTGATGGGATACTACTGTGCTGTGAGACACGATGAGCTCAATGATTTTAGAAAAACATGGGAAGCCTTGCACAAAACAACGAAGAGTGAGATGAGCAGAACCAAGAGAACACTGTATACAGTAACAGCAATACTGTTTTAAGAACGACTGACCGAATAAATTATTTTATCTATAATACCCAAATTAACTATAAAGGACATACGAAGAAAGATGCTATCTGCATCCAAATATCAGAAAAGAACTGATAAACAGAAGTACGTATAATGTTACACATATATGCCTATTTGTATCTAATGGTAGTCATCTCTAGGATGGGAAAAGAGAAGAAAAAAAGAAAAAAAAGAAATTTACATGAACCAACTCCTCATTTTCCACCAGCTATATTGCTTGGTTTTAGCTCCACCATCATCATGCCCAGACACTAGGTACCCTCTGCTCCACCCTCTTTACATCTTACTTCTGTGTGTTGTCTTCCTCCATTAGATTATAAGCTCCTTGAGAAGAGTAACTGTCTTATTCTTATTGATATCCCCAGCACTTAGCACGGTGCTTGGCGTACGTTGTTGTTGTTTGTCCTTCATTTTCTAAGAAGACTAATGACATCACCAAGTGATGCTTTGACTTGCCACGTGACTCGAATTTAAGTGAGGCAGAACCGCACAAAGTCATCAGCCTCACTCTCTCTTCCTGAGTCATCAAAGTCCACTGGCAGGACAAAAGGCGAGATGTCTGGTGAGATGGGCTGGGATGCAAGCCCCAAGGCTTGCACGAAACAATGGGAAAACATGGGAAGCCTTGCACAAAACAAGGAAGAGTGAGATGAGCAGAACCAAGAGAACACTGTATACAGTAACAGCAATACTGTTTTAAGAACGACTGAGTGAACAAATTATTTTATCTATAATACCCAAATTAACTATAAAGGACATATGAAGAAAGATGCTGCCTGACCAAGTTCTAAGCTACCTTCACGGCCAATGGAACACATTGTTCTCATCCATTCATTCCTCTGGGGAAAGTCTTCATATGTTTGGGGTAGACATCCCCTTAACTCACTGATGGGTTTAAGGCCTGTCAGTTACTCTCAACCTGGTTTAACTTATCTGCCAAGACAGTTTACCAGGGTTTGGGGTGTGGCCACATGCTGCAGCTTCTTGGAGCTACAAATGAGAGCTGGGTGAAGCAGGTAGATACCAAAAGTAGATAAGTAACCCTAAAAAGGCCTCGGGAAGCCTTCACACTAGAGGTGCTAGTCCTTCTGAGCACCCCATACACCCCGCTTGGCACACAGTAGATGCTTAATAAATGTGTGTTGTGTTGTATTATCATCAAACATAATCATCATATACTAAAAACAAACAAACCCTTGTGTATGAATTATATTGTAGTCTGGGCCCACCTCACTGACCATGTTTAATAATAATAATAATGTCTATAAATTGGCTCTGTGTGCCTTGCAATAATACAGGACCCTCAATTTTTTTATGGGGAACTCTAAAACACATAGGGAATCCAACTGGGGAACAAGACAAAATCTCCATGTGTCTCTTTCAATACAAGGCACACCAAAATTTTCCTTCTTTCTTTTTTTAAAAAGATATTTAAAGTACAACTTTATTATGATCTAAATGAAAAAGGAATGGGCATAACAATAACAAAGAAGATTCACCACTCAGTATTGTAATGGGACTGCTGCAGTCTTATATTTGAAACTCAAGAGGGTGTAATCAGAATTTTCTAATGGATCTCTGCCATTGCAAGGACAATCCTGACAGAATTCCAAATCCACCCAAGAATAGGACAAACTGGGTCAGCATGAAAAGAGGGCAAACAAGATCAGGTCAGGTAAGCTCAGAACAAGTATGAATCTCTCAAAAAGAAATCAAACACTTAATCAGCATTTCTGTTGTTGTTCAGTCATATACAACTTTTCATGTGGACCATACTGTTCATGGGGTTTTCTTCGCAAGGATACTAAAGCAGCCATTGGCTGTTCCAGTGGACTAAGGCAAACAGAGGTTAAGTGACTTGCCTAGGGTCACACATCTAGTAAATGTTTGAGGTCCTCACTGTATCCATACAGCCATTTAGCTGCCAGTAACAACATGGAGCCCATAAAGAACTCACAATAAATCACCTCTTCCCTTGCACATCACCACGAATTCCCAGAAAGAAGCTCCCCAAGCTTCCATGGAGATTATTACCAGGCAGAGAATATTGTGGATACTCCCAAGGATTGGGTTTTCGTTTGGTGGTCCTTTCTCTACCCCAAATCCATTTAAGATTGTTTATCTATCACACATAAGTAATAGCACGTGGGACTTCCCATTGTTACAGTTGCCATTCTTCATTAAAAGGAAGTATGTTTTGACATCAGAAGACATCCAGAATCACCACCGGCCATTGTGTTTGAACTGAATTCTGTTCACTTGTATGGATGCCTCATTTACATCATTGTGTATATTGTTCTTTTGGTTCTGTTTTCTTCATTGTGAGTCAGTTCTTAGAAATCCTCCTAGGTTTCTCTGACTTTTTCATATTCTTCATCTCCTATGGTGCAATAATATTAGATTACATTTATTTAACCACAATTTTTTTCAGCCATTTTTTTTCATTTGAGGTATACATAATTTGTTTTCAGTTTTTTGCTACTACAAAGAATATAGCTATAATCATTTTGGCATATATAGACCAGGGGTGGGGAACCTGAGGACTGGAGGCCATATGTGGCCTCGATTTATTCTGTGAGGTGTGGATTCTGTCAAAGGGCCTCATAGGACCTAGAAGGCCATATGTGGCCTTGAGGCTGCAAATTCTCCACCCCGATACAGACCCTTAATTTCTGTCAATGACCTTTAAACATTATGAAACATAATGAGATTGTTAGAACAAGTTATATGGACCATTTAGTAACTTTTCTCACATAATTCTAAATTATTTTCCACAATCTGAAATCTGGTAACACTAGGCCTCCTCTTATTATTTTTTTTTAAATTAAGATTCTAGAAATTCTGCTCCTCCAATTAAATTTTATTTTTTTATCTAGCTCTATAATAGATCCCCTTGCTTAACTGGAATGGTACCAAATATGGAGATTTCAGTAGTATTGTCATTTTTATTGTATTTGGCATGCCTCA
Organism: Phalanger gymnotis; assembly: GCA_028646595.1. Lineage (NCBI taxonomy): Eukaryota > Metazoa > Chordata > Mammalia > Diprotodontia > Phalangeridae > Phalanger > Phalanger gymnotis. Next base: position 51,858,604 of record CM053627.1, read on the forward strand.
CCCATGAATATTAACCATCTCATCAATTACATAGGTCTTTATTTCTATAAAGACTCGTTTGTAGTTCTATTTCTGAAGACCTATGGGCATCATGGTAAGTAAGTTAAATCCCAGATAGTATATGTCTTTGGTATTTATTTTAAGAAGAATTTACCTTTTCCTTTTCTTTTTATCCTAGATGTTAGCCCAATACCAAAATGCTCATCATTTCTATGGACTTATTTTGTATCCTGCTATTTTGTTAAGGTTATCAAGTCATCACAATTAGTTTCATTGCTGATGTTTCCCATCTAAAAATTGACATCTTTTGTTTTTATATCACCTTCATTTTCCATTCTGTCTTTCTCCTTCCCCACTTCCAGAGGGTCATCTTAAAATAAAGAATAAGAAACACAGAGGGAAAAAAAGCAATTCCACAAAACTAACATATTTTGTTGTTACTGTTCAGTTCTTTCAGTCTCGTATACTATTTGCGATCCCATTTGGGGCTTTTTTTGGCAAAGATACTGGAGTGGTTTGTCATTTCCTTCTCCAGCTCATTTTACAGATGAAGAAATTGAGGCAAACAGGGTTAAATGACTTGCCCAGGATCACACAGACTCAGGTCTTCCTAACTCCAGGCTTGACACTATATCCACAGAGCTACCTTTAGTTGCCCTGTCCAGCATTCTGTGTCCATAGTCCTTCAACTCTGCAAAGAGGAGAGAGAAGCTATGCATCCTTATATCCTTCTTTGGAGTCAAATTTGGTCATTATAATTACATGAAATTCAGTATCAATTTGTTGGGTTTTTTTCCATGTACATTGTTGCAATTGTTGCCCATACTGTTTCCTTGGTTCTGATTTCAACAGTTCACATAAATCTCCCTATACTTCTCTGTATTCTTCATGCTCATTGCTTATTTTTTCATAAATTTTGACTTTTTTGTCTTTATTTCACTTAGATTTCCTCCATTGTGTCCTGCCTCATATCCTATCCCAGAAAGCAATTCTTTAAAAATAACAAAAATAGGAAGAAAAAAATTCAGCAAAACATATCGACAGATCGAAAAATTGGCACTGTAAAAAATATGCCACACCATTAATAACTCAATAATAATGCACAATTAATATACTGAATATAGTTTCGATTTAGCAACTTTAGCAAACTTCAGCAAAGTTGTAGTATATAAAACAAAATCCACAAGACCATCAGCATTTCTCCATAATACACCAATAAAACTCAGCAGGAAGGGATAGAAAGAAAAGTTCTATTTACAATAACTATAGAATGTATAAAATACTTGGGGTCTACCTACCAAGATAAAAAGTAAAATTATATAAAAACAACTATTTAGAGAAATAAAAACAGAAATATTAATGACTCATGGATAGGTCAAACCAATATAGCAAAAATGACAATACTACCTAAATTAATTTACTTATTCAGTGCCGTACCAAATAGCTAAACAACTGCTATATAGAACTAGACAAAAAAAATATAGAACTAGACAAAAAAAAATTCATCCAGAGGAACAAAAAGTCAAGAATCTCAAGGGAAATAATGGGGGCAGGAAGGCAGAGAGAGGGAAAGAAGGGAAGGAAGGGCTAGCAGCATCAGCATATAACTATATAAATACACATATATTGTGTGTATGTGTGTGTGTATGTGTATAACAAAGCAGTAATCATCAAAACTATATGGCACTGGTTAATAAACAGAGAGACTGCTCAGTGGAACAGAGTAGATACACAATACACAAAAGCAAATCTAAGCTAGTAGCCTAAATTCGATAAATATAAAAATCCTAGCACTGGAATAAGAACTTACCATTTGATTTAAAAACCAACAAACAAACAAACCAATTGCTGGGAAAACTGCATAGCTGTATGGAAGAAATTAGGTTTAGACCAACACTTAACACCTTACTTATATCAAGAGAAGATCTGGATGGATAGCTGACCTAGATGTAAAGGGCCATATCATCAACAAATTAGAGAAGTAAGAAATTGCCTATTAGACCTATGGATGGGGAAGAGTTTATGACCAAAGGGCAGAAAGGATCACAAAAGATAAAATGGGTAATTCTGAATACACAAGGTATAAAAAGTTTTTGCCCGAAGAAATCCAACACCATTCAGATTAGAAGGGAAACTGGGAAAAAAAATCTACAGCAAGTTTTTCTGGTAAAGGTCTCATTTCCAAAATATATGAGGGATTGATTCAAATTAATAAGAATAAATAAATATTCCCCAATTGCTAAATGGTTTAAATACATGAACAGGTAGTTCTCAAGAGAAGAAACTCAGGTTATTTGCTATAGTCATATGAAAAAATGCTCCAAGTCACTAAAAATCAGAGAAAGGAAAGTTAAAGCAACTTGGCCCTAAACCCATCAGATTGACAAAGATGACAAAAAAAAAAAAAAGAAAATGACAAATGTTGGAGGGATTGAGGGAAAACAGGCACATGGAAATGCTGTTGATGGAGATGTAAATAGGTCCAAACATTCTTATGTAAAGGAATTTGGAATTATTTCCAAAAAGTCACTAAACAGTGAATGCCCTTTGTCCCAGACACAGCACTGGCAAGCCTAACCTTCAAAGAGATTTAAAAAAAAAAAGAGAAAAAGATCTTACATATATATATATACATATACAAATATATAAATTTATAAAAATAAATATATAAATGTAAAAATATTTATAGCAGCTCTTTTTGTGGGAGCAAAAAACCCTGGAAACTAAGGAGATACCCATGAGTCGGGGAAGGCTAAACAAAGTCCAGCACGTGAATGTGATGGAGGACTACTTTATGGTAAGAAACGAGACTCTGAGCTGATTTTAAAAGATCCTTGGAAAGCTGATGCAGAGCAGGCAGAACCATCCATGCTGTAGCATTAGTGGTGGAACCTAGCAGACTTACAGAGTCTGTTTAAACAACGGACAACAGCAGCAGCAGCAGCAGCAGCACATTTTGGGATGTGACCACTCCCTGCAAAGGAGTGGGGAAAGGGACACCCTCATAGGTCTTGTCTGATAGAAAGGTGGTTGTTTATGATTTATAATATGCATTTTCTTTTTTCTTTTTCCTGTCTTCTCTTTATAAAAATAGATTTACTGGTAACTTATTTATACATTGCTTAGATCTCTCCCTGTGTCCTTCCTCCTTACAGCAAACATTATTATTTTTTTTTTAAAGAGGGGACTCCTGGTGCCAAGATGTCAGAGTGAGGAAGGAACCCTCTGAAACCCTCCCAAATTCCCCTCCAAACAACTAGAAAACTTTCTCAGATTTGCTAGGAGCAGGGAAGCAGCTTACCAGCACAGCTGGAAAAGGCTGTGTCACTGGGGTGGGCTGGGAGCTGAGATCCAAGAGCAGCAGCAGCCAGCCTCCCAGCAGGGGGCCTGCAGCAAGGCTCCAAGCCTGGGGCAATCCTCCCCCTAGGCAAGCCATAGGCAATCTGTGTAGTCCCACTCCCAGCACAAGTCTCCAGGAAGGCCTTGACCCCATTGCTGCCTAGTAGAGAGGCCCTGCCCCCAGGACCCTCCAGAAGAGAGGCCCTGTTTCCATAGCAACCCAGTATCAGGGCCCCCTGAACCTGAGGCTGACCAGCAACAACATCCTCTCCCCAGGGAAAACCAGCAGAAAGACTGTTTCCATAGCAACCCAGCAGAGCAAGGTCTTGTCTCTGGGGCAGGCCAGGAGAGAATCCCCAAACCCTGGGGAGGCCAACAGGGAGGCCCCACCCCCTAGTACAAGCCAGAAGAGAAGCCTACCCTTTAGTACAAATAAGTAGCTAGTTCCTGAAGCCCAGTGAAAGCCAGCAGCAAGACACTGAGCCTCAGCACAAAAAGCTCCAGACAGTGTAAGATCAGATCCCAACTCTTACATGAAAATACCAAGTCACTACACTAAACAGGCAGAAAAAAATGAGCAACACCCCCCCCAAAAAAAACCACAATAAACTTGACTACGTAACATTATCATAGTGACAGGAAAGATCAAGCCACAAATTTGGAAGAGGACAAGTGTCAAAATGGCTATGTGTGAAGCCTCAAAGAAAAATATAATTTGGTCTCAGACCCAAAAAGAACTCTTAGAAGGACTTTAAAAGGATTTTTTAAAAAAAATTAGAGAATTAGAAGAAAAATTGAGAAAGGAAATGACAGCAATGCAAGCAAATCATGAAAAAAGAGTCAACAGCATGAAAAAAAAATACAAAAATTCACTAAAGAAAATGACTCCCTATAAAAGAGAATTGGCCAAATGGAAAAGGAAGGACAAAAGCGCACTGAAGAAAATAATTCCTTAATAATTAGAATTGAGCAAGTGGAAACTAATGACTCCATGGGACATCAAGATGTGATAAAATTTAAAAAGTCAAAAAAATATGAAATTTCTCATTGGAAAAACAACTGACCTAGAAAAGAGATCCAAGAGAGATAATTTAAGAATTACTGGACTTCCTGAAAGCTATGATAAAAAAAAGGCCTGAACAACATCTTTCAAGAAACTAATAAGGAAAACTGCCCTGATATACCAGACCCGGAGGGCAAAATAGAAATCGAAAGAATTCACTGCTTACCACTTGTAAGAGATCCCCAAATGAAAACTCCCAAGAACATCATAGCCAAATTCCAGAGTTCACAGATCAAAGAGAAAATACTGTAAGCAACCAAAAAGAAATAATTCAAATATTGTGGATCTACAATCAGGATTACACAGGATTTGGCAGCTTCTACATTAAAAAAACCAAAGGGCTGGAATATGATATACTGGAAAGCAATGGAGTTAGGATTACAACCAAGAATCACCTAACCAGCAAAACTGATTATAATCTTTCAGAGGAAAAAAAAATAGATATTTAATGGAATAGAAGACTTTCAAGCATTCCTAATTAGAAGACTAGAGCTGAATAAAAAAAAAATTACCTCTAAATACAAAATTCAAGGGAAACATGAAAAGGTAAAAAAAAAAAAGAAAGAGAAAACATAAGAGTCAATAAAGTTAAACTATACTTCTATATGGCAAAATAATATTTGTAACTCCTACATTTATTATCATAAAGGCAACTGGAAGGAATATATGTAGACAGAGTATATGAACATAAGGTGACTCTGATGGGATGATATCCCCCAAAAATAAAATAAAGGGGTGAGAAAGAAGACTACACTGGAAGAAGAAAGAGGGGAGAGTCAGAATGGGATAAATTATCCCACATACAAGAGGCATGAAAGAGCTATTATAATGGAGGGAAAGATGGGGGCAGGGTGGTGGTGGGCAAAGCTTAAACCTTACTCTCATCAGAATGGGCTCAAAGAGAGAATAATATACGTAATCGATTGGATGTTGAAATCTATCTTATCCTATAAGGAAGTAAAAAGGGATGGCAATAAAAGAAGGAGGGAGGTCTGATAAAAGGGAGGAAAGATTGAGGAAGGTGGTTATCAGAAGTAAAACACTTGTGAGGAGGGAAAGGGTGGGAGCGAGAGAGGGAATGAGGAGCGAGAGAGCATGGAGGGAAATATACAGTTAGTTATCATAACTGTAAATGTGAATGGAATGAACTCACCCATAAAATGGAAGTGGATAGTAGAATGGATAAAAAACCAAAATCCTACAATATGTTGTTTACAAGAAACACACTTGAACACAGGGTAAAGGTAAGTGGCTGGAGCAGAATCTATTAAACTTCAGTTGAAACAAAGAAAGCAGGGGCAGCAATCATGATTGCAGACAAAGCAAAAATACATCTAATTAAAGGAGATAAGGAAGGAAAATGTATCTTGCTGAAAGGTACCACAGAAGTAATATCAATACTAAACATATATGTACCAAATGGTACAGAATCTAAATTTCTGAAGAAGTTGAATGAGTTGCAGGAGGAAATAGACGATAAAACTATACTAGTGGGGCACCTCAACTTTCCCCCCTCAGAACTAGATAAATCTAATAAAAAAAAAAATAAACAAGAAGTTAAAGACATGAACAAAATTCTGGAAAAGTTAAATATGACAGATCTCTGGAGAAAACTGAATGGAAATAGAAAGGAATGTATCTTTTTCTCAGCAGTACATGGCACCTACACAAAAATTGACCACACATTAGGACATGGACATCACATTAGGATGTCACAACCAAATGCAGAAAAGAAGAAATAGTAAATGCATCCTTTTCAGATCATAAATAAAAATTACATTTAATAATAGGCAGTGGAAAGATATATTAAAATTAATTAGAAACTACATAATCTAATGCTAAAAAACAAGTGGATCAAAGAACAAATCATAGAAACAATTGATAATTTCATTAAATAAAATGACAATGAGACAACAAATAACAAAATTTGTGGTACACAGCCAAATTGGTACTTAAGAGGAAAATTTATATCTCTAATGGCTTACATCAATAAAATAGAGAAAGAGCATATCAATGAATTGGACATGCAACTAAAAAAAAAACTAGAAAAAGAACAAATTGGAAATCCCCAATTAAACACCAAATTGAAAATCCTGAAATTAAAGGAGAGATTAATAAAATTGAAAGACAACACCTGAACTAATAAATAAAACTGTAAGTTGATTTTATGACAAAGCCAATAAAATAGATAAACCATTGGTTAATTTGATTAAAAAAAGAAAAGAAGAAAACCAAACTAATAGTATCAAAAATGAAAGGGGTGAATTCACAAGCAGGGAAGAGGAAATTGAGACAATTGTTAGGAGCTATTTTGCCCAATTTATATGCCAGTAAATTTGGCAATCTAATGAAATGGATGAATAGCTAAAAATATAAATTACCCAGATTAACAGAAGAAAAAATAAAATACTTAAATAACCCAATCTTAGAAAAAGAAATTGAACAAGCCATCAATGTACTTCCTAAGAAAAAATCCCCAGGGTCAGATGGATTCACAAGTGAATTCTATCCAACATTTAAAGAACAATTAAACCCAACTATTTGGAAAACTCAGTGAAGGAGTCCTATCAAATTCCTTTTATGACACAAACATATGGCACTGACACCTTAACCAGGAAGAGCCAAAAGAGACAAAAAAAAATTATAGACCAATTTCCCTAATGAATATTGATGCAAAAATTTTAAATAAAATACTAACAAAGAGGTTATAGCAATGTATCACAAAGATCATACACTATGACCAGATGTGATTTATACCAGGAATACAAGGCTGGTTTAATATTAGGAAAATTGTCAGCATAATTGACGATATGAACAACAAAACCAATGGAAATCGTATGATAATCTCAGTAGATGCAGAAAAAGCCTTTGACAAAATATAACACCCATTCCTAATAAAAAATACTGGGGAGCAAAGGAATAAATGGAGCTTACCTTAAAATGATAAGGAATATTTATCTAAAACCATCAGCAAGCATTATCTTTAATGAGAATAAGCTAGAAACCTAACAATAAAATCAGGGATGAAGTAAGGATGCCCATTGTCATAACTATTATTCAATATTGTACTAGAAATGTTAGCTATGGGGCAGAGCCAAGGCGGCAGCTGGAAAGCAGGGACTTGCTTAAGCTCTCTCCCAAATCCCTCCAAACACCTGTAAAAAATGGCTCTGAACAAATTCTAGAGCTGTGGAACCCATGAATAGCAGAGGGAAACAGATCTCCAGCTCAGGAGAGCCTGGATGGTCACCGGGAACAGTCTATTGCAAGCAACTGAGAGCTGAGGGCAGCCTGGCATGGGCCTCACTGGGACAGACCAGACCCATAATCAGCCAGCTGGAACAGGCCTTGGGGCCATGAAACAGTGAGCTGTGCAGCTTCTACATTAAGAGATCGAAGGGCTTGGAATCCGATATTCTGGAGGTCAATGGAGTTAGGATTAAAACCAAGAATCACCTACCCAGCAAAAATGAGTATTATGCTCCAAGGCAAAATATGGATTTTCAATA
>CM053627.1:51867014-51931854 GCA_028646595.1 Phalanger gymnotis
GATAGGTTAGGAAGGAGCAAAATATAGTTAGTCTTTCACAACATGAGTATTGTGGAAGGGTTATACATAATGATACACATGTGACCTATGTTGAATTGCTTGACTTCTTAGGGAGGGTGGGTGGGAAGGGAAGAGGGAAGAGAATTTGGAACTCAAAGTTTTAAAAACAGATGTTCAAAAACAAAAAAAAAGTTTTTGTGTGCAACTAGAAAATAAGATACACAGGCAATGGGGCGTAGAAATTTATCTTGCCCTACAAGAAAGGAAGGGAAAAGGGGATGGAAGGGGAGTGAGATGACAGAAGGGAGGGCTGACTGGGGAACAGGGCAACCAGAATATACACCATCTTGGAGTGGGGGGAGGGTAGAAATGGGGAGAAAATTTGTAATTCGAACTCTTGTGAAAATCAATGCTGAAAACAAAATATATTAAATTTTAGAAAATGCAAAAAAAAAATTGTGAAAAAAACCAAACAAAAAAACAGTGAGCTGTGGCAGTTACCAGACTTCTCAACCCACAAACGCCAAAGAGCAGGTCAGAGTGGTCCAGCTGCCACCTCTGGGGGTGTAGGAGGTGGTGCAGTTGTGGCAGTAGCAGCAGCAGGAAGCTCCTGAGGCTGCTTCCAGAACTCCAGCGACAGCTGCCTCCTGAGTCCCTGGCTCACATGGTGGGAGGAATCTAGCTGTGGATCAGAGCGGGAGTGCAAGGAGTGCTTTGTGGGTACAAAGGTAGATTCTCTTGCTGTGCCCTGCTTGGATCTGTACTGCAGTCCTGTTTGGCAGTTCTTGGGGGAGGAGAAGTGCTGCTGGGACAGAGCCTGGAGGGATGGTGGAGTAGAAGTAGCTCTGAAAATGGCAGTGCTTGGACCCTAAAGCTTGAGACAAAGTACTCTCTGCTCTACAATCAGTCATATCCTGACAAAAAGCTCAAGGGTCAAGTAGTTGGCTGGGAACATGAACAGGCAGCAAAAACGAACAGACTCAAACTCAGACTCAAACTCGAACTCTAGATTCCTTTTTTGGTGACCAAGAAGATCAAAACATACAGCCAGAAGAAGGCAACAAAGTCGAAGAGCCTACATCGAAAGCCTCCAAGAAAAATATGAGTTGGGCTCAGGCCATGGAAGAGCTCAAAAAGGATTTGGAAAAGCAAGTAAGAGAAGTAGAGGCAAAATTGGGACAAGAAATGAGAGTGATGCAAGAAAATCATGAAAAACAGGTCAACAACTTGCTAAAGGAGACCCAAAAAATACTGAAGAAAATAACACCTTAAAGAATAGACTAACCCAAATGGCAAAAGAGTGCCAAAAAGCCAATGAGAGGAAGAATGCCTTGAAAGGCAGAATTAGCCAAATGGAAAAGGAGGTCCAAAAGACCACTGAAGAAAATACCACCTTAAAAATTAGAGTGGAGCAAGTGGAAGCTAGTGACTTTATGAGAAACTAAGATGTTATGAAACATTACCAAGGGAATGAAAAAATGGAATATCTCATTGGAAAAACTACTGACCTGGGGAACAGATCCAGGAGAGATCATTTAAAAATTATTGGACTACTTGAAAGCCATGATCAAAAAAAGAGTCTAGACATCAACTTTCAAGAAATTAACAAGGAAAACTGCCCTGATATTCTAGAACCAGAGAGTAAAATAGAAATAAAAAGAATCTACCTATTGCCTCTTGAAAAAGATCCCAATAAGAAAACTCCTAGGAATATTGTCACTAAATTCCAGAGTTTCCAGGTCAAGGAGAAAATATTGCAAGCAGCCAGAAAGAAACAATTTGAATATTGTGGAAACACAATCAGGATAACACAAGATCTAGCAGCTTCTACATTAAGGGATCAAAGGGCTTGGAATATGATACTCTGGAGGTCAAAGGAGCTAGGATTAAAACCAAGAATCACCTACCCAGCAAAACTGAGTATCATGCTCCAAGGCAAAATATGGACTTTTAATAAAATAGAGGACTTTCAAGCTTTCTCAGTGAAAAGACCAGAGCTGAATAGAAAATTTGACTTTCAAATACAAGAATCAAGAGAAGCATGAAGAGGTAAACAAGAAACAGAATTCATAAGGGACTTACTAAGGTTGAACTGTTATGTTTACATTCCTACATGGTAACATGATGTGTGAAATTCATGAGACCTTTCTCAGTATTAGGGGAATTGAAGGGAATATAGTCAGACGGCTTAGGATGAGTTGAATATGAAGGGATGATATCTAAAAAAATGAAATAAAATTAAAGGGTGAGAGAAGAATTTATTGAGAAAGGGAGAGATAGAATGGGGTAAATTTTCTCACATAAAAGTGGCAAGAAAAAGCAGTTCTGTTTGGAAGGAAAGAAGGAAGGGGAATGAGTGAACCATTCTCTCATTGGATCCAACTTGAGGAGGGAATAACATACACACTCAATTGGGTATCTTACTCCACAGGAAAGTAAGGCCAAGGGGATGAAAACAGGGAGGATGATAAAAGGGAGGGCAGATAGGGGGAGGAGGTAGTCAAAAGCAAACACCTTTGGAAAGGGACAGGGTCAAGGGAGAAAATTGAATAAAGGGGGACAAGATAGGATGGAAGAAAATATAGTTAGCCTTTCACAACATGAGCATTGTGGAAGTGTTTTACATAATGATACATGTGTGATCTATGTTGAATTGCTTGCCTTCCTAGGGAGGGTGTGTGGGAAGGGAAGAGGAGAGAGAATTTGGAATTCAAGGTTTTAAAAGCAGATGCTTAAAAATTTTTTTTAAAAAGTTGTTTTTTGCATGCAGCTGGGAAACAAGATATATAGGGAACGGGGCATAGAAATCTATCCTGCCCTACAAGAAAGTAAGGGGAAAGGGGATGGGGGGAGTGGGGTGAAAGGGATGGGCTGACTAGGGAACAAAGCAATCAGAATATATGCCATCTTGGAATGGGGGGAGGGTAGAAATGGGGAGAAAATTTGTAACTCAAAATCTTGTGGAAATCAATGTTGAAAAATAAAATATTAAATAAAAATAAATTTAAAAACTCCCAAAAGCCCACAAAAATTAATAAATGACATTCTCTACCCTTGAGGAAAAAAAAGAAATGTTAGCTATAGCAATAAGAGAAGAAAGAGAAATTGAAGGAATTAGAATAAGCAATGAGGAAACAAAATTGTCACTCTTTGCAGATGATATGACATTATACTTAGAGAATCCTAACTAAAAAAACTACTTGAAATTATTAACAACTTTAGTAAAGTTGCAGGATACAAAGTAAATCCACATAAATCATCATCATTTCTATAGATTACTAACAAAGTCCAGCAGCAAGTCATAGAGAGAAAAACCTCCAAAAAACCAAACACAAAAAATAAACTAGCAAGTAAATCTTATCAAAGTGAAACAGCAAATAGAAATTGGAGTTCTACAGATTAAAATATACCAGAAAATACACAAGAGGGAATGAGCTCTTCAGTTGGGAGTGATATAATATCTTAGTTCAAACCAAAAAAGAGGGTCTGATCTCACCCAAAGAAGTCCATTCTAGCAGTCCTTAGGAAGTAAGGTGGACATCAAGACCACATTGAGACTGGCTTCTCTACATGTCTGCTGCTTCTCTCTCCATGTATATCTGGAAAACTCTCTGGAATCATATTTGTCTCTCTCCAAAGAAACTCTGTATGTAGTATCACATGAGGCTCAGCATGCTCCTGGACAAACCAATTATATCTCCCTCTGCACACACAGCTGATGCAAAATGTCTCTGCTTCCCAGAAGCATACCCTTTGATTACTTCTCTATTGGATAATGGCTTTTGGTCTCATATATTTCTGTTAGTTGTTTATGTATCTTAAATAACAAAGCCTTATCAGAAGTAGTTGATACTAAGATTTTTTTTTCCCTGTTGACTGTTTCCTTTCTTATTCTAGATGCATTATGTGTGTGTGTGTGTGTGTGCAAAAGCTTTTCAATTCCTTGTAATTGAAATCATCTACTTTTATCAATTACAATTGTTTCTATTTAATTAAGAAATTATCTTCTACCCATAGCTATGAAATATGTAAGCTTCTAATTTTTTATAATATGATTTTTAACATTCAGGTTGCATGCCTTTTTCAATTTGCTGTGGAATGTGTTGTCTAAAGGTAATTTCTGCCAGACTGCTTTCTAGTTTTCCTATCAGTTCTTATCATATATGAGGTTCTTTCCTAAGTAATTTATGTTTTGGGGTTTATTTCTTATGGTGCAACAAACACACATCCATGTACTGGAATGTTTAATTATTCCTCAATTGATGCATGTGTACTTTGTTTCCATTTATTTGCCACTACATAAAGTGCTTTTATAAATATTTTGTTGGATTTTTATTTCTGTCTTTAGCCTCCTTAGGGTATACTTAACAGTTATCTGGGTCAATAACAGATTTAAACAAATTTATTAGTTGGTGCCTTTTGTCTTTTACAAGTTATTTCTGCAATGGGGAAAAAAAGGCCTTTATCTTCCAGATTAAACTCTTGTCTTGTGACAAAAAATAATTAAGCAAAAACCATCAAATTCATTGACTACATCTGGGAATGCATATGATATTCTGTAGTCCTTTGACTCAGTGGGTAAGGAAGTGTGTTTCATTATCTTTTCTCTGAGACCTTCGTTGTCTTTATTGAATCTTTAGTATTTTCTAGGCAAATATCTTCTACATTAAGGGGATAATTTTGCCTCCTCTTTGTTGATGATTACATAGAATTACAAAACTTCAGTTAGAAGAAATCTCAATACCTTTATATGTACTTCAAAAAGGACCCCTACAATAAAGATTTTTTCCATATGACAGTGAAGCCACTTGTTTAAATTCTGACAGTATGGTCCTTGACAGACTTCATGATGAAGGAGGAAAGGAAAACCAAAACAGGAGGAGTAAATGGATAAGACCAATCATAGGCACAGGAGGCCCATGCTGGAGGTAACACAAATTTGGCAGGCATGGAGGGACTCGTTCTGAAGATACATGAAGTAAATGGGGAAGGGCTAAAATACTTGGGGAAAATGATGGATGTCATTACTATACAAAAAAGGCAATGAAGAATCAATGACTACCAACCCATATGTCTACTTTCTCATCTATACAAAATCTTTGCAAAAATAACTTACACAAATATCAAGAGAATCCTTGATAAAAATGTAACAGGTTAATTTTCTACAATGCAGCACATTTTTAATGTCAGATGATTGACTAAAAGGTGCAAAAAATGCAAGATGCCTCTTTGCTTATGGTTGTTGATTGTTAAAAAGCATCTCATGTGGTAGAGCAAAATTTAAAGACTTTCCTGCAAGAAAGCGCCTCTCAATTCAATTCAACAAGTATCTCTCTACTATGTATGATACTGTACTAGGCACTGTACAAGAGACAAAAGTGTAAAATCATCACTGCCCTCAAGGATCTTATATTCTTTGTTAAGATTATAAAAAGCTTTTTTGACAGATGCAACATCAAAATAACTTTATTTAGCTCCTCTAAATATTAATATCAAATATTGTACAAAACAAGGACAGGCTAGTCTGTCAATCTCCTATACCTTGATATGAGCACTACCATTGAGTATCAGTCTAGGTAAGCTACTAGGTCAGGTCTGGAAGGAAAGGGCCTTAACAGTCATCTAGTCCCAAAGTTACCTAGGCAAAAATCCTCTAGCTTTCAAGGGGAGACAACTAGTGAGAGGGAACCTCTAAAGCCTCATGAAGAAGCCCATTCTTCCTATATGTTTTGGAAGTTTTCCCTTATGTTTCAGTATGTGGAATCAGGACTCTAGACTTATCATTATTTTACCACAAAGAGTGAACAACTATGCGAAACTGTCTCTGCTATGGGAAACTTTGCTGCCTCCAGGAAGGAACAATGTAAAGCATTTGCTCAATCTGTTATACTCAATTGTCCTGTTAATCTTTTACCTTTTTCCCAGAATATTCTGAATGACAGCTTTGGTCGATGAGCCTGGCTGATTCAATTTTCTATAGCCTCATTTATCTCCCAACTTTGCACCACCCTTGTGATTTTTTTTTGTCTTTTCAAAAAACTGTAAAAATATTCAGCCTTATGCAGTTCTGAGAATCATTTCTTGAAGATAAGTTAATTGAGCCTCAGAAAGGTCAGGATCTTGTGACTGAACATCAGAGCTCCACTCTATCAATAATAAACTTCCTTTATCCTAGACATTTTCCCCATTTCCCTCCTCCTCAAGATACTGCATTCTGGCTGTCTTTGTCAGTATTGGCTGCACATCTCTCATGCCCCTCCTCCCTTGACATACTGTATTCATCGTACTCGGCTCCCTATTGATACGTCTATCCTTCCTCTTATCCCCCATTCTACCTCCTGTAACTTTTCATCCTTTGGGGTTGGCCTATCCCTTGGGGATGCTGGTCATCCACTCTCCTCCCCTCCCCTTCTTTGCTTTTCCATGCCCTCCAATCCCTGCTAGGCCATCACCCCTTTCTACTCTAGCTTTACATTTCGCTCCAGTCTCAACCCTATAGTTAGCCAATACAATTATATACCACCCACCGTATTTGTAACCCTTGCCTTCTTGTCCTACAAGCCCCAAGATTGGGCTGTCCCCACCATCTGTCATCTCTACTTTTACTCAGTTCTGATGAATGGTGCTGAATGAAGTCACACAACTATGCTGAGCCTACCACACGTTTGTCATCTAATCTCAACTGGACCTCACTGCACCAAGACAATCTTTTTGATATTTTCTGATTGACTGACATACTTCTCCTAGCACCCGTTACAAACCTTTTCTTCTTTTGTTAAAGTCTTCCACACTAGCTCTTCCTCACTTCTCAGCAGAGGACCTCAACTGAGACATTAGAATACAGAGCCCATTCATCTGTGAGCTCCCCCTTCTATTTATCCCCACAATCCCACTCTCAAACCCCCACCCCTCAGCTCCTCAACGAGTTTACCTCCAATCATATAGACGCCATCTCTCATTTTCAATGTATCTACTGGCTTCCTCCCTGATGCCTACAGATATGCTCTCTCCTCTGACCTTAAAAAATCACCTAACCTCTCCATCCCCTCAAGCAATTCCCTTTCCTCACTTTCCCAGCCAAACTCCTACAAAAATCAGTCTACGCTGTACTCACTTTCTCCTCTATTTCTCAACCCTTGTGATCCGACTTCTCACC
The DNA here is from genome assembly GCA_028646595.1 of Phalanger gymnotis. Taxonomy (NCBI): domain Eukaryota; kingdom Metazoa; phylum Chordata; class Mammalia; order Diprotodontia; family Phalangeridae; genus Phalanger; species Phalanger gymnotis. Next base: position 51,874,171 of record CM053627.1, read on the forward strand.
CTCATCACTCAAATATTATCAGTTCTTCAAGATGACCAGTAAGTTCTTATATGGCAAACCCATACCCTTTTCTCAAATCTTTATTCTTCCTGATCTCCTTGAAGCATACTACTGACCACCTCTCCTCATGCGTGTGAGACATTACTCTCCTTATTTTCTTTCTACCTTTCTGGGCATTCCTCAATCTCCTTTGCTGGACCCGTGTCTGGCTCCCTGTGGGTATACGCCAGCCGACTTTGTCTCTTTTCTACTCCCAACACTCTCTAGGTGTACTATCAGCTTTCCAAGATTCAATTACCATCTCTGTGTAAATAACTCGGATCAATGTAATCCTAGTCCTACTCTCTCTTTACATAGTGGACCCTTCCAAAAGGATAGATGTCTTGTAGGCATCTCAAACTCAACATGTTCCAAACAGAACTCATCTTTCCCCCAAAATACAACTCTTCTTCTCAAACTCTCTACTTCTGTTAAGGACACCAGTATCCTTCCAGGTCACCGAAGGTTTGCAGCCTCAGTAAGCCTTCCTTACACTCCCTCACAACACACAGCTAATCTGTTGCCAAGTTTTGTTTATTTTTCCACCACATTTCAAACACCTATTTCCTTTCCACTCATAGCTTAGTTCAACCTATTTATTATCTCTAGTTTGGACTATTCTAATAGACTTCTAATTGCTCTCCTTGTTTCCAGTATTCTCCATCTTTATTTTGTTTTCTATCCAGCTACTGAAGGGATATTCCTTTAAAAATGTGTGTGTATGTATATATATGTATGTATATTCATTTATTTTCCAATTGAATGTAAAATTTAAAACATTTTACAAAAATTTGAGCTCCAAATTCTCTCCCTCTTCTCTACCCTTCTTGAGAAAGCAATTTGATATCAGTCATACATGTGAAGTCATGCAAAACATTTCCATATCAGCCATGTCACAAAAGAATCTCCCCCACCACAGTTAAAAAAAAAAAGGTTCAATCAGCATTCAGAATTCCTCAGTTCTTTCTCTGGAGGTGGATAACATTTTCCATCATGGTTCCTTTGGAATTGTCATGGATCATTGTCTTGATCAGAGTAGTCAAGTCTTCCAGAGGTCATCCTCCCTACGATATCTGTTACTGTGTACAATGTTCTCCTGGTTCTGCTCACCTCACTCTGTAAGAGCTCATACAAGTATTCCCAGGTATTTCCTCAAAACAATCCTGCTCATTTCTCACAGCACGATAATATTCTATTATAATCATATACCCCAACTTGTTTGGCCATTCCCTAATTGATGGGTATCCTTTCAACTTCCAATTCCTTGCCACCGCACAAAGAGCAGCTATATTTTTGTACAAAGAGGTCTTTTCTCTTTTCTTTGATCTTTTTTGGGAGATAGATCTAGTAGTGGTAGTGCTGGGTCAAAGAAAATGCATAGTTTTATAGTCTTTTGGGCATAGTTCCAAACTGTTCTCCAGAATGGGTGGAATAGTTCACACCAAATTAGCAGTAGTATCCCATTTTTTTCCACATTCCCTCCAGCATTTGTCATTTTCCTTTTCTGTTTTGTTAGCCAATCTGATGGGTATGACGTGGTATAATTTGCATATTTCTAATCAGTAGTGATAGAGAACATTTCTTTTTGTGACCGATAGCTCTGATGTCTTATTTTGAAAACTGCCTGTTCATATCATTTACCCATTTGTCAACTGGGGAATGGCTCTTATTTTTATAAATTTGGCTCAGTTTTCTATATATTTGAGAAATGAGGCCTTTATCAGAAAAACTTGGTATAAATTCCCCTAGGAGGGGAACAACCTTCCCCACTCCCCCTTTCTTCTTACTTGGTTTTGTTTGTGTAAAAGCTTTTTAATTCCATGTAACAAAAATTCTCTTATTTTACTTCTCATGATCCTTTCTGTCTTATTTGGTCAAAACTCTTCTCTTATTCATAGATCTGACAAATACATTTTCCCATGCTCCCCTAATTTATTTATGATACCATCCTTTATGTCTAAATCATTGATCCATTCTGACCTTATCTTGGTATACAGTGTGAGATACTGGTTTATGCCTAATTTCTGTCAAACTGCTTTTTAGTTTTCCCACCAATTTTTGTCAAATGCTGAGCTCTTACCCCCAAAAGCTTCTATCTTTGGGTTTATCAAACATTAGATTGCTACAGTCATTTACTACTGTGCATCGTGTACCTAACCTATTCCACTGATCCACCACAAATTTCTTAGCCAGTATTGGATTGTTTTAATGAGTATCACTTTGTAATATAGTTTTAAATCTGCAACTGCTAGGCTGCCTTCCCCCTCATTTTTTCATTGATTCCTGGTAGTATAGTCCCACAGTAGAGGTCTGAACATTTCAGTAGCCTGGTTCAATAAAATCTGGTGGCTCCCTACACTCCTCGATCAAATATAAACCTGTTTGGCATTTAAAGTTCTTTACGAGCTGGTTTCAACTTACCCTTTTGGCCTCTTTGCGGATCAGTCTCCTTCACACTCTTCAATCTAGCCAAAATGGCCTTGTTATTCTTCACGTAACAACCCATCTGTCTTTGTGCCTGCTGACCCTTGTCTAGAATGCAAGCCTTTGCCTCCACCTCTTAGAAGTATCTTCTATTTTTTTGTAAGGCTTAGTTTCTTTCAAAGCTTAGCACAAATACCATGTCCTACAAGAAGCATTTCTTGATCTGTCCAGTTGCTACCCACCTACCACACAGTGTTTCCCACCTACCACACAGGATCACTTTGTATTTATTTTGTACCTATGTGTACGTGTTGACTCCCTTGATAAAATGAAAGCTCCTTGAGAGTCAAAGATTACTTCACTTTGTTGTCTTTGTACCCCCAGTACTTGGCACAGCACCAAGTATAAAGTAGATAATATGTGTTGATTTGACTGATCAGGGCTAGATACAACAGGACTGTGATCTCCCTGGTTTTGAATTCTGTATTTCTACTTAAATCTTAGGGCTTTGTTTTTCAAATATCAGACTTGATTTCCTCTCTGAAGAACTTCTCATACCAAAAGAGACCAACAATTTTTCTACAATTTAAGTCTCAAGAGCTGCCTGGGGGCACTGAAAAATCAAGGCCTTGCCCAGGGTCTAGTAGGTTTCTTTTTCACTAAGTTAAGAAAGCCCCTGGGTCTTTTGAGAAACATTACATCATATATTCAAATTCAAATGGGCACTGGTGATTTCATTTTACAAATAAAAAGATGTCTACAAAGCTCAAATGAATCGTAAAAGGTTACAGAGAAACAAAGCTTGGATCAGAACCCAGATCTTCCAATTCCAAATCCTCTCCCTCCCACCCCCCCACCCCAGAGCAGGTGAAACCTATGAAGAGCTGATCTTCAACCTACAGAACCGAGACCAGGATTTGAAAAAGCTCTTTGGCTGCCTGGACTAGCACTGGGATTGTGTCCTGGGTTTTAACTGTCATCTCCCGAACTTCCTTGCTTCACACCACTCTAACAATCTTCTTGCTAACCCTCCTGCTGCAGACAGCTTTCTCCCTCCTCTTCTCTAGTTGTGTAACCGGGATCAACTCTGTCATTGTACCTGGAGATGGTAATCTATTTCCCCATGGTCTCATTCATCACCGTGACTTCCCACACTGGAGCGTCCTTCCTTGGCCGCTACTGACTGATGGATGTTGTTCTGCCTCTTTTACAGCAATAGTTATAATTTATCTTTGCTATTGTATTTATTTCCCCAGTGCTTAACACATGGTGAGGGCTTGATACAATGCTTTTTTTATCATTCATTTTATGAAGGTACAACTACTCAGGCCCTGGCTAAACAAATAGCTTTCGACGTCCTTGCCCAAAATCTTAAGTGTAGGTGTAAAGTCTAGGCCTGTGGTTTTCATCATGAAAGGAAATTCTGGTCTGGTTTTGGCCACTAACTAGTGCTGTGACCATGGGTAAATCATCCAACTTCTCTGAGCAGTCTGAAGAAGGTCAGACATCAGTGCTTGGGAAACTATAGTTTATGCAATGCACAAGGCTCCAAGAGAATTTTTTGGTGTTAGCGAAAATCTTCCCTATATTAAAACAAGAAAATGTTAAAATTGTTTTTGTTTTGAAATAGGTTTAATCTCTATTCTGTTTCAAAATTTTCTGTATCTTTAGTGCCAGGGCCATTCCAACCCCTGCCCCTCCACTGGCATTTATGTGTTCTGTAGGTTTGTTTTTGAGCCCCAAAGCATTCCATGCCCAAATCACTTTGGTAACATCTTGCTAGCTATTCTCTAAAATTATTCCTACCTCTCAAATTCTTTATATATCAGCTTTACTACCTTAGAATACCACTGTGCAGATTGCTGTAAGAATGCCAACAGTAAGCTGAAAAAGATAAAGGAAACGACAGGATAACAGCATGAAGTGAGCAGCAGAGGGCTGATTTCCTCATTAGGTGGTCAACGAGGGCCTTAAATGGTTGTCTATGGGATTCAGAATTCTTGCATGAAGCACTGTCTGGGCACAGATGAATTGACGGGGCATCCTGGGGCAGGCTGACACAGAGGAATACAAAGCTAGAGGTAGGAATGTTTGAGGTCAACAAAAGTTACACATGTTGCCAAGAGCTCCTTTCGCTAGGAGACATGAAGATTTGAACTGGCCTTGGGATGAGTGAGGCACAGAAACTCCCTCTGATTTTGGGCTGGGAAACATGATAAAAGCAATTCCCACAGCAATAGCTAAAGCAGACTAGGAAGGGGCGAAAACAACCTTCAGAACTAAGCCCATGTTTACTATTTCTTGTTTAAAAAGTTCAAGAATTCAGACTCTCAAAGTTAGAACACAAAGGGTGGACCAATCACTTCATTTTACAGGTGAGGAAAATCAGGGCCAGAGAAGTGGGGAAGGGGAAAAGAAAAGGGAACAAAAATTTACGAAATGCCTACTATGTGCCAGGCACTGTGCTAAGTGCTTTACAATTACTATTTAATTCAATCCTTACAATAATCCTGCAAGGTAAGTGCTGTTATCTCCATTTTTACAGTTGAGGAAATTGAGGCAGAGGGCACTTGAGTGACTTACCTAGAGTGAGAAAGCTAGTAAATGTCTGAGGTTTTGAACTCATGTTTTCTTGTCTCAAAGACCAGCCCCAAGGTCACACAACCAGCTTTGTCCTGTGACCACAAACAAATATCTTTCTCAGCCTTAAAAAAATCAACTAATTTAAAGGTGAAGATTACACACTGGCATGTACTCACCCACTCATCCTTAGCCTTTTCTGACAAAGGAAAGTAAAACAGAACCTTTAAAATGATAAGGGAAAAATAGTTGTCTTCCAATAGGAATCAGTGAAAGCTCTATGAACAGCTTCTAACTACCTCGACTCAGCACTAGGCTGATTTCTTTAAATCTCTCGAAGTTCAGTGACAGTGTAAATATTAAGGGCAGGGACTAGATTCAGATGGCCTGAATATTCTTCTCAAGTTAGATCCAAAATAGACATTTTCACTTCCCACCTTGAGAGGAAGAACAGAAGCAATTATAAAGGACAGACTCAAACAGCTTTAGAACAAAACTGTTGTATTTCTACTAGTAGGTACAGAGGATTCTGTAATATGGATGGATATTATGAATGGCAAATAATACAAATATACTTTATTTTGGAAAAAAAAAGTTTACATAAGTAACGGGACACTTTGGAAACACTCTTGCTTAATCGTGTTACTGAACAAAAACGATGCCACTTTAAGCACAAACATCCTCCTCTTCAATGCGTATTTGGAGATAGGAAGACAGCACTTGGTTTAAAAAAACAAAAACCAAAATGACCTCATGTTAAGGTCTGGTCACCTAAGTGTAAACAATGCAGAATGAATTCACCATACACAGTTCTGATGCTCGCTCTAGCAAATCCGTGGTGTCTCTGTGTTTTGAGAGCTATGGAACACATCCCTTCATTCACCCTCCTGGAAGGGCTGCTGTATCACAGTCTAACTTGAGTTCTTGGCAGGTAGGACTCAAGAGGAACATCAAACAAGTTTTACAAACCATTTAGAGTGAACTGCCAGTGTTCCCTTTCAGTACATTAAGAAACTGGTAACAACAGAACGACGCTACTTACAAGTTACTCTTCTCACTTTGGTGCAAATCTCTTTTGTTTTTATTTGTGATTTATGCACTTGTCTGATTCATACACTTACAGTACAAACTCTAGTAACCTGCCACAAAGCATTAAAGCACAATATGCCTATTATTCCTTAGGCATCTGCATTTTTCAAGTTTTAGTATTTATTCTTCTACATCCAGACTGTGTCAGCAGTTCTTGAATATAAAAAAATATATAAATGGAGCAACTATATTCTAAAAATGCAGATGCCTATAACAACCATGTTACTAGGGTGAAGGGAATTTTCGGTAAAGGAAGAAAGCAAACAAGTTCACTTGGAGGGAATGTGGTTCAAGTCTTTGGATTAAAAAATTAACAACACAAAACCCCCAAATTTTCCCCAGAGAAGCTGGTCATTATGGAATTTCCAGAAAACCCCTTTTATCCACCAAAGGGACCTTAAAAACCCCATTCCAAATATTTAAAAATCTACAGCTAACAGGATGCCATTAAGTGGCAATCAGCAGTCAGAAGAGAAAGGATGTCTGCAGATATATCTTGCAGCATAGCATCTTTAGCTATTGGTTGATCAGTAAAAACCACTGGTGTACCAGAAGTGCTATTAAGGATAAGGGTAGGAGAGTATTGAAAACATTACCTGCCTGTTTGTGAGAGGGCTTTCATGGCTAGGAAATTTTCTAACCAGTACATAAATTCTAGGACATATCTCTTTCTCTTTTTCAATGTTAAAAATAACTGAATTTAAAAAAAAATCCTACAAGTAGATACAGTCACAATAGGAAGTTACATGGCAAGGACCACACAAAAAAAAACATCAAGACAATGCTATTGGTTCAATAGTATTCCAAGAGGCTAGAAAACCTGTTAACTTTGAAAGCCCTAGCAAAATACCGCACTTGTTTATAAACCACCTACTTAGACCATATTTTGAATCTTTTTTCCTTTCCTTTCCTCTTTTTTTTTTTTGCATGTTACAAATGGAGAATTTCACATCCAGCCTTAAGCATTTTGCATTTCTTTGCCAATCTTGTAGCTGAGTATCTTGTTCCAGTCGATTTTGGTGCGGGTGACTGGAAGCTGCCGGCGCAAGGCCTTGAATGTGGTGTCTGACATTGTCTGATAGTTCTCACTAATCGCGGTCTGAAATAGATAATTGGTTTGTAGTTAATGTCTAGAAAAGAAACTGAACCTGGATCAGGTTGCATTAAGAAAGTAGCCTGAGTAATAAGGGAAGTGCTAGAATAGATACTCTCCAGCGTGGAAGTATTTAAGACCTCCACTTAACTGTATTTTTAAAATGTAACCAAGGGGAAATGCAACCTAAGAATTTCAGAGGTCCAAGATCTTAAGTCTTGGACTAGTAGCATTTATGATACATATTAACATTAAAGAAAACATGTCTGATAAAAGGTGTTAAGATCATAGATTCAATGTCTCTAGGTAAATTACAAAAAAAAAAAAAATCACCTTACCTGATACTCATTTTCGGCATGTTCTATGATTTTAATAAATTCCTTGGCAGTTTGTACATCATCCTAATAAGAGGTGAGAAAAAGCATGAATAAGATGACCACGTATAAGCCAATACATAAAAAGCTTACTGAATAAAGGAATTTAATCTCAAATGGAAGAGATCATGAACACACCTTTGTAAATACCCTTGGTACAAGAAGCAGCAACAGAGGCACCAGTTACATAAAATTTAACTAATGAATTCCCAGAACTGCTGCCTATGATTGGTGACAACTAGCCATATTTTGCTTAAAGATTCAGATTTTTAAAAAATGGAATGGATTCTTTTTATCTTCTTGCTGCCACTGAGTAGAAAAAGATAAAAATAAAAAGCTAAGAATTAGATCACTGGGGTGTTACACGACTGGTGGTCTTGAGACCACAATAAATGTCTCCCTTTATGGAGGCTGTAGCTTATAGAATCTATTCATGGAAAAATATGGCACCATTTTTTAAGGTTAGTGCAGCTGTGTACCCGTACCCAAAAATAATGTGTCTTCAACAGTTAGCTTTCTTTTCTCCTGCACTCATGTAGCCCCCAAATCTCATATGCCCCAAACGCTGATATACAAAGTGGCCAGCTCCAAGTGATCACCCAAGTCAGACAGAAGTATCACACTCTCAGAAGGGCACTTGCAGCACACTTTTCTAGCTTAATGGACCTGTGTCTGTGTTCCCCAACACAGGGCTGTGGCACTTAGAAAAGACTCTATGTAAGCGTGTGTGTCTGAGCTGTATATTAACTCTCTTTCACCCTTTCTTCTCTTCCCCATTGCTTGTCAATTACGCTTTACGTTGAACTAGCTCCTACTGTTTTATATGTTGCTCTCAGCATCCAAACTCACTAATGGGTTGTTTTTCCCAAGCTCACTGGTTGGTCTGTGGGTCTTCTTTTAAACTGACATATAAACTGGTACCTGGGCAAGGACTCAACCTTTTGGTAATCACCCCTATGCTAGGGGAGCAATCAGGTGGGGAATAGAGGACTTGTCACAAAACAGGGGAGCTACCTTGCACAGTGACACAAGGTCTCATTGGCCCTTCTTTCATTATGTACACTTGTTCCAGGCATAACACTTATACAAAACTTTTCCTGTTCCCCAACTCTCTCAGTAGAGCTCTGTGGAATGTTAGTTAGTGCTTTACACCTAAGAGGTACTGAAGGTTTTTTTTTAACTGAATAGAAGAGCAGCTTACTATACTAGCCACCATATATTTCCCAAAGGCATTACTGCTTTCTAGCAAGCAATTCTGCTATCTCACTGGTCAACATGTTCTGAGATTTTGGCAATGGTAGAAAGAAGAGATTTCTGGATTGCTTATTTATTATGATCATCTTACAGAAAGAAGGAACATTACATTCCCTAGAGCCAGCCCTATAGCTCTAGGTCAAAGATTAAATCGGCAACTGGTGTAACTGGTTTTACAGTTGTCCCAAGAAACTTGTGCTGCTCTACTCATGGAGACTTCCAAAGTTAAAACTTCGAAAGTAGAATTTGTGTCTACGTTTTACTTTCAAGATCTGCTCTGAAATAGAATACAGATTCTTCAGGGACAACCACAACACTATGAGACTTGAGGCATTCCATACTTACAGTAACAGTTACTGAATCCTGTACATCTTTGTGACTAACCAACTGAACGTTGCCATCTTCATAGTAATGGACCTGAATGAGGGAGTGATTGAATAAATTAAATAACAAGCAGTTCATATGGGAACATCACCTAAATATCACCATTTCTGAGCAGGTTATTCGCAATTTTGCAAATGGAAATTCTTCAAACTTCAAAAGATCTCCAATTTCGTTATTGTCGGTACTTCTTTTATCAAGGCATAGTGGATTAGTGGTTTTTATGAGTTGCTGTGGATAATATTTGGATATTTACTTCTAGGTTCATACTCTGAAATTTTTCTAAGATGGTGGGACCTGCTAGACTTTGTATTTGCTCCACAGGTATAGATTATGAAGACCCATAATCAGAATAGAGAGAAGGACTTCTGTGGAGGTTTATTAGGGAGTTTCAGTGAAGCATAAACATTGACATTACAGATGTTATTTTTAAAAAAAAAAGACATCATCTTGGAATAACATTCAAAGAAAGATACATGCAAAAAGTCTTTTCTCTGATCCTTAAATGTACCAATTATTACTTTTTTTTCTTGAGAATGAGTCTCCATATGTCACCTGGACTGAATGTGCAGACCAATGGCCCTACTAATCAGCATGAGTACTTTGACTGGGTTAGTCTGACCCTTCTAAGGTATCCTAGTAGCCACCACACTCTAATGACTCACCTTAATGGTGCTGGATTTAGTGTGAACACCCAATTCACCAGCCTCAGCTTCTCTGGTGGCAGGGATTACATATCTAGTAGTCACTACTTAATCTAACCCATGTTTTATCCCTAGGCTTGAACAGAAACTAAACTAACTAATGTTCAATCCTTCTTGACATAGATCCTTATTAAGATAGATGAAAAAAGACCTTTATATGATGATTGGTTTCAAAAGCCTTAGGGCAGCTTTCTCATTGGCTCCTTTTTTTTTTTTAAATTCTATTTACCCTACCTTAGCTGAAGCCATATCTTGCCAATCTCTCAGGACCCTTTGCTATTTATACTATAATTAAATGGCTCTCCTTGCCATTCTCATCAAGTTTTTTGCTTTTACCTACTTGGTTCTATCCTATTTACTAAACTCTAAGTTCTTCAATATCTGAGAACATGCCTTTTTTTTCTTTGCCTTCCTCACAGCATCTGGTCCATAACAGATAATCAGTAAATATTTACTTACTGAGCTCAAAATCTCCCAGTTTTGAGTTTTAGCTCAAAATTAAGACTTCTTTATATTTTTAGTTTCTTTTCCAACTATGAGTTGAATCTTATCATTGCTTTTTGCTTATTTATTCTAGGAAAAACTTGGTAGTCCCTAAAGCCACAATCCATGCTCTCAATACTGAAAGTTCCTGAATCTTCTCCTACTCCTCCCTGGGCAGAAGCAGAAAGAGAAAAACTGGAATCATATCCTGTATCCCCTGATGGAAGTATCCTTGTATTGCTGTCTTTTTTTCCATCTGATCCCAATGGTGCTCTGGCTTCCCAGTTACAACTATAAAAAACTAGTTTCTACATCAACCCATTCTAACTCAGGACATGACACAAACTGGTTCTTTTCATTCTAAAAAGCCATATCCATTTTCTTATAAAATCCAACTTCTGGAATAACTTAAAAACACATTTAAATAGAATGCAATTAAGTTCTGAAACAAAATTATGAAGAGGCTTCATTTCTTGGGGCCATTGTCATTTGGTCAGTTGACCTCACCTGAATCTTTAGCACTCCAACCACCTGAGCTGTAGGTGGTGTGATGGTAAACTTCCACTCTGATCTCCAACGACCATTCCTGTGCCAGACCAAAATAGAATTAGAGAATAAGTGAACAGGGAAAAATAAACAAAGGCTGAATTTTGAATGGATAGGGTAGGAGACTCTTTCTGTATTCTGATAGTGATGACTAGACATGCCAACCAAACTTTGGATTCAAGGAGATTCAGCCATAAATATCAAGTTGCCTTATCACTTCTCCTTGGGGAGCACTACCTAAAAAAACCCCAAACCAAAAAAGCCCATAACTCCCTCTAACCAGTGACTCTGTCAACATAATTCACTTTTACTCTCATTCAATTGAGAGAACTGAATAGTAGTAGTAATTACCAGTAATGAATCACATTTCCATAGTATTTTGACAGTTCTGTGGTAGGCAGTGTAGGCTTTACACCTTGTTTATCAATCAACAGGGAAACTGAAGCTTAGAGGGGGAAAGCTGTTTTGCCTAAATTCATGCAGTTAAATAAGTGACTGCTAAGAAGCGGCAGAACCCACAAGAGAAGCTGGGTGGATCCTCTGACTTCAAATCTAATGCTCTTTCCCCCACACCTCATAGTTTACTCCCATGATTGTTAAGCAGCAAGCCAGACAGAACAAAGGGCAGAAGATGCTGGACCAGGGTGACCAGGTAAGGCCCTGAAAACAGAAGACAGCCTCTACATTCTTACCAGAAGTTTTTAGGCTGAAATTGGTGGCTCTCAATACAGGCAATAATAGTCTTCTGCCCATCTATAATTTTAGCATAAACCTATTTGTGAAAGAAATAGAAAATCAGACTTATGAGGCAATATAAAGTTCTACCAGGGCTTACCCACATGACACTACTTTGGATAGACAAAACTTAAATGACAACACACCACTAAGGCCTAAAGCATGCCAAAAAGATCAGAGTTGTAAAACAGGGGGTCACTAAATCCCTTCTTTAGGTCCAAAAAATTCACTGCACAACTGGCCTACTGGGATCATTCACTTTTACGTGATACTTTAGCTTTCCTCACAATGAGTATATAAGGTAGGTGATGCAAATATTTTAACTCCTATTTTATAGATGAGGAATTTGAAATTCAAGGACCATTAGTAAGCAATGGTACTGGAATTTAAACCAGGTCTCTTGAGTTAATGTCTACGCTGGCTTTCTCTATAACCATTATTTTAAAGTTATTCTTATCATCATCATATGTTTTTTTTTTGGGGGGGGGATAGTTATAAAAATAAACAAGATTTCTTTTCTGAATGAAATCTTTTTATTTTATCAAGGACAATTAACTCCTAGAAAACCACATACAGGGCCAATGGCTCTTCCTCAAAACCTTATTTTGACATTTTCTCCATGTCCAACTTAAGTATTTTCTAACATACTGGTTAGGGCCTGTTAATACTGATGCCAAAATAACACAAATCTGATATGGATTTAAAAATTCATGTAAAGGCACGTAGTGATGCTACACAATTTATACCATTCATTTCAAAAGTAACTCAAATCACAAATACAGGACTCTTAAATAAGGAATAACTGATACAGGCTGTGGTTCTAATGCATCAAGTAAATGTATATATAAAAAAAAGTATTTTATTTAACAGTGAACTAAACAGATACTTAACAGTACAGAAGCCGTTGGAATAATGATCTTTCACATAGGCCCTTAATGCACTGTCACACGATTCCCTCCATGACTTCAGAGCTCCATCTATATCTTCAGGTTGGGGGTCACTTGCTTCTTTCCGTAAGTGATCAAACTTAAAGGAAACTTTATTTCTTGGATCTAAAAATCTGCCACTACCCAGGTCACCATGTTCTGTAATTAAGACCTTTCAAATTGACACAACAAAATTTATATACATAAATATACTGAAAACAACATTTTGTCCAACACATTTTTGAAAATTCTCATGTGTGCAAGCTAAATCTTTGTTCTATTATTTGCCACTTATTCATGACTCATTTTTATTCTTACATAAGGATATAGATAGATGACTAAAAAGTAGGCAATGCTATAGGAATCAACATCTCTCATCTTACTTGTTCTGTTCCCTTGTTAGAGATGACCCTCCTCATCACTATGGAGGCTTCCAGTAGATAACTTTTACATACCGCCACCTTTAAAACTAATTTTCAATGAGTAACATTGTGTTGTGGAATAAAATTTTAATTTTGCCTCACTTAGGCTTTACTTAGCATCTGACTTTCAAATATCTCCTTTTGCTTTTATTGAGCTCTCTTCTGGTCAGCAACAGATTATTTACCTGGTCATCATATCCTTCTATCTTCACCGGAGTGAACTGATCCATATTATACTGGGCGAATGCACTGTTAAAAAATGCACACAAGTAAACTCAGTAAGACTAATGGTACACCAAAAACTATGTAAATAAAACAAAAGAAAGCTTACTTTTAAAAAATACTGTAATAATGATAGCACTATACAATGCTTTTGCTGCTTGGGTCACAGACTCTTAGTCTTGTCTTTAACGATAATGTAAAAATATCAAAGACTGAACAATTTAACTCTCAGTTATTTTAACTCATTCGGTCAACCAACAAGCATTTATATTAAGCACCTTCGATATGCCAGGCAATTGTGCTAAGTGCTGGTGACAAAGAAAAAAAAATCAGTCTGCTCACATTCTAATAGGAGAGACAGCACATATGGAAAGTGTCAGATGGAAATGTTCTATTATCTTTAGGGCACAGAAGCACAGCAGATGGTAACATACTGTCTTTAATGCTATTTTTATTGATAAAGGCTTATCAGTTTCTGATGATGAACCATTTAATAGTGTCAAGGAGTTTGGTGGAAAGAACTTTCTTTCCTGGGTCTTGAGCAGCTGTGCCTCTGGCACTCTGGCTGTGAGGGCTAGACTGGACCTAGTCATGGCAAGTTGGGAGTACTGCCAAAGAAGGCTCTTGAACTTACCTATGGAGGGTGAAAGCTGATTAGCATTTGGGATTGTTGGGAGAGAGAAAAGTGAGCCTTTTTCCCAACAATTTCTCCCCTCACTGATGCTTGTGTAGCCCAGGCTAGAAGCAGGACCGGGCCATCTGGAGCATCCTGCCATTCCTAAAGGTCTTGGATTCAGATCCTAAATGATCTTCATTGAGGTCTGAGGAGAGGTGGTGGTCGTGGTTTGGTGTGCCCGGCTTCCTGTCTCTCCCTTAAGGATGCTCACGTGGCTCTAGCTAGGTCGGTCTGCCTCACTCGAAGGTGACAGTCGGTCAGACGTTGGTAGGGATGGCTAACTTTTCTGAGTAGGAGCTGCTTCCCTAGATGACAGCTATGAGGACTGGGCTAGAAGGAAGACTGTTACATTACTATTACCGAGGCTCTGGGGTTAAACATCCTGGGCTGTCTCCATCCAGAACTCAAGAAAGGTGGTGGAAGAGGGGATGAAGGGGAAGAGGGTGGCTGCACTAGCCTGCCATAGTTGGCAGTTGTTGGATATAGCTTGCTCTTTCTCCACAGGAAATTGTGCCCTTAATTCCCTTCCTTCTCCCACCCCTCACTCTAATCTTCAATTTCTCCCTCCCTACTAACTCCTTCCCTGATACCTACCAGGTCTCCAACATCCTTAAAAACCTTCCCTTGACTCTAAATCCTCCCCACCACCCCTGGCCCCCCATCCAAATACTGTCTTCCCTCTCCCTTTCACTGAGTAAACACCTAGAGAAAGCATTCTATTCTCACTACCTCCACTTTCTTTCCTATCACTTCAAAATCCCTTGCAACCTGGCCTCTGATCACATCAATTCAACTGAAATTGTTCTTTCCAAAATTACCAATGAACCGTAATTTACCAGTCTTTACCCTACCTGACTTCTCTTGCAGCATTTGGCCCTGCTAACCACTTTCCTCTTGGATATATTTTTCCTGAGTTTTTGTGACACTGTTTCTCTTGGTCAGTCTATCTTAACATACTCTCTCAGTATCCTTTGTTCATTCATCATCCAATCACACCCTGTAATTATGGGTATATGCCAATGCTCTATCTTCAGTACTTTTCTATTCTGTTTCTATACTGTTTTTTTTTTTTTGGTGAGTTAATCATCATATCTATGCAGAGGACTCTCAAATCTATAGAGCTGGCCCTAGACATCTCTCTTGAACTTCAGTCCCATATCTTCAGGCACCTATAAGATATTTTAAACTGGATTTACCATAAGCATCTCAAATTCCACATGTCCAAATTAGGACCAAATGGCTCTTTTTATCTTGGGTGCTCCCATCTTTCCAGTGATCCAAGTTCACAATCTCAGTCACCCTCCTCTCCTCACTCCATGTGTCTCATTAGTTGTCAAGTCTTGTGTTTACCTAACATTTTTCACATCTCCCTCTTTCTCTTTCACATGGCCACAATTCTAATTCCTCATCACCACTGGTCTGGACTACTGAAACTGTCTAATCGGTTTCCCTGTTTCAAGTCTATACTTTTTAAAATCTATCTCCTTCACAGATCCCAAAGTGATTTTTTTGTATTTATTTAGCATTTTATTTTCCCCCAGTTACATGTAAAAATAATTTTTAACATTCTTTCGTGTGATTTTCTTAAAGCTCAGGTCTGCCCATGTCACTATTCTAATCAAACTCCAGTGGCTCTCTATTACACACCTAGGTTTGAATAAAAACTCCTTTAGCATTTAAACACCTTTTAAACCTGCCTCCAGCTCACTTTTCCAGCCTTATGTTATTCCCCTTCACATACTATTCAGTCCAAACTGCACTTCATCTTCCATCTCTCTGCCTCTGCAAGGTCGTCCTCCATGTCTGCAATTTGTTTCCTTGTTACTTCTTACAAGTCATTGTTTCCTTTACAATTTGAGTCATCTTCTATAGGAAGCATTTCCTGATCTCCCAGATGCGCGTTGCCCCCCTCAAATTACCTTGGATATATCACAAAATAAATACTGACTTGGTATTTGCAAGCACCTGTCTTATAGGAGGTGCTTAATAAATACCTGCTAAATGATGAGGATACATGCTGACTCTTTGTTCAGCCAGTCTTCACTTTCAGGAACAGTTAGGCAGCACAATTTTCTCCTTCAGGTGAGATGAGCAAGTACTCTGATTTGAGAGCTAACCAGGTGGTCCAGGATTCTCATAGCTTCATTAACATCTAGAAGGGGCTCCACCTTTCTCCTGAGGCCCTATTCCTACTCAGATCCTCCAAATAAAGAAAGACAGAAAGAGCTCCTGCTCCGGGTGAAGTAAGTATGATCACCTCTGACTGAGCTAATAATTTTATTTGGCATGTGAAATCCAAATCATTGGCCCCCTCATAGAATAGGTGGCTGGGCCCTGAATCTATCACAACAGGCAGTCCTTGTCTTATTTCCTAGTCAATTCCCAGAGACCTTGAGAGGGCGCTCATGCGGCCAATCTTCAGTTTTATTACACACCATATAACTTTTACTACTTTCTATATATTTTGTTTGCATACTTTTATACAATTAAAAACGACTGTGTTTAGCACTGCCTCCTGCCAAAAAAAAATGCTCTAAGTCACAAAATTTCCCTTTTCTTCACATCTCACTAGCAAAACTCACATTCTTACACTTATAGTTCATTGCTGAGGCATCTGATTATTTGATCAAAGTAGTTCATAGTTCAGCTATTAGGCTCAACCTTCCTACAATGTATTTACACTTCAAAACAAAAGTTTAGTAAATCTTTATTTGGTGGCTACAATAAGAAGATACTCTATTATAGAATCTTAAGTGCAGAACAATAAGTGGGTAGACTGGGCACTCTGTGGTCCTTAAATCTGATCTTGAGTGAAGAGTGGGACAGACAGGACTGGCCCTATGTAAAAATTATAAAATAGTCAAACTTTATTTTGGCCCTCCTAATTCTATCTACATTCCATATTACCTCCTTTCATTCACATGGGGGGTACAGGATAATGACACTAGCTTATCTAATAAAGACAAAATAATAAATGTGAAATTTCTTATTAATCTCTTTTCTATCCTCACCACCTGAGTTCAGATCCTGGTAACTTCTTCCTTAGAAATCTGTAAAAAGGACCTGTTTTAATTTTTTTTACTTTTCCTCTCTACCTTTCCCAAAATAATTTTAATGAATAGTCTGATAACGTCACTCATCTCCTCAAAAGCCTTCGGAGTCTTCTCATTTTTACAGAATAAAATACAAACTTGTTAGCCTAGTTTTCAAGATCTTCCACAAACTAATTTCAACCTATATCCTTCCATTTTTTCCTGCAAACTGGATTCTGATTGTTTTCCATCTCTGTTTTCTTCCTCCATGCATCTGCACACATTTTCCCATGAAATGTTGTGTGTAGCCTCCCCGCCCCCCATCTATGACTTTTGAAGTATTTCTTTTTTTTTTAAGGTATAGTTTAGGAAACATTCTCTCAAGAAGATGTAATCTTCCCTTCCTCTAATCTCTTCCTCCCCTCTGAATTTTCCAATGCACTTAATCAAATTCTGATTTACATTATGGTCATCTGGATTATACGGTCATAACTTCTGAGCCAAAAGAGCCCTCAGAAATCATTTAGTTCAACCTTTTATTTTTACAGATGAAAAAAAGAAGGCCTGGAGATGTTAAATGTTCTATCAGAGTGTATAGGTAGGAAAGTAACAGATGTGGAGTTTGAGCTCTGGTCCTGACTCCAAATCTAGGACTTTAGTTACTATGACAACAAACTATATTCCTTCTCTTCACTGCTAAACTATAAGGACTTAGGGACAAAGACTTTGTAGTTTTAAACCCCTTTAAATCCAGCATCTAAAACAGCCTCTTGTTCATTTTTGGGGGGTCCAGACCTGTGATTTCCACATTTCAAGGAAATCCCAGTGTGGTAACTACATACTTCTGCTAATGCAGAGCAGTAACTCTAATGCCTAGTTTTAGAGAAGCTTTTGCAGCATTAAGAAGTTAAATGGCTCACTCCCAATAGCATCATGCATGGTCAGAGGTAGCAATAGATCACTATCTTCCAGATTCCTTGGCTGGGCCATGCTACCTTGGCCTTACACAGAGCAGTCACTGAATAAATGCTTGCTGTATAAACCACAGAAGACCAGCTAAACACGTAAGTCCTGAACAGACAAATGGTAAAGAGTTATCAAGACAGAATCAAGTTTGAGCTGGTACTAAAACATGTAAGAATGGTAAGGATTTGAGGAAATGTTAAATTTCATCTGGGGAGAGGGGATAGCTCTGTGCAAGTCTTGAAGTGGAAGCACAGGCAGAAAGGTGAGCGAAAATAGTGAATAGGGGAAAGTACCATAATAATTACCAGAATAAACTATAATCGCCAAACAAGCATATTTTTAAAAGGTATCCTTTTCGGGGCCCAAAAGAAAAGCATTCTTGGCCCTTGGATGTCCAGTAACCACTAAAAATGGAGGTAACAAAACCAGATCAACTGATACAGGTAACACTTCAGCTCTGGGCTCTGTTTACTGGCAATCAAATTCACAGGCCATGTCTATCTTTCTGTTCTCCACTCCTACCCCCAGGCAGTCCAGAAATCCCTATTCCTAAGGCCCATCAGAGGGAAAGCAAGGCGATACATGAGTTTTTCTGAGAAGATATTTAAGCCTTATATTTTCTTTAAAAAAGTATTTCTCCACCAACAAAAAAAAAAACAACAATCATAGTCCAATACAACAAAAATTTCAAACCTTGTAAATAAACAAGCAAAACTAAACAAAAAAGTGGTTGTTCCACATACACTCTTTTTGTTATTTACCAAATGATAAAAGATGTAAAAACCATAACCAGCACCTTCTAGGCTAGCTATGTCTCACCTCCAATTCCACTTTAATATGGTTTCTGACATCAGTAAATCTTAAAGTTTCTAAATGAATAATTTCCTTTTACTAAGCCCTAGACAGTAAACAGGCACAGGCTGTAGTGCAAAGGAAAAAAAAAGTGCAAAAGGAGCCTAAAATATATCTGCCTCCGAGAATACTTTATGATAAATGCTCATAGGAAAAAAAAAAAGGAAGGGGGATTGAATATCAATATTGTTTAAAACTGCAGGAATGGGGACTGATTAAAAGAAAGTGCTACCTAAATTATGTTCAAATACTACCATTTAATACAGTTTAAACACATTCAAATATGTGTCTCAACAGAGTATGCTCTAGGAGCATAGGCAATAGTTTGACTCCACAGCTGGGTCACACACAACCCTGACTAATGCATATATTTCCACACTTCAATCTCAAAAAAATGGACTGAGTCTTACAGCTCAAGCTTGTCACTTCTATCTCTCCTCCCCTAAATTAGCCCAGGCAACAAAACACAAATAAATATTCAGACGTTAGTGCTGGGCCTGATGCAGTGGCCATCACTGTAGTTACAGTGACTGCCAACCTTTAGATTATTCGGTTACCCTAACGTAGTTCTTGTTCCTCGTGCCCACACTCACACCGGATCCAAACAGCTGCTGACAGCCCATATTAACTCACCAGATGATATTGCTAAGACAGAGGAGAAGCACTGTTTTCCCACCGATTTAAAAGGATACCTTTAAAAAAAATTTTTTTTGGGGGGGTGGCAGGAATGGTGGTTAGCAACTGTAGCTTATTCTCACACTTCCTCCTTTTCAATGTTATCACCTATCTTTCTGCCTTTTCCTTTGTTGGCTTTTTATGTAACCACAATGAATCCTGAAGCTAGTAGGTCTCTGAAGTGTTGCAAGAACTATTGGTTTAGACTAAGTTTTAAAAAATTAAGCACATTATTAGTGTTCCCCTTCTGTGAAACTATCTAGAATCATTTTATAAAAACTGTATCTTAAAGTTGGATTCTGTCTTTCTCATTATCTGTGCTCATTTATGCAATGTTGTTTCTTATGTATTTTACTGGTATCAAACCCTCTGGTATCCTTTGGAAAACAGGAGGTACCATATGGACCATCAAGAGCCCTGACTTCTCTCCTCTGTGAGGTGCCTAGGATACACTTTCCCACAGAAGTAGCCTGGTAGAAATTCTGTGCTGGTTTTCAGGGTCCCACCAGAGAAAACAGCCATAGGAAGTTAGTCTTTCTCCCCTGGCAGGACCCATGTGAGTTTGATACAGCAAAGAAGCAAAGAACCTTTTCCTACACCTAGACACTGCTCACTGTCTCATACCATCCCCGATCAATACCATGCACCCTAGTTGTTTGGTCTAGATTGTCCTTAAGTATGATGCAAATGGACATTGCTTTGGGCCACAGGATCCCAACTGATAATTATTTTGTGTTCTGGAACTGAGACACCTATCCTCATCTGGGCAAACCAGACATATTTACTTCCTCTTGTCATGGGCTGGTAGAACTACATTAAGGACCCAGAAAAGGAGATTATTTGGCATTGCGTTCACACTAATCTTCCCCAGCTTTTCCTCTTTAATATCACCTGCCACACTGTGACCTGTTAAGATTCTTTCCGAAAGAACACCACCCTACCCTCACCTGTGTCAGGTGTGGACTCCTGGCCATCACTGTCAGTCTTATCCTAGGACAGGGGTGGGAAACCTTTGGCCTTGAGGCCACGCATGGACCTCTAGGTCCTCTAGCGTGGCCCTTTGAATCCAAACTTCACAGAACAAATCCCCTTAATAAAAGGATTTGTTCTGTAAAACTTGAACTCAGTCAAAAGGCTGCACTCAAGGACCTAGAAGTCCACATGTGGCCTCAAGGCCCTTATTAGTTTCCTTCAGGATTTGGTCAAGACCCTGCAAAAGCACAACTAGCCAAGGCATATGAACTAGCGCCACAAACGATCAAGGTCTGCTGCCCTGCATCTACAGGCTGAGGACCAATAAGTTATGGAGACTATAGTGCTCAAGAACTGCATGGCCTTGAACGGCCTCCTGGCTGATCAAGGTGGAATCTGTAAAATGGTAAACTCCTCTTGCTGCATGTGGGTCAGTCAGACCCAATAAGTACTAGCCACAGCCAATGATGTGGAACAAGTGCTAGGGAAAGGTCACAGTTAGAGGAGAAACTAAAATCCTACGTTTCTCTGGGGTCATCAGCTAACTGTCCTTGTGAAAATGGGGGAGCATAATGTGTATCCTCCTTGAGATCCTGGTTGCCACAGTTGTGATCTTAGGTGATAATCTTTGCACTGGGGAAATGGCTTCACCACAAAATGGTGACCAAGTGGCTGCCCTGTGATCCAACTTCAATACCAGAGAGTGAATTAGGGAACAATACATGTTTGAGGCATACTACTTTCCAGACCTTAGGACCGTTCTATCTTGGGGGCCTTAAGTAAGGTTGTTTTAGCTCTACAAAAATGTTCTTCAATCTTTCCTTGGAATGTGGCCAACCGTCCTTTCAAATTTCCCCTGATCCAAGGACATTGAGTGGCTAATAGGGCCAAGAGGTGGATTGTGACATAAAATCACTGGAAGGCCCTGACTCCTGACCCTATTAAGCTACATGTCCCTGATGTCTACCTGCAGGGCTTTCTGAAACAGCAATCTTTGCACATGAAGCTATTCCAAGCAAGACTAGTACATATAATGTGATGGCCAAGTTATTAGAAACCTTAAACCTCTTGGCTTTTGAGGGATTACATGTCTCTAGCACCAACCTGTACCATCTCTTTGGTTCCTGTACATTTACCCTACGTCACATAAAGGAATATTCTTGGCACGTTTGTATCTACTTCTTGAGAGGCACTCAGCTATTCTTAGACTTACTGCTAAGCACCCTCTTGCAGGTGGCTCAGCTACCTGCAGCCAGGATAGGCATAAGATCCACTGGATCATTCCCTAGAGGGGGGGATGGCTCAGTCTCACACGTGACTGTACCCCTCTTCCTGTGAATATGATCATGTAACTTTGGCTATTTCTGTCTTTGTCACTTAATTCCTTGAGGCTGCTGACTGTGCTCTGGACTTTAGCCCTAAGTCTCCTACCTCCTCCCCTGATCCCGCTCTGCTAATAAACTGCTTGCTTAAGTATCAACCTAGCAAGTTTTCATTTCATGGGAATCCTGATCCCCTCTGGACTCAGGCTCTAAGAGACTCAAGCAGTAGGGATAACTACTAAGGGGGAGCCTGGGCAATCCTAACAGTCAGGCATTATCCTTATAGCAAGTGTTTGAGGAAGGTGCTATTATTAGCCCCATTTTGTAGATGATGAAATGAGAAAACGTCTGAGATGGGATTTAAATCCAGGTCTTCCTGACTTCAAGACCAGCACTGCCTAAGCAGAGCTCCCAACCTACTGAGGCTAGCTGGGCTCTAGAGCCTCTACAAGAAAAAAAAAATAATGTCTAAATATAAAGTGTTACAGCCAAGATTTGGGGCTCTTGTTCACAGTGATGTGACTAGCTTGTCTATTCCTGCTGGGGAGATGGAACAAGTGGGGGCTATAGCTACTGCGGGCACAGTCTCTTGCCCACTATTGTTGTTCAGCTTTGTCAAGACTCTTTATGAACTCATTTGGAGTTTTCCTGGCAGAGACACTGGAGTGGTTTCCCATTTCCTTCTCCAGCTCATGTGACAGATGAGAAAACCGAAGCAAACAAGGTGAAGTGACTTGCTCAGGGTCACACAGCTAGTAAGTATCTGAGGCCTCATCTGAACGCAGGTCTTTCTGACTCTAGGTCTGGTGCTCTATCCACTGTGCCACCTAGCTGGCCTCTCCTGTCCATAATAGATCTTTAAGAAAATTCTGTCAAATTAAAGTTGATAATGCAGTCCTAGGGCCAAAGCCATACTGACTTGCTGCCTACTCTGGAGTTTGGTGCTCTGACACCTAGGAACTAGGTGTAAGAGGGAGGAGAGACAAGGGGTTAGAATAGCTACCACATCTCCCTGAAGCTTCCTCCACCATTTCCTTCTACTGTGTGTAACCTTGGAGGCAGTCTGGGGAAATGCAAATCTGAAGACAAACAGAAATATGGTCCTGTGTACACCCCAGTATAATTGAAAGAAAAACATAGTTTTTGAAAACTTGGAAAAAGGAAACCAGCATGGTTTCACCAAAAACAAGTCACACTAAGTTAACTTCATTCCCTATTGTAACTGGGTTAACAAAATGGAAAACCAAGGGAACGAAATAAACATAGTGTATTTTGATTTCAGCAAGGGATCTGACAAAGCAACTAATTACACACATATATTTTTATATATGTGTTTTATATATATATATATACATACACATGTATACGTGTGGATAAGATGGAGATATTTTAGTCAGATGATAGAACAGTTGGAAAGATTTACAGATGAAAAATTTTTCAAAAAGAGTTTATTAATAATATTGGAATCATCATCAGCAGCATATTAACAATAAACTGGAAGGAAATCTCTAGAGGAACCGTCAAATGACACAAAGACATAAAAGGCATGCTTAATTCGGCTTGTTAACTACCTACTAAACACAAGTAGTGTGCTAAGCACTAGAGATATAGAAATGAAAAAGGACAGAGGAGTTTGTGCCCTCTAGATCAGATGCAACATATTCATAGACTAGCATTAATACAAAGCAGGGTATAAAAAGCCAAGACCCCAACACGTTCCACAAAGACCATCAGGGCAGACTTCATTGAGGAAGTAGCAGCTAAGTTGAATGCTGAAGGAAGAGAAGGATTTTGAAAGGCATAGATGAAGAGGGAGTACATTTTAGACAGACTGTTTGAATGCATGGAATACCCTCTACTGAGTAGTAAGAACTCCATTTTCTCTGTGACTTTGATATTAAAGGGATGCCTGATAACATTCCCCTGCAAAGAGCCTTCAGCGGCCTATTTGAAAAGTTTAGTTTAGAATTCAGATCTTAACAGGAACTACTGCAACCAGTGGAGCAGGTTGCCAGCCACTGAGGTGTTTTAATAAAGTACTTTTTTTAATTCTGTTCAGTAAATGTACTTTAGATCTATAATGTAAGTGTGTAATCCTTTGGGTCACATGAAGTTGGGTAGGAAGTAAGAAGCTTAATGGAGTGGGTTGGAGGCATTTTGATATGAAACAAGTTATAGACTGCCAAACATCTATTAAGCAGCCGCAGTGGGGTAGACACAGTGCTAGGAGCTGGGGATACAGAAAAGGAAAACAAAATGGTCCTTACCCTCAAGGAGTTTATAAACTAATATTTGTACTTTCAACTCTATCTGGGCCAAGCATTAAAAGAAAACCCCAAGGCGGGAGAACCCAGGAAAGGCAGGCTATGCCTTTCTGAGAAAGAGGGAAAGGAAACAGGAACAGCTTGAGATCAGAGCACCACCTGGTGACCTTAGGAGACACTGCACTTTGAGAAGCACACAGGTGTCGACCAGTCCACTCTTAGCACTCCTGCTACACTCCCCTCATACAGGGGAGACAGCATGTTAATTTTGAGGAAGAGGAAGAAGGCTACTTTGGCTGGAATGTAGAGTATTTGAAGAGTAGTAATATGAAATAAGCTGGAAAAGTAAACTGAAACCAGACTGGAGTGTCTCAAGTAGGGGCAATAAGGAGTCACTCAGGGCTTTTGCATACAAGAATGATATCATCAGACCTGTCCCTTAGGAAAATTATTTTGGCAGCTCTATGAAAGACAGGTTGGAGAAGGGAGCAACTAAAGGCACACAGACAAATTAGGAACTTATTTCAGTGAGAAAGGTACAAGGTACATGGATGAGAAGGGAATGATGTCAGAGATGGTAGAGAGACAGATTTAACAGGATTTGATGAGGGAATGGATATGAGGGAGAGAAAAGAGCTTTTTGAACTTGTTGAATGGGTAAAATACACAAAGTTGTAAAGGATAGTAATGGATTACTGAGTCAAGATTTTGAAAGATTTCTAATGAGTTGGAACAAAATAAAATTTAATAGGGAAAAACGTAAAATTTTTACTTCAGTCCTAAAAGTTACTTTGTATGAGAGCAGATATTTCAGAAATACCTCAGGAGCTGAGAAGCAGCTATGGCACTAGAGACAGAGAGCTGGGCTGAGAGTTGTCAAGAAATAGGTTCCAACCCTGCCCCTGAAACATATTGGCTGTGTGACCCCGGCAAGTCACTGAACCTCTCAGCACTGCAGTTACCCTAAGATCATGAACTGCAGAGCAGATGCCAACTGGCATCAATGGAGGGAGTTTCTTCACTAGGAGGTTTCCTAAAGTGATGAAATCAAATGTTGGGTCCAAAAGGAAAAGAAGAGAAAAAGTCTTAGGGGTTTCACTTAATAAGAGCAAATTGTGTGATGTGGCTGCCAAGAAAGCTATTATGTCTTAGGCTATGTTATTAGAAAATCTCCAAAGCAGAAGTGGTAATATTTTTGTTGCACTTGGTAATGACAGACCACACCTGTGACACATGCAGTTCCAGCTGATTCTTAGGAGGGATGACTGAAAATATGGAGGACAACCAGGTGAAGATTACAAAGATGGTAAAGAATTTCCAAGAATATCTTAGGATGAATAGTCAAAGTTAACAAGTGTTAGTATGATAAAGAGAAGACCATAAAGAGGAAAGGGAACATAACAGGTTTCTTCAAATGCCTAAAAACTGTTTTGTGACACATCTACTACATAAATGAAGTTAACTTTACATAGCAACAATTCTCAGATAAAAGAATATATATGATGCTATACTGATTAAAGTTAAAGCACATGCCTTGCTTTTAAAGAAATGACAAGTTGCACAATACGGCACGTATTATTAGTTTAAAAGATGGCAGACAACAATTCCAACTGTTTTGAGAGATTGTACGTAATGAGAGACTGAACTGTGAGGTGGAGATTTGTATGAAGTTTTGAAACAATTTAATAATAAAAAGAAAAAAATGACATGGAAGAGAGATTTGATAGGGGATGGGGGGGTGTAGCTTCACAAAGTAGATCAGGGCTGTCCAACCTAAGGTTTTTATTGAAACAACAGACAATATATTTTGATTTGCCATTTTAGTGAGAGCTCTGCGGTAGCTTGGCCTTGTTTACTAAAGCATTTATGTAAATCACACTGTGAGCCCCATGCGGTGCAGGCCCCATTTTGGACAGACCTGAGGTAGATGATTTAGGATAGGTAAGTGAAAGTTTCAGGCAAATTTCCACTGGAGTTAGGATGATTTTTTCATAAATTAGAGCTGTCTGAAAATTCAACAGGTTGCTTTGTGAGGTAGTAAAATTAGTTGCTTGTCACCGGAAGCATTATAGCAGACTAGAATTCTAGCTGTCAAGAACTGAAGCACACTCTAAAGGTACTGTCTCTGTTTTGGCATTCACATTCCCTCCACTCATAAACTCATAAACAATACCTGGACCTACTTCTTGAAACTGCTCTTTTTTTACGTCTGCATCTTTCTGGTGGTTCCATTCCAACACTTGTATGTGGTACCTAAAATAATGCCTACAATTGCCCTAAGTGTGAATGCTACAATTCTATAACCTGATTGAACTGTAACTTTATATTCTAGTTTGTTTATAACATAATAGCAAGAGCTTTTTTATTTTAGATAAGCCTTGACAAGTTTAAATAAATGAAGATAAGGGTAGGGGGGACAGTTCAACCTAGCAGAGACATCTTTAAAAGAGATTCTTGCACTGGGTAAAAGGCTGGATTGAATGACCTTTGGAGGTATCGTCCTACTCTTAAGATTTTATGAAGTCAAACTTAGGCACTAAAGTCTGAAGTCGCTGTTTCATTTTGTCCATGAGTTGTGGTGTTTTGATGATGATGATATTGTCAGTGACTCTGTGCCAGGTCTCTATGAGCTCTTAAAGAAACATACAATTTCTGATAGGAACTGCTGAAGGACAGCTATCTAAAATGCAACAGATGGTCTATGTGTTACATATGTACTACAGGTCTAGATTTATTAGCCAGGAACTTTTTGGGGAGTGCCTTGAAAAGCTTTAAAATTTTTCTAGATAAAATTTTCTAAACTAGTAGTATATTTACACCTGAACTGAATATAGTACATGATAACTCACTAAATGCAAACTGACACTCTGCTTAGCACAGTGCCTGGCATATAGTAGGTAGTACTTGACAAATGTTTATTGACTGAATGCTTATCAATATAAATGAGAAAAAAAGGGGATGGTGCTTAAGTTTTTAGTAACTATTTTCCCCATACTGTTTAATGACAGACAGATGCTGAAAATCTGCTTTATTTTGTGCAACATAAGCTTCCTAGAGTTCTGATTCTCTACAAATAATATATACAACATTAAGGTGGTAGACTAAAGGTTTTAAAAAGTACTTACTGAGCTGCCCCTTCCCTGAGAAGATTGTCATTGTTAAGTAGTAACCGGACATCTGGGGGGAAAACATTAAAAGGGTTGAGAAAAAGACAAACATACCAAAATTTTTTAGCAACATTTAGGTTAGATTGTTAGGTATTAAGAAACTAATATTTGTATGGATATGACACCAGACAATTACAAATGCAAATACCTTCTAAGTATAGGAATAGGCATAGGGACTGGATTTGTGATTTCATGCAGGTAAGCACTTTCTTCATAACTTAGTCTCAGAAAACTGCCTAGAGCACCGAGGTTAAGTGACTTGTCAAGGGTCACACGACCAGGATGGGTCACAGCAGGTCCTCAATCTACACTGACACAATGGTCTCAGACTCTGTGCCTACTACTTCCATAAAAGGTACTATGTAAATAAAAACCATCAAAGGTTTCTTTCAAAGGATTTTTACAATGAATGACAATACCCTAGTTTGTATGATTTTGCAAACAAATTACAATGAGCACTCTTGGTTCTTTTGTCTTAGAAGATCTTGATACGTTCACCTAGATGGAAATAAAAAAATGTGAAAATACTGGACACTGGTCAATGGCAGTGATATTGATTGATGTTCCTCTATGCAGGGGTCAGCAGCCTTTTAAACAGATGTGCCCAAATTCCCCTCACTTTCCTTTTGGCATGTTGGGGAATGCATTTGTGGATGAAAGAGAGAGTCTGATTATAAACCCAGAGGCTACTGGTGCTCAAAGCTCCCAGGAGGTAGGAACACGCATCGGGCATGCTAGTAAAAACAGGCACTCATTCCACAGGAAAGTTACCAACCTCTGGTCTAATATTTTGGACTCATTTTTCTTCATGATACTTCAATGAAGTAGATATAATTATTAGCTATGAAACAGGGAAGTATAGTTTATTTCCTAAGATTAAGGGTTAAAATGAATACAAGTCAAAGTTTAAATAGCACTTTTTAGTTGCAATGAAAGTGTTTCAAGTAGCTGTTCGAAAATTAAGCTTAGATATGATGGAAAGAACTTGAGGAAATAATTACCACTCTCCATCCCCAAATAATCAGCAGATGCCAACCAGGATAGTAAATGGTTATTGACCCTAATTCTGCCTTGTTGCACTAGGTTGAGTCACTCAATATTAACAACTGACATGCTTACTGATTTTTTTTTCTACTGGTTACAACAATATGGTATTCCAGTATCATTTCTATCTAGAATCTTGAAATAAAGAGACTGTACTAGGTTGAGCACTGTAACTTAATTATGGTCAAAATATATAGAAAATTCTGGAAATTATAACACAGGATGGTTTGTTTTCTTATATTTGGATCTCAAGAAATGATCAGATAATAAATTAGCACACAGGCATATAATTTTGTATTTCTTTATGTATACTGTCTACAATTTGGGTCTATATTTTGAGTCTTACACTTTGGGATCATATGTTTCTTGTTGGTCTTCGATAAATTTCGTTTTTAGCCTCAGTTCTGGTTATGGATCATTTAATCAGTATTCTGGAGATTGGGGCAGTGGGAAAGATCATATGGAGCCCTGGTACATGGATATTACGGGTTATCAAATATTTTAGCTTGGAGGAGATTTAAAGTAATGACTTGTAATGATAAAGAGAAAAATACAAGGTCATTACATTCTTCCTCTCTAATGAAGCCATCATTTAACAATTTAAACATTTACTGGTATTTAACTACTCACCATTAAACACTTCATTAAATTCTCCTGGGGGAGCATGAGTGATGAACTTGGCAGCTATCCGTACCTACAGGAAAAGCAGAGAATTAATGATTAGTGATTACTGGTAGCCAATGTAAATGGTCAATGCATTAAAATACATCTGAGTTGATTATGATTAGACAAACACGTTTGTCTAATCACTCTATCTTTAAGAGAAATGTTCAATTTTCATCATAGAATAATATATTCAGCAAAATGGATTTCAATTCTTTTTTCTCTTTAGCCTCCAGAATATTATCTCTTAGGTCCTAAATTCAGGAAATGTCCAGAAATTACTAGCTTCTTAATGAATCATGTGGGGTAAAAATCCTAGGGAATATAGTTCCTCCTACAGTTTGGAAACATTATTTCACGAATGTACATTTGCCTTCCCCATCCCCTATGGGGTAGAGTGGTGGGACTGAGGTGGGGGTAGGGGGCAACTCTCTGTGGACAGGTGTAGTGAACTCTCTGCAAACAACGTCAGTTAATAAACATTTTGTAAGGGTATGTGCCAGGAATGGTGTTAATGCTTTCAAGATACAAATAGGAAAAAAAGAAAGACAGTCCCTGTACTCCAGGAGCTTCAGATTTAAAGGGGGAGGACAATACTCAAAAGGAGCCTGAATGGGGAAAGGAAAGGCAAAAGGAGAGAATGAAGGAGAGAAGGTACCAGAGGCCAGGCATGGTGAAGTAAATGAGGAGGCACTAATATTAAGTATTAAAGAAATTATATATATGCATATATATAGTGAGACAGAGTGTGAGTGTGTGTGTGTGTGTGTGTGTGTGTGTGTGTGTGTGTGTGTGTGTGTGTGTGTGTGTGTGTGTGTGAGTGAAAGGACCACTACTAACAATTCAGGAGCAATTTGGAACAGAACTCTCTATTTATTCACTTAATGTTCCACAGGGGTCATTGTAGGCACCAAAAAGAAAATATAAATACTGTAAAACTGTTGTTGGAGTCCTAATTTGTAATCTTTCTGGGGCCTAGATTTGAAATACTTACAAGCTTCTTGTGTATAAAGTATTAATTATTTGATATACAATCTGGCAACATCTACAAATTATAATAATAATATCAATTATCAACTAGGATATCTTTTAGAGGTTGCAGGAATCATTTTTGACATGTCAGAGAAGCAAGTATTGTTCTAACAATTCGATATAATGGTACGAAAATCAATCATTTTCACATTTATATGTAGGACAAACGATCAAAATCTAAGAGATGGAAGGGACCTCAGAGGTGCCAATGATGTGGACCCACTACCTTGTGGAGAGCAGAAAATCTGAATTAGCAACTCTCACCTATTACTGCTAGGTCTCCCCCTATAAAGATAAACAGGGCAAACGTAGAATCTTTCTTTCATATGGCAGCTCTTCAATTACCTGAAGATAATGTGTACTTCCTAAGTCTATTTTTTTTTTCAAGCTCAACAGCCCTTGTTCCTTAACTGATCCACATATGGCAAAATCTTTAGTGTTCTCACTCTCCTCAGTGCTCAACATCTTTCTTAAAACATGGAATCCCAATATAACAGATGTGTTCTGACCAAGGCAGGGACTATCAGGAGATAGGGGAGGCCCTCCATGCTGAACACCATGCTTCTTCTGGGTAAAAGAACATCTCTGACTTGGAAGAGCATCTTCTCAATCTGTGTATGTTTCTTTTCCAAAAACAACCAGAAATGCTGGTTGTTTCCACCAAATGGCTCTGGCTTATAGAGTTAAAACTTTTCTTAATTAGAAAGCACACATTTGTTGGGGGTCAATGAAGAGTCTTAGGGAAAGGCATGTTGAACATAAACAGAAGACTTGTAGAGCAGAGGGGAACTCCACAAACTACATGTCCCTTGGTAAATAAAAGTTCAGTTCGATAAGCATTTATTCAGTTCTTTTTAGGTACAAGGCACTGTGCTACAAGTGTGGATATTAAGACAAAAACATTGTCTGCCCTCAAGGAATTTATATTTGAGGGAAAGATATATACAAATAAGTGAATATAAAATAAGTTCCAGGAGGGAGAGAGTACAAAAGACTGAGGGGATCAGGAAAGGCTTATTACCAAAGGAAATAGCACCTGACCTGAGCCTTGAAGGAAGCTACGGATTCTAAGAGAAGAGATGAAAATCATAGGATCTTAGACCTAGATCTGAAACTTAACTCAGCCTCTACATTTTACAGATGAGGAAACTGAGGCCTAGGAAATTTAAATGAGTTGCTCAAGGACACATGGCAGAATATTAACCCAATTCCTCTGACTCCTGCACAGCTATGTTCTTTCCACTCTACTACACTGCTTTCTTACATTACATTACCTGCAACAGCAGAGGTAGGGGATCACATGTCCAAGGAATAGCCAGGAAGACAATCTGGCTGGAGTATAAATTGCAAAAAGGGGGAGTGATAGCACCACTACCTATAGGAAAATCTTTCCTGGTCCTCTAAGCTGCTAGCACTTTTCCTTGGCTACCTTCCATTTACTCTGTGTGGTAGATGCTGTCTCTCTCACTAGAATATAAGTTCCCTGAAGGCAGGTGCTGTTTGCTTTTTTCTTTTTATCTCCAGTGCTTAGAACAGTGCCTAGCACATAATAAGTGCTTAATAAATGCTTGTTAATTGATTAACATGAAGTAAGTCTGGAAAGATATTGCAGCCGGATTGCAAATGGCTTTAACTGTCTGGCTGAAGAGTTTGTTTAATTCAGTAAACTATGTGACCCAACTTCCACCCTTTAATCAAAGGAGTATGCATTCTCCACCAATCTGCTCTTATCAGTGGGTCCTGGCTCCTTCTTACAGGAATGGTCACTGTTGGCAGGAAGTTTGTTTTGCTTTCAGCTATTCCCTGTCTGGTATTATTTTTCCCCCTTTTCCTCTCTTTAAAAAAAATTCTGAACTAAATAAAATGGTCATTCTCCTATACATAGTAGGACAAAAAGAGGATTGTACATGACACTGAAGATCTCTTGTGTACAACTTGCTTTTTTCTTTAAGTATTTAAGTTTAATGCACAGCACTCAAAATTGTACTGCTTGTTTGCCTTTTTGCTCTTTTCTCAGCACTAAAAAAAAAAAAAAGACACCTCAGTGACTTATTTTTCCCTGCTTTTTTCCTACTCTATCCCTGTCTCTATCACTTTTTACCCCTCTACCACACCACCTGTTGGAAAGAAAAGAAAAACCAACCCTGTGCCACAAATATGTACAATCAAGCAAAACTCCCACATTGTCCAAAAATGCATGTCTTATTCCGCACCTCAAATCTAGAGGCTCTTTTGTCAAAACAGGGCTAGCTTGCTTTATCATCAGTACTCCATAAAGACAATAGGTCACAGAATTCTCAAGTCTTTCAAAGCTGTTTTTCTTTAAAATGTTATTACGGTATAAATTCTGGTTCTACTTATTTTTACTCTCTGTACTGGTTCATGTACATCTTCCTAGGCTTCTCCGAAACCATTTCTTACAGCAAAATAATATTTCATTCTGTTCATACACTGTAATTTGTTCAGCCCATCCCCAATTGATGGGCACATTCTTATATTCCAGTTCTTTGATCTTTTTTCACCTTTTAGTCTCCCTGAAGGATCAAGAAGTTTGTTTTGCTTGTAGCTATTCTCCCCTCAGGATTATAGCATCTCATAATAACCTCCCTCACCCACCTTCATAAGTCTACTAAGTTTGATGTATTTATATACCAAATCGTGTCTGTGTTCAACACTTTATTTCAGTAAGGGATTCATCTGATGCTTACTACTTCCTCCCCTCTATGTTTAAGTACTTTTATTATTAAACATTTTTTTTTTCTACAGTTGTTTATTTCTTTTACTCTCCCTTCTCTCTACTCTCTCAAAATCTCTGAAACAGACCAAATCTATCTCCAAGGACTTTAATACTCTTTGAAGAGATTAAGGCTGTTTTGCCTTAACCCATTTATTAGGATGTTTTGTCGTTGTTTCAGTTATGTCCAATTCTCCATGATCTCCTTTGAGGTTTTCTTGGCAGATACTACAGTGGTTTGCCATTTCTTTCTCCAGCTCATTTTACACATGAGGAAACTGAGGCAAACAGGCTGCAAACAGACTTGCCCAGGTTTGTCACGTATCAAGTGTCCTCCAGGACTAGGAGCTCTGGTCCTACATTATCACTCTCCCAATTGCTGAAATGTAATTACCATTTTGCTGTTCTCTGGACTCTCTGTTCCTACTTAGCTCTGTAACCTTAAATGCTTTTAAAATCCTCTAATCCCCCAGGCCATTAAAAGTCTATTTTTCTTCCTTTTATAGAACTGTACTAATATCTTTGCAGGATGAATCATTCTTTATTGTAAGTCTAGCTTTTTTGTCCTCTGCAATACTCGATTTCAAGATATAGAGGAACTGCTAGGTCTTGTGTGATTCTGACTTCATCCTTGGTACTAGAACTCCTTTCTGGATGCTTCTAGCATCTTTTCTTTGATGTGAGAAATCTAGGTTTTGGCTATATTCCTGGAACTTTTCCTTTTGGAGTTTCTTTCAGGAGGTACTTCATGGATTCTATCTTTATTTTGCCTTCTGGTTCAAATATACTTGGGCAGTTTTTCATTTATGATTATCTGAAATATAGTGTCCAGGATTTTCTTCTTCTTTTTTTTTTTTTGGAGGGGGAAGGCAGGGCAATTGGGGTTAAGTGACTTGCCCAAGGTCACACAGCTAGTAAGTGTGTCAAGTGTCTGAGGCTGGATTTGAACTCAGGTCTTCCTGACTCCAGGGCTGGTGCCCTACTCACTGCGCCACCTAGCTGCCCCCAGGATTTTATTTTTTAAACCACTGTTTTCAGGGAGTCCAGTGATTCTTACATCATCTCTAACTGACCTGTTTTCTAGGTCAGTTTTTTTAAAATACCAAATTATCTTGCATATTCTTCCATTCGTTTTAGTCTTCTAATCTTGTCCTTGGAGTCAGATTTCTGATTAGTCTATAGTCTAGTTTTTAGGAAGTCTGTTACTTGGTTAAAGATGACCACTTTCTCTTCTAAGCTATTTATTCTCCTCCAGATTCTTTGCTTCAGAGTTTTTGTTTCATTTTTTAGTTGGTTTCATCTCTTCTAGGCATTCATGTAGTCCTTGAGGAAAATCCATTTTTTTTTCCATTTGTGTCATGGTTTAATTATTAGCTCCTTCTTCTGAGGGTTATCTAGATCTAATTTTTTGAAAAAAATGCCTGTCAGTACTTTCTTTAATTTAGCCATTTCTACAGCTTTAGTTTCTAACCTGAGGCTGTGTCAGGGATAGACTGTGCTCTGGGTCTTACCTTGGGTCACCTGGGTTCTTGTACTTACCTTCTGCTCCTGGGGTTAGCCCCCTTGGATCTCAGGTTCACAGTACTTGGGACCTTAGAGCCCCTAGTCTTAGGCTGAAAACTAGCTGCTGCTGCTCACAAAGATTTCCAGGGTTTTTCACTCTTGGATGCATGTGTGCATGAGCCTCTGTGTACACACAAGCTTGTGCTTGCCTTTGGCAGGGGAGAGAAAGCCTCCATTTTTGATGCCCCTGGGCACAGTCTTGCAAGCCTCATATGTCTCTGGTCCATCTCGAGTCATGCTGGGTGTTTGCCAGCTTGTTTGTCTGAGCCTGCCCTGGCTTTGCTGGTTGCCCGCTTTCCTACTGCCCGTAGGTATCTGGCTGGCTTTCTATGTAGTTCTGAGGTGGAAAAGTCACTTAATATAGTTTCTAATAGGATTTTTTGATCATTATTTAGCCCAGTGAAAATTTCAGGTGTCTGCTACCAATATATGTTATATAATCTCAACAGGGCTCCCAATTCAACACTGTAATCCTTTTAGACCTCCCTAACAGATTTGCCTTCCTTCTTCCCGTAAAGGCTATTTCAAATCTGTCCATCCTTCTTCAGACCTCCCAGTACACCTCAACCTTTTCAGCTGAGAGGCTCACCTCAGACTTCATTCAAAAAACTGAGGCCATTTGACAACAGCTCCCTCTTCACCTTAAATCTCCAGGAGGTCTTACTATCTCTACCTTCACCCCTGTCTCTCAAGAAGAGGTGGCTCTTTTCCTGGCACACACAATCCCCTCTAAATTCATCTTTAATCCTATTTGATCCCATCTTTTCCAGCAGATTGTCTCCTCTATCATTCCTACTCTCTAATCTCCAATCTCTTTCAACCTACTAGATCCTGCCTTACTGCTTACAATTATGCCCACGAGTTGTCCCCCATCCCTGCTATTTGCTTCTCTCTCTCCTCTCCTATGCTAAATGCCTTAAGAAAGCCTTCTATATGCCAACTGAGTCAAAAGGTATGAACAGATAGTTTTTTAAGAAAGAAATCCCAGCTACCAAGAGCCATTTGAAAAAAAAATGCTCCAAATCACTAATAAATAATAGCAATAATAGAAATGCAAATTAAAGCAACTCTGAAGTTCTACCTCACACCCATCAGATTGGAAAGGTGACTGAAAACTCCGATTCATTCTCTTTTTCAAGCAATAGATCCCGAAGTGTCACTGAATATAATGACACATTTATATGGTTATAAAAGGAAGCTATATTAGAGATGGGAAATGAGAGGGGTTTTAGTGAAACTAGGAAAGGGCAGAGAGAAGCTTCAAAGATACATGCAACATTCAAACTGGGCCATAAAGTGTTGAGATCTGGAGGAAAACAGGGCTTTGGTATGAGATTATACAATGCAGCTTCCCAAATAAAATAAGAACATGTATGCAACTGCATTTATGAGAAGTACATGAGGGAGGGAGACAGTTATGCCTATCTGAGGGAGATAGATTCCTATGCCTTGTCAGGATGGAGAGTCCAAGGAAGAGATAATCAGTGGCCCTGGGTGCCTTACAAAACCAGTTCTGTGAGTTTTGGAAGTTTACACCTAACAATAGATTTCTTTTTCCTTCAGCTTAAAACAGGTCAACCAAGCCCTTCTTGTGTCCAACACAAGAAAATATTGTAGTGTATTAAGGTAGCCCATGTAAAGCACATAAAACATAAAGCAGTTCAATAAATGAGGAAGCAGCTAAAGGAAATGTTTAAATATAAAGAATTCTTTCCCCATATACCACTGAGTTTCAGAGCAACAATGACAGCAGAAGCAATAACAATTCAAACATGCCATACATTTCCAATAATGACCACGTGAAACAAGGTATTACAAGTATTATCTACATTTTATAGGTGAAAATAAGTCTCTGAGCAGGTAAATGACTTGTCCAAGGTCACAACTAATAAATATCGGGAGTCAGGAGTCAATTCAAGAAACATTAAGTGTCTATGAGAGACAATATGCTCAAACCTAGGCTTTTCCTGACTTTTAAGACCACTGCTCTTTACACTATATCACAATGCCACAAAAAGTAGTAAACAAGAATAAAAGAAGTGGCTGAATCATCTAAGACTGTGTTCTTACTGGAGAGGCAAAGTGTTTGGTTACAACAGTAATTAGAAGGGCTTGACTGCTCTGAATCTGTACTTAATTCATTACTGCCCCCTAGAGTCTTACACTTGTCACATTAGCCCTTTCTTGCCCAATGCTGGAACATCATGACTGATGATGAAGTAGGAGCCTACCACTCCTGCTAACTGAGCTAGATCCTACCCCATTCTTCTAAAGATTACTATTAGCAAAATGTTGGCTACACTGAACATGACCAGAATTACAATGCTGTTTTTATGTAAAAATATTTTAAGTTCCAAACAGTCATTTTACAAATTTCTAGATTTCAGTCCTTTTATAAAATAGGAATGCAATCATTTAGCACATCCTGAAATCTATTAAACTATTTGCACACTTTTTCACTCTGCCCCTCATGGTATTTATTGAATCCTAAAGACTATCTTAAAAATATGAACTGATATAAATTTGAATTATCTTCAATATAAAAATCTAGTAAGATAATTGAGCTAAAGCATCATTGTTGGAAGGTAGGATAGAGAAGCAAAAGAATAAAAAAAGTTGGTAAAATACTTTAAAATGGTAAAAAATAAAAACAAAAAAAACCATTAGTCAAAGAAAAGTCTTCATTTTGGCATTTACTAGCTATATCATCCTGGGGAAGTCCCAATCTCCCCAAACCTCAGTTTCCTTGCCTAGAGAACAGGGATATACTTATATTACCAACAGGATTGGTAAGAGGACAGTGTTTTGCAAACCTCAAAGCCTTGTATAAATCTGAACTGCATTAAGAATGATGACGATGATGATGATTTACATGGAAACAGAACCCTAGGCCTGTATTATTCTGTTATTCTGGAAAGCTTGACATTACTGCAGAGTCTGTGCCTAGATCAGTACTGCTAACTTAAAGACATGAAGAAAAATCTCGCTTCCTTCTATGTAGAAAAATAAAAGGCTTGTACTACTTGCTTATATAATTTTTGACATTATCTGTTAATATTTTACCTTTCTCTGAGTATTCTGAAGAAGGCTGATAAGCTTCAGAGGTTTTGCCTTTGAAAGTATCAGTAAATAATTCTGCAGATTCATCATTCTCCCAAACAGCCATCTCTCACTTCTCTATCTACATACCTCTCATTGTTTGATTCTGCGCCTTCTATCCTTTAATTCTGTTTCTACAAGATAAGAAGTTTTGCTTTGCACCACCTATAGAGAGATTTTTGCTATCCTGACAATACTTGGGTTTGAGATGGGTCTCTTATGTAGCTACATGTAATTAATAAAGGAAATGTTTTGGTCATTCCGTTAACAGCTAGCTATTGGTGGATAAGCTCCTTAATACACTTAAAAGGAGCATCATGCTGATAATAATCACATTCACTTAGAATTGAGAAACTAGGATAAAAGGTGTTACTTTCATTCTCACAAAGCAGCAGCCTGGTGATGGGGGTGAGAAGTGGCAGTTTTGGAGCTAACAAGAACTGGACCTAAGTCTTACTTCTTTGTCTCTCTGCCTCTGATTGTCTGCCTCTTACATGCACATCATGTGACCTGCTAATGTACAACCATGGAATAGTTTCTACACTAAGTGTTAGCAAAACTGATGAAATTGCATGTTACAAAAAGCAAGAGAGGCAGCAGAGGTTTAAACTAGTTTAAACAATGTTTTGCAAGATACACAACCAGGCAAAGCCATCTCAAGAGATGGGCATTCCAAGATGAAAATGTGCTAAGCACTGGGGAGACAATGAAAGGTTGAAGACAGTTCTCGAAGAGCTCACAGTGCAATGGGTGGAGACATGTAAACAACACACACACACACATACATATATATATATGTATGTGTGTGTATATATATGTACACACATATATATATATACACATACATACCTGTATGTAGATATATTCATATGACATCTGTAAATAATCAACAGAAGGAAGATACTAGAATTAAGAGAGATCAGGAAAAGTTTCCCAACTTTTAGCTGAGACTTGAAGCCAAGAGGCACAGAGGAGAAGCATTCTAGGCATGCAGGAGAGCCAGTGAAAATGTCTAGGATGAAGAGATGGAGTATCCTTTTCAGAGGAATAGCATGGAAGACAGCGTCACTGGACTGAAGATGGCAGACTATAAGGTCTAAAAGAGTAGACAGGTAGATAGGAACAGGTTGGGAGGGGCTTTGAACCCCAAACAGAGGGTTTTATTTCATTGTGAAGGTGACTGGGAGCCAATAAAGTCAGATCTATGGGACTTGAATAAACACCTTCTTGGCTGAGGCTAAATCTCAATCTACCCCACCATCTTGGTCCTCCTCCGCATGAGAAACACTGCAGACAGGTAACTAGTTCCATAACTAAATAGGTGAAAGTGATAGAATAGAGGTGTAGTGCATTTGAAAAACTGCTCAGCAGCTGCTACTCGCTATTACAAAAGCCAATCTTTTTTAACACCGACTTTTTCCTGATAATGCTGTGAATCACATTACATGTGATCTTAATGTAAAGATGTATGGTAATGCGCTGCAGCCTATTTACATTTCTAATGATAATGTGTAAAAAAGGATGCCATTAAGAATAACTGTAAAAGTAGGCTAGTCATAGAATGAGAGTGAGGGAGAACACGGAAGGCCCAAGTATCCCACTGGTGTCCAGACAACATTAAAAGAACCAAAAGGCCTCTAGCAAATTAGCAAGTGGAGGATGTGAAAAAATTTAGAGAAGCCATGGCAAATAAGAAGGCATGGAGGCATTCTAGTCTACACCAGAGGAGGAAGTAGCCACACAGATAGGAGCGATATCAAATATAACTCAAAACATACTGTTACCTAGCACAAACCAAACAAAACCTAAATAGTTTCTAAACCTACTCAATTAGAACAGGATATTCTCAGAACCAAAATGATTTCATCCTATTCAAACACCTGCCATAGTCTACGTGGTAAGCCTATACTCTGCTAACAGTTTAACAGCTAACATGTTGCCAGGCTTGCCTAATACCATTTTCATATGCTAAACTACTCTTAGTAAACATATCCCCTCTCTATTAAGCAGATCAGGGACAACATACAACATTCTCATTTGCTATACATTACAACAACAAGCAAAATCTGTACCTGAATATTCCTACCTCCGAGGTCAGAGTCACAATTTCAGAGTTAAGAGCTTCGGCAGTCACTTTAGTCCACAACTGTAAAAGAACTGCCATTATACCCTGACTGGGGGCTTCCTCCTAAATGTTTCATCAAAACTTTCAGAAACTGTGTCTTATTTCCCTAAGACTTTGTTGAGTGAATTGCCAGCTAATCTGGCAATCTAACCTTCTCAAATAACATTTTAATTTTTGTAGGGACTTTTAAAGTCTTAACCAAAAGAAGTAAGTTCGATGGATATTGCAGGCACTGTAGTAGAGACAGTGGGGAAACACTTTTGGATGGGTTGGTCATTCATTCTCTTCGAATTATCAATCAATGATCACTCATTAAATACCTACTATGTGCCAGGCACTATGCTCAACCTTGGAGATACAAGTACACAAAATAAAAATCTCTACTAGCAAGAAGGTTACATTTTAATGGGGGAGAGAAGCACATATGTAAGTATATACATAATAAAGACAACAAGCACAAATACAAAATAGTTAAAAGCAAAGTAGTTTGCAAAGGAGGGCACTAGTATTAGGAATGGGAGGGGGGGGAATCATGAAAATCTCTATGTAGAAGAAGCCACTTAAGCTTTATCTTGAAGGAAGAGATTACGCCACTTAGTTTATAACCAGTACAATCTACTGCTAAGTGGATACTGGATACTTCATTTCTTAGAAGCATTAAAAATGAGCATCACTCAGAAAGTAATGGAGAAAGATGCATAATGGATGTGAGCAGCATTTAATACATAAATAAGGAATCACAATGAACAGGCATAAAGGATGGCATCAAACAAGTGTATGACTGAAAAAAAAACGGGCTAATGATTTGGTAAAGGCAAAGATGAGCAATGGATAGTCTGTGGGCTCCACTGGTATCCTCATAATACCAGAACAAACTGAGAAATGCGCTTCAATGCAGGAGGACGACCTCCAGTGGCAATACCTCCTGCAGCATTGTTAGACCATGGACAAGCGTTGCACAGGATGGGCTGGCACAGATGCGTGGTGGGCTGAATTGGTGAATGGCCTATCCACAATGATAAGATCACAGATGTGTCTGAGGACATACCTGAGAAGCATCCAAGGTGCATATGCTATTGGATTTCAGACAACTATCTCCTATATCTTTATGTCTTTTCACAGTTAAACATGTAGAAAAAGCTATCTGCCCTTGTTGCCTCCACTTCTCTCATTTCCCAATATCTTGCAATCTGGTTTCTGACTTCCCCTAACTCAAACTGCTCTCGCCAGTTATTCGAGATCTCCTGTTTGCCACGTCTGATGGCTTTTTCTCAGTCCTTATCCTTCTTGAGCCCTCTGCAGTTTTTACATGTTAACCGCCCTGTCCTCTTGCATACTATTCTCCTGGTCCTTCTTTGACCACTTCTTCTGTGTCTCTTTTACTCCATCGTCTATACTGTACTCTCTCACTGTGGATTTGCAAGTCAAAGTCATCAGTTCCCACGGGTTCAATTATCATCTTTGTAAGATGTCCCCCGGACAGGTATATTCATCCATAGTCTCTCTCTCTCCAATCGCACACTATCAGTTGCCTAATGGACACTTTGAACTGAAACATCTCACAGGCATTATAAACTCAACATGTTCAAAACAGAACTCATTTCCTTTTCTCTTAAACTTACTCCCTTCCGAACAACCTCGACACCATGGCTACCATTTATAAAGCATCTGCTATGTGCCAGACACTGTGCTAAGTGTAATACCTCATTTGAAATTCACAATTCTGGGAGGTAGGTACTATTATTACCATTATTATTTTATGGTTGAGGAAACTGAGGCAGGCAGAGTGGTGTGACTTGCCCAGGGTCGCACAGTTAGTATGAAGCTATATTT
The DNA here is from genome assembly GCA_028646595.1 of Phalanger gymnotis. Taxonomy (NCBI): domain Eukaryota; kingdom Metazoa; phylum Chordata; class Mammalia; order Diprotodontia; family Phalangeridae; genus Phalanger; species Phalanger gymnotis. The sequence continues at coordinate 51,915,462 of CM053627.1, forward strand.
GAACTCAGGTCTTCCAACCTCCAGGTCCACTGAACCATCTAGAAGCCTAATTCTTATTATCGTTATTCCATTCTCTCCACTTACATGACAATAACCCTAGTTACAATGATTCTCATTTCTTGCCAGGACCACTGAAATAGAGCCTCAACTGCCTTTAACAAATTATAAAACTCCTTTAATGATACAGAACTTCTTCCTGAAACAAAGGCCCGCCTTTATAATACCCATACCCCACTGAGGCGGGGTATGGCTGTGAGTCATGGAACACTACAGGTGCAAAGAATTAAAATTAAGTATTATCCAGAAGGCAATCGAGAGACACATGGTGGGTGTAAGGCTGTGACATACAACTGATAAGGATCAATGAAGAAGAAGAACTGGAGTAAAGGATATTATAAAAAAAGAAAAAGGTCTGGTTACATGACAAAAATCAAGGGGAAATCAATGGATAATTCCTGTAGTCCAGTGACATCCTTGGATGTGAGGAGAAAGAGGTACAGCTGCAGCATGCTTGGTGGATGGGGTCGATTGGTTTAATTTCTAGTGGGATGTGGACATGGGTTTAAAGGCTGAACTGGCATGCATAAGTTGTGACCTTACATTGTTGGAAGGAACATCCACATTGATGAGATCAGAAACCCGAGAGTAACATTATTATGCCCAGGAACAACATTTTTTTCAGTCAAAACCCGAGAGTAACATTATTATGCCCAGGAACAACATTTTTTTCAGTCAGATTACTTTTCCAATCTTCCAGAAAATTCAATGGGAATATAGAAAACTCAAACAAAAGTTCACGTCACAACAAATTTTTCTGGTATTTTTCTTTAATACTTCATAGGTAAGAAAATCATGGAAGATCTATAGCCATTTATTTTCACCTGACAGAATCAAAACTAGTGCTTCAAAACCTGTTTTCAGGAGGGTTTTATCACCTAAATTTCAAAGCAACACACTGACCATTAACAGCTGTCTTGGAACAATAGTGAGAACAGAGAAGAACTGCTAAAGCAGTCAGAGGTATTTATTTTTTGGCTAGTCAGTCATTTTCAGACTTAGGAAGTTGTCATACATTTATATTAAGAAATAAATTACAAAAAGTGGAAATAGGCAATTTAGTATACATAGTCTATAAATTTGCCTATTTCAAGCATTTTAATTACAGTGTTTTATCGTATTCACCCTACTATACAGAATATTTGGAACTAAGGAATTGTGTTCATTATCACCTGAGCGAGACCAGAAGTGTTATCTTACTGTTTTTCAAAACTGATTTAAAAAAACTTACTATCAATGACTGGAACCATTGTTTGTAACAAAGAAATCTAATTAAGTAAAATAAACCAACATACAGGCTGTATCTGACATGTGCCATATTCTACACCTAATCTAGGACCTTTCTGCCAAAAGGAGGTATGTTTCATCATGAGTTCTATGAAGTCGCTGAAGACATTTTTGTTTTCTTTTACGTTATTGTAGTCGTGTGAATTGTTCTCATTCAGCTTACTTTGTTCATCTATTCATATACATTTGGCCAAGTTTTTCTGAATTTTTCATGGTCCTAATTTCTTACACTGTCATAATTATCTTCAAATGCTAAATGCTATAATCTGTTATGCCACTAGTCAAGGGGCATCTGTTTCGCCTCCAGTTCTTTACTCTCACAAAAAATGCTGCTATACATATATTTTGTATGTATGGGACCTTTCCCTTTGCCTTTGGCCTCCTCTGGGTGTAAGTTCAGTGGTAGTATGACTGTGTAGAGTTTAGCGATTTTTCTGGCATAGTTCCATAAGATGTTTTCCAAAACAGAGAGAACAATTCATAGCACCAGTATCGGTGCAATACCTCTAACATACCATTTTTATCTTGTCAAATTGTGAATATGACAGTTGTGAAACTTCAGAGTTGTTTAAATTTCACTTACTGATAGTGATTTGCAGTATTCTTTCATATAGCTGATAGTTTGCATTCTTCTTTTGAAAATATGCTTTTCATATATTTTGACAAACCATGTATTGAAGAATCTTCCTATAGGGTTAAGACTAGAATCATTTTGCAAATTTCTGCACTTTCAGTTTCCTGGTTTATCTGAAAAGATCATGACCATTTCAGGTAAAAATGCAGAACTTGAAAAAGCCCACTTCCTCTTTGTTAAAGACATAAAAACTTTGGCAGTTACAGCTGAAGAGACTCACTGGTTTCATTAGTTTTTTCAAATAAATGCATACAAGGTAAGGAGAAGCCCCCATCTACCAATAAATCTCAAAGTTCTCTTTTAGAAAACATTTTAGTGCTTATTTCAGAAAAATCAAATTATGTAAAGGCAAAAAATAATAAAACTATACTCAGTGTTATCATGCTGTTATTACAAAAAACAATCCCTGGTTTTGCTGAATTGTTTTTTCTTATTTCTTTTTTAATCTTTGATACAAGGGAAGGTTTGCTGATGGGGGAGGCAGAGAGAGAAATCTCCAATAAATATGATGTCAAAACAAAATGATAAAATACATCCTCTACTTTCAACACCCCCTCCCCAAGCCCACCCCTCTTAAACTTTCTGTTTATGATCTACACCAAATCAAATGTAGGTAAGATCATAATTCAAAAGAGGAAACAAATCAGAAACTCCGATTTTCCTGCAAAGAAAAATTGGAAAACAAATCAAGGGCTCAAAATGTTTAGCTTGGTTTTTCTAATCAGTTTTAACACAATTCTGTCATATTCAGACAGAAGACTAAATAATTTAAATAATATTTTATCAACTTTAAGACATTAACAACCATAAACATACTAGCCAAATAATATTTTCTTAATTTCCATTTCGTTGGACTCAGGATATAATTTAAAACGGAAAGAAAATGTTAAAATGAGTATGATTACAGTGAGGCCAAAGATACAGACCTTGTTGACTTTTCTGTGTAAATAATTATGCATATTTTAATTGAACAAAACTTTAAAATTTTTAGTAAAGATTTACACTGTGAGCCTAATACATAGTAGCACTTAATAAATGCTTGCTAAGTAAGACAGTAGAATCCTCACTTAATAGATGAGGAAACTTAGCAGCTCAGATATTTGCTAAAGATCATAGCTATATAAACAGCTGTAGGTAGCATTTATGTAGCACTTTAAGTTTTGCAAAGTGCTTTACAAATATTTTGTCCTCACAACCTTAGGAGGGAGATGCTATTATTATCCCCATTTAACAGATGAAGAAACTGAGGAAGAGGTTTTGGGACTGCCCAGGCTCACACAACTATTATGTGTCTGAGGCTGGATTTGAACTCAGGTTTTCCTGACTCTGGGTCCAGCGTTTTATCCAATGGGCCACCTAATCACCTACAGCTAATAAGTTTGTTGATTTGGGCTTGGATCTTTTGACTTCAAGATGGTTCTTTCTAATACGTCTTGCTATACTACAGGAAAGTGTTCTTTATAACAAAATTACTTTACATCCCATAGAAAGAAAGCTTTGTTTATCTGGTTACAAGGTATGCCCTGCAATATTTCCTCTGGTCAATGAATGAGTTTAGTGGAAATAGTTTCAAATCAAATCCTAGCTCCAAGAACAAGCAGCTGTGTGTCATTCAATCTTTTCAGTTCTCTGTATAAAATTGAACATGAGAGTCAACAAGCATTTAGTGAATGCGTACTATGTGACAAGCAAGCCCTATGCTAGGCACTGGTGAGAAAGACAAATATCTTTCAAAGGGTCTCTGCTTTTCAGGAGCTGATATTAAAATTCAATGCCTTCCACCAACAAGGCTGATGTGGGGAAAATAATTAGTTATTATTAACAGCCATTTTATATGATAAAATGCTTGATGGTGTACCATATATACAGTATGGTGTGAGAAGAGGCTCTGGAGTCTTTACAGCTCAATCTACAAATATTTATTGAGAATCTCTTTGTAGGGCACAGTGTCTGGTACAATGCAGTTATTACTCTGCAAATGAGTACAAATTACTCTTTAAATCCTTTATCTTTTACCATCACAAAAGTTCCAATTTACAGGAAAAACCCCTAGTCTCCTACTCACACAACAAATGAAATATTTTCAAAAAGATCTTGGAAATTGAGTTATAAGGTATGAAAGTCACATGACAGCTAGCTATGTACTAATATCTTAGTCTGACATTATTAAATTAGACAACAGGGATACGCTTCGTGATGGGAAGAAGCAGTTCTGATATTAAAATCTGTTGTGGAATTTGCAATTAATACAAAGTTAGGAGCACTTGATAACACAATGAATGGCAAAGTCAAAACCCAAAAAGATCCTGACAGGTGAAAATATGGTGTGCACCTAACAATATAAGGGATAAATGCAAAATTTTGTACTTGAATTCAACAAATAAACTTTCCAAGTACAAGATGAGGGAAGCATTGATAGATGTCAGGTCCTGTGGAAAAAAAATCTGAAACTTTTATAAGACTTCAAACTCAATAAGAAACGAATAATATGGCAGACAAATAAGCTAATACAACTTAGATGGCTTTAAGAAGCAAATGTTTAGGACTAGGGAGGTGGTAGTTCAGTCATTTTCTGGATTGGTCAGACACACATATTCAAGGCTTGCAAGGCCTTTTACAAATATCTCCTGTGACCCCACAACAACCCTGTGAGGTAAGTTCTATGGATTTGTTATCATCATTTTACATATGTTATCTAAGAATAGTTGATAGAACTGTGAATATTTCTTTAGCTTAGGGAAAATTATGGCGAGAAAGAAAGAGGGGACATGGTTGTTGTCTTCAAGTATTTGAAGGGTATCGCCTAGAAATGACACTTGTTCTGTTTGGCCCCAGCAGGCAGAGGAGCAATTTGAGGAGATTACAAAGAAGTAAATTTATTCTCCATGTGAGGAAAAATTTCCTAATAATTAAAGCTATCCTAAAGTTAAATGAGATGGTGGATTCTCTATCACCACAAGTGTGGCAGGATGACCAGTTATTGGTATACTGCAGGAGGGATTCTGCTCATGTACAAGTTGGATTAACTGGCCTCTGACAATCCTTTCAACTCTTGAGATTCTGTCAACTAAAATTCCACGAATAACCATTAATTTAAATATTTGTCAACCTATTTATTTAATAATCTCATATAACAAATAATTTCGCTAGTCTATGTCCTTATAAATCATTCTCAATTAAAAATAAATAACAGATGGTATGCTATATGTATAGTATATCCAAAGACATTTCAATTTACTCTTATCAAATGAATTTCCTTAAACTGTCAGTTTTAGATTCTCAATCCATTTTTACTTAAAAGGACATACATATCCATTGTCTAACACTCTCTAGTGCGTGGTAGCTGATTAATGAACACTTGCTGAATTAGACTTACCCAATATGACAGAACACAGCAAAATGCTAAACTACAGGGTATGCTTTGTGTACAACAGAATCCAGGATGTCCAAATCCTTTTGTTGCACAAAAATTTTGCTGTAATTCTTATTTCATAAAATTAAGTTGGACATTGTTCGGGGATTGGAAAAATTTTTATTAATGACTTACAGTTTAAGAGAACTCAGTGCTCAAAGAGCAGTGTAAAGATTTAAGTCTTTAGCATCCATTCAATTTCTACTATTGAAAAGTGTGTGAGTCCATCCTCGGAACCCAACCAGATCCAACTTTTTAATCTTCTACATTTTTGATACCCACCAGTATCTAATGAGCCCCCACAACACGTGTGAGGCCTACTGCAGAACCTATCTAAAACGGCTGACCAAAAATCGGCAACGACCAGGGATTGAGCCATTCTTGGAGAAAGGTCCCATCCCGTCCACCCCGTAACACGGCCGCACCGTGCATTTGAATTCCTGAACACTTTTGCAAGTGAAACATTCAGTTAATTTCAACAGCTGAGTCAAAGGTGACAGAAAGCGGGCCGGGCACCGAAGAGCCGAAAGGCGTCCTGCTGGGACCCGGCCAGCAGAGAGATAAACAGCGGTTAGGGTCGTCTGGCTCCTCAAACTTCCTAGATGTTGACAAGAACGGCAACAAGACCGAAAATTGTCCGCTTTCCATCTTTTAAAAAAGGGATGCTCCAGAGCTACCTCGCAAGGGTCCGGGCCGGGCTCCCCGGGAAGGGGAGCCTGGCTGGGGCTCCCTGAGGGCAGGCACCCACAGCCTCGCCCAGTCGAGGAGGAGTCCCGACAGTCTCAGTCCTTCCTGAGAAAGGAGGGGCGGAAAAAAAAAAAAAAAGAAGAAAATAAATAAAAGGCAGCCACCCTGACCAGGAAGTGACTCGCCCAGAAAAAGCCCCTGTCACGCCTAGAACTCGGGGAGTGGAGTGGGGTGAAGGGGAGGGCAGAAAACGGGAAGGGGGGGGAAGAACTGTCTTATCGTGACTTGTCGGGACTTCCTCCCTCTTCCCGTATTTTAAAAAGCCCACGGACGGTTTTCAGCATGGGAGACCCCTGGCTTTCTGGGAACTGCGGGTCCGTGGCCGCAGGAAGGGGCAGCGGCTGGGGCCCCGCCGGGAAGAGGCAAGAGGAGGAATGGGGAACTGCGGCCCCTGAGAGGTGGCGGGGAGCCCCCGGGGGAGAAGCCGGACAAGGTGCGCGCTCCCAGTGCCGCCTCCTGCCCTGTCCCGCCCAGGCCTTTTTTTCTGAGGGCCCCCTTCAAAGCCCCGATCCAGCCGGGTCGAACCCCCATCCTAGCGAGTCGCCAGTGGTGGCTGGCGGCAGGCGAGGGGCGGTCCGGTCCCTACCTTCTCCTCATCCGACACCCGATCCTCGAAGTCGGCCATCTTGGGCTGCTCTGGCCCAGCCCGGCGGCTCGCGCGAAGCAAGCCGGGAAGGAAGCGGGATGACTGAACCCGACGTATGAGGTGGGGAGCCTTCCGGAAACTCCGTGGGCTGCTGCGCCATGTTCGTTAAGGGCACGAAGCGGAAGAGCCGCGGAAGGCCATGTTGGTTTCGGACAGTTCCGTGCCATTCATTTTCTCCTCGCATTGACGCGCCCTAGCCCTTCTCATAGTAGCACAGAAGCTACAAATCTCATGTCGGCCGACTGGCAGTGACCCCCTCCCGATGCGCGGGGCTGACGATAACCACCCCTATCGCCCCCGGCGCAGAGCGCTGCTTAGTCCGTCGCTCATTAAGGAACGGTAATGGGGGCGGGGCGGGGCGGAGAGTGTCAATGGAGATTCAATAACAGCAAAGGCCCTACTAATAAGAATCAACTCCCTAGAATGGGACACGAATTCCAGTCTAGTCCACATACGGAGAGGGACGTAGACGTCTCTTTCCCCTAACCCCTCCCAGAGGACCCGGGCCGGAAGGAAGGGCTCATCTCGTCTTTCCCCGGCTCCCTAGGGTTTCCCCATCACTGCCCGCTCTGCCTTCAGGTCCGCCGCTATCCCAGGATTCCCGCCGCCGCCTCCGCCTTCTCTTTCCCGACCGTCCGCGGGACCTGCAAGATGGCGGACGGCGGCGAAGCGGCGGCCTCAGCGGCGCCCACTCCTCCCCCTCCCGAGGCCCACGGCTCGTGCGCGGGCTGGGCCCAGCGCCTGCGGGCCGGGCTGGCGGGGGCAGGCGTCTCGCTGTGGGTCGTGGCCGGCCTGGGGCTGCTCTACGCTTTGAGGGCGCCCCTGAGGCTGTGTGAGAACCTGGCGGCGGGTGAGAGGCCGCGGCCGCCCTGAGGCTGGGGGCCCAGGGGAGGAGGGTGGGTTGAGGGAGGGGGCGGGCGGGCTCGGGTCCCCTTGGTACGGGGGCGGAGGAGAGGGGGGGAAAGGGGTAGAGGGGAAGGAAAGGGGGCGCTCCCTTTCTCCCTTCCCCCCTCCCCCTGGCCTGCAGCTGATTGTCAAACAGGAGCCGGGGCGGAGCCGGCTCAGGCTCCTCCCCCTCCCCTTCCCTCCCTGCGCTCGGCTTTCCGAGGGCACAGCCTAGAATTACCGACCCTCCCTCCGAACTCTTTTACCCTCCGTAGCCCGAGGCTTTCCTGGCGTGGTCCGGAGGCTGCCTCTCAGGTCCGGCATCCCCATTTTACACATGAAGACGCTGGGAAAGGTGAAGGGATCCCACGACCCCCAGCACAGTGCCTGGCATGGATGCATATTGGTGGATACTGGGCAGAAACTAATTTTGGGGTGTTCTTTGACTTTATCTGCCCAGCACCTAGTATGGAACTTTGCACGTAGCAGAAGCTTAATAAAAACGAACTGTTTCAAAAGATCTTTGTGCAGGTTTATATTTAAATCCGTATTAAAGCTTAAATTTAAGATTGAAAGGCTTAATATCTTGGGGACACCCTGTATTTATTGTATTGCACCTATGGCTAGATGGAGGAAGAGAATGAAGTGTGTCACACCTGTTTTCTTTAAAAAAATTTTTTTTAATCAGCAAAAATCTGATTTCTTTCCCTCCTCTGGTTGGGGTGGGAGTGGGGGACTCGAAGGATTGATGTCACACCAGTTCTTAAACGATTCCCTCGGGGGTTGCCATAAACCAGAAGTGTCACACTGGCAACACCCCCGAGCTCTTAAGCCGGGTTAAAATATTGGGGTATTTAACGAAGTAGATAAAAATACAATTAAACATACACAACATTACATTTTAAAACTAAGTCAACATTCGGGCTTACGGGATCCTTATAGATGCATTAAGACTCCTCTCTCTATCTGAGTTTGACTCCACTGCAACTATATAACGAAGTTAGTGATTTTTGTGTTCCATAGACATGTACTGTCAGGAAGTTCATTCAGTAGATAGGTAATGAAATCCTGTTCTGTGTAAAGGTAGCAGGATACTGTAGAAAGCACACTATTTATAGTTTGAGAACCTGAGTTTGACTACTTACTTGCCTCAGTGAATGCTCATTTCATTTCTTTGGCCTGATTTTTCTCATCTATATATAATGGTCGGTTTGCATCTTTTTAGCTCCAAATCTTTGGATTCTTGCCTTATAAGGAGCTATTTTGAGAAGCAGCAACGTATGATGCTTAGAGAGCAGACTTCAGTTTCGGGGATAAGTGGCCTTAAGTCTTACCAATGAAACATATTACCTGTGTGACCCTGGACAAGTCGCTGGACTGCTCAGTGCTCTGAACAACTCTCTAAGACTGTGAGTTGTTGAGCAATTGGTTACTGGGTGTTTTTTTTTTTGGTAGAGTTAATTAAATCACAGGCTTAGACCAAGGTACCGTAGTCAATTTAAAGAAAAGTCAGAAGTGATCTTTGCCTTTATGGATAGGACATAATCTGTAATAATAAAGTATAAATTGTAATGCCAGGTAGAAAGGGAAAGTAAAATGAAAATGACAAGAAGGTCTTGGTGAAGATCGAGTACATTTGAAGTGGAGGAGGAAGGACCCTCCACGCAGGGCATGTTAGAAACAAGACTCCTTCCTGCTGCCCAAGTAGTTGTTTTCCTGAGGTTCCTGCTGGTCTTTATTAATCTTTGTTCTGCCCAGTAGTGTGATGTAGTTCTAGAAATAACAGAACCACAAACAATAAATGAGTCCGGCAAACATTGTTCTGCGGTGCAAGCAGAGAATGAAATAAAATCATTTATGTTAAAAGTTCAATGAATCTGGTCTTATCAACTCACATTTCTGTACTCTTACTCAGTATTTGCAGTATGCTCTGAGGACAAATTTCCCTTTCTCATTTTTTTACATATATTTGACTTTTAATTTAAAGCAGTCTCCTGAAGCAAATGTTTAATCCAGGGGTGGGGAACCTGTGGCCTCAGGTAGCCGTCTAGGTCTTCGAGTTCTGCCTTTTGACTGTTAGGTTCAGTTCCCCACCCCTGGATTAGTCCATCATTTAGAACATGAGTCTAGAACCAAAGTCAAAATCATCCTCAGAGCTCTATTACCTTTATTATTGAGTCGTTTCGATTCTCTAAACAATAATCCAGAAACAGTTTTTCAGAACAAATGGTTCCTGATTTCATTTACTCCATTTTCTAGGTCAAACTTCATCATTCTTTTGAAAAAATAAATCTTTACCTCAGCAAAATAATTAAGGAGTGACTTGGTGTCTCTGGTAAAAGCTCTATCTGACAAAAGTTTAGTAAGGTCTCCATCCACTTAGAAAAGTAAATATAATTGAATACGACTGAGGTTATTGGTTTTCTTCACAAAAGCAAGCACTTTCCTGATTTTGTAATGCTTCTTGGAATTTCACAAATTAATGACCTAAAATTCTAAGAAGATTAGATTTTAATTCTGCATAAGAACTGGTAACAAAATGGGAGTTGTTGGTTTCAAGTAATCTTTTTGGAATTTCTATTTTTTAAAAATGAGACTTACCTGCATTAACAACTCTTATTCATGTATACATTTGTATTATTATCCTCATTAAATATATCTGAGAACTTGAATGTTTTTTCACTTGGACATTATTTTCTCATTGCAGTGACAACATTTTTAAATTCTTTGACTCCAAAATTCTATGTGGCACTAACAGGAACATCATCTCTAATATCTGGACTAATATTTGTAAGTAGTTTGTATTTTTTTCATTCATGTTGTGCATTTATTAGTGCAAATCTTGAAAAAAAGATGATGGCAAAGTAAATCGTGAATGTAAAAATCTGAACAAAGCTGGAGGAGCTTAGCATGCTTATGCTAGTGAGCTCTTCTTATTTCTCCTCTCTAGGGGGTGCTCTCCGGCTGTGGTAGAAATACTGGTGCTTGTTTAGTGTAACAGATGTTTCCCAGTAACTTTAATGTACTGACCGTTGAATTAAAGCGAAAAGCTGGTCATAAGAAATGGATTACTTTGATTCATTTTTGTGCATTATCAAGGAATCCAAGGTAAAAGCTAAATGTGAAATAAAAGCCTCAAAATGAAATAATTTGTAAATTTTATTTGTAGTTAAACAGATTCTAGACAAGCATAAAATATATCTAAAGGTTGTACCTGAAACCAGTGACTTTTTAATATGCAAAAGAAGGGAATTTACATAAACTTTCCATGGCAGGGTTAAATAAAAACATGAGTCTTATTCAGAGTTAAATCTATTTTGTTCTAATTCTAGGTATGCAGGTAATACAGCTAAAGGTTGTTCCTAAAACCAATGGGTTTTTAAACATGCAAAAGAGGGTAGAGTCAAGTAAAGTTTCTATGGTATCTTTAATTCTCATTCTACGTGTTGTAAATTAGTATTTATCATATAAGACCATGTGTTTAATAATTTCTTGTATTTACATATTTTGAGCTAGGTTATGAAAAAATATAACAATATAACACCAGTGTGGTAATTAAAAAGCAGTAGGAGCCAACATTTTATAATGTAGTTGTTGCAGAAAAAAAAAATCATCGATAGTTCATTTGGTGAAGGACAATTTGTCTTTCTTGACTTTGAAGCAATCAAATTTTAATTTTCATGTCTCATGAACAATTTTTACTTGTGAAATGTTCTCTGTTTTAAAGAAGTTTCTTCCTACTTCTTAGGAAGACACTAAAGTGGGACCACATTTGGACATAATTAACTCCCTGTTGTCTCAGTAGGAATAGAATTAGAATTAAGCCATTTCAGGTCAAGCATGGAACAGCTGTAGTATGGTAGCAGAAAGGGAGCCAAGCTGAGTTCCAGTTCTGTACACAGTCTTGCTGTTGGTAGTTTATCAACTAGTAGAAGAGTTGAGACATATAGGCAAATAATTATATTACAAAGTATAATAAAGAAAGATCCTGATAAAATACTTTGAGAAATTTAAGGAGGAAAAGATCACTTTGGAGTTGGGAGAAGGAATCCATAAATGCTTCATGGAGAAGTGACACCTGAACTGGGCCTTGGAAGAAGAGAAGGATTTTAAACAGATGAAGAAGATGAGAGAACGTATTCCACGCATGGGGGAAGATGGAAGCAAAGGCCTGAATGAATGTACTGCTGCAAAAAAAACAATATGAGATTGGGAAATAGCTCAGAGTTCTATTTGGTTGAAATATGGATATGTGAAGCAGGTTGAAACTAGATTGTGGAAGACCTTAAATGTTAGGCCAAAAAGATTGAATTTTTTTTTCTAAGCACTGGGAAGCCACTGAATATTTTTGGGCAGCAGTGTTTTGGACAGCTGATGTACACATTAGGATGATTATTTTGACAGCCATGTGAAAAATGAAATATAGGAGGAGAAAACTGGGAGACCATTTAGAAGATTATTTTAGTATTCTAGGGACCTGACCTTGAATGGTAGTCAAAATTAATAGAGACGAAAGGATGGATGTGGAGGATATTTTAGAGGTAGAATTGACAGTACTTGCAAGTATTTGGAAGTAGGTTGTGAGCAAGAAAGAATATTAAAGATGGTACCAAGTTTTCTAATTTGGGCTATCAAGATGATGGGAAGTTGTATTTATTTATATGAATTTGTTTGTAGTGTGCTAGAAGATGACAGCTTAAACCTAGAGTTTGTCTAAGGTTTTTCATAATGCCTACTAAAGTAAAAAAAAGATTCCTGAAGTTTTAGAGGATTTTATTTTTTCAGATATCTATCTACTTGATGTATTTGTGGTTATATCAAAAGTTTAAGAAATGGTTGTGATTTTGGTTGTGGGTAGGCTTTATTTTTTAAATAAAAGAAAGCATCACATTTAGCAGAAGAGAGTCTTTTCAGTTGGTTGTTGGAAAGAAGTATATGTATATATAATACACACACACACACACATATATATATATATATATATATATAAATGAGAGTCTTTTATAGTTAAATTTCTGCAGTCAAGATGTAGAAAACTGATCATTTAAAATGTGGAATCTGTGGTAGGATAGCAAAATAGTTCATGGAATATTGACCTTGGATTTAAGAAGACCTAACTCTGACTTTGATTAGCTGTGTGATCCTGGTTAAGGTATTTTAGCCTGTGTGTGCCTCAGACAACTCCTTAGAATGTATCTATTAAGTTATAGATCAGTTACCATCTCAGTAGTGAAGAGAGTTCTCATACTTGGAGTTCCGTGTGATAAAGAAATTATAGATCATTTGAACATTCATATATATACATATAATCATAGATTTAGAACTGGAAGACACTTGAGAAGTCATCTACTCTGTCGTCCTTTTGCAGTTGAGGACTGAAGCCAAGAAAGTTGTGGCTTGCCAGAGGTCATGAAATAGCAGAATTGGGATTTAAATCTAAGAGCTCTTTCTGTTAGACTCTGTGTGTGTGTGTGTGTGTGTGTGATTTTATAAAATTAGTTTAGTCATTTTCAGAATAAAGGGCATTTTAGCGTTAGAGTATAAAGCATTGTGATGGCTTGCCTGCAGATTTTTGCCTTGGAGTTATTTGTTGCTTTTGTTATCCTATAGAAACAGGAAAGCTGTGACTACTGTGTTTTATAAATGTGTTCAGTGTGGAATGCCAACTGTTCTGAATTCATACTTTTTAAAAAATAACTCAGCTGTTTCAATATAATTCTTAGTCTTAATCTTGATACACTACTAATAGTGCAATATAAAATAGGTGTTAGATTATTTAAAAGTTAAATTTTGGGGAGTAAAATAAATACAGCTCCTATTTTTATTGTTTTTGAAGTTTTCATAGATTAAGTATCTTCTGGGTTAATTTGAGCTTGTCTAAAACCTGATGTTAACTCTTATAGCAAAGGATATGTTTCTTTGTTTAGTATATTTTATTGGGAGATGCTATATTTGGCTTTGTTTTTAGAACAAGAACTGGTTTAAAATATTGACTTATATGGGAACAACTTTTAAAAAAAAATTCAATTTGACTTTTTGTGTGTGTGGTGATCATATCTGTCTTAAGTGCTATTTTCTGTTTGTTACAGATATTTGAATGGTGGTACTTCCGGAAGTATGGCACATCATTTATTGAGCAAGTATCTATAAGCCATTTGCGGCCACTTATTGGAGGGACAGAGAACAATATTGCAGAGCCAGGTTCTCCTTCTGGTAGCAGGGAAACTGATCCCAATAGGCAAAATTTATCAGGTGACTAATATGTCTAATCTTGATTTTTTTTAAAGTACAAAATAGGCAAGTGTCTTTTTTTCCTCACTTTCTTTAGTTTTTATTTTTTTTTAATTAAATTTTATTTAATTTTTGAATAAAAAACAACTTTCTCTCCCTCCCACTTGCCTTTTCCCCACCTTGAGGAAGCAAGTAAAACAAAACCCCTGTTACAAGTATGTATAGTTAAGCAAAACAAAATTTCTCCTTGGTCATGTTTGAACAAAATGTCTCAATCTGCACTGAGTTGATCACCTCTCTGTCGGGAAGTGGGCAACATATTTCATCATGAGGCCTTAGGATATCTTTGTGTTTGGTCAGTGTGTTGATCACAGCTCCCAAGTTTTCTTTTTACATACATAGGGGTGTGTGTGTGTATACACATACATACAATATGCACATATGTGCACAATACATATATACATTTATATACACATGTACATATATACATACATACTTGTGTGTGTACATATATATACACATACATATATGCGTGTATAGTTTTGTTTATTTGCTGAGATGCTTCTTACCTTCCTTTACCAAGCTCACCTTCCCCCTATTGCGAACACAAGAAAAACAAAACCCATTATGCATACATATGTAGTCAAAACAAATTTCCACATTGGCCACATCCTAAAGAATATTTGTCTCATTCTGCACTCATTCTACACTCTCTTTCAAGAGGTGGGTGACATGTTTCCTCATTAGTCCTGTGGAATCCTGGTTGATCATTGATGAGGTCAGTGATTAGAGTTTAGCACAACAGTATCCCATCACATTTATATACCATAACTTCTTCATTCTCCGGTGGACAAAGACCCTGTCAGGTTCTCCTTCCTTGCCACCTCAAAAAGAGCTGTGATAAACTTTTGTACATCCATAGAATGTGTTTTGCTTAGGATTAATCCATCCCTTAGTCTACCTTGCCTTCAATTCCCACTCCCTCTTCTCCCCTTTCCCTTTGATTTTGCCTTTGAGTGAAAGTATTTCTGTACCCAGCTCTTTGTATGTGTTGTATTCATTCTCATTTTGACCAGTTCGGATGAGAGTGAGGTTCAAATGTCTACTTCTATTTCTATTCCCTCTGCATTTCTGTATAGATATCTACTTGGGATTATGTGGTATTTCACCTCTGGTATGAGGACTTGAACCCTTTTTTAGGGCTGCTCATCCACCTGGCACTTAATTCTCACCTGTGGTTCCAAGAAGCTGTAGTATGCTCACCGGCCACACCCCAGTAAACCTTCTCAGCTGACAGGCTAAACCAGGTTGAGGGTAACCTATGGGCCTCAAACCTGTTGGTGAATTAGGGGAGTGTCTACCCAAGCAGGAGAAGACTTTTCTTCTGTGGAATGGGTGGATGAGAACAGTTTGCTCCAGTGGCTATGAAGGTAACTGAAACAGGCACTATGGAGAGCTTAGAGCCTGGTCAAGCATTGAAGATGCCAAGGTCATCCACTGCATCCCAGGCCATTGCCAGTCATCTTGACTTTTGTCTTGCCACTGGACTTTGAGGACTCTAGAAGAAAGAGTGAAGCTGACGACTTTGTGCAACCCTGCCTCACTAAATCCAATTGATGCATGCACCTGTGATATCATTGGTCCTCTTTGAAAATGAAGGACAAAAAACAACTTGTGTACTCTGATTATGTGAGATAATCTTTCCCCCCCTCCCCCAGTATTTCCCTCTTCTCTTTTCATTCTTAGGATCATCAAGACATAACAGAATCACTCCTAGGCCTTGTCAAATTGAATTTCCTAAAGGGGACACGTATCATCTCCCCATGTTTAAATGTTAGTGGTTTATCCTTGTTTAGTCCTTTTATCATTGTTCATTCATGCTTACCTCTTTATGTTTCGTTTTACTTCTGTGCTTGTACTTCAGAGTTTCTCTGCAGCTCTAATCTTTTAATCAGAAATGCTTGGAAATCCTTTTCATTTCATTTTATTAAAGGTCCGTTTTATTCTTCTGTAGCATTATACTCAGTTTTGATGGGTAAGTTACTCTTGGCTGTAAGCTCATATCCTTTGCCTTCTGGAATATTGTGTTCTAAACTCTTTTCTCCTTTACAGTGGTGACTACTAAATTATGTGTGATCCTGACTTTCGCTCCTCTGTACTTGAATTCTTACTTTCTGATTACTTGCAGTATTTTTTTTTTAAATCTTTTATCTGGAAGCTCTGAATTTGTTATGATGTACCTGAGAGTTTTCTTTTTAGGGTTTCTTTTTTTTCAGGAGGTGGATTGTTTCTGTTTTCACTTGCCCTCTGGTTCTAAGATATATGGACAATTTTCTTTCATAATTTCTTTTAAGCTAGTATTTTCTTCAGTGGTCTTTTGGGCCTCCTTTTCCATTTGGCTAATTCTGCCTTTCAAGGCATTCTTCTCCTCATTGGCTTTTTGGAGCTCTTTTGCCATTTGAGTTAGTCTATTTTTTAAGGTGTTGTTTTCTTC
>CM053627.1:51932354-51949892 GCA_028646595.1 Phalanger gymnotis
CATATTAAAAATAAATTTAAAAAAAAAGGAAGAAGCAAAATATAGTTAGTCTTTCACAACATGAGTATTGTGGAAGGGTTATACATAATGATGCGCACGTGGCCCATGTTGAATTGCTTGACTTCTTAGGGAGGGAGGGTGGGTGGGAAGGGAAGAGGGGAGAGAATTTGGAACTCAAAGTTTTAAAAACAGATGTTCAAAAATAAAAAAAAAAAGTTTTTTGCATGCAACTAGGAAATAAGATACACAGGCAATGGGACGTAGAAATTTATCTTGCCCTACAAGAAAGGAAGGGAAAAGGGGATGGAAGGGGAGTGGGGTGACAGAAGGGAGGGCAGACTGGGGAACAGGGCAACCAGAATATACGCCATCTTGTAGGGGGGGAGGATAGAAATGGGGAAAAAATTTGTAATTCAAACTCATGAAAATCAATGCTGAAAACTAAATATATTAAATAATAAACTGAAAAAAAACAAAAAAAATAAAATAGTGTCTGTTGAAGTTGGAAGATTGTCACTTATACTCAATTTGATTATTTTCTTCTGTTTTGGTAAAGATATACATGGGTGACGGGTAAGGAACCACTTACATACTACGATATGAACTTGTCAGCTCAGGATCATCAGACCTTTTTCACCTGTGATACTGACTCTCTACGTCCTTCAGATACAGGTACCCTTTTTTTGTCCTTCATAACATTAAGGGAAGTGGTGAATGTAGTAGGAAGGCCGAATTTATAATCTCAAATATAATCATGTATATGTTTGAATGGTTCGAAATCGCAAGGTGTGAGAGATTCTCTAAGTAGAAAACAACAAAAAATTTATTTAGGCCCCACCGCAGCTGATCCGTGAACTAGCCTCCCCATTCTGACATCTTGACAAAAAGACTCCAGGCCCAGAAAGCCCGCCTCTCAAGAGTAACCAGGAGGCCACAGAAAAACAAGATAGTATTTAGCCAAATCATTTTTACTGGCCTCAAGTCCTCGCTCGAACTCCTGGGTCCACACACACACACACACACACACACAGGTCAGCTCTGCATCTGCAACTTCCTGCCTCCGCAGCTTCTGGCTTCTGCAGCAGCAGCAGCAGCAGCTTCCACTTCTGCTGAAACTGTCTCTTGGCTCACCATTCCTCGCAGCCTAGATTCTGTTGTTCTCAAGCCCCGCCTCAACGACCAGAGACCATTGATTCCCGAGTTGGCCCCTCTTAAGTCATTAATCTACACCCACACAGGTTTCACACCTGATAGGGCTTTGGGCCTGGGGCTTAGCACTTAACAGCTGAAAGTACTTCCACTCAAAAGAAACAAAAGCCATGCTAAGGAGATAATTTTGCTTAACAACACACTGATTATGGAAGTTATTTAAAGGTTCTGTAGCTCTCTCTTCGGAGTTATTGATTATGGTGTACTTATGTAGCTAAGAGTTAAAATATTTTTGTCTAAGAAGCTCAGATTGAGTTGAAACTTTAATAAAAATTGGAAACTGATTTGACATTCCTGTTAGTTTCCCTGAGAAAATAGATACTGCAGTACTTAATGAACTTTGTTAAGTTTTTTCTTTTATTATCCAAAAGAAGTCAACCTTCAGATGGACTATATTGATACTTAATCGTACATAGACTGCACAATAGTTTAGAAAAATGATTATCCAAAAAAATGTGTAATAGGGTAGGAGGGAGTACATTGGGGGAGAGAGTTAGTCTGTACTTTGCCTAGTAAGTAAAGTAGTAATGCAAAGTACTAGAAAAAATCAGTAGTTCTCCCTGAAGAGATTAAAAACGTATATATTTTAGAAAATAATAATAGTTACCATTTATGTAGCATCTACTACGTGCCAGGTAAAGCTAAGCGCTTTACAAGCATTATTTGAGTCTCAGAACACTGGGAGGTAGGTGTTATTATTATCCCCATTTTACAGTTAAGAAAACTGAGGCAAACAGAAGGTAAGTGGTTTGTCCAGGGTCACACAACTGGTAAATGTGTGAGGATAGATTTGAATCAGGACTTCCTGACTCTAGGCTCAGTGCTCTATCCGTTGTGCCAACCTAGCTACCCTAAAATACAGTTCTTCAGGAAACAGGCAAAACCATACAGTCTAAAGATACAAAACATTTCTCCTGGGCTGAATGTATATGAACCCAAGGTAATCGATATATACAGTTAGAGGAAACTGTAAATAAAAACACTAGGTAGAGGAAATGCTTTAAAGGTATATAGCTTCCAGCAGTGTGACATAACAATAGATTTAACTTTCATTCTACATTCAACAAGCGTTCATGAAGATATTACAATATGACTAAGCTGGATTTATGCTAGGAATGCAGGACTGGTTCAGTATTAGGAAAACGATAAATTTAATTGACTATATTAATAGCAAGAACAATAAAAATCATAAAAGAATATGTTAATAGATGCAGAAAAAGCTTTTGAGAAGATACAATACTTATTCCTGCTATGGAAAGCATAGGAAAAAATTAATCTTTCCTTAGTGTAAGTGGTATCTATCTAAAACCAAGAACCAGGATCATCTGTAATAGGGGTAAACTAGAGGCTTTTTCAGTAAAATCACAGATAAAGCAAGAATGCCCATTATTACCACTGCTATTTGATATAGTACTAGAAATTCTAGTTGTAACAATGACAAGAAAAAGAAGTTGAAGGAATAATCAGAGGCAAAGAGGAAACAAAATGTTCTCTTTTTGCAGGTGATAGGATGGTTTACTTAGAGAACCTTAACATTAACTAAGAAGTTAGTTGAAACAATTAATTTTAGCAGAGTTGTAGAATATAAAATAAATCTACACAGATCATCAAGCGTTTCTGTATATTACCACTAAAATCCAGCAGGAAGAGGTAGAAAGAGAAGTTCCATTTAGAATAATTGCAGACAATATAAAATACTTGAGAGTTCCCTTTCTAAGACCATGGAAACTATATGAACACGATTACAAAACATTCTACACCAAAGACAAATATAAATAATTGGAGGAATATTAATTGCTCAGGTTAGGCCAATAAGATAAAAATAACAACACTCTCTAAATGAATTTACTTACCCAGTGCCATACAAAACTACCAAAGGATGACTTAATAGAGCTAGAAAAACATAATAAAATTCATCTGGAAGAATGAAAGGTCAAGAATATCAAGGGAATTAATTAAAAAATGTGAAGAAAAGGGACTAGCAATACCAGATCTCTAACTATACTTCAAAGTAGTAATTGTTAGAACCATGTGATACAGGTCAAGAAATAGGTTGATCAATAGAACAGATTAGGTACACAAAATGTAGAATCAAAAGAGTATAAAAGATTAGCATTTGATAAATTCAAGGATAAATCCCAGCTGTTGGTGTAGAACAACCCGTTATTTGACAAAAACTCTTGGGAAAACTGGAAAACAATATGGAAGAAACTAGGTATAGTTCAACAGTTCACACCATACAGGCTTCAAATGGGTACATGACTTAGACTTAAAAGCAAACATCATAAATAAATCAGAGAGGCAAGGAAGAAATGACCTCTAGTCAGATCTATGGATAACGGAAGAGTTTGTGACCCAACAAGATAGAGAAGGATTGTAAAGGGTAAATTTTAATTACATGAAATGAAAAGGTTTTTGCACAGACAAAATCAGTGTAGCTAATATTGGAAGAGAAGCTGGCAAATGAGAAAAAGCTTTGCAGAAAGTTTTTCTGATAAAGGTCTCATATCTAAGACACAGAAGGAATAAGAACCACTAACTAATTGATAAATGGTTAAAGGATATGAATAGGTAGTCCTTGAGGGAAGAAATCCAAGCTATCAATAACTATGAAAAAATGTTCAAGATCACTAATAATTAGAGATATATAGGTTGAAACAGTTCTGAAGTTTCACCTCATACCCAGATTGGGAAAATTGACAAAAAATGGAACATGACAAATGCTGGAAGGGTTGTTTGTAGAAACAGGTACGTTAATACACTGGTGGTAAGCAATTTGGAATTATGCTCCCAAAGTTGTTAAATTGTGTAATACCATGGGTGGGGAACCTGTGGCCTCAAGGCCACATATGGCCCTCTATGTTCTCAAGTATGACCCTTTGACTGAATCCAAACTTCACAGAACAAATCCTTTTATTAAGGCGATATACTGTTACCTTTGACCTAGCAATATCACAATTCTGTCTATATCCCAGAGAGATCAAGGAAAGGAAAAGGACCCAAATATACAAAAATATTTATAGCAATTCTTTTTGTGGTGGCAGAAAACCAGAAACTGAGGGAGTTCCCACCAATTGGAGAGTGGCTAAATAAGTTATATAAATAGGATGGAATACTGTTGTGCTGTAAGAAAATGGTGAAAGAGATAGTTTCAGAGAAATCTGGGAAGACTTTTATGAACTGATGCAAAATGAAGTGAGCAGAACCAGAAGAGCACTTTACATAATAACAACAATATTATAAAGACAAACAGCTTTGAAGAACTTAGGATTTCTGATCAATTAATCAATAAACATTATTAAATGCCTACTATGTGCCAGGCACTGTGTTAAGCACTAATACTAAAGAGGCAAAAGACAGCCCTTGCCCTCGAGAAGCTTATAATCTAGTGGAGGAGACAACATGCAAACATAAATATATAAAGCAAGCTATGTACAGGTGTTCCTAAAATCTGGACACATAGACAAAAATGCATATTTTCAAGAAATGGAATGATTGAAATTTTCAGCATTTTATTTAATTAAATATTAACAAATAACATCTTAGTTTGATTTCCATCATTTGTGATGCAGAGTTTGATGTGCTTTGTAAAATTCACGTGAACTTGATGCAATAACTCAATAATTCCACATTGTCATCAGTTTTAGCACATTCACTCTTGGAATATGAATATGAAATCATATGACGTTATTTGAAGTTGAAGATGTTATTTGTTAATATTCCAGTGAAATAAAATGTTGAAAATTTCAGTCATTTCATTTCTTGAAAATACGCATTTTTGCCTGTGTGTCCAGACTTTAGGAACATCCTGTACAGGATAAATGGAATAATTAACAGAGGGAAACCACTAGAATTAAGAGGGATTGAGGAAGGTGGGATTTTAGTTGGGACTTAAAGGGAAGTCAATAGTTGGAGTGAAGGAAGGAGAGCATCCTAGGCATGGGAGACAGCCAGAGAAAATGCCTGGAGCAAAAAGATAGTGTCTCATTGTTGGAACAGCCAGGAGGCCAATGTCACTGGATTGAAGAGTACATGTTGGGGAGTAAGGTGTAAGAAGATTGGAAAGGTAGGAAGTGGCTAGGTTATGAAGGGCTTTGAATGCTACGTAGAAAATTTTGTATTTGCTTCTGGAAGCAATAGGGAGCTACTGGAGTTTATTGAGTGTGTAGGGAGGTGACAAGATTAGACCTGAATTTTAGAAAATCACTTTAGTGACTGAATGAAGAAGGGTGAATTTGGAGTTGGATTGGGGGGAGACTTGAGGCAGGCAGACAGACCCACCGGCAGGCTATTACAATGCAAATTATATACAAAGTAATTTCTAGAAGAAGAAACTGGTAGCTGAGGGAATCTGGATATTTTATCCTATTGAAGGTGGTGCTTTAGCTGAACTTAGAATGAATTTTTAGAGGCAGAGGTAAGGAAGCAGTTTGTTCCAGAGAGGGACAGTCGATGCAGAGACATTGAGGTGGGAGATGGAGTGTTGTATATGGGGAATAAAAATAGGCCAATCTGACTGGATTTTAAAAGGCTTTAAAAGTCAAATAAAGGAGTTTATAGTTTATCCTACAGCTATAAAGGAGTCACTGGAGCTCACTGAGTCAAGGAGTGACATGGTCAAAGTTGTGCTTTAGGAATATCAGTTTGGCTGCTGCATGAAGAATGGATTAGAGAGGAGAGACTACATGTAGGGAGACTACTATTTAAAAGGCTTCTGCAGTAGTACAGGTGAAAGGTGATAAGGGTCTTTACTAGGATGGTGGCAGTGCGAGTGGAGAAAAGGGGCTAAAGTCAAGATATATTCTAGACACAGAATTGACAAGATTTGGCAACTGATTAGATAGGTGAAGTGAAGGAAAGAGAAGAGTTGAGAAAACTCTGTAGTTTTGAACTAGGTGGCTAGAAGAGTAGTAATGCTGTGGTCAGGAATAGAAAAATTAGGAAAAAAGAATAGTTGGAGAGGAAAGATAATGATTGTTTTAAATGGCAGAGAAATAACAGCAGTATCAGAAAAACCAGTGCTACTTACTTCTTTACATGTTTTCCTGCAACAGCTGTACCTTTGCCCCTTTCAAGGTCACAACCCCACCTTCAGATTTCTAGCAATCAATTTAGCTTCCTGCTCTTCTGAAATGGTTGAAGTGATCTAGCAGAAAAGTTCTCAAATTTCCTCTTCTCTTCCTCAAAACATGTTAGCATCATCATAAATTCTTCATTCTGTCTCAGCTAAAGTTAGCCCTGCTCCTTTTTAAACCTAATCCCTCTACCTGCATCTTTGATCCCATGTGCCCTTGATTTTATTACACTTCTTTCAGAATTTCATCTCAACATTCATCTCATTTTTGTCATACATCTTCAATCTCTTCCTCCTTTTCATTGGTTGCTTCCTATTTGCCTACAGACATGTTCAGATCTTCCAAATCCCTTAGGGAAAAAAAAGGCTTTTTGGTTTTTTGGTTTTCGTTTTTGTTTTCTCCTGTTATATCCAGTGACTTCCCTATCTTACTCTCTTCTTATTAGCCAAACTTCTTAAACATCTGTGCCTGATTTCATAGCAAAAGATCCAGTCTGGGACACCGGTTCTTATTGAACTATATCAGTTTCCTGGGTTTTCACTTCCTTCTCAGAAGGAATCCAGAGGGACTGTGTCTCTAACCTCAGGGTTTCTACCTCTTATCATTTTCTTAATTTTCATATATCTCTATAAACTCTAGTCTGAAACACTGAACCTAGAACTTTCTGGTACCTTAGCATAGTTCAGGGGTTCAGCAAGTTGGCACACTTGATTCCTAATTACATTTATCCCTGCCTTCTGTTTCTACACATTCAGCATTTATTCCAATGATGGCTGTTTTCCAGGCAAGGTATTAGCAAAAACCACAGGACTGAGAATTTTGGTTTTAGTAGGCATGGAGAACAAATCTTTCAGTGACCTGTATAGAGTGTGTAAGGTTTGTATTTGTGTCTCTGTTAAATAACTGTTATTTAAGCTCAAAATGCAGTCTAATTAGCCTCCTAAAAGGTAAGGTAAAGAGGCTTGATGAACATTTCTTGATTCTTAAAGTTATCAAGGCAAATGAAGTCTTTCTTAAGTACAAAAGGGCTTCAAAAAAAAAAAACAGGGATCTACAGTGCCAGAGAGTAATCTTGACCTGTGTCTGCTTGGAGGTTTGAAGAATATTATTCAGAAGAAAACAAAGATCTCTGAATATTTGGAACCAAGAAATGGATATGAGGTTATTTCTGAAAGAGTGAGAACTGAGCACTCTTTAAAAAAATTTTTTCCCAATTATGTATGAAAATAATTTTTAACATTTGCTTTTAAAAATTTTGAATTCCAAATTCTTTCTTTCTCCCTTCCCATCCCCCTTCCTGAGACTGTAAGCAATTTGATACAGGTTATACATGTGCAGTCATATAAAACATATTTCTGTATTAGCCATGTTGTGAAAGAAAACAGACAGAAAAATACTACAGAAAAATAAAGTAAAAAATAGTATGCTTTGATCTGCATTCAGGCTCCATCAGTTCTTTCTCTGGATGTTGATAGTATTTTTCATTATAAGTCCTTAGGAATTGTCTAAGATCATCGATTGCTGAGAATAGCTAAGTCATTCGTAGCTGATCATCGTACAGTATTGCTGTTACTGTGTATGATGTTCTCCTGGTTCTGTTTGCTTCACTTTGCTTCAGTTCAGTCTTTCCAGTTTTTTCTGAAATCATCCTGCTTGTCTTTTCTTATAGCATGATAATATTCCATTACGATCATATACTACGGCTTGCAGAACTCCTTATTCTTTTTTCCTCCTTTTTTTTTTTTAGCATTTTTATTTAAAGTTTTGAGTTCCAAATTCTATCTCTTTTTCCCTCCCTTCATTCCTCCCTCCCTCAGACAGAAAGCAGTCAGATATAGGTTACATATGTACAATTATGTAAAACATTTCCATATTAGTCATTTTGTACATGAAGACCTGAATAAAAAAAAGTGAAAAATAGCATGCTTCAGTCTGTATTTAAACAATATCAGTTCTTTCTCTGGAGGCAGATAGTATGCTTCATCATTAGTCCTTTGGGATTGCCTTGGATCATTTTATTGCTGAGAATAGCTAAGTCATTCATAGTTCATCAAGCAATATTGCTGTTACTGTGTACAACATTCTCCTGGTTCTGTTCACTTCAGTATGCATCAGTTCATGTAAGTCCAGGTTTTTCTGAAATCATCCTGCTTGTCATTTCCTAGAGCATGATAATTCCATTACAATCATATGCCACAACTTGTTTAGCCATTCCACAATTGATGGGCATCCCTTTGATTTCCAATTCTTAGCCACCACAAAAAGAGCTGCTATAAATATTTTTGTATAAAAATATGTATTTGTATTTTGTATATTGCCCTTTTCCCTTTTTATGGATGTCTTCAAGATATAGACCTAGCAGTAGTATTGCTGGATCAAAGGGTATGCCCAGTTTTGTAGCCTTTGGGCATAAGAATTCTTCACTGTTAAGAAAGCAACTATCTGCTGTCCAAGGAAAGAATGTGAGCTCATAGGGGCTGTCAAGTTTGGAGATCATCCCTTAAGGGTCGGAGGAAGAAATTATAGTAGTGATAACCCCTTGCTGAGGGGTACTGTTATAAAAAATTGATTTCCATTTATCTTCTCTTTTTTATATTTTTTGTCTCAGACAACTCTTTATTGACCTGATAACAGTAATAAAGGAGTGTGGTATTTTCCTAGGTCTTTTATTCAAGATTTTACAGAGAATCTCCCCAAGATTTGGAAAACCGGACAGCAACTATTCACTTATATTGATTCACAGAGATACAAATCCATACTGCCAGAAAGAACCAAGAAAGTGTTCTTAGAGATGATACAGTTTTGGACAGAATCGTCAAAATCTAATCAAAAAGGTTTTGAAGTAAAGATGAATAAGGAGGAGGAAAACTGCCTGTGTAGATCCATTGAGTTACTATAGAGAGTAGCTACAATTTAGGAAGAAGAATAGTAATAGAGACACCCAGAAGTACACAGGAGACAAGATAAACACAAGTAAAAGCAAGCAGTATTGTTGTCAGAGTAATTTATAGATTACCTGCCTTTAAAGAAGAGGCAGAGGAGTCTGGAAAAGTGATCACAAATCTGACAGAGAAGAAGGATATACTAGTGATGATGGACTTCAGTTATTTAGCTATCTGCTAGAGTTTTCTCCTGCTAAAAGTAGAGTAAAAGATAATAAATTTTATTTGACTTAATGATGATTTCATCCTTTCAAAGATGGAGGAACCAACGGGGAAATTATTCTGGATCTGATTCACACCAACAAAGAAAAACTGGTTGCTAGGTGGAGTGGAAAAGTGGGAACTTTGGGAGAACCACTACCTTAGAATTTGCAGTGGAGAAGGAGAGGAAAGTTGGGCGTAGTCTAATGTCTGTCCTAGATTTGGGGAGAACACATTTCAGTGGATTAAGAGAAAGGATAGGTAGGGTCCTATGGACTAAAATTCTAAAACAGAGGGAGAGGAAGCCCAAGAGGGAGAGGAAGCTCTTAAGTGTAAAATTCTGAAGACACTAAGAAAAAGAATTCAAATGAGGAGAAATGGGAGTTATCTAAAGAGGTCAATATGGATGCATGTGCAACTTACCAGCCAACTTGGATTTTTTAGAAGATGTATGCAGAAGATGAAGGCAAGGATGAATAATGGAAGATGGATACAAAGCATGGCATCTTCCTGTAAGAACAGTGTTAGTAGTATTAAAACAAAACATAGCTGAATTTATGCTGGGACAAAGAAAAGCCTCAAAGAGACAGAGCTGATGTTTACAAGGAGGCAGGATAATGACATCTGATGATGGAAAGTGGATCTTCTCAATTCTTATTTTGCTTTTTTTTCCTACTCAAAAGAATCATCTTTGTATGGAAAAGGACCAAAAATTTCAGATTAAGAGGTTGATACCCAGCAGAAATAAGGAGCTAGAGAATATATAGCTGCTCTTGATGAGTTCAGGTCATCTGGCTCAGATGAATTATGTCCTAAGGTAGTGAAAGAACTGGCAGACGTGGTTGCTAAGTCCTTGTCAGTGATCTCTGAAAAATTGTCCAGAGATGAAGAGATACTGCAGGATTGGAGAAGTCAAATGTCCAGATTTTTTTAAGGAAAGAAAATGGAGTTTCCAAATTATAAGCCAGTGAACTTGACTCCATTTCTGGGCAAAATTCTAAAACAAATTATCATAGACATGGTTAGTGAACATCTAATAAAGAAGCGAGTGCTCACAAGAGCCAGCATAATTTCATCAAGAACAGGTTATCTATCTTAGGCTAACCTTATTTCCCTTTTGGAAAGAATTTTTAAGCTGATAGATCAAGGGAATTCTGGAAAAATAATTTATCTAGATTTTAGCAAAGCACTTGATATACTATTATGCTATTCTTGTAGAAAAACTCATTTTGGAATTTACCCACTGAGGTATGCTGAATCAAGCTTATTTTCCTGTTCTAAGATTTCAGGCTTATTCTTAATTAGGTTATTTTTCTTAATTGCTTTGTAAATTTTTGTGTACCTTTCATATTACTGTGTTTTAATAGCCTCCTACCTCCCAGGGCTATTGTAAGGAGAAAACATTTGTAAAGTGCTTTGCAAATCTTAAAATGTTATATAAATGCTAGCTATTATTTTAAAACTATGTTTGCATGGAGTCCTGATCCGTTGACTTAGATATGCAGAGAGTAGCTACACAGTATTTCCGAGGTATGTCATGTATATTTAGTATTTTTTTTTAGGAATTGTTTGTGCCTCAGAAGGATGGTTAAACTGATAGGCTGATAAACTGAAGACCATAAGCACAATTTTTTTCACATACTTTTGATATGCAAATACTTAACTTTGCACTAAACTAAACAATCTATCTACAAATATTTGAGGGCCTGAGTGGTTTGCCATTTCCTTCTCTAGCTCATTTGACAGATAAGGAAACTGAGGTAAACAGGGTGAAGTGACTTGCCCAGGGTAACACAGCTAGTAAGTATCTGAGGCCAGATTTGAACTCATGAAGGTGAGTCTTCCTGCCCAGGCCCAGTGCTCTAACCACTGTGCCACTTACTACCCCTTAGGAAGAATAGAAGTCTCTTAGAAATCTACTAGTAATAATCCTTAATTGGTTGGTGTCTCTCATCGATGTTGGCAATTTCCTTCACCAGTAGAGTTTGTAATCCATCTATGCCTTCTCATCTGTAATTCTCATCAGTGCCTTTCCATAAATCTTCTATCGATTATCTTACCAGTGTAGTTGAGGCCCTCATCTAGGTCTTTTAGTATTTTCATGGGTACTAGTGCAATGCTCAAGTAGTCCTGTTATTCATCTCTCTTACTACATTACAAGTTCACCTCCTTTTCTCATTATACATATCCTTGATGATGTTTAATATATATGATCAAGATGGATATAATTTTTTTCCTTTGTAAAATCACCCGTCCCAGCTTCCCTCTCTTTAACAGCCCCCAATATAGGTACTGCCTTGGTTTTGAAGAGCAATTTAGAAGGCTTAGGCAGGGGCATTTGGAAAGCCTGCTTGCTTTTTTTTTCTGAGGGCTTAGGAGCTAACTCTTGATTCTACAGCAGTTTTCCCCTCATCTAAGTTTATCTTCTCAACTATATTGGTACTCAACTCACGTAATTCCTCTTCTCCCTCTCCTTAAAAGATTGGAGAGAATATATCATTAAATACATAAAACATATTTGTAACACCTTTGGAATACACATATCTGACACCTTTCCTGATTATTTTCATTCATTATATCAGTTTACTACAATATGTAACTCATAGTTGCTTTCCATAGTTGTCCTAAAATATATATTTCCCCATAACTTTCTATTATTTGTGAATTGTAGAGTACCTTTTAACAGTGCTTGTTTTGGAATCTGTGGTTATTTGGCTATTCTCTCATGTGAAAAGTATGGAATTCAAAAGAACTTACATAATTTTATTGTAGGTATTCTAACTCTGTTTTAATTTTTACAGCTTGATTTGAAAGTACTGTGTAATTTACAAAGGAGAGTCCCATAAAAGTGCAGCATAACTAATTTAGGGTGGAGGAATAAGCTCACCTAATACCGTCTGTCTAAGTACTTCCTTCTTGGGTAATATGTCAATGTTTCAACAGAATCGCTATCTTTTACCTGGTCATTGTTAGCTAGATGCTGACTTGCATCAACTTGTCAAGCTCAGGAAGCATTAGCTGTCATCTAGTTGGTGACATGTTTGATATGAGGAATGTATTTTTGTTGCACAAGTGGAGTATGTTGTCTCCTTTTCCAAGCCAAGACTAATATTTTGTTTCCAAAGGAAAACTCAAACATTTTCCACATTATTCTTACTGGACAGTTGCAGGTTTTGTTCCAAAAGAAACATACATAGATTCTCTAGGTTTCTTATCAAACCTGAAATAAGCCAGATAGTTCCGGGGATGTAGTTGAGTTATTGTTTAAAAACTTTTGATGTGAAATCTTTATTTTAATCCAATAAATGGTAGTAGCAAAGTGGCAATGTATTTCCTTTGGTTGAAGGGAGCTCCTAAATTAGGATTTTGTTAAAAGTTAAAGGAAACTATTGACATTTCTTAGAAGTATATAGTGTGTGAAGTTGAATCTCTTGGCTTTTACATCAAAAGCAAATTAAGATATACCTCTTAGATTAAAACATAACACCAATGAATACTTTTTTTTTAACATCTCAGATTTCATGTTTTTAGCAGCTTCTTGTTACCTTTCAGAATGTTAAGAACTGGTGGTATATTTCAGATTGATTATAATGTGACATGTGGCTTGAACTCAGTGGCTTATCTTAACACAAACTGAATACAACTTTCCAAGTGTATGTGTGTGTTTATATTTTATAGAGGCTTAATAAACTTAGCATTTTACAATGGTGCTTATTCACACATGTGAGGAAGAAGATAAACTTTGTAATTGTTATGCTTCAGGCTTTCACATTAAATGGAAATTTACCTCAACTAATTGGGTTAATGTGAGGTATAAACCCAGTTCCATTCAGGTGAGTTTCAGGAACATATAATTTGACAATATTTGCCTTCATAACATTTTGTACATTTTACATTTATATTCATAATTTTCTTTTTTGAAATTTTTTTCTATAGTTATGCAGAAGGCATGGAGGGAGAGAAATCCTCCAGCTCGTATCAAAGCAGCTTATCAAGCTTTAGAACTGAACAATGAGTAAGTTTGAAATATGAGAAAATAAGTTTGTTTTGAAGGAATAACCAAGACACCTGATTTGCCAAAACATTTTTATGTTGTTTTACATTAATTATTATTTTTGAAGAAACTTGGAATAGTTTTAAAGTTTTTCCCCCCAAATTTCCCCATGAATACAGTAAAACTTTTTTTTTTGACAACTGTGCTATGTTGTTGGAACTCTAGCTTTTGTTTCTTTTTTATAAATGTTAAAAATCAGAACAATCCTTTTTTTTAAAAAAAAATTGAGATTGCTAATGCAGCTGAAATAATTCATACTTACAGGGGTGGGGAACCTGCAGCCTCCAGGCCACATGTGACCTTCTAGGTCCTTGGGTATGGCCTTTTGACTGAATCCAAGTTTTACAGAACAAATCCTTTTATTAAGGGGATTTGTTCTGTGAAGTTTGGATTCAGTCAAAGGGCCACACTTGAGGACCTAGAGGGTCACATATGGCCTCGAGGCTGCAGGTTCCCCACCCCTGACTTATATCATAGTTCCTAGGTCTGTGTGAAAGTATGGAAGCATGTACTTTCTGAAAGATTTTTTTCCTGTCCTGATAGGCTTTTGAAAGGGGTTCCTCAGAACTCCAGGCTTTAACTTTCATTATACTGTTCCTTAAAACAAATTTCATTTTATTAGTAAGTATTTATTAAATATCTAAAGTTCTCTGAACCAAAATGGTATTTAAGGGCAAAAAAGACATTCAAAGTAAAAGGCATAGTCCCTGTTCTTAAGAATGTTAAAAGTTTAATTTTAAATGAAATGTGTTCTCACAAGTCAACTTAATATTAAAAACACCCTATCACTAAGTGTAAAATAGGAAATTATAAATGCTAAAGGATGCAGAATGAAAGGAATCAGAGTTGGTTGTCGGGGGATACAACCTGGATGGGGTAGATTTGGGGTTTCATTTTTAAGGAGTTAAGGAACATTGATTGATGGACATTGTAGGGTAAAGAGATATTTAAAGCAGTCTTTCTTACTAAAATATAATTTCAGTAGTCTTTTATCTCTGATTTACATATAAACACATCAAGGTTAGGTACAAGTTAGTTCTCTTTTTTAAGTGTTTTCTCTTAATTAGGTTCTCTTGGTTATTATATACTTCACCTTTTTTTAGGCAATTGGGGTTAAGTGACTTGCCCATGATCACACAGCTGTCTGAAGTCTGAAGTGTCTGAAGCCAGATTTGAACTCAGACGCTCCTGACTCCAGGGCCAGTACTGTATCCACTGTGCCACCTTGCTACTCCATATTTTCCTTTTATTGAAAGCTCTTACTTGTATAATATGGGAAGTATTTACATAATGTGATTTGTTTTGCCTCGTGTGGCCCTTAATTGGCCCCCTGCCCTACTATTATCTTCTGTTTTTATCTGGCCAGATATTTCTATTAATTCCATCATTCTTTTGGGTTAAAGAAACAAGGTCGAAACATTGTCTTCACTAAGATACTTTTAAAATGAACACGGTACCTGGAGGGAACAGGGGGACCTCTCATTTTTGAAAACATCACATTAACAAGATTCAGTTTACCAAGTTGTATAGTCATTACCTTGGGAAATTCAGGGAACCTAACCCCCAAGGAAGAGGAGACATAGCACAAGTAAGTTTCAGTGGGGAGGAGGACTGAGACTTGTAATAGTGTTGGGGATTGGGAAGACTAGTATAAGGCCAAAGCAAGGATGAACTTTTTTTGCATACCCTAGACAAAAAGGAAATAGTGTGGAGGAAGGCAGAGCCAGAGTGAGCAGAGATCAAGCTATTGGACTGGGGTGTTTCTGGGCTATCGGGAACAGAGTAGTGCTTATCAGGCACAATTATTTTATCCTACATTGCCCCCATCTCCCTTGATTTTTTTTTTCACTTAATTTCTCCCTGACTCTATTGGGGAGTTTTAGTCACTTTGGAAAAATTTACTAGGACATGAATCAGAAGCTTTTAGAAAAAGAAATTTATCCCAAACAAATAGCATGTCTTAGTCACCCTATTCCAGAAAAATTTTTATTCATGGGAATATAATTTTTTAAATTAGACAAACTAAGATAAGCATCTCAATATATACAGACTAAAAGCAGGCTTAGTTATGGTATAATTCATCATGCTACCTCTTTATATAAGATGTGCACTTTACATTTTTATCTAATACATTTTACATTCCTGTCTCTCACTGTCCTACTCCTTCTTCACCTCAAGAAAAAATAGAGAAGAAAAATAATTTAGAAAT
Organism: Phalanger gymnotis; assembly: GCA_028646595.1. Classification (NCBI taxonomy): domain Eukaryota; kingdom Metazoa; phylum Chordata; class Mammalia; order Diprotodontia; family Phalangeridae; genus Phalanger; species Phalanger gymnotis. The sequence continues at coordinate 51,948,045 of CM053627.1, forward strand.
AGAGGCAAAAATAGAGGCAAATATATTAGAAATAGAGGCAAAAATATTTTAGAAAAAATAGAGGCTAAAAGATAAATAATGGGAAAAGAACCCCAAAATGAATGAATGACAAAGCATTTCGAGCTCCTACTATGTGCCGTTCACTGGGGATACAAATACACTCCAGCAAGAGACAGTCCCTGCTCTCAGAGAACTTCTGTTCTAATGGAGGAAAGACAGCATATAAAGGGGAACTAAAAAGCTGGAATGAGAGGGGGTGAGTGTGCAGTCGCTCAGTCTGAAATTGGTAAGGAGATTTCAATCAGATCGAGATAAGACAAAAGCTCTTCCAAAGGCATACAGGCAGTGGATAGAGTGCTCAATTTACAGGACAATGACAACCTCTCAGAGATGTAGTTTTCTCCTCTGTAAAATGGAAATAATGGTAGCATCTACCTTTATGCGTTGTGAGGATCCAGTGAGATAGCATTAAGCACTGTGCAGATTTTAAAGCATTATATAAATGCTAGCTATCAGAGCCCTGGGATCCAGGGGTGGAATTTAAGTGGTTCTGGTGTGAGAAGGGAAAGAACAAGCATTTATATGGCACCTACTCTGTGCCAGGCACTGTGCTAAACAACAACCCTCAAAGGCAGATGCTATTATTTTCCCCATTTTTACAGGTGAAGAAACTGAGGCAATCTAAGGTTATATGACTTGCCTGGAGTTCTGAATCTGAGGCTGGATCTGACCTCAGATCTTCATGACTCCGGGCCCAGCATTCTGTACACTGTGATACCCCCAGCTGTCCCCAAGAGCAGGAAGTCCAGAGGTATCGTGAAAGATGGCTAGAGTGGAGGCAACTCAGACTGGAGATGGCTGGGAAGTCAGAGAGAAGGACAGTGAAGAAAGGGGGCAAGAAGAGGGGAGAAGAGATGGAAGGGAAATGGGGGGGGGGCTGTGGTTGCTTCTGTGGGATGGGCCACTAGTGAATTAAAATCTGGACCAACTTCATTTGAAGCTTAACAGGCTGGGAAGGATGGGGGTGAGTGTGAGGACCCCCAGGGGAGAAGAGGAGTTTGGAAGATGGACTATTTCCTTTATCATTTTGCTTTCCTTGCAGTTGTGCCACGGCCTATGTTCTCCTGGCTGAGGAGGAGGCGACAACAATTGTAGATGCCGAGAAGTTATTTAGACAGGCTCTCAAAGCTGGGGAGACAATCTACAGGAGGTCACAGCAGCACCAGCACCAGAGCCCTCAGCATGAAGCCCAACTTAGTAAGCACATCTAAACTGAGTTGAGCATATCTTTCCAAATACTCCCTTTTTTTTCTTTTTAAGATAAATGCTCATAGGTTAGCTCATTTTCATAGGAAGCAGCTAATCTACTTACTCAGGTTATTTGTAAACTAAAAAAAGAAAAAATGTATTCATTAAGAGAAAACATACTGACATAAAAGTTTTGCTCTGATTATGTTGAAAGAAGATACAACACCAATTTTTATAATAGTTACTGTCAAAACGAATATAATTCATCTCAAGGGGAAGTTGGGAGAACCATTGAAGAGACTCACCTTGAAACGGTTTGTTGTTCTTCACAGGCGTTTGAATTACAAATTTTCTCCCCATTTCCTCCCCCCCCCACTCCAAGATGGCGTATATTCTGGTTGCCCTGTTCCCCAGTCTGCCCTCCCCTCTGTCACCCCATTCCCCTCCCATCCCCCTTTCCCTTCCTTTCTTGTAGGGCAAGATAAATCTCTATGCCCCATTGCCTGTGCATCTTATTTTCTAGTTGCATGAAAAAAAAAAAACTTTTATACTTTTGAACATCTATTTTTTTAAAACCTTGAGTTCCAAATTCTCTCCCCT
>CM053627.1:51950392-51984783 GCA_028646595.1 Phalanger gymnotis
TCTTGCTCTGATCAGCCACTTAATTCCTCCCACCAGGTGGGCCTGGGGCCAGAAGCAACTGCAGCCCTAGTTCTAAAGCTGCCCCACCTCCGCTGCCCCAGGGGCAGTAGCCGAACCGCAAACTCAGTCCCGCAGCTTTTCCCACTAACCTTCTCTGATGTCTTTGCTCTTTGTGGGTTGAGAGGTCTGGTGGATGCCACAGCTCAGTAATTCAGGATGCCAGGGCTCTCTCCGCTCATCTCCTGTAGGTCCGCGTCTGGTCTGTTCGCGCCGTGCGCGCTGGGCTCAGCTCCGCTCCCCTCAGCTGGGGCCTGGGAGCTCCATGTGGGACGGACCTTACCCAGAGACCATCCAGGCTGTCCTGGGCTGGAGCCCTGCTTCCCTCTGCCACTTTGTGGGTTCTGCAGCTCTAGAATTGGTTCAGAGCCATTTTTTTATAGGTTTTTGGAGGGACTTGGTGGGGAGCTCACGCCAGTCACTGCTTCCCAGCCGCCATCTTGGCTCAACCCCCCCCCCCCCCCGGTTTGTTGTTCTTAAAAGAAAGGTGCTGTATTCAGTATTTTAGAGTTTTCTTGTTGGTAATGTGATGCTACTTTGTTCCTCTGTCATCCCAAAATAAATGCTGTTCAGGCTCTGGATGTCTAGAATTAGGGCCAGAGACCTGCAGTGGGATATGGATGAATTCACTTTATTAAATTCTCAGCACAATACTCACTCTCATACCTTGTACTAATTGTTTCTGATATTCTCCTCATAGTGCTTGAGGTGGCCCTTTGGTGAACCACAAAAACTGAGGCCTCCCTTTTTTTCGTAGGGAGACACTTTTACCAGAGACATTAGGAGCAACAACCCTGCTGCTGCCTTCTCTTTGTGGCCAAAGGGCTTTGGTTTCATGATTTTGGCAGTTAGTGGACAATAAATTGAAATGTTTATATATTGCATTATCTGTTAGCAGTTAAGTTCTAAATCTTTTTGTTTGTGGAAATTCAGGTTTGGATAATGTCCCCTCTCTAGGCTAAATATTGATGTATACAGTATGTTTCATTACTGCATGTTGTTATAACACACAACTGTGGGAATTTATAATTTTGCAGGCTGGAACTAATGAAATTGCATCTGTTAAAAAGTATCGTGTTATTTATCCTTGTAAAATCTCAAATATGAGTATGAGATAGTTACAGAAACATTTTTAAAACAGTTTCTAGAAGTTTGAGTTTGTTAGCCATTGGCAGCTTTTTTTTTTTAAGTTTAATTGTCCATGGAAATTTTATTTTGAAATCTCTTAGCTAGCCAGTCAAAACAAGTGAAGATTATAATAATACTGTTATTTAAGTAGAAATATAGAAAAATGAGTTAATGCTGCTTTTCTCAATTAATATGTACTTTTTTTCTGTGAGTCTTAAACATGAACTTGTGACTTGCATGTGTACTACAGACTTTGCATTGTATTCTTGTTGGAACGATTATTTGTAGAGACATAAATTATACACTTTTATTTCAGTTATGTCTTCAGTGTAAGTAAAGAAATATAATGGATAATATAAATAAAATTTCAGATGATCATATTAACTAATAGTGGTATCATTCTTTTTTTTTATTTAGGAAGAGACACCAATGTATTGGTTTATATTAAACGAAGATTAGCAATGTGTGCGAGAAAATTAGGAAGAATAAGAGAAGCAGTAAAAATAATGAGAGATGTGAGTAATTTTGAAGATCATATTGATACATTTAATAATTAAAAGTGTTTTCAGTAAGTTCTAAATTTTTAGTTGAATCACTGTTTTTAATTGACAATAACAAAATGTATATGGAATATAGCTTTATTTGGCAAGTTGTAGAATCTCTTTTCTTCAGCAAATTCAATTTAATGAACATCTGTTAAGCATACTCTAGTTCTAGGCCCTGGGGACTAAAACAAAAATGAACTGTCTTTGCCTTCAAGGGGCTTACATTCATCTAGAGAGAGACAATATGTTATTATTTTGCTAAACTACAACTTTTGTGTTACATGTTTTAACCATTTTTTTTAATATGCAGCTAATGAAAGAGTTTCCTCCTCTTAGTATGTTGAACATCCATGAAAATCTCCTAGAATCCCTTCTAGAATTACAGGCTTATGCAGATGTTCAGGCAGTTCTTGCAAAATATGATGGTAAGTGGTGTTTGTCTAACACTTTTACCTAACAATTAGATTCCTTTTTCTCTCTTAGTGTATCTGTCAGATGGTTCAACATCAATATGCATGAAACATTGGGATCCAGAGTGATTCTCAAACTTTCTATTTATTTTCTCTAATGTAGTTCATTAATGGTAGCACGAAGGGCATACTGGTATGGGCCAGTAGGAAGTGTCTTCTCATCAGGGTCTTTAAATGAATCAGAAATATGAGAGAGATGCCCTTTCACCCTGCCAAGGTTCCTAGTCTTGCTACTATGAAATAGTTGCATCAGTTCACCTTAGGGGTTGCAAGGATTATTACAGAGACACACTTCAACTGTCCTTTCCCCTGGGGACATGAGCATGTCCCCTGTGAGGTATCTTCTTGTAACCACAAGCTGAAAGTAGCCTGACATCACTCATCACAGTGTCTTTGGACATGCCTTTCAACTTATCAGAGCAGCTTGTCAGCTTACCACACCTGTCCTTACACAACCTGTCCTGTTGTGGATTTTTGACCATTAACCTAGAAATATTTGTGACCTGTTCCTTTTTGCCTATTGACTTGGAAAGTTTGAATGTGTTATATTTGGAAAGAGAAGTTTATTTCTTTTAAACATCTGGAACACTTAAGAAGTGCTTCAGAATGATGCACGTTCATGAAGAAATTTGTGAGAAATCCTTTCCATATGTTACTTACCAGATGCTTGGCCTGCTTGGGGTGCATATACTAGACAAGCTTAGAGACTGTATTTAAGAAATCAAAGTGAGCTGGTGCTAGAGAAAGCCCAGGACTTGAGATTTAACTGGTTTAAAAAATTTGAGATTTGCTTCTGTGTTCTGAATTCTTTAGTCAGTGTCCTAATACTGCTGTGCTGTAGAATTTTACTGTTATGTTCTTGGAAAAAATAGGAGATCCTCTGTTTTAGTATTGTATTTGCTAGTTTCACTTGAGCTTTGAGAGTCATTAAAGAGAAGAACTTTACCACTGTAGTTCTGGTGCAAGAACTTTCACTTTTTGAAAGTCAACTTTGACATAAAAAACGAGTTATGAAATTTGCATCACGTATTCATAGACATAATTTTGAAATTCTTTTTCTTTCACTGACTTTGATTTTTTTTATTACAGATATCAGTCTTCCAAAGTCAGCAGCAATTTGTTATACAGCAGCACTATTGAAGACTAGGACTGTGTCAGATAGGTGAGTAGCTGTGGAATTTAGAGCATCTGGAGAAGATACTAACCGTAGACCGAAATATAAGAAGATTAATTTTCTTTCTTCGCTGGTTTTGAATAATGCTTCTTTTAAAGTTGTTTTTCTCTTGATCGTTAACTAAGGCCTTGGAACTCTTTGGCCAAGTGTGTAAACATTGATAATGTTTTTCCTTAATTATTTGACGTTTTATATATTGGAATGAAATGTCACATGCTATTTCCCTGAGTTTATATATAATATGGGTAATTTTGAATTCTCTTAATTGTTACTTGTTCTGAATGTATTTCTGAATATGTCTGATGAAGGGAGACTTTTTCTTTTGCTTGCATTCTTCTCAGGTGAATATTGGTAGAGGTCTCCTTTTATGTAATAGGACTGTGGATATACCTTTGTAGCTTTTCTGATTTTATTATCCTTCCCAAAGGGTCTAACTTAGTTTCTAAGTGCTTCTGCATCAACCTCAAATACGTTTGAAGATTTCTGTTCCCTCTGCTTCCTGATTGTATATATTATACCAAGTGGCTTTACTTTCAATATTAGGTATCAGTTGCCTTTTCCTGTCACCAGAAACCTCTTAATTTTGGGACATTGAATTATGGTCTTAACTTGTAATTCTTTCTTGCATAGTTTTTTTCAATTTGAAGTGTTCCCCTCCTTCCTTCCCTCCTCTCCCCCCCACCCCAGATTCTCTCCAGAAACAGCCTCTAGAAGAGGACTGAGCACTGCGGAAATTAATGCTGTGGAAGCAATTCATAGAGCGGTGGAATTTAACCCTCATGTTCCAAAAGTAAGTGAGTTGCTTTTCTTTTAGTACCACAGTGTTTTTGATGAAACTATCAACCTTACCTAAGGTTATAAAGTCAATGGCAGATGTTGGATCAAAAGCTATTATCTTCTAACTTCTAGTCCAGTAGTCTTAACTACTCTAGCTTGCTTTTGTCTCATTTGACTAAAGGGGCTATTAAGAACATTTATAAAAACCAGTAGAAATAATCACTTTAGAGCTCGTAGCTGTTGTCAGAATAATCTGAAGTCTGTTCCTTCAGTTAGTTGTTGCTTTCACTATAGCTTTAGGAAAGAAATAGTCAAATGGCATGGTTTTAATGGAGGGTCATTCATATTTTGAATCATTAAATCAAATTTCCTGTGTTTTACTGTAAGAGTGTTTTCTAGACAAATGCCTGAGTTTTGGACCTGAGCTGGACTAAGACTGGAGACAAATAGATTAAAATAATCAATGATAGGAAACAGATGTGGAAGTTCCCAGAACTGCTGAGTTGATGTTTGTGTAGTCCCTGATGAAACTGTGTACCAGTTTCATTTTTCTTTGTTACACACCCTATCGGCATGGTTTGTTGAATAATATTTATGTATTCTCACCTCACATTGAATGTTGGATGCTGTTTTTTAAGGCATAATAAACATACTTTAAAAATTATTTAAAATATACACTGTACATCATATTGAGAAAAAGTTTTAGTTGTAGTTAAGTATAATACAAGATAAGATTGTGGAATTTGGAAACTGGTAAACACCAAAGGGATTACTCTCCAAGAAATAATTTCCAAAAAAAGTAGAATCTACAGAGATGAGTCCTTTACTGAGAGCCTAGTTGGCCCTCCTGCCCCAGGCAGATGGGCAGAGCCCACAAGACAACATACTAAAAGTGCACTTGATTTATGGGTCAGCAACCTAGGTTTAAATCCTAATCTGACAGGAATTGTGTAACCTTGCACAAACCAGATAACCTGTGAGCCTCACTTTCCTTATCTGTAAAAAGGAAATAGATAATAATACTGGGCAAAATGTTTTATAAACCCTACAGTGCTATGCACAGATGCAGTGTTACTAATAAATGGTAAGCTTGTATGAAGAATAAGCAATATTAAGATTGCCTAGAAAATGATTGCAAGTCTTAATTACTCATTTTACATTTTTGTACCATTTCTGATTTATCCCTTCATTACATAAAACCGGTAATCTTAATTTTTTTTAATGAAAAAGTAATTTTTTTATCATTGCTATTCTGGATAGTGGTAAAAATTGGCCTTTTTATATGGGAAGGCAAGTAGAATAGCTACTGAAAACTATTCTAATTTAGGCAATTCTAATAGGTTTAGGCAAAACCCACTAGGCTCTTTAGAGGGACTTTTTAATACCACTTTAGCTGAAGAAAAATATAAATGATCATTTTATAACATATAAGATTAAATTGCTAGACATTTTCATAAATTCTAGATTGAATTTTCAATGGAAAAATTGCTGCATTAAAGAGATATTTTCCTTGAGGTTTTCAATAATGCGCCATGTTTTAATTTTTTTACTTAAAAATAGTTTTCATTGGTAATTTATTAAAAACAAAACAACTTGTACTTTTTAACCTGATGGGAAGATGGGATTTCTTTGGATAATAGACGAGGTGATGACCCAACTTTTATTATTATACTCAATCGAAAGTTGAATTGTGCTGCAAAATGACATTATTTTAAAAGGGTGGAATCCTTAAACTGAACTCTATCAAACAGAACAGTCATTAAGGTTCTTCTGAGAAACTCTGAGTCCCAACAATCTGGACAGTGTCCCACTTAAATAACATTAATGTTATATGAACTGACACAGCTCTGGAATTTGTGGCTGTCTGTTTTTGCTACAGTCATACATTGATGAAGTATGTTCAGACTTCTCTCTCTCTTTTTTTTTTTCCCCTGTCATGGTCTATATTCCTAACTCTCAGCTCAGGCCAAGCAAACATAAAGGACTTTGGGGGGTTTCCTTCTCAAACCTCTACTGAGGGTCCTGATAACTTCTTTAACCTAATGAACAATGACATTTGCAACATTTTGAAAAACCTTTTCATTTCTTCTTACAAATTTCTTATGCAAATTTGGCATAAATTATCATATAAAACATAACAATAAAATGACAAAGGATAAAGTTGATTTAGCAGAGAATGTTTGTTGGCAGCTTTCCATATAGTTCCAACAAGAATGACTGTAGGTCTAGAGCTGTGCAATTTGTTAAAGCTGGAAACTATTAGAAGTGCAATGGAGAAAGATCACATAAATTTCTCCAGGCTATGCATTTACTTTTAGGTATTTCATTAATATTGATTGCTTGTACAGACTTTAGATTCTTCTGAGTAATTGTCAGTACCCAACAGTTATGATAACCCTGTGGTCTTCATTTGGGGTTTGTATACTCTGTTTATACCAGCAAGTTTTTTATTTGGTTATGCAACTTTCGTATGTGTTACCACTAGAGCTGCTGCATATTTTATGTCCAGGCATATTAGGAGAGCCTTTTACACTTTGATTAACTCATTTGCCTGCTTTCAGGCTAGCTTTATCTAGTTAGTTCTGTACATATTGATGTCTGTCATGTTCTCAAATATCTTTGGAGAAGAAAATTCCAGAATATCACTTATGATCTTATTTACTTATTTCTTGTTGCTAGCTATAAGTTTCTTTTCTCCAAGTTTTGAATATAAGGTTTCTTTTAATATCATTAGTATTTTTAGTTGTCCTTCATGTGTGCATTTGATTAGAGTGGAATCATCAATCACAATGTTAAATCATAAGACCTCCAGAGAAATAAGGCTGTCATCTTTCAGAAGTGACTTATTACCTTCCTAGGCCTCAGTTTCCTCATTTGTAAAAAAATAGGCATTAGACTAGATCCACGGTCTCTGAACTTTGTTTTTAAAAGTACTTTGGTAACTGTATTTCATTATAATTATTTCCCTTTGTAATCTTAGGAATTCTACACATTTAAAATCATTCTTCTGAGAAGTAGCCCATAGGCTTCACCAGACTGCCAAAGGGATCCATGATTCACAAAAGATTAAGAAAAAACTGGTTTCCAGGGTTCCTCCGTGCTCTCTATAAAAACGGAGTCTTGTTTCAGGCAGGCAAATATCCTTCAACTAAAAATTTCATTGAAAGATTTCCCATTTTTAAGTTACCAGTATTGATTGTCACTAAATGTTATATGAACTGATACAGCTCTGGAATTTGCAGCTCTCTCCTCATTGGCATACTCATCCTATTATCTGTTTTTCTTGTCTGAACGGTCCTGTTTCCCCGTAAATGCCATTTTTGTGCTTTTAGCCAGGAATATATGAAACTCGGGCATTCTTCTATTGAGAACAGTGAAGATCCAAGGTGAAGGGCCCAAGACAGATGGGAATTAACTAGTTTAAATCCTGTCTGACACTCTGAGGAAAGTTTATTTGTGTCTTGCAGCATGTATGCCATGAACAGTTGACAAGCTTTTAATGTTTATAATGTTTGGTGGCACGGTGCTAATTAGTAGAGATACAAAGCAAAAGCAAAAACAGCCCCTGTCCTCAAGAAGCTTTCATTCTAGTATGAGAGGCAATGTACATATACACATTACATACAACAGTAAAACAGATTTTTCAAAAGAGTGAGGACTAGTTTTGAAAATCTCCATATTTTGAATACATGTTCAGGACTACATTTTTTTGTTAGCTTTTTTTTTTTTTTTTAGAATTTCTTGTTTAATAATAAAGCTGCTTTTAGTCTGGTACTGGCAAGAAAGCTGACTTTGCCTGGGGCTTTTATAGTTGCAAAGGGATTTTTAAAAAAATAAGTAAATATATAGAGTATAAAGTCTATTCTGGTTAGTCTGGAGCACTTTGAAACCTTCAGGACATTGTATACCCCTGATTGTAGACTGTTCTTTTAGCAATGAGGGGACTATCAAGGTACTGCTTCACTAGTCCAGAATCCTATCCTACAGTGGCACATGACCAAAGTTACAGAGAGGAGATAAGGTGAGATCATGAGTAGAACAGAAGGAGTGATAAGAAAGATGAGGTGGTTACAGATGCTGACCCGTGCGCTGACCCGTGCCAGTACCTACTTCTGGCCATTTGAGTGTGCCTGTTATCCAAACAGTGAAGGCAGTTAAAACATTAGGTATACATATTGAATGGATGATGCCTGCCTTTGCCACTCCTTCAGTACAGGATCATATCCCCTGTGTCTTGAGGCTATTGAGGGTATGTGTAGCAGCTGTTCCTTATACAGAGCCACGTGGCTCTCTGTATTCAGCTCGCTTGTCCAGTCTCATAGAATGTGCACTGAGAATGATAATTGCAGAGAGAAATTGGCATTTGTGTGCATGACTGATCAAGAGCAAAGCAACTTAATTTCAGATGCTCTCAGACAGATTTGTCTTTAACCTCTGCTTTTACAAGGAAGAAGATTATAGAGCATTATCATTACTTCAGGTCAGAATTTTATTGCATTTGGCCAAAGACCATTGTAAGACTTATAGAGCTGGGGGTAGATATAAGGTGATCTTTAAAATAAATTATAAAGATCAAAGCACAACAGAGTTAGTTTGAGTATAACAATAGGTATTATTTAGAGGTTTATTATAAGGTAATCACCAGAGCAGTGTATCACTATGTTATTTTAACTCTAATGTCCAAAGTATCTGTTGTTCTAATTTTCTATGTGACCAATGCAAGTAGGTAGGTTCTAGTAGTTATTTACTGTCTTATAGATATGTAATGTAACTCAGCCTTGCTTCTGGAAACTTCTAGCATGCATGGAATAGATTCCAAGTTAATAATGAAGGTCTTCCGAGCTCAAGAGTTCTACAGATAACATAAGATAGGTGAATTTAGTGGGATTTACTTGAAACATTGTAGGGGGATTGATTTGGAAACAGGTTACTAGGACAGCCTAATTTTGGAGAAGCTCAATTGACCCATTACTTTAAAAGATCTGATTTTGCTGAGCTCAGCTTTTCACTTTGTTACCTTGTTTAAAAATATTCTTATATTTTCCTTTTCTGGATGGCATATAATCCCAGTTTAATATAAAACAAATACAATGGCATATTTGATTTGTGCTTATTTCTTAGTTTTTAATTGAGCTTTTACTCTTCTTTATGCATATTTATTTAAAACAAATTAACAAAATGAACATTTAAATCTTACAGTTATAGATCGAAAATTGGAAGGAATCTTAGAAGCATCTAGTGTGATCCTCTCATTTTATAGTAGAGGAAATAGAGACCCAGAGAGCTTAGGTAACTTGCTGAAGGTCACACAAATTATTGATAGAGTCAGAATTTGAATTCAGGTCCTCTTCAAATCCAGCATTCTTTCTACTATGCCATGATGAAGAAATGGCCTTCTATTTTACACACATAGTTGAGAAATATTCTTGCATGTACTTTAGAGATCTTTGATTTCATTAGTGTGAATACTATATCAGTAACATCACAGTAGCCTCTCTGCTTTAGTGGCTAGTCCGTGGTTCTGTGGCCAGAAAAGTTCTTTACCAGGTTACCAAACTCCAAGTGCCTCTGCATATAGTGAGGTCGGTTCTCCAACAATAGAAATGTAATCCATCACCAGGCCTGTACTTGAAGGCTTTCTGGCTTGGTAGGGCCTGCCAGAGCTTCTGCTCTTCTGGGGTAACCTTCAAGAGTCTAGGATCACCTCCATGTCATGATGAAACATTGGAAAAATACTTTAGTAGAGAATCCCAAAGTCTTCAGCTATGTTTGTTAGATTGAGTCAGCCAACAAATAGAATGGGTACCATGTGTGGAAGAGTATATTAGGTGTTGGAGCAAGATACAAAAAACATGGTCACAATACTCAAGGAAATCTGTAGTTCCAAATCTTGTCTTGATCGTCACAATACAGTTGTTCACCTGGCTTATCTTCTCTCCTCTTTCAAAATCATTTCTACATTGTTGCAGATTGATCATCCTAAAACATAGATCTTTCTCCTATTCAAAAATCTAGGACATTGAAACCCCCTCTATCTTACTGCCACAGACTCTTCCCAACTGATTTCATGATCCACCCTTCAAAGAACTCTCTGGTCTCATCATACTGGTCTCTTAGCTGTTTCTGAACAGGACCTTTACCTCCTGCTCTTAGAATGCCTAGCTTCTTTCAAAGCATATCCCTAGTTGTTAATGTTCCCTACCTTTTAAAATTGTATTTTGGTACTGTGTTTTTAATAACTTGTGTATGTTTCATATTCTCTCAATAGCATGTAGGCTTTTTTAACGGCTGGGGCTGTTTCCTTTTTGTCTTTGTATCCCTAGCGCCTAGCATAGTGCCTTTGATTTGATGAAATGTACAAGTTGAAGTTGGTAAGAGATGGAATGAAGTAACCCATCATCCACTTTTATTATAGACATTTTCATTAAATGGAGAATTTTTCTTAAAGTTTAGATCAACATTTTTTAAAACTGAGAATAACATGAATTGTTCCTGTGGGATAAATGTATAGAATATCTTAACTTGAATCATTAGGCAAAATTTGGTATTATGTAAATAAATTATTATAAGGGAGAATTTTAAAATAAAAAAATTGCAGATTTATTTTCCTAAGAAACAGCATGGACTTATTTTCTCACAAACATATCCTATAAGTTTGCACATGTGTACGTAGATACACGTGTGTGAGGTTGTAGATAGTTTGAGTCGGGAAGACCAGGATTCAAGTGCTACCCCCCAACACCAATTGGCCAAGTAACTTTATAAACCTGTAAGTTGTAGAAAAGCTGCTGGAGGGAATTTCCTCCCTGGGATTTCTCTACATCTATGAAACTGCGAGTCTAGACAAAAGAAAAAAGTCACACATGTTTGAGTACCTTTATTGCCTGAATTATTAAACAGCAAATCATTGAGTTGAGAAAATATTTATTGTGAATCTTCAAATTATTTGCTCTTATAAGACAAAAGTTATTCTAATGCCTTGGTTCAAGTTGAGGGCCTAGCAATGTTCTCTGTAGCTGTGTACGACATTTGTAATCCAAGATTTTAGTTAATAGTAAACCAAAATCTTTAGGAGTGTAAATCCAAAATAATTGCAATATTTTTACAGTTCCATACGAGCTGCTATTTGTGTAAACTAAGATGAGCTTTGCTGGAAAATTCTTATATGTTAAGTAGGGCTCAAAATTAAGAAATTAAATACTTGTAATTTTCAGATAGAGACTTTCCTGTGATTGCAGCAGTGTGTGTGTGTGTGTGTGCATGTGTGTGCGCGCGCATGGCGCACCCACGCTCTCTCTCGAGCTTCCTATTGAAGCACTTAGAGTACTTGTGGCATATTCAGCCCAGAGAGCGTAAGGAGTCATGTCAGAGGTCAGATATTTGAGCCAGTTTTCCCACAGCCGCCTGGTGTGAGTGATCTTTTACTATGTTTAAAAAAAATGGAAGAGGATTAAAGGGGATTAGAAAGAATATTACCCTCCCAAGTATAGGCCCAAGGCACTAAAGGAGAGAACCCAGCCAGGCAGCAAATGGGCTTTGCTTGACCAGGGCACAACCTCTGCTGCATTCCTTTAAGAAACTGAATGGGAAATGTTAAGTCCCCAAACTGGATTAGTAAATAATCTCATGGTTTGTGACATCTGCTGAAATAAATTGATGAGCAGGCTGCATTCTTATACTTTGAGGAGAGAGTCAGAAACATCAAGAGCAAAAATGATTAAAGGTGGGGATTAAGCTTAGTCATTATCTAAGAGGAGAATTTCATAAACACACTGGAAAAAAATTCATTTTATATATTTTTGGATGATTGAAGTGAGCTGGGTATTTAGGTGCATGTATTAGAAACATTTAGAATGCAAGACCTAATGGTCTCCTTTTAAAATTTTTGAAAGTGTTGCAACTAAAATATATCACGGGACTATAGAATCTCAGTTTTACAAACTTCTCTCTTACATTTCTGTTCTTTTACTTTGGCCTGTAAAAAGACCATGGGAACTACACTGTTGATTTGAAGTGAAAGAATATGCTTCTTATGCAACACATCTGCAAGTAGAAACTTTTTCCCTTGCATTTTACAACAAGTTAGTGTGGTTTGGCTATTATGACTCATAATTTAGTATCAGCTTGCTTATAACCAATGAGAGTCTTCTGAGCCCATTTCAGTGAGAGAAGAGAGTATCCTGAGCCCTGAGTGGAGAAAAGCTAGACTGGTGAGCTAAATAGTATTGAATAGTATTATCATGGATAATAAAGATAACATATGTTCAAGTGGACATTTCAGTTTCCATCTTCATTTCAATATGATTGATGAATGCATTAGCCATTATTGCTCTGCTGTTAATAGTGGTTTTGATGGTAAAGCAGGGTTTTTATGTTAGAGTAAAAGATGGATTTCAGAATGAAGTTTGGCAACTCTATTAATTCTAGTTCTCCTTCTTGAAAATTCAGGAATAAGAGGAAAAAAGAAAAATTCTTTCAGTATAATGCTCCCCAGCATGGTGCTTTGTAAATTTTTGACATTACTTTTCCTTTACTGTGTTGCTAACTTCTTCATTTTTGCTTTTCTCAGGGGTGTTCATGGGGAAATTATTTGTCAACTGACTTTCTCAGCTTCTGTTTCCCTTTTAATCTTGGGGAAACTTTATTCCTTTTGTTATTATTGTGGCCAATGAGAACATCATAAACTTTGAGAATCTTGTGTACATGTTTTATAATCAGTATTTAACACACCACACACCCCTCTGCTGGATTCTCAGCTTCATCATGAGTCTATCACTCCAAGAACCCTGAGATTTCATTATAGCAGACTAGCTCCTAACATTTTGAAATCTATGTTTTTGTGAAGTTTGGGTCTAATCTAGATAACTTCACTTTCTTTTCTTCTCTTGTGTGTCTTTGTGTTATTCTTCCAGTATTTACTTGAAATGAAAAGTTTAATATTACCCCCAGAACATATTCTGAAACGAGGGGACAGTGAGGCAGTTGCCTATGCTTTCTTTCATCTTCAGCACTGGAAGCGAATAGAAGGTGCCCTTAATCTGTTGCAGTGTACGTGGGAAGGCAGTAAGTATTCTTTTCCAATCCTACTAGCTAATCTCTCTGACTTTGTTCACAGCATTCACTAGCAGTCTGCTTTAATGAGATTGTGTTAGCTTCCTTAAGGCTTTGTTGTTCAGATTAGTTTCAAAGTGAACTCAATACTATTATGTTGGTTTATTGCTGGAAATGCTTAATTCACTTATCTTGATGCCACATTTGGGGTAGGACTGAAGCTGCAATCTTAAGGTATCTAGTAAAGTACATGTAGCTAGCTGTAGTGATGTAATATACAAACGTTATTTAAAGTATGTGGTTGAAGGGAACTCTACTGGAGATCTCTAAGTCCTGTTTCACTGTCATCATGGCATGGAGGTGACTCTGGGCTCTTCAAAGACAGTGCCAGCAGAGTTCAAGCTCTGGCTGGACCATTGACAGATGTTAGTTATGTCTATCATCTGAGGACCAGCCTAGCTCAGTTTGGTGAGGCTTTTCCCTAGAGGATTAGATACAAGATGATTTTTTTTTTCTTTTTGCCACAGCAGTTCATGAAATTATCTATGAATGTATGTTAAGGTAGCAGTCTACATTAGCGAAGGAAGCACCCACATTGATGATATTATGGATTTTTGAAATGTTGAAGTTGTGGGGAAGTAACAGATAAGCATAAGAGACTTTATACTAGTGAACTTTTTCAGAGTCGTTTAATCGTTTTAAAGTTTTCTTTATAAGAAGTTACATAGCTGGGCTTTTTTTTCTTTTTGGTTCGTTAGGTAATAAATAGACAAGAAAGTGAAGATATATAATTAGATACCTATTTTTTAGCAGTAGGAATTCTTATAGTCACTCTTATGCTGCAAAGTGAATTGAGATGGTTGCCTCTAGAAACTACAGCTTTATTTTTAAACAAGCATTCATTCAGAAAATTAAACCAGCTTAAGTAGTAAAATATGACTTTCTTTTCATTCTTCTCTCATATAACTTCACTATAACACAACATTCACTTTTTCATGAATAACCATCTTGTTATATGACTCCTTAACTTTGTCACTTAATTTACAACTTTGGACATATCGTTTACTGTCTTGTGCTCAGTCACACACAAAATGATGTAAGTGAAAGATATCAAAAGCATCAATATCAGATTAAATCAGTATAAAAAAAGATATGAAAGAATTTTCAGAGGCCAGTACCCTATAAGAGAAGAAGCTAATACTTCCCCAGTAGAGATCAGAGGAGTGACCAAAGTAAGGACTTAACTGAATCGAAGCCCTTACAAGGAGTCCACAGCAGTTTTCAACAGTTCCAATTTTATGCCCAGTTCCTTAGGGGGAACTATTAGAGGGTGCTCCAAGGTGAACCCAGGACCAACATCATTTCCCTTGATGTGCTCCCTCAGCCATAGACTGAAGAATCACTTGTAGGAGTCCCTCTGGAATAAAATCAGTTGCCCACAAAGTGAGGAAAATAATCCCAGTCCACTTAATAGAGTGGTTGTGCAGAAGCGGAATATAAAAAGTACTAAGTAAGTAAATGATAGAGTTGAGCTTTTCAAGGTCTGGAGGAATTGGTAGAACCCTCATGGTTGTTTCTTAAAACATGTCTACCTTGACTAACTTGTGCTACAGAAGCAGCAGGAAGAGCACTGTGAAGTAGTCAAAGTTTGTCTTCCATAGCCTTTAGCTTTTTCTCTGTGCCCTTCTTCATGGCTCCCTATCTCCCAGTTTCCTGGTGTCCTCATGGTCTCCAGTCTCTTCACAAATGAGTAACTGCCTCAAAGAAGGGAATTATGATATTCATTCACATTGATAATTTTCCCATAGAAGCTGTTCCAGATCTTTTCTACTCTACTTTACCTTAGCCATGTTACTCTCAAAAGAAAACCCTAGCTCTTATTTTCTCAGGGCACCCTGAGGGAGAAACAGGATATACCAGCATATACCAGGCAAACCAAACAAAACCACCATTACTGTAACCTTGAGCACTATCTCCCCTTAGATCCTGGTGAAGACAGTCCAGAGCCCTGAACCCATGAACCTTGGGAAAAGCAATGGTTGTAGCCCAGTGCCCTTAGCCACAGTCTTAGAAAGCAACCCCTGTGCACATGTAGCCTAGCAAGTACTCCTGTGGGTGCTATATGTAGCCATAGTTATAAAAGACCTAGAAAATACTTTTCTTGCACCAAAGTTCTTTGCACTGACAAATGATTTAACATCAAAAACTGATATGATTTTTATCAGTGGAAATGACATTTTTTAAAAAAAGGCATTAACATCTGCTTTGTTGCCATACCCTAAGGATCTGGGACCTTTCTAACTTGTAGCTGAAACCTTCTCTATGTGTTGTTTCCCCTACAGGAATGTGAGCTTCTTGAGAGTAGGGATTGTTTTACTCTTCTATCTGTCTCTCTAACACTTAGTGTGGTATTTTGCATGTAGTTAAGTATTTAATAACTGCTTTATTCATTCATTTTTATTTATATTGAGAATGCCATATAGCTTTTCACTGAAGTATAGGTTAAGTTATCCAGCATTGAATGCAAATATTTTGCTTTTGTTTTCCTTAGCCTTTAGAATGATTCCATACCCATTAGAGAAAGGCCATCTATTTTACCCTTATCCCAGCTGCACGGAGACAGCCGACAGAGAACTATTACCCAGTAAGTGAATTTTTCATGTTTTTCTAACGTTATGCAATTACATTTTTCCCCATAATTTTGACCTTCCATTTTTGAAGCATTTTCAGTTGAATCCCAGAGCACTGTATAAACCTATTCACTGTCTTAGCTATCCTCAATGTGTTTTTTAGAATAAATTATTATTGATGTCTTTTGGTTTTTCATCATCTATATTTCCCCAGTGTATCTTCTCTTTCCATTCCCCAGAGTGCCATTCCTTGTAACAAAGAGGAAAAGAAAAGGAAAAAAAAAGTTTTGCAAAACTAACCAACATTGCATTGTTTCAGTGAATGCGAGATAAAACAACATCGCTAGTATTACATCTTTGAATGACAGGATTGTTTACTATCCTAGACAGTAGTGTCCCTACTAAAATACAGGTAGACTTTAATTTACCTTCTTGGGAGGAAAACGTTTTGTAAAATCCAGTAATAGACTGATTACTTTCTCGTCTAAGACAGCATGGTTGTTATTGTTACTTTCACCATTTGTCGGGTAAGTCAGTGGGGGGTAAAAAACTCACAAAAATTTAACAGTCCCTGCCCTTAAAAGTCTGTACCCTTTCATTAGCCCTGTCGAACTATCTTTCCTAACTTGTACTACAGTAGCAGCTCTCTTATGAGCTATGAAATGCTTGAAGATTGCCTTCCATAGCCTTTAGCTTTCCCTTTTTATGCCCTATTTCCCAGTTTCCCAGTGTCCCTATAGTCCCCAGTCTCCCCATAAATAAATAACCTGACTCAAGAATAAAAACTATAAAACTCATTCACACTGATAATTATCCATAGGAGTTGTTTAGATCTTGTCCACCATCCTCAAGCGCTTAACTCTACCTTTATCATTCTCAGCAGAAAACCTCAACTCTCACTTTTCTAAAAAAAAAAAAGTGAAGGTAGGACATCCAGTATAAGAAAATCTTTCCTCAAAATTTGTGTTATCACCCAATCTCTTTGTTCCTCTTCCTTTCTAGGCCCAATACTATGTGTTCTCTTAATTGTGTCCCTTCCTGCTTCTTTTGGAAGCTTATTCTATCAGTTATCCCTCTTCTCTCTTGAGTCTTTTAATACCTCCCTTTCTTCTGGCATCTTTCCTGAGCCTCTGTCCTTAAAAACAAAACAAAATAAAAAAATTTCTTCAAAGTCCTGCTATTTATTTGAACGACTATTACATCTCCTTTGAATTTCTCAGAGTAGTGGACATTTCTGGCTCTCTTGTCTCACCAGCAGCCCCTCACTACTTAACTTCCAGCAATCAGGCTTCTGTCACCAACTCTTCACTAAAACTGGTCTCTTCAAAATTATCTCATGTTAGAGGCAGAGCTGGAAAGGAGAATAGAGATTGCTGAGTCCAACCCCCTCATTTTAAAGATGAGGAAACTGAGGCCCAAGGTCACGCAGCTAGTAAGTATGTGGAGCAAGAGTCCAATGACCAGGTTTTACAGATTCCAAGTCTAGCACTCTATCCACTAGACCATACTGCCTTTCACCAGTGACCCAAAATTGCCAAATCCAGCGTCCATTTTCCAGGTTTTCTCCTCTTCCTTGGCCTCTTTCCAGCTCTGTTAACTATTTTTACCTTCCCCAAACTTTTTTTTCTTTTCTTCAGAAGGTAGAACTTGTAACAATGGATAGAAGTTACATAGAGACAGGATTCAAGAGGTTTCCTAGTAAGAGCTATTCAAAAGTGGAATGGGCTACCTTGGGAGGCAGAGGGTTCCTTCCCACCAGAGGTTTCCATGCTTATGGCTGCGTAACCGTTTGTTGGTGTTGTAGAAGGGATAAATACTGAACTAGATAGCCCCCGAGGTCCCTTCTGATTTTTGATTCCTTTCTTGGTTTATGTGTTACTGTGGTCACCTATTTTTCTTTCTTTTCTGACCCTTCTGAGCCCTGACTGTTTTCTTTTACTATTCATCCTGGTCCTCCTGCCTGCTCAGTATAGATGTTGCCAGAGATTTTATCCTTGGCCGTTCTTCTCTATATACATTC
Organism: Phalanger gymnotis; assembly: GCA_028646595.1. Taxonomy (NCBI): domain Eukaryota; kingdom Metazoa; phylum Chordata; class Mammalia; order Diprotodontia; family Phalangeridae; genus Phalanger; species Phalanger gymnotis. Next base: position 51,968,245 of record CM053627.1, read on the forward strand.
TCTCCCTAGTCATTTTTATTTTATCTACTTGTCCTGCTTCAGCTAGTGGGCTGTTTACTGTAATGCATCTGATTCCCAAATTTCTGTTGCCATCCTATCTCCTGAAGTCTGTTCTAGCATCTTCAGCTGTCTTATGGTCATTCCCATTTGGTTATCCCGTTTGGAGCTCAAACTGAACATATTTACCCCTGACTCCTCATCTTCTACCTCCCCAACCAGCTTTTCCTAACTTTTGTTAATAACGTTAGCATTCTGTTTCCCAGACTCAAAACCTCTGAGACATTTTGGACTTTTTCCTCCCCTCACATGTAGTCAGTTGTCAAGTCCTGTTGATTATTCTTTTGAAAAAATGTTCAAAACAATTCTCAGAATTGTAGAGGGCAGCTAGGTAGCACAGTGGATGGAGCATTGGCCCTGGAGTCAGGAGGACCTGAGTTCAAATGCGGCCACAGACACTTGCTAGCTGTGTGACCCTGGACAAGTCACTTAACCCCAATTGCCTGGCAAAAAACCCCCTAAAGCAAAAACTACAGAAAGAGTAACAGAGAACTCCCGAGTATTCACAACCACATGAAAGAGTGCTGCAAATCCCTAATAATAAGAGAAATGCAAATCAAGCCTGAGGTTTCCCCTCCTCACACACTGCACATCGGCAAGAATGACAAAGAGTGGCAACAGTCAATGTGGGAGGAGTTATGAGAAGAGAGGCACACCAGTGCATTGTTGGTGGAGTTTTGAAATGCTGCCGCCATTTTAGAAAGCAGTTCGAAATTATGCAAATAAAGTGACTAAAGTGTCTACACCCTTTGAACCAGAGACTCCATTCCTGGGCTTCCCCAAGAAAGCTATTGAAAAGAAGAAAGTTCCCCATATACTCCAGAATCGTTAATAGAAGCACTTTTTGTGACATCGAGAGCAGGAAACAAAGGAGATGCCAACCAGCCAGGGGCACACAAATGTAATGGAATATCACTGTGCTGTAAGAAATTATTTTGGTGATGAATACAGAGAAGCATGAGAAGATCTGTACGAACTGATAGTAAAGTCAGCAGAGCCAAGAACACAACGATACAGATGGAAGAGCGACTGTATGCAGAACAACCAGAATTGTAACAAAGTTACAAAGCTCAAACAGGACTCAGGTAAGGACCGTGAGAAGACATCCTGCCCTGCCCTTTCCAGGGGCTGGGAAATCCTCAGGCGTTACTCACTGCAGGCATTTCTGGACCTTCTCAATGTGTCCATCAGTTATGCTGACTCTCTTTTTTTTCTGTCCACAAAATACTGTTTGTCGTATGGAATGGCTTGCTGGGAGGGGAGAGGAGAAGGGTACCCGGTGGTACCTAGGCAATAGAAGACACAGAAAATGTCAATAAAAGCTTATTTGTTAAAAAAAAAATTAATGCTTTTCAAATACATCCCATCCTTTCTGTTTCCACTACCATTACCCTGTTTTTGCCCTCTTTTCTTCTCATCTGAACTCCTAAAATAGTCTTCCACCACAGCTGGAGACACAGTGGGTTAGAGTGCTGTATTTGGAGTCGGGAAGACCTGAGTTCAAATCTAGCCTCAGAAACTCAATAACTCTGTGGCCCAGGGCAAGTCACTTAACCTCTGAGTGCTTCAGTATACTCAGCTGTAAAATAGGGGCAATAATAGCTCTTACCTCAAAGAGTTGTTTTGGGATCAAATGAGATAATACTTGTAAAATGCTAAGCACAGTGCCTAGCACATAATAGCTGCTATATAAATACCTATTCCCTTACCATTCCCTTCCTACTGCTAGTATCTTCTCCAGTCTATCCTGCATGAACTTGCCAGATAAAGCTTCCTAAAAGCTCTCTTCTGATCATATTACTTCCCAACTTCACATCTTTCAGTGGCTTCATATTACCTAGAGTATAAAGTTTAAATTCCCTAGCCTAGCATTCCAGGTCTTCCACGATCTGACCCTAACTTAGCTTTCTCATTCTATCTTCCTCCCCCTACTCACCGATTTGACACCCTTACCAATCTAGACTATTCTCCTACCTTTGTCTTTTGATTTGAGCTGTTCCTTCTGCCTAGGATGTCCTTCCTCACTTTTCCCTATTTAAAATCTTGAAAGAAATACCCTTAAATGCCAGCTCCTTCAGGGGCCCTCCCTCGACACCTCAATAACATGTAATCCCTGCTTCCTCTGAACCCCACATCACTTTGCATCTTTTCCATAAGATTTCCTGGGTGCTGCATTTGTCATAGCTACTTGTGTGCATGTCTTATCTTCCCTACCAGATAAAGACTTATCTTTTATACATGGATAGTGCTCAGTATATTTTATGTTGAACGTGTGAGTGAAATGATGGATGAGATTTAAGTTGCTATCATTCCCAGAGGAATTTGCATTTTAATGGTTGGGACCAGAATTTCTAAGCCAAGAGAATGAATTTCTAATTGTAGAATTTCAGTGAAGGACTTGGACACTATTGGAGGAAGGAATGGAGCAGTCTTCTTCATTGCCTCTCAAATTGCACTACATAAATGGCTGTTTTCTCTTCCTAAACATAAGGCCAGGCTTGGATAATAATATAACTAAAACCAGAATTCTCTGCTCTGTAAGGCCACAATTTTGGCAGCATGCCTGTTGGCAAGGCTGAGTTAATGCTAACTCCATAGATATGGATGCTGCCTGCTGATTTACAAATTGGGGGTGGGGTTGCATGCTCTGATTTTTTTTTTTGTCTATATTGTGTCTCAGTGTGTCAGATGACTTGTAGAACAGACGTGTTTTTTTTTTTAATAACCTGAAGTCCTAATGCCTACAAATGTTTAATACTTTTTGTTTTTAATCCTTCTTCACCCTTGATTTGACTTATTACATACTGGGATTTACTTGTGAGCTTCAGAATGAAGGTCAGGCTGGAACTATTTCCTTTGTTTGCTCACATATTTAGTAGAGTCTTCTGTAATACCCCCTGATAAATTTTTCCATGCAAACTAGTGATGAAATCTGAAATTTGGCTCCAAGGGAGTGCTTCTCCCTTAGTCATCTATTATCTTGAGGTATTAACTGAACATTGACTGACAAGTGATTCTCTTTAGAAAGTCATCCAAAAAGAAATAATTAGGACCTTCACACAGCATGAACATTTCACATTTTAGAAAATCATGTAGCCATAGCTATGCAATAGCTATGACAAGGCTTTGGCCTCTGTCCTCCTACTACTACCTTTCTATAGGAGACTTCATGGGGCTGGGGTGAGAACCATTGGCACTCATCAAACTATTCATTCCCTCCCTTCTAAAGGACAAATGTTCTTTCTTTCCCTATATGAGTTAGAGTAGGAGAATGATGTGATCTGAAGCATTCTTTAAGAAGCTTTGTCTCATATTTGTATGCGGGATAGATTTGAAGGGGCAGAGTTAGGGAGGCTCTTTAGGGAGTTCAGGTGAGAGGTAAAGAGGACTAAATGAGGGATGGCCATACCTGGAGAACAGCAATACCAGATACTCTGTCTGCCTGGTGGAGGCAGGTCACAGATGGGTTTCTATGATAGAAACATGGGTGCTGTAATCCTGCCTAGAATTTAGAATGGTTCTTATTTCTAATGTATTGCTGGTATTTTCTTGATATGAACATAACCTAGATCCCTGAGGATTTTAGCTTTTATAATGCACACGGTAAATTTAGGGAAGGAGACACAAAAATATTATAGCTACTGAAAACAGCATATTAGGTATATTAGATCCTGCAAATACATTTAAAGAAAGTGTAATTTATCACTGACCTCCTTAAGACTGCATTGAATTGGACATATTTCACAAAACACTGGGTGTTGCTTCAGGAATCTCTGGATTGACAGCCAACTCTGGGCCTTCAGCTTCAGAGCCCATGAAATCCTAGCATGGGCACTTGCTTCAATACTGGCACTCGCACATTCTTGCATCATTTAAAATAAATAACCATCAGTAACATACACATCTCATGTGGCCTGGGGCTTACTGATTTTCTTTGTTTCCTCTTTATTTTTCCACTTTTAGAAGCAAATTTTACTTGAAGTTTCTGTTGTTTTAGATGAGGTTAGATGCTGTTTGGGAAAATATGTAGTTATTCTGATTGTTTTTTCTTGCAGCATTTCATCATGTTTCTGTTTATCCAAAGAAGGAGCTTCCTTTTTTCATTCACTTCACAGCAGGCCTGTGTTCTTCTACAGCAATGCTTGCCCTTCTCACCCATCAGTTTCCTGAAATCATGGGTGTTTTTGCTAAAGCTGTAAGTATGGTCTCAAGGACTTGCTTAGAATATTTGTGAGACACACAGGAAACTGTTTCTGATTTGTCTGTGCAAACCAGTTGAGATGTGGAAAATGTGCATTTAGAGTAAATTATGAGTCATGTCTTGTATAGCTGCTGCCATGGAGCCATCAAATTTGGGTCTTGGGTGATTTGACCTATGATTCTGTAACTTTAACAAAAAACTTGAAAAAGTGCAGTGCTGAACATTATAAAGTTGGTCTCTGTAGATCACTCTTCATCGTAATACAGCACTTATTACTAACTTAAGAACAATCCAGCTTTTCTTGGCTTGCTTACCATTATTGTATGTTTTGTTTGGCATTTTTAAAAAATTCCATATTTTATGAACAAGGCTTCTGGTTTTCCATTTAATCTAAATCATTAGCTCTAAGATCCACTGAACTTAGGTTAAATTTAGTAGTGCAGCCAGGGTGGTGCAAGCAAGGTGATTAGATCAGTTGCCCTGGATACAGAATATGATTTGACCTGAAATTTGCCTCTGGCCACTGCATCCGATCTGCTGTCCTCAAGTACACATCGCCATTTGGTTCTAGACCAGGCAATGCTTGTGAGCTGCATTTCAAGGAGCTCGTACCTCAGGGTATAAGTATCCTCACCAAGGATAAAGGGGCCTACTTCTTGGAATTTGCCAAGTATAAAAATAACATGCTGCATCTTTGAATGATCTTATATGTTAGCATGTGTTAGTGCTAAGAGAAAACTCAAAAGAACAGTCCCTCTCCATCTCCAAGTCTTCCAGTGCTATTTTCTTATGCATCTTTCCATCTTCACACTGGAGATATTAAAAGATGATAAGAACTGGAATATATCAAGAAAAAGGTGATGTTTTCCTCTCAAAGACATTACTTTCTAATGTTTAGGTCCAAGTAAAGATAATGAGTTGTAAGTTAGTAGTTCTGTCTGCAGTGATAGTAGGAGCCAAAAGTTTTTTTTTTGGGGGGGGGAATGAAGAGAGTTGTGGTGGAGAGGGTCAAAAAAATCCTCATTCTGCATGAAGTTTCTGTCTCTGTTTTTCTTCCAGCTATTTTTTTCTCATCCCCCCATCCCCTGTTTTAAAATCTATTTAAGTGACAGCCTATTCTGTGCCTTAAAGATCAGCTGGCTTTCCTCTAGCATCAGTGGTAAGATTGCTGGTCCCCTTTTTCCCTGAAGGCCAGCTTCACAGTGTGTTAAGTTGCCACTGGCACCTAGCCAGTTTGCACTTGATTCTTGGTCAAGCCTCAAGAAGAATGACTCTCCACTGTTGTTGAGGGAGAATAGATACTTGGGTTGGAAACAAATTATTTGGTTTCCTTTTAATGCAACAAGGGGGCTTGTTGATCATACTCTAACTCAGTTTCCTGCAGTGGTGCTGAGTAGGGAGAGAGAGTATTCTGTAGAACTCTGAAACAAACTTAACTTGCATTATCTGTCATGAAGAGGAATGAACTCCAAAGAAAATCCTATTTATTTTACAGTTTGAAGAAAGATTGCAGCTGTGCATATGGGATCATGGAGGAACAGTGGGAGAAAATGTTCCTAGGTATATGGCAGGGTAGCAGGGTCAGGAAGGGAAGAAGAGAAATCTGGAATAGACTTGTAGACATTGGAATGACTGTATTCCTTTGAGGGCAGTGGCCAAGAGCTGGGGTAGAGTATACTGTTTCCACCATTTATCATTGATAGCATGTAGGGCCTACCATGATCTGAGAGATCACTGATGGCTAGAAGATCTCATAAGAATCACATGGAATAAATATATTTCTGGTAGGGTGTAACCCATACCCATTATTCCTTTATGAATAAATAGTAACAAATATTGAAGTGCAACCTCCTTTCATAAATTAAGATATAATCAAACCAAGTAATCTATGCTGTAGAATTTTTTGCACTGTTTAAAGCCTCTAGTTTTTGTAAAATAGGCTTTTCACCATTAACTTTTGATTTAAAATATTTATATATTTGTAATTTGTTGAATTGATATGAAGATTTTTGTATGTAATTTTTAAAATGGTATCCTGCCAAAGTAAACTCTTATAGGTCATGTTTTCTTTCAAAGATTTTTACATATGATCTTAAAATTCCTCAAGTTGTGAAAAGACAGAAAATAGCTTCAAACTAATACTGAGGTATCGTCATTTAGAGGGAACTATCTAACTGTTATACATAAGGTGCTAAGTAAGATACAGACAGTTCTCAATTTATGAATTTACCCATACATACTGGGAAGTTGACCACTTTCTTTGTCTGGCACCTCTCTATTCCTCCCATTCACCTGCCCATTGATTTTGGTGGGGCCAGTTGACTTTTGGTAGGGGAGAAGAGAGGTGTTTTATACAAATGTAAAACTTGGTCTCTCGTGCATGTACGAAGAAGGGGAAGATCTCACATTTTCTCTTAGAAAGTGCTAGTAATGGTGGTTTGGTATTGTCGGAACATTGCAGACATTTTACTGATTAAATAATCTTTTGTGGGGTGGTCTGGAAACTTTGCCACTATTTATAGCACTTTCCTATAAGAAAATCCATTAAATTCCATACAACCCAATTATAAATGGACTTCTGGAACACAACCCATTCCTGATTTAGCAACTGCCTATTGTCAGGCGTTCAGTCATTAGTATATTTGTTAGAGGGGTCAGCACAACAGAAAATGGGGACAGTTCTCTGAAACATGCTCATTTAATCAAGGAAAACCTTTCAAAAAGTTTTCTTGGTGAGTTTATTTCATAGTTAACATTATCTCTCATTTTCCCTTTAAGATTTCACTTTAAGATTTGTAAAATTGTTACAAACATTTGTTTTTTCTAAAGTATCTTTAAGAAATTTTGATGTCTTTCATACTTATAAGTCATAAAACCTTAGAGTTGGAAGAGATTTTGGAGGTCATCTAGTCTAACCTCTGTCCAAATCATAAAATTCTCATGTAACATGGATTATCCAGATGAGTAGCTTCTACTTAAAGACCTCCAATGACATGGAATTCACTACCCCCAAAATGAACTAAAAGGATTGGTGTTCATTTCAATGATATTGTACTTTATAGAACTTGACTTCACTTTTACAAAACTGATTTTTTTCCTGGATGATATGAAAACTTCATCTAGCATCAGATAAAGAGAGAGAAGAAGACGAGAAGCAGAATGTGCTGACACCACACTCGATATTCTCCTTTGCTAAAATGCCTGAAAAAGGAAGAATTGCCTTAAACTAATAGTTTGTTTTCTTGCGTGCTATGTTAAATATTAAAATTCAAAGTACGGGTAGTGAACAGGCTAGTTGAACTGTAATATGATTCTTGTTATCCGAGAAGAACTTTTCTTCAGGAATGATTCCACATGCTCCTTAAAAAGCCAGCCTTACTCTTCTTGGTTTCGTTTTTCTTTTTTGTAAAGCAGGCTTCCTTCTTATTCAGTAGCGTTTGATTGGGCCTTCTCCTTAGCATTGGCACTCCAAAAAGAAGCCACTTAAGGTGTCAAGTGCTGCTCTCTTCAGTCAACTAATAATACAGTAATAGAGCTCGGTTTCTTACATGTGATAGAATTGTTTATGAACATAAAAATGCTGTCGTTTGGGTTTAACAAAGTAGAGGAAATCTATGAAACTGTGGAAGAAGATGCTTTAAATGTGTAACGTGAAGTGGAGAATCAGAAAGATCCCTGACCCTCTAAATAAAATGCTGACAATTATTTTCTCCAAAGCAGCACTTTGCTAAATTTTTGTTCCACTTGCTATCTATTATAGTTATGCTGATCAGGGAATGGGCCCCGTTTCCACATAGTTCCTCTAATCTTTATGTGGGAAAATGTAGTTGGACATGCCAGTGATGAATTTCTAAGCAACTTATAATTGGCTAGCTCCAGTGTAGCCAGGGCCTAACAATCTGCTTGATTAATTCTTTAAGGGCTGCATTAGCCAAGTTGTATGATTTCCAAAGAGATAGGTCAAATGTTACACTAACAAAGGACCTCTATGTAAAATTTTTCTCCTGGGCTCCTTCAGCTCCTTTCCAAAAATAATTAACTTTTTTCTTCCAAAATTACATTTGGTTTTGAATAAAGATATGAGTGCCAAGTGTTGCCCTCCCTGAGTGGTCACTAAATATTTAGGAAGGTCATTCTGGCCATAGAATTTTCTGCAGAGTAAAATTAATTTTGGATCCTGGTATTACTCAAAAAATACCAGTAGGAGAAGAAATGGTAAATATAGTTATTAAGTATGCTTAATAAACCATTGTTATACCCAGCATTCATCCTCACTTGATATAGTGCCATTTTGACAGAGTACAATTTTAGAAAGTTATCTGGATAATTCCTAAATAGGTGGAGAGTCTTCGAAAATAGTATCATCTTATTTCAGAAAGGCTGAATAGCTATGACTAATGTGTACCTCTTTTGCAAGTGTATAGTGTCACAATCAGTCCTCAAACTGACAACAGATGACCTTGTATGAAAATTGATTATTTTGGAAATGAATTTCTACATTGCATGCAAACTCGTATGGCAAAAATGATGTGTGTTTTCTTCCCCCCAATTTTCCAACTTAGATTTTACTCCTGAAAGCATTGTTCTGTAACTGGTTGTTGAGGATAACACTGTACCAGAAGTGTTTCAATGGGACTCTAATGAATAAAATGAGCCTTCTAGAAGGCAAGTCGGAATTTTCAGCTGTATGAGTTTTCCTTTCTTCCCTGATGCCTGTCTTCATTTTTTTTAACTGTTCTTCTGTCTCTCTTTTAACTTTCTTATCATCAGCAAACTTTCAACACACTTTTGATTCTTTTTGGTAACTAGAGAGTTGGAATAAAATGTATTGGATTTCTCAGTGTTCATAGGCAAGGGGGAAAAGATACTAAGTCCCTAATTTCCATAGGGGTATGGGAGTCTTCTCTGTATTCTTACTCAAAAAAAAAATACTAGATTGAAGAATTCATGAAATTACTGCTGATTCTCCTTCCCCCCCCCCGAATTCCTAAGAACTAGGCTCTTCTCAGGAAAGGATGAAAAAATCAGTGCAGTATATATTATTGCCTAATGGAGAAACAAAGGGCAGAGTCTCTTCCCCATAGATCAGTTCATAGAAAGTACCCCCTTTTCCTGTTATATATCATCCATTAAGAATTTGCTTGTAAAAATTGGTATATTAAATTGGTATATTAAAATTATCTCTTCTCTCTCTAAGGAAATGTTCCAATTTTAGAACTTCCCGACTACTATTTATTACCTAATGAGGAGCAGTGTAGTGTGGTGGTGGACTTCAGGACCTGGCTTCAAATCCTACTTCACATATTCGCTCCCTCTGTGACCTTTTTCTTCCCAATCATCAACGAACTGTTAGTGCTGTCTGTATTCTCTTTGATAACCTGGGGAAATCACTTATTTTCTCTAGTCTCAGTTTCGTCAGCTGTAAAATAGAGGGGTGATATAGAGGGGGAAATAGAGTCAGTGGTCTCAGAGGGTCCCTTCATGATCTAAATCTATTATCCTAGGAAGATCTGGGTTCAAATCCTGCTTCTGATACAAGATATGGGGGAGCAGATAGGTGGTGCAGTGAGTAGAGCACCGGCCCTGGAGTCAGGAGGACCTGAGTTCAAATCCGGCCTCAGATGCTTGACACACTTAATAGCTGTGTGGTCTTTTCTTCCTCCCTCCAAAAAAAAAAAGATATAAGCTGTGGGGCCCTAGATAAGTCAGTTAACCTTACTGACTCTCAATGGGAAAAATAACTGTGCTTCTGCCAGCTATTATTTACTACTGGCACTTAGGGCTTTGCAAAACTGCAAAGCAGTTTTTATATGCCTTTACTTAGTAGGGTTGGTCTAAATTGGTTATATCAGAATTCCTATTAGGAAGCCTTCCTATGTCTTTGTTTTAGAAAAACATCATTGTTTTCTATAGACCCAGCCCAGACCTGTGAGTCATAAGTAAGTAGAGTATAGGTGTAGAGAGTAATAGGATGATGGATTTAGAGAAAAAGCAGGATTGGAGCAGGGCGGGGAGAGATATTGAATATGGTTTTAAGACTTCTCTTTGAATGGAGTTTTACTTTCAAGGTCATATTTATAATGTTTAAAAAAAGAACTAAGTCCATAAGGATAGTTGACATTGAAATACCAAATAAGTAACCATTTGGATTCAATTAGCATCCTTTTTCCTGATGTACTTTCACAGAGAGTTTCTCAGATATTCACCACAATCTGGAGAAAGTATGTTTATTTTACTATTGGGAAGTTGGAACCCAGAAATGTGTAGTAATTTACTCACAGACACACAGCTTATGGTTCTTTTTAAAATTATTATTATTTAATCGTATTTATTTTTGTTACATTTTAAGTTTGGAACTATCTCCTTCCCTTCCCTCCCACCAACTAGAGAAGGTCACCATTTGACCAGATCTATAAATATATGTAAAACCATATGATGCATACTTTTATTTATCAGTTATGATTCTTAGCCATGTTATTTAAACTGCATTATCCCACCCAGTTGCATTGATAAGAATCTAGCTTAAAGCCCATCTCACAGTTTCTCTGCCTTTTCCACTCTGGTGACCTTCATCTTCATCCCCTTTACCCGCTGAATCCAGGATTCCAGAAGGCTTCACGCGGCCTCAAGGCTGCAGGTTCCTAAGACCCTAGCCTTAGACCTTACAATCATATGGAGTTGCTTTACCTCCCGCGTCTAAATTTAGAAATTCCCCTGCCTTGTGCCCGTACTCTCCTGCTTCTTTACAACTTCACTCCTACTGAGCCTATTCTTTATCCTCTTGTCCCTGTCCATCAGCTTCTCCTGGTCTCTCATTCCTCCCTACCCAGCCCGATAAGTTATTTCAGTTATATTCTTACTAGTACCCTAGAATTCATGGAGTCATAGGATTTAGGGTGATAAGAGACCTTAGCAGTCATCAATCCCATTCTTATAGATGAGAATCATACCAATCCCTTCATTATGTAGATGTGGAAACCAGGGTCCTGGAGAGGTGAATAGACTTCCCTAAGATCAGAAGATCTGAGAGTTGTGTCCAGGTTCCATGACCACATCAAGTGTTCTTTCTACTGTACGCCACGTTGTATAGCACCTGCAGGGGCATCAGGTGGATAAAGGGCTGGGGGCTGGAGTCAGGAAGACCTGAGTTCAAATGCTGCCTTAGACAGTTGTTTGTTGACACTCTGCAGTGTGACCCTGGGCAAGTCACTTAACTCTTTTTGCCTCAGTTTCCTCCTCTGTAAAATGAGTTGGAAAAAGAAGTGGCAAACCACTCCAGTATCTTCACCAAGAAAACCCCAAATGGAGTCATGAAGAGTGAGACGTGACTGAAACAACTCAATAAGAACAACAGAGCACCCCCAGGGACCTTCCACAGCCATCCCTCTTCCAATATCCGATTGGCTTTCTCTGCTGTCAGTATAGGATGCTGAATATTGCTGGAGAAAATAATGTAATTTTCAGACCAATGTGTTTGTCTTTCTTGTACTTATCTGTTACAAAAGAGAGATCTATGGGCAGGGTGAGGGATAACAATGGCAGGGGGGAGGGGTGGGGAGAAGAGGAATAGTCATTGGGAAAGGACAGGGATATAAAAGGAGAAAAGAACATCAATAAAACATTTTAAAAGACAAAATCATGTAACCTTGCTGATTTTTTCCATTGCAAAATTTTGCTGACTGACATTAGGTAGACCCTGTGCTCTAATCCACAGCTCGTTTCATCTCAGTTCATCTTTGTTGATTCTCTATAGCAGCCTTTTGAATCCTTTTCTATTTTCCCTGAATTTATAATTCTGTCTCTCTACCCCTCACTTAGCAGATTATTTTAAATTTGATTTTATTTAAAAGACAGTGAGTTATTTCAACTTCACCACTTTACATTTTGCCTTCATCCATCAGCTCCTCCTCAGTGTCTCAGTAAGAAGTAATTCTCTTCTTTCACCTGTGTTTTCGATTCCATCTCTGTGTTTTTCTGGGACCTTATCCTATCAGTTATTCCCTTTCTTAGAAATTCAATCTTTCTCTCCACTTGATCCTTTTTCTTCATTTACAGATATCAATTGGTCTCCCCTACCCTTAAAAATAAAAATGAAACAAAATAACCATCTTTTGGACTGTTACTCCTCCAAGCCACTGCCTCATCTCTCTCTACCCTTCATTGCCGAAAGCCTGCAAGAAGTAAAATATATTTGCTGCCTCTCTAGTCTCCACTTAGGCTCTTCTTTACTACTTTGTAATCTGACTTCTGTCCTTATTATTCCACTGGAACTGCTCTCTTGACAACCATGAATAATATTCATTCAACAAACATTAAGCAATCAATGAACGTTTTTTTCAACTGTCTACTATGTGCCAGACACTGTGCTAAGTGCTTGGGATACAAAAGGAGGCAAAATCAGACCCTGTCCTGAAGGATCTTATAATCTAATGGGCAAGGTACTAGGTTCTAGGATTACAAAGTTACTTTTTTTCTTTTTTTAGAAAAAAAGAAGTTTGTAGTTCCGGCCCTCAAGGAGCTTACATTCTTTTGGTCGTCCAGATCACCAAATCTATTGATTTTTTTCTTAATTGTCCTCAATCCTTGACCTCTTTGCAGCACTTGATACTGTTAACTATCTCACATTGAAATCAGTTCCTGCTTTGGCTTCTATGTTACTGTACTTTCCTGGTTATCCTATATTTCTGACCAGTCCTCTGGCTCCTTTCCTGGTTCCCTTTCCTCTTCTCATTCAGAAATGTAAGTGTCCCTAAAAGTTCTATTCTTTGCCATATATCCAAAGATGCATGCTCCCCTTGGCAATCTCCTCCACCTATGCTTTCAGTTATTCCCTCAGGACAGATATATCCTAGATTTGTATCTGAACCTATATCCCTTCTCCTAAGCTTCTGACCTAGTCTTCTGCCTCTTCCACAAACCTGTTACTTCCCTTGATTTTGACATTTCTCTCAATAATATCACCAGCCCTGAAGCCTCTTATTATTCTTTCTCCTTTAACCAACTACACCCATTTTTGAGGGTTTTTCTTTTTAATTTTATGATGAATATGAAAGAGCTTTATACCAGGAATTGGAGAATTAAGTTCAAAATCAGCTCAGCCACTAGCTCCCATCATGACATTAGGCAAGTCATTTAACTTTGTGTGACAGTTTCCTCATCTGTAATATTAGGGATTTGGATTAGATGACTTCTAAGATCTCTTCTAGCTCTAATAATACATCTACCTTCCATGTTACCATTCCCGCTGTTACCACCCTTTTTCAGGACAATTGCAATCACTTCACTACTTCCTGACTTTCCAGACCACTCCTTTCTTGGTTTTGCTTTCCTCCCTTCACAATTTCAATTCTTTAGTTAACCATTTCACCATTAAACTGTTTGATACCCTTGAGTCCCTTGTACCCCTATCCCGTTGCCACTTTCCAGATTGTGACTCTGGATCATTCCCATCATCTGTCTTTTCAACTCCTGAACTTTCCTAAACCCACATTGCTACATGCCTGTCCTTTATTCTTCACCTTTGCACTCTCTACAATGGCTACTCAAGACCTTCTCTTCTCAAGCTCTCCACATCACTACCTCTCTCTTAGCAGAGGTCTTTACCTCATGCTTCACTGAAAAAATCCACAGGCTCAGAGATCCTGACCTGGAAGGGACCCTAGACATCTGTTTCTGCCCCCTCATTTTATATCAGAAAACTGAGGGCCGCAGATGTTAAGGGACTTTTCAAAGATCACATACAGTTGGCATCAGAGGTAGTCAGAAGCATGTCTCTTTCCACTCCACCCACTGCCTCAGCATCGTGTTCCATCCTGTCCTTCTTTGGTCCACTCTCAGAGGGTGAATTCTTGTCAATATCAGTCTTTCTGTTGGGCTTTTGATTCTCATCCTGCTTCTTTTGCCTATAGCAGCTTTTGCTCTTTGCATCATTCCCTATCTGTAACTTCAAGCATTCCTTATATCCACCTATTTCTTCCGTTGCTGTCTACAGACATGCCCAGACCTCCGCCATTTTTGACCTTCACTTGACCCTGCTATCCATTCAAACCATCATCTTAAATCTTGTCACTCTTTCACAACCAAACTTATAGGAAAAGCTGTCTATATTTATTACCTCTGCTTTCTCGTCTTCTATTTACTTCTTCCCCCATTGAAACCTGGTTTTCTTCTCTTCTACTTGACTAGAAGTACTTTCATCAAGGCCCCAACCATTTCCTTATAATTCACTGGCCTTTTCTCAATCTCCGAGCTTATAAGACTTTCTGAAACATCTGACATCATTAATAGAGATAGAACCTCTCATTTCACTAGTATAGGGGACATCCATAGAGGTGCTTAATAAAAGCTTGGATGGTTTAGTGATACATTGTATAACCAATCTCTCTATTCGTTGTCTCTTCCAGAACTTCTTTCAAGTTGTATTACCAGAATAATCTTCCTACAGCATAGATGTAATCATATCTTTGCTTAGAATAACACTTACATGGCTTCCTAATATTTATAGAGTAATGACACAAATGCAACCTGGAATTCAGTCTTCCATCATAGTCATTTTCCAACCTAACTTTCCAGCCTTGTCTCCTGCTACCTCCCCTTCATACTCCAGACAAACTGAATTATTCATTTCTTGGAAAAAATGGTCCTTGAGTCTGTCTCCTCTTTGCTTTTTCTTACCTTGTCTGCCTAGAATGCCATTTTCTTCACCCCCAACCCTTCTACCCCACCCCCCCACCCCCAACTTCTCTTGAAATTCTTCCCATCCTTCAGGACTTAACTTAAATATCACTTCTTCCATGAAGTCTTTCCTGATCCAACCATAAGTGTATCATGTCTCTGTACTCTCATAGCACCTTGGTTATTCCTTTTTTATGGCATCTAACTCATTCTACATTGTATTGTCATTGTGTGAGTACCTGCAATTAGAAGTTCCTTGAGGACATGAACAGTGTCTTATTCATCTCTGTAACCTTCATTTCCACCACTCTGTGCCTACTAGTGACACTCAGCAAATATTTTATTGAAGAAAACTTCTAGCTCCAGAACCTGTATCTTGAGATGCTTACAAAAAATAAGACAAAAAATAGGAGCCTCTGATCTTTGTAGCTATATTGAGACATATCCTTGATCGTGGAATGGCTGCTGACTTTTGAAGGGCTGTAGGCCTTCAAATGTTGAAATGTTGGAAGGATGAAAAATAAAGGCTTAATCAGGGATGTCTTGCTAGGGGAGGTAAATTCGGAGATAAGTTTTAAGAGAGTGGACATCTCCCTGGCTTTGTTCTGGACCTCATTGTTCCTCACCTGGACTATTTTGACATCTTTCTAATTGAGTTCCCAGCTTTTTCCATCTCTCCATTTTCCAATCAGCTGCCAAAATGTTGCTGAAGCTCATTGAGCATTTTACTTTCTTGCTTAAGAACCTTTACTTGCTCCCCATTGCCATCAAGATAAAACACAAATTCCTCAGTCTGACATTGAGAGGCTTTCACAATTTGGCTCCAAATTACTTTTCTAGCATATTTCTTGTTTCCCTCCTTCTGAGAGTTCCAGCCAAGCTGACCTTCTTCCTTGCTCCATATCTAGCATTTCATCTCCTGTATAATCTATAGAAGCAGGTAGGTAACACAGTGGGTAAAGAGCACTGGGCCTGCCATCAGAAAGACATGAATTCAAATCCAGCTCCAGGACCTTACTAGCTATGTAACACCGGATGAGGCCTTTAACTGCTGTTTGCCTCAGTTTCCTCAAGTATAGAATGGGAATAATAATGGCATTGCCTCCTAGGGTTATTGTGGGGATCAATGAGATTTTTTTTCAGTTTATTATTTAATGTATTTAGTTTTCAGCATTGATTTTCACAAGAGTTTGAATTACAAATTTTCTCCCCATTTCTACCCACCTTCCCATTCCAAGATGGCGTATATTCTGGTTGCCCTGTGCCCCAGTCTGCCCTCCCTTCTGTCACCCCACTCCCCTCCTTTCCCCTTTTCCCTTCCTTTCTTGTAGGGCAAGATAAATTTCTGCGTCCCATTGCCTGTGTATCTTATTTTCTAGTTGCATGCAAAAAACTTTTTTTTGTTGTTTTTGAACACGTTTTTAAAACTTTGAGTTCCAAATTCTCTCCCTTCTTCCCTTCCCACCCACCCTCCTTCCCTAAGAAGTCAAGCAATTCAACATGGGCCACATGTGTATCATTATGTATAACCCTTCCACAATACTCATGTTGTAAAAGACTAACTATATTTTGCTTCTTCCTAACCTATCTCCCTTTATTGAATTTTC
>CM053627.1:51985283-52034089 GCA_028646595.1 Phalanger gymnotis
GTAGTTCTGTAGCTGCCCCACCTCTGCTGCCCCAGGGGCAGTGGCTGAACCGCAAACTCCCTGTCCCCAGCAGCTTTTCCCACTAACCTTCTCTGTTGTCTTTGGTGTTTGTGCGTTGAGAAGTCTGGTAACTGCCACAGCTCACTGATTCCCAGCTCCTGGTCTGGTTGGTCTGTGCCGCCCATGCTGGGCTCTGCTCTGCTCCACTCTGCTCCCAGCTCTATGTGGGATAGATCTTACCCAGAGACCATCCAGGCTGTCCTGAGCTGGAGCCCTGCTTCCCTCCGCTGTTTTGGGGGTTCTGCAGTTCTAGAATTGGTTCAGAGCCATTTTTTATAGGTTTTCGGAGGGACTTGGCAGGGAGCTCATGCTAGTCCCTGCTTTCCAGCCACCATCTTGGCTCCACCCCATCTCCATCAATGAGATTTTTGTGGCGTGCTTAGCACAGTGTCCGGCATATAGTAGGTGATTCATAAATGTTCATTTTCTTCCTTCCTCCTGTGTCCGTGCCTTTGTTCAGATTGTCTCCTTTAGAATATACTCCCTCCTCCCCTCTGTCTATAAGAATTCCTACTTTATTTACCCATATGCCACCTCCTGTAGGAAGCCTTTCTTGATTCACCCAGTTGTAAGAACTTTAGGGCACCCTCTCTTAAATTTTCATATATGCATTTGCTTATCTCTTTAAATATTGTAAACTGCACGCCCCCAACTGCCATCCACCCCCGCCTCCAGAGAATGTGCGCTTCTTGAGGGTAGGGTTTTTTTTTAATTATCTGTTCATCCCCAGTGCTTTGTACAAATACGTGCTTAATAAATGATTGTTGAATTAGATGGGAAAAATGGAAAAGGCGTTCAGATGTCAGAAATGTAATTTTCAATGGCACACCAATTTGTTGCTGTGGGAGCTTCTTCACAGTAGGAAGTCTGTTTGCAGGACTGCCGCAGCAGAGTAAGCGAAACAACTTGGCTTTTCTGCCCTCAGAACTGCAGTGAGGTCTGATTTCAGTCATGTCCTTGCTGGTTTACAATTATGAGAAAGAATGTCGTTCAGTCATTTATATTACAGACACTCATGCAACTCTGTGGAGTTTGTTGGACTCAGCAACTCTTGCTTAAAATAAATAGCAGAGCTGGAAGAACATGTACCCACTGGTTTCCTGATGGTTCAAATTGGATTTCTATTGTCACTCTGATTGACTTTTCAAAGTGCTTTTTCTTTTTTTTTTTTAAGGTATAAAATGCATATCTTCTATTTCAACCTCAGTTTTGCCATTTTCAAGACCAAAAGGAAAGCTTGTAAGGAACCTTAAGGATAGATTTCGCTGAAGTAGAATAAATCTGCTGCTGGCAAAATTCTAGGTGTGTTTTCTGATAACTAGTCTTAAGGGCTCCCTATACATTCACCTCTTGTTTACTGAATTGGTCACAAAGACCAGCCTTTGGAATTTCAGGGCTTAAAAAGCTGGTTCTGAATTTGGCATGATAACTTAAAGTGTAAATCCCAATACTCCTGATTCTTAGTAATAATAACCTTACCCTTCCAGTATAGGCATGCTCATTTTCATGATGAAAAGGGAAGAAATTTGACTGGGGGGCTATATGGGTGTCTTGCAATTTCACCGATGACTTAAATATCACAATTCATGATTCTTAGCTGCAAAAGTGGGATTTTTAGAGGTCAAGAGTAATTACAGAGGTTGGTGTGCTGTCAGTTGAGAAACCCAAGGTGTCTTCCTTCAAGCAGAAGAAACTTCAAGGAAAGGTTAAATGGTAATGATATTTGCTCTGACTTAAGCCAGACCAAAACTGTTTGGAGCTGAAAGTGAAACTGCCCCTTCTTGATCCCTCTTAACATTAAGATCACAGTAGGGCAACCCCATTCCTGTCTGTCTGGCTGTCTGGCTGCTTACTTCAGGGAAAGAAACATCCTCCAGTTTCAGGTGGTACCCTCAGGTAGAGGGAGAATCTGTATAGAGAATTTAAGCCACATTGCTTGGGTAGGTGGGTCATGCTCTGCTCTCATCCATGGACCATATTAGCAAGGATAGATTGGGATTTTAGAATTTTTGATACAGTTCAAAGTGTAGAACAGGTGTGCTCTAACTAAATTTTCTCTGCATAACATTTGGGTGATATTCAAGGGAAGAAACATCCATCCTGAGAATATAGTATGCTCTCTCACACTTTTCAGCTATTTCTTGTTAGGAGTGTGCCAGCTCTTGTCCTCCCGATTTCCTTTCTAATGCCCCTGGAGGCTCCTTCACAATTAAATTTTAGTCCATAGGTGTTAGAAGCCCTCCAGACTTGAGCTTTAGTTCTTCTTGGCAGGCAAATACATAACTATTTTTTTCCCTCTAGATACAGTGAAATAGAAAAATGTTCTCCTACTGGGGCATGGATGGAGAGGCTTCACTAATCTTACATGTAATTTGGCCTTGATTGCTGGGAGCCTCCAAATCAGAACCTTGCTCCCAGATAAAATTCGGCAGGGTTTTTTATTTATTTGACTCTGATTCCTTTGGGTTTTTAATCACTTGGGAACCCAGGGATTCTTATTCAGTTAAACTGTGACTATGAAGGCTTTTCTTATTAATTTGGCTGTGGTTTACTTTACTATTGTAATGTCCTTTAAAAAAACCCACCATGGTAGAACCTTCAATTCATGGGCTTGAATACCAGAAGAGATATTCTTCTGTGGTTCTTTTAGGTCTGTGCCATCAGATTGGCTCACAGAAAAAGTATTGCTGGGAGAGGGGGGGATGAAGCTATCAAACAGTCTTTATCTTAATTAATTTTCAGACTTCTTAAAGAGCTGTCGCTAAATTCATAAGCCTTGTGCACTTTAAAATAGAATAGCATCATAGTCCTAGAACACACCTTCCTCGAGTTAAAGTGACCCATAGGACTGGATTTGGAGTCAGGGGACCTGGGTTCACTACCTTACTGCTATTTCACTCCTAGCTGTATGATCTTAGGAAAATCAGTTCATCTTTTCTGGGTCTTAGTTTCCTCATTTGTAAAATGATGGTATTAGACTAAATGACCTCTGATATCCCATGCATTATTCTTTTTTTTTTTGGAGGGAGGAGGCAGGGCAGTTGGGGTTAAGTGACTTGCCCAAGGTCACATGGCTACCATGCACTATTCTTTTTGGTTTAGATTCAGTAGGTCCTTCTTTGCTAACTCATTTGGATGGAGTACTCTCATGTTAAGCTGTTTTCAGATGTTTCTTTATATACCCCAACTTCCTTTGAGATATCACACAGTAAGGTATCCAAGAAGTCAAGCGGTATTCACTGAGGCCTCTTTTTTTCAAGAAAAGTTATATAATTGAGATTCCTTTCAAAGAACAGGACCTCAAAATGAAACTCTGATGTTTTTCCTTGTTCATCTAGTCAGTGTGGAAGGGTTTCATGTTTACTACCACCTGGTTGAACTTTATGTATCTCTAAATAGGTGGTACATGGTAGAGTTTCATTCCCCTATGTAGGCTGAGAATATATAATAAAGTGAGAGCCTCGGTGCACAGTTATAAGAAATATTATGTGTCAGACTTAGACAGTACTGCCCTAGGATGGAGGTCTCCCACAATAATCTATATGTTTCTTGCCATATTTCCATTTTGTATGTTTGCATTCCTATTGGTTAAATATAAATATTGTGCGAAGTCTTGGAGGAGAGATTGTTGTATGTGAAGAACAGCAAGGCCGGCTTGGCGCTAGACTATAGGGAAAGGGAAGTGATATCTAATAAGACTGAAAAGGTCGGATGGAACAGGGTTATAAAGGGCTTTAAAAGCCAGACAGAGGGGTCCAGACTTGATCCCATAGGGAATAAGGAGCCACTGTAGTTTATAGAACAGGGGTCAGAGATGGTTGGAGCTTTAAGAATTTAGCAGAAGCAGTAGTGTTCAGGGTGGGTTGGAGAGGGGAGAAAATGGAGGCAGGGAAGCCAGTAAGGAGGTTTTTGCAATAATCCAAATAAGAAGCCAGAGTGGCTTCAATTAGGGTGGTTGCTGTACACATGTGAGAGATGTAGCGGGAGTAGAGTAACAAGACTTGGCAACTGATTGGATGTGTAGGGTGAAGAAAAGTGAGGAAGGAATTGAGGATGACTGAAGCTGCAGACTTAAGTGTTTAGAAAAGAGGCTAGTTTGGAAGAGAGGTAGGTTTGGGAGAAAAGATAATGAGATCTGATTTGGACATACTGAGCTTGAGATGCCTACATCCAGTTCTAAATGTCTACTAGGAAGTGGATAAGGTAGAACTGGAGCCCCGGAAAAAAAAATAGGGCTGGATATAGAGATCTGAGAGTTATCTGCATAGAAATGACAACAAAACCCATGTGGCACAGTGGGGAGAGTGCTGGGCTTGAGTTCAAATCAAGCCTTATTTGCTGTGTGACCCCGGACAAGTCACTTAACCCTGTCTGTCTCTGTTTCCTCAACTGTAAAACGAGCTAGAGAAGGAAATGGCAAACCACTCCAGTATCCTTGCCAAGAAAATCCCAAATAGGGTCAGGAAGAGTCAGACACAACTGAAAAACAACTGAACAACAAATTTTGATGGGGGCACAACTAGGCGATACAGTGGATAGGCCTGGAGTTAGGCAGACCAGAGTTCAAATCCAAATCCAGACACTTGCTATCTGTGTGACCCTAGGTAAGTCATTTAACCCTGTTTGTCTCAGTTTGCTCATCTGTAAAATGAGCTGGAGAAGGAAATGGCAAACTGCTTCAGTATCTTTGCAAAACAACAAAACAAAACAAAAAATGGGGTCACAAAGAGTCAGACATGACTAAGCCACAACAAAATGGGGATCATAAGGTGGTTGTAAGTGAAGACTTCATGTAAAAGGTGGTGCAAAAGCTGAGTCTTGGAAGAAACCAGAGATCCCAAGAGGCAGAGGTAAGGAGAGGAGGCATTTCAGTCAGTGCAGAGGCAGAGACATAAGGGGGCAAGGGTTGTGTGTGCCCAACAGTGAGGAGGCCAGTCCAACTGGGTCATAGAGTGTGAGCAGGCGAGTAAGGGCTAAGTAGATCAGAAGGGTAGAAAGGGGCCGGGTAATAAAGAGCTTTAAATGCCAAACAGATGGGCTTATCTTTGATCCTAGATATAATAGAGAACAACTGGAATTTAATGAGAAAGGAAGGCTGCTGTATTTTATGAAAATCATTTTTCAGCCCATACAGAGAATTGATTGGAGTATGGAAAGGCTTGAGCCAGGGAGACCATATAGGAGACTATTAAAATGATCCTGGCTTGAAGTGATGAAAGTCTGAACTAGGGTCCTGGCTGTGGAATGAAGAAGGAAAATGTATGTGAGAGATATGGGAATAGGAAGGAAGGAAGGGAGGGAGGAAGAGAGGAAAGAAGGAAGTAAAAATTTATTAAGCACCTCGTGTGTGCCAGGTACTGTGCTAACTGCTTTACAAATATCATCTCATTGGATCCTCACGATCTTCATCTCCCACTTCTGTGCTTTTGCCCTGGGGCCCATGCATAGTATGCTTTTCCTCCTTATAAGTGCCTCATGGAGTTCTCTTCCTTTAAGATGCTGCTTAAACAGGAAGCCTCTCCTGCTGCTCTTCCAACTACTTATTAATGACGTTTTTTTTTATATTGCCATTGTTTCCCCTAATGGCCCTTCCATCGCCCTTCCAGAGAACCATCTCCTAAGGCAAATAGTATTTTCGAAGACAAAGAAAAAAATTAGTTTAACCGATTGATATTTTGAAGAAGTTGAAAGTATGTACAATATATAACATTCGTGGGCCTCCCAGCTCTGCAGAGGGATGAGGTGTATGTCCTCTCATATCTCTTCAAGTTATACTCATTCTTCATAATCTCACAACATTGGCTTTTGATTTTGTGTGTATGTGGTTCTTTCCACTTATGCTGTCTTAGTTATCGTGTATATTTTCATCTTGGCTTTGCTTACTTCACTCAGCATCAGTTTAGGTTAATCTATCCGTGCTTCTCTGTATTTATCACATTCAGCATTTCTTACAGCACAGTAATATTCCATTACATTCATAAACCATAATTCATTAGGCACGCCCCAGTTGATGGGCATCTGTTGTTCAGTCGTGTCCAACCCTTCGTGACCCTAGAGACCATAGCACTCCAGGCCCTTATATCTTCCCCTATTTCTCAAAGTCTGTCCAAGTTCATGTTTGTTGTTTCCATGATACTATCATCTCATCCTCTGCCATCCCCTTTTCCTTGTGCCTTCAATCTTTCACAACATCAGGCTCTACTTTTTTCCAATTCTTAATTATCACAAAAAGCACTGCTATAAATATTTTGGAATATACGGGCACTTTTTTTTTTATCAGTGGCCCCCTTTGGAGAATAGTGGGCAGAATGTTGGACCTGGAGTTAGGAAGCCTTAAGTTTGAGTCCTTGCCTTCTCAAATGCCACCTCCTAAACTGGTGGTGGGGAACCTGCGGCCTTCTAGGTCCTTGAGTGTGGCCTTTTGAGTGAGTCCAAGTTTTACAGAACAAATCCTTTTATTAAGGGGATTTGTTCTATGAAGTCTGGATTCAATCAGAGGGCTGCACTTGAGGACCTACAGGGCCACATTCGGCCTTGAGGCTGCAGGTTCCCCACCCCTGTCCTAAGGATACTTACTGCCCAGCTCCCATCCCCTGCTCCCCAAGAGCTAGTGCTTTCAGTTCTAAGGCAACCTTCCATCTACTCTGTATGTATCTTGGGATGTGTGTGTGTATGTATGTATGCATGTATATATATATATATATTTATATTTATATATATATATTTATAAAGTGTGTATATATTTACGTCTGTGTTGTCTTTCCCATTGGAAATAAGCTCCTCAAAGGCAGACTTTTTTTTAACTTTTCTTTGTGTCCCCAGCACTTAGCCTAATGTCTGGCATGTAGTAAACATGTAGTAAATGTTTATTGATTGATTGAAATGGTCTTGTGTTTGCAGTTGGCTCAGGAGATGACAATGACAGGTAAAGTCTTGCTTAGGAAAAAAAAATGAAACAAGTCAGGTAAACTGTGGAAGAGGTAGGCCAACTATTGAGTTTCTAATTTTTATGGTACTGAATGTTGAGTTAGAAATAGCCTTCTTTTAGCAATCTAGAAGCATGTAACAAATATTTATTAAATGTCTTCTAAGTTTAAAGTATTATGTTAGTCACTGGATTAAATTAAAAGACTGACATCAAGGGGGTTACTTAATCTAATAGGGGATAGAAGATTGTCCTATGTTGCATGAAAATAGTAATCCTATAAATTGAGCTGTGCTGATTGTAAGATAATATTATATAACTAAAAATGATGTAAAAACAGATTCAAACAAAGTACTATGAAAAATTCAAGGGAGGAGTTGCTCATGTGGGGAGGCAGCGGAGGGGAGTGAGAAGGGCTGGGGAGCCGGAGTCCAAAGATCTGGTTTAGAGTCCTATCTCTGGTACTTATTTTGGCAAAGTCACATTTTCTAGACCTTGGTTTCCTGATCTGTAGGACGGACTAGATTCTCTCTAAGGCAGCATGCCACTCTACCTGGAGTCAGAGGGTCTGGGCTCGTAGTCCACCTTCACTTCACTTCTGGACCTTAGTATCCTCATTTCTAAAGGAAAAAAGCTAGATAAGATAATCCTTCCAGCACTAAATTTCCAAATATGTAATCTGATGCTCAGCTCAAGAAGTCTGATTTGGGGAAAAATGCATAGAAAAATAAGTGGACTCAAGAAAGGGCAGGTTAAGTATATCATGTAGACGTCCAGGAGTTTGTTGGTGTTGTGAGAAATTTGAGGGGGACAAAGGCAGCTTTGCTTGGCATTGGGAGGGGCTTCCAGCACCCCCCTGCATTCCTGAGGATACTGCCCAGGAAAGATAATGAGATTCCTTACTTAGACTTGGTCTTTTTCCTGGGCTTTTATCTTTCTAATGGAATTGGGAGTAACCATAGCCTTTGTTTGGCCTCAGGCTCCATATTGAATTTTTTAATTGCTTTTCAGCAATAACCTTTTTTTTTTCCCTTGGTCACTTAACCAGTTGTACAAGTTGAGACTCCTGTCTGTGTGTCTATTTTAGAACAGCTGCTGTGGGAGGAATAGCAAAGAATAATAAGTCAGGTAGATATTTTATGAGTATTGAAATCCCTTCCATTCAGAAATGCAAATAAAATAACCAGCATGAGCAATCAGCTTATGTCAGATTCCATGGGCTTATATTACACAGGGAAATTACAGTGCAACCTGAAACATGCTTCTTAATGAATTCAATATTCTCAGTGCTGTCGCGGCTCGGCGTCAAACCTTGTGCTTGATTTTTGTGAGGGGCTTCAGAAATCACCCCTTATTAAGTTGCCTAAAGAAAAGAAGGCCTAAGATGATATCGAGAAATGATTTGGTCATGAGATTCTGGCCCTGTTAAGTGGCTGGCTTTCCTCCCCTGCCATGTTCTATGACTGAAATGGGCAAAAAGAATAGAAAGATGAATTACTCTTCACCGCTCCTGTCATACCCATAGACTTCAGTGAAGTGGCACCTAGGGATATACTATGGAGGGGCATGGTTGTTCTCACTGATGTCAACCTCAGAGGTTAGTCAAGAACTCCAGAACACTCTAGTTGGTCCTAATTACTATGTTCTGTTATGAGGCATGAAAATGGTCCGAGCAAAATCCATATGTTATTTCAGGGAATACAAGAGACCAGTGGGCTTGGGAGCAGAAATGTGAATTCTCCTGTCCCCTAGCTGCCAGCACCCCAACACCCACTTGCCATCCTCCAGCTTTGAACACAAGTTGGAAGGGACCAGATAGGCCACCTGGCTCAGTCTCCTGCCTGATGCATGTGCTCTTTCTACACTATCTCCTACAAGGGGTCCTATAGCTTTTGTTTGAACACTTCTAGTTACTGGGGTCTTCTTTCTTCTGATAACTTCTTTGGACCAACCTTGTGACTACTTAGCTTTTTGCTGGTCTTTCAGTGGACAGAGCACTGGACCTGGAGTCAGGGAGATTTGAGTTTTCAATATAGCTTCAGACACTAGCATTGTGACCCTGGGCAAGGCCCTTAACCTATTTTTGCCTCAGTTTCCTCAACCGTAAAATGGGAAGAATGATAATAAATACCCCCCAGGGTTGTTGTGAGGATCTAGCGAGATGCTATTTGTAAAGCATGTGTCACAGTCCCTGGCAGACGGCAGGTGCTATGTAAATAAATGCTTATTCACGTTCCCTTCCCCACCCCCAACTTTCCACAGGCCTCAGCCTCGTAAATACTTATTAGATGAAATCCCCTACATCCATAGCACACAATTTTTATCCTCATGGTTTCCTTTAGGTGACTAAGTATTTACTGATGCAACCCTGGTATTAGAGCTTCCCTTCTGACATAAGGATCTTGGAACAATTTTGTGAGTATCTCTAAAAAAAGGATTCTAACTCATCTGGAAAACCTTAAAACTACAGCATCTGGCTAATTTTGCTTATCTTTCTTGCTATCTTTCTCCCACCCACCATGAAAGGCAGCCTGGTATAACAGATAGAACACTAGACTTGGAGTGAGGAAGACCTAGTTCAAATCTCACTCCAGATACTAACAGTAATAACCCGGGCAGGTCACTTAACTGGTCTGTGCACCAGGTTCCTTATCTATACAAGGAGGAGCTGAATTGGCCTCTCTACGGTTCCTGAATCTATGTTCTCCCCTAGACCTACACAGTCTGTACGATTCCTAGTATCAGCAAAGGGCACAGTCCAGATTTGCTTCTCTACATCATGGCCCTGTGTCTTACTTACTGCTCCTCGTTTTAGGCTTCTCTTCCAATTCTGAGTTCTGTGGTTTCCTTTTGCACCAATCTTTCTCCCTCTGGTGCAGCAGCTGCCTGGGGGGTGTGGAGGTGGGGGGGGCGCCTGTTAGCACATGAATAAGCCACCTGTCCTGGTCCAGTGAAGCTCAGCATATTCCTATGGTCCATTTTCTCACTATCTCCTCCTTTGACACTCCCCCCAGGTTTGCATGATGGCACTCCGTGTTCCTGTAGCCCTTGTTTCTCTTGCACAGGAGCTCCCCTGGATCATGGGCCAGTAATCTTCTGTGTTTCTCTTAGTATACGTCCATTGCATTGCTACAGACCCTAAGTAACGTCATTAGCTGCTGCTTAGCTCCAGAGTAATGAATCTGTTAGCCACAAATAACCAAAATCCTGCGAAACAGGATCAGTAACTTACAAGTGGTGGCAGAGAAGGTCAGATTTTCTATTTTAATTAAAATCATTTCTTCTCCACTGGTACAAAAAAAAAAACAACTGAGAGTGTAGTAAGTATATGTACAAGAAGATTATTAAAGTAAATATATTGAGGTGAAGTGGGTCAAATGTTACATTAGCTTTTCTTTGAAGCCCATTCTGATTCTTTTGAAAGTGACCTGATTCCTTTCTGGACTTATACCAATGCACTACCAAATGAGGACCTGGGTACCTATTACCACAATGCTAAGTAGCTGTTGTTCCCTGGGTCTTAGTGAGGGATTCTTCCTTATCATTTCTAACACCTGGTAATGAGTCCCTCATCAGTATCAGTTGTTATTTGGAGATGCTTTTCTGGGGAATGGGAATAAGACCTGGGATTCCAGGCCTATAGAATCATCAGCTACCTCCTCCCCCTGATCTCACCAACTTTACTTATTACTTCCCCATGCAGACTCTACTGTTGTCTGATATCCACTGAATATACACTTTTCTTTCTTGTCTTCCAACTTCCACTATTGAGGGTACTCTCCCCCCTCCTCATGGCCAATCCATGTCCCCTTTCCTTCAGAATCTAATTCAAAACTCAAACTCATTCTCTTTAAAAAAGACAAAAAAAAATCAAACACCAGAAAACAAAACAAAAAGCAATCCCTGACATTCATGAAACATTTTAAAGTTTACCAAGTGCCCTGCATATATCTGAATGTTGACACTTACTGGCAGTGTGACCCCTGGGCAGATTACTTAGCCGTTATATGCTTGTAGTCAGTCAGTTGGTAATTACCTACTATGTGCCAGGCACTGTGCTTAGCACTGAGGATACAAAAGGAGGGGGTGGGGGCAAAAAAATCCCTGCTCTCAAAGAGCTCACATTGTAATAGGGGAGATAGTTTGCAAACAACCATACACAGGATAAATTAGAGATAAAAACATAGAGAAGGCACTAGAATTAAGAGGAATCTGGAAAGGTTTCCTATCTCTAGGCCTTTTCTAATAAATCACACATGGGTTGTGATCTGCATTAGGGAATGAATTCCACACTGGGTGCTCTCCATCACAGGTGCTTCACAGAGTCTCATATTGCGTACATTATCTCATTTGAACTTCAGAGTCAGTGTGATAGAGTGGGAACAATCCTAGCCAGTCAGGTACAATACAATACAGATCTCACTATCAGCATTTTTGAGATAGGGAAATTGAAATGAGAGAGGTTAATGAAGCAGGATTTGAACCCAGGGCTCCTGACTCCAAATCCAACATTCACTCCACCATATCACCTTGCCTGGAGTCAGGAGAGGCCTGGGTTCAGATCCCGCTTTCAACACTTACTCTAGTTGTACGGCCGTGGGCAAGCCACCATAAGCTCTAAGCTGAACCTTCCACCTTCCTCTGGTTTCTCGTATGTTCCTGAGTGAGCCCTTTGCCCCAGCAGACGGAGCTTCCCATAATAATAGCTCCCATTCACCTTGTATTTGATAGCTGACAAAGCCCGTTCTTTACCACTGCCATATGAAGTACCTCCCAGTCACCTGGAATGGGGAATGTGTTTCCGCCTTCCTTTATCCTTCCCATAGCACCTCGAAGGAGGCTCTGAGCTGTCAGTGTTGTCAGTGTTACTGATGGTCCGACACTCGTTGTGAGCTTATTTCATGCAGATATTCTGAAGGCTTATCAGGGTCCTCTTAAATTCCCCCCCAATCTTTGCTGCCCCCCCCATGCCTCTCTCCTCCTGCTTCATTGTGTTTCCAGAGAATGAGGGAGTAAATTCAGGCCTTGGACTCCGATCCAGCATGTGTGTGGCAGCCTGCTGAGTAGGTCCCTGCAGTTGAGAAGGTTTTAACCCTGTGGTTGGACTTAATCTCTGCATTCCACCCTGACACCTTGGAGAAGTACAAGAGGGAGATCTGCGTGGGGGATGGGTACAAGGGTGGGGAAACTTCCTGGGAAAGCCAAGTTCACCATCTCCTTTCTGATTACAAAAGATTGTTGAAGTCCCTGCTGCTGCTGCCTTAGTCATCAGTTCACTGGCCACTCCCCTGCTTTGCCTCTTCTCTTAGAGTCAGGGTTAGTTTAAGAAAAAATGGTTTGCAAGAAGCCATGACCTCAGGCTTTTATCCCCTCCATCTGGTGAGCAGCCTTATGGGGCCATGCTGCTATGCAGGAGGTGAGTGAAAGCATTCTTTAGATGATGATTCCTAAGCCCACATGTGGAGCTCTAGTGGGGGGTGGGGTAGTAGAGAAAGCCAAGATGGATGGACCAAAAAAGCCAGAATTCTTGGGGGTGGGGCTGGGGGGGAGCCCAAAATACAGGTAGACCTTTTGCATGAGGTGTTTGTCTCCTAGCCAAGGCTGGGGATCAGACACCCAAAAGGAGCATCCCCAGGCTTTGATTAATGAGCTCTTGATGCTTACAGCTTCCCCTTCTTCATCCACAGTTGGAGCGTTAAGGATAAAATTAGTAAGGTAAGGGAAAGTACTCATTTTTTCCTCTAGTGTGAGGCTGAGAATGGGAAGGGCTCCTCCACCATGCATCATCTCTAGGAGCCCTTTTTTTCCCCTTGCCGTCTTTCTTTTGATCCATAATTGGCAGTCCAGATGAGAGATAGCACTGGCCAGAATTATCTGAGCAGGTGAATATCTGTCTCCTTAGCTGTAAAGATGCTTTGCATCCAGTAGCCCTATTTTGCCTTGTTGTAGATCAAAGAGGTTGCCATTGGGAAGTGGGAGGTTGAGAGCCATAGATTTTGCTTAGCCAGTGACAAAATTCTGTTTCTGAGCATACTCATTCCCATTTCGCTCTCCTATCCCAGTGACCTAGAGACCTTAGGAAATCCTTGGAACACATTTAAAAGCCTCAAGCATAGGGAATTTCCCCAGCCCTAGCCTATGCCAATGGACTACGTCTTTAAGACCACTCTCTCACACACATACACACACACAACAAACCAAGAAATATCTATGTTTTAATATGGAGAGCCTTGAACAGTGATGTTTTTGGGAAGAGTGAGGCAGTGGTTCAAGGGACATATTTGGAGGAGATTAGAAGAAACTCAAATCCATTTTTGATGTAGACAGTATTCAGATACTGATGGAGAGCTGGCCCTAGGCCTTCCATACTAGCCTGGATAGTTTAAAACCAGTTCCAGTTTCAAAAGTGCTTAGATTCTAGTACCTTTAATCCTGGACATCCTTGATTCTTATTCTCCTATACGAATGCAGGATTGCTCGTTCAGAATCTTTTCTTGGACATACCCCACCCTGGGACTCAGTCTGCCATGGTGTCTGTTGGATGTCTCAGTTGTGGACAGTATCACCTTTCTTTTATCATCATGAACAGAACTTCCTTTTTGTCCATTGAGCTTATTCTGATGGAGACATTATGAGTGGACACGAGAATAGAAATAAAGTCACCAGATTCTATGTCATTTGGCTACAGTGGAATGGTCCCCCTGCTCATTAGCACCAGCTACAGTTTTGTAGGTTTTGTAAAGGGTTGTGTCCAGGGAGGAACTTCTTTCACTTTGGTTCAGTCTCAGAAGACTGTGTGAATTAACAATGTGAGAAGCCTCCAGGTACTGAAGGTTTTGAAAAGGCTAGGGAAAGTCTCACAAAAGACAAGATGTGGGCAAATACAGGGGGAATTGAAGGCATAGTTGCCAGTGGTAGCCTATGGACCCAGCCAAGGGGTGTTGTGGGGTGGGGCTAGTTGTGAGTGGCTGTAAATTTGGGCCAAGCCAGGATTTCAATCAGGACAGTAAAGGGGAGAGAGGTTGTAACAGGTAACCTGTCTTTCTCTTACAAAGCCAAGAATGAACCCTCTGATTAAGAGCAACCCTAGAGATGTGTTCACAGTGGTAATTGAACCCCTGAAGGGGAAATAGAGACATGAACTTAGAATTATTTTTTCCTCCTCATCCTTTGGATAGTGGGGCTGGAAGCTGGCATAGTGTTTATTCCTGACCTCTTCCAATCAGAATTGTTTCTGATTTTCATTTTTTGCGCAGTCTAACTCAAAGATAGGGTGGCTGCTGTGACCTAAAGTCACTCTCTGCCCCCCATAGGGCCTCTGCCTGAGGTCTCAAGCCCAGGACATCTTGCCCTCTTTGGCCATAAAAGCGTTTAAAAACCCTTGGCCTTTGGAAAGCTACAGACTCATTAAATCTCTCTCACCAGCCTTAGGGTGACTGCAAAGCCCGAGCTTCATAGCAGCAGCCATAAAAGATGATCCACCCTTCCATTCGCTCCACTGTTTATTTACACCATGTCCAGCCCGACAGTCCCCATCCCAGGGCACGCGTCACCCTTGTCTGCTAGCACGCGCCAGCGATGAGATGCAGTTGGGCCTCTGCTGCTCTCCTTGGGTGGTAATTCTCCTCAGTTCCCCACTCCCCCCCCCACCTTCCCATTTCCTTCCCTCATTCCTCCTTCACCACCCACCTCTTCTCCTCCACTCCCTCTTCCCTATCTCCTCCCCAAAACACACACAATCCCCAGCTGGAATGCACTAGTCACTCTAAAACTAAAAATAACTGCCTGTATCTTGATAATGTAACATTTTAAAGATCTAAGTCATCTCTTGGCTGGAACTTGGGCTCTGTTGTTGGTATGGCTGCTGTGATAGGGTTTGATTGAAGTTTAATTGCCTTTTTCTTTTTTTTTTCCTGCATCTTATCTCCATCCAAGATTCCTGGGGGAGGGGAGGTCAGGAGGTAGTACCTCGTGTGCTTCTGTATGCATGGGCATATATGTATGTGTGGCCACATCTGTGTGCATGTGTGAAGTTGAGAGGGTGAGGAGTGGGAAGGGGGCAGCATCTTTTCCTCTCCCTCTCTCTGCCATCCTCTGAGATTGTTTCGGAGATGCCCAGTCCTCAGAGCCGCAGACGTTTCCTATATGGAAGATGGGGGCAGAGGCCGCCACCGAAGCCATCAATAACCAGGTGGGAGCTGCAGGTCTCTGTGTAATGTGAAGCTCTCCCGTATTTCATTTCTGCACCCAGGGGGCAGCTCTGCAGGATTGCTTATGGAGCACTCTGTGTCTGGCACCTCTCTCCACGAGGCCCAAAAGCCCAGGGTCCCACCGACCTGCCCAGGAATGTGCAGCATTGTTCTCCACTGCTGTAATTTGGCTGCAGAACTGGAGGCTGATGGTTTTCCAGGGATGAGGAGCAAACTCCCTCCCCCACCCTGGCCATCTTCCTTCCCCTTGAACAACTTGGGTTCCCTCTTCACCACTGGCAGGGACATTTAGATAAAAACTCTGGAGGTGGAGGTAGGCAGTGATGCCAAGGAGCTGATTCTCCTCTGATGAATTAGCAACCAGCCAATCAGATGGAACTCTTAGAGGACATGGATATTTGGTGGTCAGTGATATTTCTGCTAGGAGTGCCAGAAGGGGAAAGAGTAAGTAGGTCTCTCTATGGAACAGGTAATATCAGAATGGGGAACAACAATGAAGGCTCACTCAGCTCTCTAGGCCTGAGGTGCAAGTCAGGAATGGTTGATAAAGAATGCTGATGTCACCGATAGTTTCTTGGCATTCCTCTTGGGACAAGGGAGGGCAGACTGGTAACATGTTCCATGGGTTGGTTGGCATCCAGCCCTTTTCAGCAGGTGTGGGGCAAACTCTTTCTTTCTCCTCCCTAAGAAGCCAACTGCCTGTTCTGCTACTCCTTGGCTAAAGATGAAACTGAGTCACAGTGGTCTCATGGGCCTTTTCTTTCATATAGTATTGTGGGCTTCTGGAGAGGAGAGACAATGGCTTACTTGTATACCCACGTTCTGAACAGCCCCTGGCCCATGATGGATATTCACTATTTACTGCACTTTTTGTATGGGAGCTGGCATGTGAGTCTTCTTACCGCTTGGTGAGAGAGTGATAATCTTTGCCGGGCAGAGAGAAACAGAAGAATAAAGTTCAAGATGCGTAGCAAGGTGCCCAGAAGCAGAGGGAGCCCTGACTAGATCAAAGAAAGTTCTTGTCCTGTTAGCAGGACTTCAGTGCCAGACTCCAGAGAGGGAGTACCTGTGGTCCACTCACCCTCACCATGCAGGGTCTGTGATGAGGCTCAGAGCTGCCCTTTCCCTCAGTTTTCTTACCTTTGAGGTGAGCAGCCCTGCTTCTCTATCCTCATCACCGCCTTCCTCCTTACCAACAGCTTGCACCTCTCAGCTTATGATGGGAAAATTGGCACAAGCAAGGCTCTGCAGTCTGGAATTCTGAAGCCGTGCATAATCTAGAGTGGGGCTGAGAGTTGCCAAAGGAGGCCCTCTGTCTTCTAGAGAGAGAGTGGAAATCTGGAGGGACTAAGAAGGCATCTTTGTTAGAACACAGGTGAGACACGGGCCTGGCACTGCCCAACTCTGGGAGGTAATCAAGTTTCTGTGCCTTGGCCAGTGCAGTGACCTGTACTTTCTCATGTGAGGAAGTACTAGGGGTGAGCTGATCCCTTTCCTAGAAGGCTGCCATCCTGGGGAAATGTCATCCAACTCTGCCCTCCGTTCTGGCTAACCAAGACCCCCAGCCCTCCTCCCCACCACTGTTCTGTTATATTCCTCCAAATAGGGAGCTCTTTCTCCACTCCATCTCAAACTGTCAGAAGCCCTTTCCTTCTTCCCCTCACTCCCTCCTCCCTAATCCCACTCATCAGTTATCGAGTTGACTCCACCACTCTGCAAGGAAGACATTCCCCTGGCCTGACTCAGCCCTGTTTCTCCACAGGAATCCCCTCACCACAGGCCACAAGGGTCCTGACCAGCTCATGTTTTGTATTAATGGATATGAAGGCTGAAGCATTTTTACTCTCTCTCTCTCTCTCTCAAAAAAAAAAAAACACCAAAAAACCAAACCTACCCCAAACCCTCCTACACGGGTCTTGGCAGGTTACACAAATATTAGTCCGAACATCCAAATAAATCTGTCCCTGAGGCCCAGGCCCACAGCCCCCATTCCCCCTCCCCACCCTAGTGCTTCATACTGTTTGCATGGAGAATGGAACTGCTTGGCAGTTGTGTAGACTAGGGCAAGGAGAAGAAGGGTTTGGGGAGGGGTGGGGAAAGGGGGAAAGCAAGAAAGGCCTGTCTGCAGTCCTTGTAAAAATAAAAATACACTGGGCTCCTAAGCCTGAAAGCCTGGGCCAGCACTGAGTGGTCAGCAAGTGCTGGAGGACCTATGGGCAATATGAGCTGGGACAGCCCCTGGGAGCCTTACTGTGGGGTGGAAGTAGGATGGCGACAGAAGAATTGACTTTAGGACAAAGACAAAGAAAGGCCTGGTCCCCAGAGCCCTGATATTTCCTAATCACCGTAGCTGCCATTGCTTCTCAAACTGAAAGGGACTTCCTAGTCTTGGATTGTTCAGGGTACCACCCCATCTTTCCAAACCTCCATCAATCTTCCATCGGTGTCTCACATCCCTATCAGTATTTTGTCCCAGAAGTGAACACTCTCAATGTTCTGTCACAGTCTGAAATGAGCCTCTCTCTAACCTGGAAACCCACAAGCCCTCAATACCTTTTGCCTGTCCTAGGGAAAAGAGTACAGGAAATGCTAGAAGGGAGGATCTGGAGACTCTGGATTACAGGATCTGGCCAAAAGCAGCAAGCTAGGTCCTGCTATGTAAGTGGATTAAGTGGATTGGGATGCTGTTGTTCATAGTCACAATATCAGATATGTTTCTCCATCGTTTGCTGCTGTGGGTTAACTTAAGGGTGAGGAGAAGGAATCTCTACGGCTTTTAAGATTTTTCTTGTTGACTCTTAAATAAGTAGCAAATAAGGCTATGCCAAAGTTACCATCTGTTGAGATGTCATAAAGGGCATTCCTATTCAGATAATCCTGATGGTCCCTTCCAACTAAGATTCTGTGACTGGGCCTCTCTCTTCCTAGCACCTATGACACTGAGCAGCCTTATATTTAAGTAGGACAGCAGGGAGGTAGGCCCAAAGGTAAGGGTACCCTTCGTCACCTTCGTTTAGGAATCTCTGCCTCTGACTCTGTCATGGATACTACTCAGGACAAGGTCAACTCTGGGGAAAGGGCACAATCTTCCTGCAAGTAAAATACACCAGAAGAGTGTGGGTGCGATTGGAAGCCAGTGCCTGCTCAGCCTGAAAAACAAATACCAAGGGCAGAATGAAAACAAAACCGCAAAGTGCACGAGTGACGCAGATTAAGTATTGGTTGACTTGGTGGGGGAGACTGCCTTCTCCCTAGTTGGACCACTACCTAAGAACTCAGCAGTTAAACAAATGCAGCAGTAATGTCTGATACGAATTTATGAGATATATATAATATATATATATATATATATATATATATGGATGGGGAGGGTGTGGGTGCATATATCTCTCTTTTGCCACACAACATACAAGCACATAGATGGACCCCCACCCTGCAGGTCTGACCCTTGTCCAGCAGGCCCAGTCTCCAGGGAATTGAAGGGACCTGGAGTCTAAGTTACTTCCAGGGTGACAGATGGATTGTTCACACATCACTGGTGCCCCACCCCCAATCCAATCCTAAGCCAGG
Source organism: Phalanger gymnotis (assembly GCA_028646595.1). NCBI lineage: Eukaryota > Metazoa > Chordata > Mammalia > Diprotodontia > Phalangeridae > Phalanger > Phalanger gymnotis. Next base: position 52,004,049 of record CM053627.1, read on the forward strand.
CAGGTGTTCATGGCAGCTTCCCCACCTGACCCCCCAAAAGTGTTCTTTGTCCTGTATGCCCAAGAAGTGCCAGGAAGCCAGAGAAGGGAAAAAAGTGAATCTCTTCTGGGTTCTTCAGTGTATCTCGTTTCTCCACAGAGCCCCTTGCTCTCCTTCCATGCTGTCCCCTTCCTAGGGGGCACAGGAGCTTCTGATGGAGAAAGCTGCTTGGTCTCTTATCACATTTCCTCCTCTGGGCTGGAATACCCACCAGGACATCTGGGTCCCTTGGGGCCAAGGCAACATAGTACTGTCCAAGTCCTTCAGCAGAGGCTGTGGCAGCCCAGGGCTGGGGAGTTTGGGGTACAGGGTGTGCATGCAAGGTTCTTGTGCTGTTGAGTCTGAGGGTTTGGGATGGAGGGGCTGGTGAAGTGTGCCAGTGCTCAGGTCTGGTCCAGCCACTCTGCCTTCTTGGGGGCCTTGCAGGTGTGGACGTCGACAGTGTCCCGGCACTCCTTACAGCGCACCGCACAGCACCAGTGGAATTTGCACTCACACTGGGTGACGCGTGTGACTCGGGTCGTGTCATAACCACGGCCACAGCACATAACCTCACATCCATCTGTCCCTCGAGACGTCTTGCTGCATACACGTCCTGCGGTGCCCAGGGACCCTGGGTTAGGAGAGAGAAGAAAAAGGTAAACTCTCACTCCATCCCTGTTCCCCACCTCTCACCTACCACAGCAAAGGGAGACAAAGTGAGAGGAGACCTCAGGAGTGAGCTCCTCTTGTACAGGACTGGCGCCTTTGCATCCCCAAGTTTTCACATAGACTAGATCTTCTATGCTCAACTCCATTTTACAGATGAGGAAACTGAGTACCACAGAGGCTGAGTGACTTCTGGTCATGTAAATAAGAGCTGGGATTCAAACCCAGGTCCCCATGTTGCCTCCTATTTAACATACTTTTCTCTTGCCAATACATGTCCAAATCTCATTTGAAATCCTACCAAATTTCACCTCCTGTAGGAAGCCTTGCCTCCAGTTCAGGTCCTGCTGCATTCCTTCAGCACTTTGGTATTCGGTTTGCATTAAGACATTTTACAAAGACCACAAATGTGTGTCTTATGTGCTGTTGTCAGGTGCTAAGAATGGCAAGCAGATGACCATGGTGAAGCACAGGGAAAGGGATGCCTTTGGGCCCCCTCACCCTCACTGCAATGGGAAACTCGAGAGGGCAGTGACCATGTTTTCCCTTCTTTTCTCCCCACTCCAAGCACAGGAGAGGCTCAACTGGCCTTTGCCAGTCCTCATACGCATTCCATCTCCTTTGTCTGTGTTTTTGTAGAGGCTGTTCTCCATACCTGAGATACACCCACTTCTCAACCTCAACCTCTTGGAATCCTTGGACTCCTTCAAGACTCAGCTTAAGGGCCACTTCCTGAAGGAAGTGTTCCTGAAACCCCCCAATTGCTTGTGCCCTTCCCCCTACTGGAAATTACTTTGCATATATTTATATTGCTTATCAGTGTATGTGTCCCAATAGAATAAACATTTGATGGCAGAGATTGTTTCATTTTAGTCTCCCCAGTGCCTAGCACCGTGCCTGGGACACAATTGATGCTTAATATAAGTTTGTTGAATGAATGAATATCTCTATAGTAGAATTTTAGAGTAGGAAATACCTGAGAGATGTCTAAAGTGACCTATATTTAGACATAAGGAACATGAAGACTCATGAAGCTAAGCAATTTGCCCAAGGTTACACTGTTAGCCAGTCTGGAGACTCCCATTCATGCTGTACCACCTTCCCTCTTTCCTCCTCATCAAGTCTGGGTTTTGCTAGTGTATCTGATAGATCAAAAGGCCTCTGAATTATTCCTTCTCCCTCCACCCACACTCTCCTTCCCACACCAAAACATCACCACTGGGGAAACATCTGGTTCCGAGTTAACCCCACTTCCAGGTTTCACCCTGTTACATACGCCGTAACTGTCTGTCTATGACCTACACCCCATGTAGCCCACATTCGCCTTCAATGATATTTCAAAAACCCATTATCACTATTCCCCAGGAAACTGGGGGTTGCCTTGGCCCCAAAGTAATGAAAATAACAATCTCCAACATGCCTTATACAGTGTGATTTTTAAGGTGATATTACAGCTTGTTCACCAGACCCAGAAAAAGAACTTGAAAGCCCAAAACGTTCATCCTCTTGCCTCCAAACCAGAACCTAACACTCAGCATGATGTTCTGCACACAGAAAGTGCTAGATGAAGAGAATCCAAAACCAGAAAGAAACAGTGTACTGGGTGGGAAAGTCAGAAGAGCTTCCCCACCCAATTCTTCCCCAGGAACCCCCTTTCAGGCACCCTACAAAGGACAAACACTACCCTCTCTGTCTCTCAGGCAAGGCTCCACCCTGCTTCTATGCCCAGTTTTGCTCCAAACCATTTCACTCTCCAAGAACGACAGCGACGGGTAAAAACAAACAGAGGCAGGCAGCTAGCGGACTTCTTCACCTTCACCTCACCTCTCTCTTACTCAAGCCAGAGCAGCTGTGCCTGCAGAAAAGACCCTCATGGCAGTAACTGAGAGAAGGAGAGTGCAGGTGATAAGAGGTGAGTCCTCCCAGATTTACAGCGACTGAAACTGAGTCAGGATCCTTCAGGCTTCTTGTGCTAAAAGGGATCTCAGGTCCTCCAGATCACAGTAGTACCTATCACCGCATGGAGAGACTGTTATTTCCTCTTTTCTTAAAAGAAAATTTAAAAATCTTTGGAGAAACAGACTCCCCAACCTCAAAAGGTGACAATTCCAGCAACATTCCAACAGTTTGAAAGTACTACCTGCTAGCTGACTTACTCCCTAAGGCACGGAATCAAACCCAAACTCTGCTGCAGATGAATAACAGCTGTTCTCTGCCCACCTCCAACTTCCCAGAGGGTATTAGGGAGCTGAAATGCCTGGCTGGTTCTTGGATTCTTCCTTTCCCATTACTAAACCTTCAGTGTGTTCTCATTGTACATTTTTGCTTTTTTTTTTTTTTTGAAATTCAAGAGACAAAGCTCTTAGAAGACTGCTATTCCAGGCACTCTGTAGTATGGCTCAACCAGCACTGCCTTCAGACTTCAACTCTCGCTCTCCCTCATAGAAGTCTCCATTCCAGCCCAACTGTTGGCTAAATATGCCTAGTGCTTTCCTCCCCATCCACCCCTCCTGGAATGTCCTCTAACTATTCAAATCCTGCAAGGCCTAGTCTTAAATCTCACCTCTTTGATGACCTCGACCATTTGTGCCCCAAATGATCTGGATTTCTATAGCACTTAAATTACATTTGAAGATATCATGGTACAATGGAAAGATACTAGTTCTGGATGCGTCCTCTTTGTGTGACTTTAGGCAAGTTACTTAACCTCCATGATTTCATTTGTGATATGACTCAAGAGTGAGCCTCTAGATCTGCCATCCTGTGATAGGAAGGTGGGTAGGGGAACTGAATACCAAGCCAAGGAGACTTTAGGCCATGACACCTTCCACTATTATTTACCCTTTCATGTCTTTATATCCACTCTCCGTAGTTGGTTTCAGAAACATATATTTTTTGCATCCCACATAGTAACTAGGATGGTACCTTGTGTACCATCATAGGTATGCAATACTTATTAGTAGGGGAGGTTGGTTCTCACCTATGGTGCCACCTTCTCTGATTATTCTTAGGTTTGGTAATAAGCTGGTGCTTCCTTCAAGCCCTTCTGGTATTCCTTATTGTAACCCCAAGTTACTGGGACAGCAGCTGACTGGCTTAGATCCCCATGTTCGGAGCTGGGAAATTGTTTTTCTCTTTGCCCATTCTCCCTCCACATCTGGCTCTATCTCACTCACCGGCAGCCTTGTCCAGAACACAGTAGTCTGGGGAGTTGTCAAAATAGACAAGGTCGGCCCGAGTGGCATGGCGATAGCCCTGACGGGCAGCAGTAAAGTTGGCACCATCCTGAGTGGCGGTCACCTGCACAGCCCCATCATAGCGCCTCCGTAAGTAGTCACCAGTCCGGCGGAAGTCAGAGAGTGCATGCCAGCAGGTGCGAAGGGTACAGGAGCCACTAACTCCATGGCACTTACATTCCAGCTTTAGGAATCGACGTACAGCCTGAGTGGGGAGGGAGGAGGAAAAGGCAAGGGGTCAGCGCTCCCTGTCCATCCTAGAGGATGGGTAAACCAAGGGAGACAGGAAGGGAAGGAGGGAGGGAGGGAGAGGGAGGGAGAGAGAGAAAGGGAGAGGGAGAGGGGGGGAGAGAGAGAGAGAGAGAGACAGAGAGAGAGAGAGAGAGAAAGGGGGAGAGACAGAGAAGGAGGATGGATTAGGAGGAGGGACAATAAGGAAAAGGCTGGAAGTATAAAGTGATAAACCGGGAAATAGGAGGTTTAGGAGTCATCTCCATTCAATTAATCAACAAGCATTTAAGAGCCTACTTGTATCAAGCCCTAGGCTAAGTGCAAAGTAAAAAGTGACGCCATCTAGCTTGAAGGAGCATCTATTGGCTCCAAATCCTATGTATTCTTCAAAGCCCAGCTCAAATTTTACCTCTTCTAGGAAGGTTTTCCCAATTACTCTAACCAACAGACTTCCCTCTCCTGTAAACTCCTTTGGCGTCTGTCTGCTGGCAAAGGAGGAAGAACGCTGGGTTTGGAATCAGAGGAACTGGGTTTGACTCAGCTCAGTTACCACCCTGTATGAGCTAGGTAAGCCACCTGACTCTTCTGAGCCTTGGTTTTTGGTAAAATTAGGGGGCTAGGCTAGGTGACCTCCAGGTTTCCTTCCAGATCTTAATCTATGATTCAATAATCTATGCCAGACAAGTCAGAACTGTATTCTTTACTGTTACATTGTCTGGAATCATCCCCTTAATTAATTCAAGTAATGTATGGTACTTTTTTAAAAACTACATATGAGATTTATTTGTATTTTTTCCAATATTTCTAGCAGAATGTAAGCTTCTTGAAGGCAAGAATGGTTTTAGTTTGTCTTTGATTCCATAACAGCTAGTTCAGTGCCTAGCATACAGTAGGCATTTAACAATGGTTGGGACTCACTTGAAAGTTCTTCATGGGAAAGGGGGAATCAACTTGGTTTATTTTCATTCGACATTCAGTCATCAAAAAAGATTTGCAGAGCTTCTGCTGTATGGACAGCACCATACTTGGAAATAGGGAAGATACTAAATTTATTACATAAGATAGAGTCCTTTCCCTCATGGAGCTTACAGTCTCTGCTACCTCCTCTGTACCCACTACCACAAATTTATCTACTTAGAAATTATGTAAAAAACCAAACAAACATGTTGCTTGAATAGGAAGGGATTTTGTTTTCCTAAGAATTGTCTTAGGACATTTTTCCTCCCACTACTTTCAAATTTTACCCAAAGCCCTGGCAGCCACACTGTCGGTACGACCCTCGATGAATAGTTGTATACACCCAGACACACAGGTATAGACTGACCGTGCGGCCACAGCGATTGTTGTGCAAGTTCATGAGGGCCCGGGCATCCTTGAGCCTCTTCTCTTTAGCATCCACAAAGGCCTTGGCAAAGCGGACCCCATAGTGGATGTTGTCACTGCAGCCACCCCAGTCAAAGTCTCCACGCTGGTCTCGGTCCCGACCGCGTGTGTAAGGGTCACAGCTGCACACGCTGAGCTCCCCCTGGCTGCAGGCCCGAGTGATGGCGTGGACCACACCTGCTGATGAGATGGCATACACGAAAGCCGCCTCCCGGCTGCCTAGAGTGGGGCAGGAAGGAGGGAGGTGAGAGAGAAGGCCCAAGACTGTCTTCATCCCATCCTCCCCCTTCCAGAAGTCCCCCTTGCTCACTATCCCTTCTCGACTTACCCAAGTAGCAGACCATTCCTTACCGCATCTTGTGACTTTTAGGCCACTCTCTAGATATGTCTGTCCATCCCTTTAATCTGGGCACTAACTCTTAGCCCTCAGCTGAGTCCAGTAACCTGAACAGTTAGAGATTAGCTCTGGACTTGGTATCAGAAGACCTACGTTCAAATCCAGATTCTGTTCCTCATTAGCTTAATTAATGTAATGTAATTAATGAATATGTAACGATGACTTAACTTTTCCAGACTTGTTTCCTCATCTATAAAATGGGGGATAATAACTGTTCATCTACCTCGCAGGGTTATTGTGAAGACACTTTGTACGCTGAAAATACTACATCATAGGATCACAGAGGACCATTAGAGATCAGCTAGGTCAATCTCCCCATTTTACGGATGAGAGAACTGAGTCCTGGAGAAAGCAAGGAAGTGATTTGTCCAGGGTTCCACAACTAGTAAGCAGCAGAGCAGTGTAATGGAAAGAATCCTGGACCTGAGATCTCACTCCAGCTCTCCTATCTCCACTTGTCACCATATCACATTTGACTCTGAATTATTACCGTATGAAGCCAACACCTCTCCTCCCTCCCTGTTAAGCCCTGGTCCAGCTGGCCTAAGAACATGAGACTCCTTCTGATCCCTCTCTCGCTGGCCAGTTCTAACACCAAAACCCCAGACCACAGTCAGACGTGGAAAAGAGGAAGACATCAGACGAGAGAGACATTGACTCACTTTGCCCTGATCAGCTTTACCTAACTGTTCTCCTGAATCTGATCTCTCTCCTCTCCCCCTCCGGTTCCCTGTTGTTTCTGTCTCTCAGCTCTTCTCCTGGCTCATCATCCCGTTTAGCCCAGCCTAGTTTTCCCTGCTGAGCAGGGGCCAGGACACTTCTCCAAATATTTATATATCCCCTTTCTGTTTACCCCTTGTTCTCATTACTGCCAGGGTTGGGTGGGGGCAGGATACCCCCTCCCTGGTCCCTAGCCCTGAAGTGGATAGAGGGACTACAAGGGCCAATAGGGAAGCAGGAAACATTCCACAGCCCCTAAATATTCCTCTATCTAACATGACTCAGAGCTGGGGGAGACAGAGGTATAGCATGTGTCTGGGAATAACACGTGGATCTTTCAACAGCCCCTGGCACATGAGGTTTGGAGGGTCTCTTGTCCATGGGGGTAAGAAGAGGGACTGTGGCCAAAGGAAGCCAGAACCGCGGGCCCATTCTCAGCTGGATTCACAGTATGATATCATCATCATTATAACCCCTAACATTTACAGAGTTTTAAGGTTTTCAAAGCAATCTATATGTGTCTGCATACACACATACATATATAACATAGAGATTGCCGTTTGAGCCCCCTAACAATCCTGTGGGTCCATTTTCCCAGTTTTACAAATGAGGAGATGAGTTGAGAAAGATTAATTTACCCAGGGTCCCAAAGCTAAGAACGTGTGAGAGAGGAATCAAGCTGACTTTCCCAACTCCAAGTCCGGTGTTCTATCCCCTCTGCCAGAGGTGTCAAACTCTCTGCCAGCAAAACCCCTGATTACTGCAGGAACCAGATTAAAGTGTAACTGGGAAATGTTTAAACAAACAAAAATAAAACATAGCACAGATAATGTTAATGTGTGGTTTTGTAAGAAAACCTCAAATGGAGTCACGAAGAGTCAGACATGACTAAAATAGGTGAACACACACACACAAAGCAGTATGCAGCTGTTTTGGGTTGGACATTACCACCCTATACCAAGCTGCTTCAGTTATGGAAAGTGTTGGACATGAAGTCCCAGGGTATGTTTGATTCCTAGTCCTGACCCTTATTACCTGTTGGGACCATGGGCGATTCACCTAATCTCTGTGGGTCTGTTTCCTTATTTATAACATGAAGCTAATGGGTTTAATGACCTTTCAGTTTGCCCATTTATGAAGTAGGGTGGGGGGAATAATCTTCCCTTGCACTTGCCACCCCAAGGCCATGGAGAGAAGGGAACAAGACGGGAGCAGAAGGATGGGGGGAAAAAAGGAAAGGGTAAAAAGAAGGGCACCCTACTTCTGAGCATAACCCGGCCAAAGACGGTGTGGTCGCGGTCCAGAGTTGTGCAGTTCCAGCGGTGATGACGGAACTGGTGCTGGCACTCACGGATCCAATCCCGGGCCCCCTCACCCAGGGAGCGCATGATGTCAGGGTATCGCTGGCACAACTGGCGCTGCCGGCTCACCAGCCCGGGGATGTTGTCACAGATCACCCGGGCCCCCAGTGCCCCGATATACCTGCAGGGAGCGGAGGGCACAGCATTGCTGGGAGTGCCCCAAACAGGGTCAGCTCAAGAGTCTCACTTTCAGCCTCAGCGATGAATGTGTGGGACTGTGGCGGGGGCGGGGGGAAGAGGAGGGGAATTAGTTCCCTAGCTCTCGAGGGTCCAGTCCCAACAATCATCATGCCCCTATTTCCCCTGGTGGTGGTAGTAATGATGAGCTAGTATTCATATACAGCTTTAAGATCTGCAAAGCACTTTACATATGTTATTTTGATATGTTAATGTGATCCTTACAACAACTTTGTGAGATTGGTGCTATCATTATCCCCATTTTGCAGGTAAGGAAACTGAGGCTGAGAGGTTAAGTGATTTGTCCTGGGTTACACAGGTAAGAAAGTGTCTGAAACAGAATTTGAACTCAGGTCTTACTAACTCTAAGTCCAGCATTCTAGCCACTGTATAGGGAGTATAGTATAGGGTGCAGAAACACGGCAGAATTCTCCTTCAATGGAAACCACTCAGTTGAATTCTTGTCATAGACAATAAATGAGTGGTCTCATCTCTTATCACCCAGGCCAAATGCCCAAGTCTAACACACAAACTAAAGCCATGGGCACGTCACTGATACCTACAGGGGGTTTATTTGATAAATGCTAATGACTTAGGAGAAAAATACTATGAAAATAAAGAGACCAGAATGATACACCGGCATACAAAGGACCTCTGTTGGAAATATGACTACGTGCCCGGGGCAAGTCGCTTCACATCCTAGCCTCTTTCTTCATCTGTGAACTGAAGAGTCGACTTCCCCTCTAAATCTTTGGTTCTGTGGGCCTTCCCTGAACCCCACCTGAAGGTGGCCTCCCTCTCTCCCTACGTGTACTGGACTAGGGTAGAATGCAAGAACAGAAATGAAGAACCCTGCGACTGGTGTTCGTGTGGAAGGGTGGCGAGTGGCAGCCCAGGTCAAGGTCCATAACGTAACTACTGAGTGATGTTTCTGGTTCTGGATTGACCCACGTGGCTGGGAATCCAATGTTTCCAAACTCCAAGCTGATGAAGAGACCCTCCCTTCCAACCTTACTTTTCCTTCCTTCCTTCCTTCCCTCCCTTGTCTTCAGACCAGCCAAATATTAACCTTACTACCCAGGATGGCCCTGAGTGCTCCTGCCCCACCTTCCCCTTCCTTTGCAATCATTCCCACCGTGGGATCTCCACTTCCTGAGCAGGCATACTCTTCCCCCTTACTGTGGTAAAGTGATTTTTAAAGTCCTTGTCCCCTCCTTCCCAGGCCAAACCAAAGGGCACTGTGCCCTGGGATTGCTGTACAGGCAGAGATTCCGCTTCAAAGGGACCAAGTGGTTCCCATACCCCAAATTCCAGTCTTGATTCTCATCAGCTCAGCGCTATACCGGCTATGACATGCCTGAGGCTTGGCTGAGCCAGTGAAAGTGGCCGGGAATAAGACAGAGGCACAGGAAGGTGACTTCAGCTAGGTAGAGATTTTCCCTCTGTGCCCAAGTATATTCAAGTCCACAGCCATTCCCAGAGGTACAGTCCCACTTCCTCCCACCCATAAATCCACCAATCCAAACCCTGCCCAGAAGTCTAGGATCTATGCTTACATTTTCTTCCCTCTCTCCAATTTGGCTCCATTCTCTTCTTGTTCCCCAAGCTCACCTACCTCAGAAAGCATTCCATAACTCTGAGGAGGTCCTTCTCTCCTCCTTTGTAAATGAATAAAAACCCAAAGGAGTTTTGGGTTTTTTTTTGGTGCATGTGTTTGCATCTTATCTCAGGGTCAAGAGCTCCGTCCAGAGCAGGTGGGAGTCAGGCAATGTTGCAGACATCCCTGGCTGCCAGAGAAGCCATGGCTGTGAATAAGACTGTGGTTTGGGAACAGCCCCAGAGTCTGGTGGGGAGCAAGGGGTGTTTACGACATCTCGAGTCCTGTGTATTCCGTCCCATTCTTCCTCCTCCCCCACCCCAGTCCCAATCATTCCCACCATGGGATCTCCACCCCTGAGTTGGGATCACCACTGGCAAAACCAAATCAAACAAACACAGTCAAAGCCAGATGCCTTCTGGGGAGTGTGGCCAGCCAGGCTGATGGGACCCATCTGTCCCCCAGGGAGGGAAAGACAGAGAGGGCCGGCTGCTAACAAATCTCATGGAATCAGCATCCCTGGTTCTGTACATCAGGGCAACGGCTTCCAGGAACAAACAAAATAAACTCCCCGGGCCTAGCCTGGGAGGGGACTGCCTGACGCACAGACCCAGAGTTACACCCACCCCTGAGATGCTTTGTTTGGAGAGGAGAAACATGAGTTGGAGCTAGTCCCTTTCCCAATACCACTTCATTCCCCCAGTTTAGGTCTGCAATATTGCTCTAGAGACTAGGATTTGGGAGCATCAAGCCTTGGAGAAATACTACGACCTTTCATCATGAGAACCTTGGCTGTAATGGGCCAAGTTATTTCAGGAAAGTTCTTTTTGCTGTCTAGCTGTAGTCCCTTTTGATACAGCCCATACTGGTCTTTCTTGTTCTATCTATCCTTAATGGGGTGAGAAACATTTGGTTCCATTCTCCCTGACCCTTCCTGTCAAGAAGATAGCCATTCAGGACCTTGGAGTTCTCCCAGGCCCTACCACTGCCCCAGCCTTCAGGTTTTCTTCTAGACCTTGCTGTGATCCTCCCTAGATCACATTTCTTCCCCCTGCCTTCTCTCTACCCCTATCTTCCTCATCTCTAGACTTCCAGATACTTTCTCCCTCCTGATCCTGCCTCCTCATTTCCGTGGATTAGGATTCATGTTCCTCTCCTTTAAAATCTGACCTATGACATCTTTCAGGAAGTCTAGACAAATTCTATCTCATATCAAATACTCCCTTTCTGATTCTGTTTCTATCATCCAGAAATTCTATTCATATATAGTTGTTTCTTTGAAAATGAGACATCCTATATTCCTGAAAACAGAGATCCGCTACCCTCTTTCTTCTTTCTCAGGATCTTTCTATGGCCCCTAGTACTAGACTTATGCACACAAGGTGTGTGTATGGGGTGTGTTCAGGACAAGTGTATTATTCCCACCCTTCCTCCTCCATCTTTATTTTTCTTTTGTTGTCTTTTCTTGATTTCTCCAGGGATCTAGGCTTTCTAAGGCTTCCCTGTGCTTTCCTCCTTTCTATCCCATTATCCTAGGAAAATTCATGATAACAGGCTGCACCTGCTGGCGGTTTAGGTCCCCCATCTCTACTTCCTGTCCTAAGAGTCACAAAGACAGGGAACTTTTCCCTTCCTTCTACCCTAGAAGAGAAGGTCTCTGGTGCTATAGAAAATGATTATGAACTTCCCAGTGGGCAATCAGGTGTTTTCCCAAGGGCTTACGGGAAAAGCTATCACTTTTGCTCTTTTAAAACAGAAAGTAGTTAAGGCCAGGACTCTTGAAAATTTTGAAAAATTGGCATTGAAAAAAGTGGCATGCCCACCTTGGCTCCTAAGGACACCGGTGTAGGTTCTGTAGTCAGGAGCAAAAGGTGGGCAGAAAGGATGGGAAGGCTGGAAAAGCCAGCTCTCCTTGATACTATTGCACCCATCTCCAACCCCTAGCTCCTTTTTTTCCTTTTCACTGGGGCAGCTGCGCCCCTTCTGTATCTCTCCTTATACTTGAATGTGATTTTCCCCACCCAGCCTCCACCCAGGATTTTTCAGAGATTCCTTAATGTGAACCATGTGTAAGAGGAGGAAGAAGGAAGGGAAAGGGGTGAGAATAGCCACGAGTCGCTAAGATATGTTCCCAATGGGGAAACCATCATGAACCCCAGCAAGGTCTCTATTTGGGAAAAAAACACCAGCAGCACAGCTAAGAACCATTTGAATGATGACCCCTCCTTATTCAAACATCCAGGCTGTGCCCTCCAGGATAATTTGCCATACAGGCAGGGGCCTGACCAGAAACAGACAGACTAGGCAGAAATGCCCTCTCCTGTTCTGGGGAAGTGTCTGTGTAGGGGAGATGGGAGGTGAGGGAGGCAGCTTTTACTGATCTGAGTCTGTAGACAACCTAGGCCTTCTGAAGGTCCGTTATGATTTCAACCCTGAACTTTCAAAAGCTTTGCTCCTTTCCCCCCATCCACCCCCTTCTCTATTTTCCCCTTTGTAAAGGAATGCTTCAAGCCAGATGTAAGATACCAATGCAATATGGCTCCCCCATCCAGAACCCCCTCCTTTCCCCAACATGCAGAGATAAAAAGATCCAAAAGAGAGATTTTTCTGAAACAGGAAAAAGGGGGGGGGTGGTTGGGGGGCTGAGCATCTTGAAATGATAGGAATCTCTAGCAGAACTCCATGGCCCCTCAGCCTGCTACTCCAACCCCCATCCCATCTCTTCCAGCCAAGACTCAGACAAGGGGGAAAGCCACAGGGGAGGGTATGGTAAGAAAAAGAGGGGTATTCTGGGAGGAAAGGGAAGTGGGTATGGGGTAGAGAGGTGCCATTTCTGTGTAGAGCGCTCTTTGGGCAGCTAGAGGGATCTTTGACTGGGGGCAAAGAACAGCTTTTTTTTTTTTTTTCCACGAGTAGCCAACACAGCTCCATTGGAGGTGTGTGTGTGTTGGAGGGACAAGTATTGGGGGAAATGGACGTCTAATTGCTTTTTAAAGGGATTGCTCTCTTTATGGAATGAGAGGCTGGGACAGAGATGGGGGGGGGGAGACGGACATTGGCAAGAAGAGAGATAGGAATGGGGAGGCAGAAGTCCTGGACGATAGATTTCCCAGGGGTGAGACAGAGACCTCTGCCCCAGAGAAGTGGGGGGAGGGAGTGGAAGGGGGAAGGGAATAAAAGAAGGAGGGAAATGGATGGGATACTTTCAACAACTATCCCTGCTGAGAGGATTGACTCAAACACCCGAGTTATGCAAACCAAAATGACTTTTTTTTTTTAAACTTTAAGCATGTAGTTTTGATTCCATTTAATTTTTCCTCACCAAGTTGATCGAGCGCGGTTGCCTCACTCGGGAGGGTCTCTTTTATAAATTAGGGCGGATGATGGAGAAGGAGATGGTGAGTTATCCAGTTTTTCCCTTCTCCTATTGCCCCTTAGTGAAACTGGCAAGCCCGGCCTCCGTCTCTAGGCTGAAGAGAAAACCAAGAGTACATAGCTCTGCGCCAGGCAAAGCCCCATTAACTCCTCCTGCAGCCCTTGGGATACTCGGGAAACTGGGCCACCAGGAATCGGTTGGTTCCTCTCGTATTGTACCCCTGGAGAAAAAGCTTTGGGGCAAGGAAAGCCAAGTGCGGTCGGTTCCCAGGGGGCCGGCCAGACCGTGAGGAGGGAGCAGCCTTTCATTTTCACTCCTCTAGTGGTCCCCGCCCCACCTGGTCTCACACCCCTCTCCACCGACACTCACCACCAGGACGCATCTATGCGGGGCGGCAGCGTAAGCAACAGCAGCAACAGACAGGCGAGGCCAAGGCGGTCAGGGACTCCGGGGCCGTCGGGTGCCGCTGCCCGGGCAGGGTATCTGTGCGCCGGGGCCAAGGCGGGAACCGGGAGCCGGGCTCGCCTACGGAGGGGCTGGGGGGCTTCCTCCGTTCTGCCCTGGCTCAGCATAGCTCCCCGAGGGCTCTCCCCCTGCGCGTCCCGGGGTGGGGCGGAGCGCAGGGCTGGGGGCGAGGGGACGGGACCCCGGCTGGGGTGACCCTCAAGCTGTCCCAACCTCCCCCCGGCAGGGGCCCATGGACCGCACCGACAGTGCGGCGCCCGGGTGGGCGCCAGTTATCCGGGACTCAGTGGCCTGACGCCGCGGAGGGCAACGGTCGCGACGGCTGTGCCCACCACTCTGAGGACGGTGTCGGGGGTCAGCAGCGTGACTCGAGACTCCGAGGAGCTGCGTGCGCCGCCGAAAGCTGTCTTGGGGCGTGCTGTCCGGGACCGGGGCCGGAGGCAGGGATCTGGCCACCGCTCAAGGCGCGCTCTATCCAGGATGCGGTGTCCGGGGGTCGGCGGCGCAGCGCCGAGTGGGGCTGCGGGGCCGGGCGGTGCGGACAACCCCTCTGGCCGCGGGCTCTCATTGGACGGCGCCGGGCGGGGCTGCGGCCAGGGACACGCGCGGCCCTCAGGGCGGCCCCGCCTGGGGCCAGAGCAGAGGCGCGCTCCACCACCCCAGGTGTCGCCGCTGTCGTTGCCCCCGCCTCCCTCCTCCCAGTCCCCCTCGGCGCTGCGCCCCCCACCTGCTCGGGAGAGACGGGACGGGGCGGTGCAGCTCACTCCATGAGCCCCGAGCGCCTGGGCCCGGTGGACGCCGCGTCCCCGGGTCCTAGCGCCCCTCTCTCCCAAACCTGCTCTTACGGGGAGCAGCGCAGTGCTTGGAGGGCGTGGGGGTGAGGGTAAGAGCCGTGGGCTTTTCTCTCTGACCCCTAAGTCTCCGCGCAACAGGAGAGGAAAAGAGGAACGCACTCAGATTCCCAGCCTCTTTCTCCATCCTGACGGTGAAATGGGTAGAATCCAATCTACCACAATGAGAGATACGGAAAATCGAGTGAAAAGTAGAGTTTAGCACTGCCAACAGGGGCGCTGTTGCCGAGATGGCTATCAGCCTCGCTAATCCGAAGCATGTGTTCTCAAGATCCCTCTCCTTTCCTTCAGAACCACGGTCCACCCTCCTGCACCCGAACCCGCTGAGTGGCTCTGCTAGGCAGGAACTGCCTCACCTCTAACTCCTACTTCATCCCTTTCCTCTTCTTCCACCCATCCCTCTCCTCCAACACCCCGGCTGTGCTAGGGCCACAGCTGTGTTCCTCTGTGACCAGAGCGCTAGGAAAACGGGGAACCCTGGAAGAACCTCCTGGAGTCGAGCTACTGGGACAGAAGGATGGGGACGGTGGTATCAAGAGTTGGAGTGACAATGACTAACGGGGGATGGAGTAGGGGACAGCGCTTTTCTGGAAGAGTACGAGCTCTCTCCTCTTCCTCTGTCTTCAGGATTAGCAGCTCTCAGTTTCTCTTAGTTCTCCCGACAGTCTACATGCGTCCCTCACCCCCTCGGGCGGAGCTGCGCTGAGTGTGAATGAATCAGAAACAGCTGGGCGGCTGTGCCTACACTAGGGGCCGAGTGGGGGTCCTGGTGAAAGAGGGTCTTGGAACTCGCTCCCCCACAGTGCACTGCAATTTTAAGTCACCGGACTGTGAGACCCTACCCACCTACACCTACACCTCCTTGAAGGACTGGGACAGAAAGGAGAGATGGATTGGGGCGGGGTGGGGAAATCATTGCCCCACAACTGGTCCTCCTAGCTCTGGGATTCGCCGAGAGGTCCCTGGCAGACAAACGCTCCCTCCGCCTCTCCTTTAAGTCTTCTTTGGCGCTGAGCTTCTAGAAGGCTTGGTTCCTGACTGGCTAGGAGACCGCGGACTGACCCTTCCCCCTTTCCGAGCCTCAGTTTCTCCTTTGTTCTCTGTGATGTACCTCTTTCCCGTCCCCGCCCCCCTTCCTCGGTCGGCCGCAGCTCAGGGCTTCTGATTTATCTCCACTATAAACGTCCTGATGTAAACACTGCACCCCGGCCGATCCTCCCTTCCCCCAACTCCGCCGGCCTCTCACCCCAAAGAGGCTCCGCGGGTGTGGGGGGCGTGGGGACAAGCACGAGTGTGAGCCGACACGGAGCAGCTGGCCCAGACTTAGGCTGAAGCCGCCCCAGGCAGAGGCGGAGCGGGACGATTTGGGGAGGGGCTCATCCAAGAAGCCCACTGACCTTTTCGTCACCCCCCAAGGTGTTATGTTAGCACCCCACCCTCACTCAGTTCCAACCTCATCTTGGATGTTGTTCGCAGAATACCCTAGTCTGCCCAAGAGATGGAGGGGGGCGGGGAGGGGGTGGGGGAGGGGAGTAGCGGAGAGAGAGAGACGGAAAATCTGAAGGTGAAGTAGGGGCCCCCGAAGAGGGTACTGAACTCACCCCTACCCCTCCAAGTATAGAATTGGGACTAGGACAGTGGTTTTGGGAACAACCCTGATCGCCACTTCATCTCCATTTTAGCTAATGCTTTAGTTCCTCTGAGGTAGCTGGGGAATCATTCTGTTGGGGTCCTTGTCATTTTCCTCAAGAGTTCAGCCCTTTTTCCCATCCTTTCCTTCCTTTACCCTTCCCCCCTTGCAGCCCCTGGCGGGACACGCAGCATGCATCTCTAGTCTCCTGGCTGCCTTTCCCACACTCACCCCATGTGGTCAGAACTGGGTGTGACCCTGGAGCTATCCACTTCGTTTCTGCACTTGGGTGGGGGTGGGGGCTGCCGATGATCACATCAGCCCTAACCTTGGGCTGGCCTCATCCACACTGGCCAACAGTGCACTTGTGAAACCTATTTGGTTCTTGCTGTCTATACAGTCCGGTAACATCACTAGCTAAGAGGGACACACGTACCTGTAGAGCCAGACAGCGGAAGAGGTTTAACTCACTTTACAAAGATTTGCCTTGCCATTTCTATCGTGAGGGAATACTCACCCCCCTTCATTGACCCCAGTCCCCAGCTCCCCATCTGGGACCCCATACTGGAGGAGCCAGGATGGCTGAGGGAGCTATACTCAGCCACTTAAAGAGAACCCAAATACGCGGTCAGAGAAGAGAGTTTCTGGGATTTGCCACTTCGGAGCTTCAACTCTGAAAATAAACTTTCCGCTTGAGCTCCTCACGCAAAGAGGGTCACTGCCAGCGATGCTGGCTCATCACTAGCCACACCCACCAGAAAAAAGGCTCAGCACCAGTCGGGGTTTCTTCTGGACTGGGAAGTCAGCCCCTTAATCCCCTCCAATGGCAGATTCAGTTGTCATTCCCCTGAACCCCGGTCAAATCTATACTCTCTACCTTTTCTATCTTTATGAGAGTAGTTAGGTGGCATAGTGCATAAAGCACCAGGAAAACCTGAGTTCAAATGTGACCTCACACACTAGCTGTGTAACCTTGGGCAAATCACTTAACTCTGTTTGCCTCAGTTCCCTCATCTGTGAAATGGGGATAATAACAGCACCTATCTCTCAGGGTTGTCTTGAGGATTAAATGAGGTGATAATTGTAAAACTCTGAGCACAATGCCTGAAACTTTGTAGGAACTATATAAATGCTAACTATTCTTCTCCCACCCTTTCTTTGCTTTCCACCTCCAAGCCCTGTATAACTCCTCGTTATAAGAACTAGAAAGCTAAACACCAGCATACTGGAAACTACTCAGATTCAATTCAATTCCACATTTATTGAGTGCCTGCTATGTGCAAGGCTTTGTGTTAGTCCCTGGGACGACCAAGACAGACAATGATGCTGACTCTCGACAAGCTTCTGGAGCTTGGAGGGAGGAAGATGATGTACACATACATATGTATACCATAAGGTGGTGGGTGTTTGAGGCAAAGGAGATATCCAGAGAATGTACTCAGGGAAAATGTGGTGAAGGAGAGGTTTCTTTCGGATGGGGGTCATGAGGGAGCAGGTCAGGGAAGATATCTCAGTGGAAGTGGTACCAGAGCCCCTTATTCAAAGGAAGGGGATTCCTACAGACAGAGATGAGGAGAGAGGGCATTGCAGGGACACAGAAGGTGCCAGTTCAGAGAACTGGACTCTTCAAAAAGTTGGGCAGTACTGGCTATAAGGGACTTTGACTTTCCTATTACTTTCTCATTTTTCTTTTTGGTTTTTGCCTAGGGTCACACCAAATACTATTTGGTCCTCCCTACATACCTGTGATGCTCTCAGAACTACATTATTGAATGGAAGGGGAAAAAAGGCCTCTTGCTTTCATGATTTAATTAAGGAGGTGAGATACACCCTCTGCTATGCTGATTCTAACTAGGTTGTTCATTCATTCATTCAAAAAGCATTTATTAAGCACCTACTATATGCTAAGCATTATGCTAAGTCAGTCAGTGAACATTTATTAAGTGCATATTATGTGCCAGACACTTTGTTAAAAGCACAGAAATACAGAGACACTGTGAGAGTCAAATGAGGTCATAGATGGAAAGTGCTATGGAAATTCAAGGAATCCTTAATATTAGAGCCTAGAAGTAGTGAGACAATTAGAGAACCACACCAGATAGTACCTTAACCAAATGCCAGATTATGTGGTACAGACTTGGACTGACATAGGGAAAGGGAATCCCAGACTCCCATTTCAAGGTTCTGTTCAGGTCTTTATTATTTTGTCTTTACAGGACAGCCCCCAGTCTAGGCCAGGCACAGCAATACCTCCTATTCAGGAAGATGGTTCTGTAATCCATTTGCCCTCAGAAAATGCTATGGTTTACAGGCCAATGGTGTAGTAGAAAGAACTGAGTGTGAATCCCCACTCTGACACCCTGTGTCACCTTGGGTAAATGACTTCATTCTAAACCTTACTTTTCTCTTCTGTAAATAGGGATAGTTTCTACTTCACCAGCTGAAACTGAGGAAAGAGCTTTGTAAACCTTAAAGTCCCATGTCAACGCAAGATATTATCATTCCTAAAGTCTAACCTCAGTCACTTCAGCTTAAGATTCATTTTTTTTCTTGCTCCGACCTCAGTTGTGTGGTGTGTCTGGAAGCTTCTGGACTTTTGCTGGAGCTAGTGTGGGGATGGAAGGGGGGGCTTGCTTAGCAGCCCCTTACTTTGCTCTGGGATGACCTTACTTAAGGGGCCCCTCTCTCAGTTATGACCTTCCTCTCTCTCCCAGGGAGGAGGGGAGGAGGAGGTGGTATCCAAGAAATGGGAAAGGCCCAGTAGGGACTGGGGGGAGGATTGGATATGATTCAAGGAATTCCTGAGCCTGCTGCTCATACAGGTTCCTTGAGACTTTCCAGGGATTTCTTTGCAAACCAGAAAAGGTTTCAATAGAAACAACACCGACCCCACCCAGCCCCTTCCCTGTTTATTCAGTCTCACGTCAGAGGCAGCAGAAGGGGCTTGGGAAGGACCTAGGTCAGTGGTTCCCAAACTTTTTGAGTATGAGAACCCTATCTCAAAATGTTTCTAAAAATCATATACTCCCCCACGATAGAAGTTATACTATTATTATCATTGAGTGAGAAAATGTATAATGATGAAAATCTGCCATGAATTCAGTCTCAGTACTTCAGTGGGTCTGTGATTTTGTGAATTTGGGCGTTCCTTCCAATGGTATATATTACTACCCATCCATACATTTTTATCATTTATGGCCCTCATCTATGCCCTTCCCTAAATCCTCCATAGGGAGGTCCATCTAACAATTCTAGTTCTCTTGATACTAGATGCCCATGTGGGCATGCAGGCTGACCATTTATTATCTCTTATTCTCAAAATACTATCCTTTTCCAGTCACACATCCTTTCCAGTCACACATTTCTTGGATAATATATTGTGTTTTTAAAATTTTTCTTCTTTCTATTTTTAATAGTATTTTATTTTTTCCAATTGTATGTGAGACAATTTTTAGCATTCATTCTTTACAAGATTTTGAGTTCCAAACTTTTATCTCTCCCTCCTTCCTCTCCTTTTTTTCTAAAATGGTAAGCAATTTGATATAGGTTATATACATGCGATCATATGAAACATGTTTCCATATTAGTCACAGTTTGAAAGAAGAAACAGACCAAATGGAAAAAAGTTAAAAAAAAAGTAAATGAAAATAATATGTTTTGATCTGCATTCAGAGACCATCAGCTCTTTATCTGGATATGGATAGCATTTTTTTTTTACGACGAATCCTTTGTAATTGTCTTAGATCATTGTATCGCTCAGAAGAACTAAGTCACTCATTGTCGATCATCATACAATGTTGCTGTTACCATGTACAATATTTTCCTGGTTCTGCTCATTTCACTTTGCATCAGTTCATACAAGTCTTTCCAGATTTTTCTGAAATCTGACTGCTCACCATTTCTTATTGCACAATAGTATTACATTACATTTATATACCACAACTTGTTCAGCTATTCCCCAATTGATGGGCATTAGATAATGTTTTTGTGCTACTTTTAATGCATGATTATGTGTAGATAATATGCTGCAATCTATTTGTGCCCACCATGTATCTCCCCATTGCTCTTTGGATGACCCACAATTCTGCATCTTTGGAGATTGTAGTGTTTCGTGACTGGCAGTCTTGTAGCATCACTTGAACAAGTATCACTCGATACTTAAAAGATGGGCTTTTGTTTCTGTAATGCTTTTAAATGAATTTGTATTTTATTTGCAGTAGTCCAAAAGTGTGTTTCACTTTGATATGTGTTGTCTGCTTGATTAGAATGTGACTTCCTTGAGATAAGGGACTGTCTTTCCTATTTGTATCTCCAGAGCTTGGCAGAGGACTTTGCACAAAGTAAGCAGTTAAAGGCTTTTTCATTCATTCATTCATTCCAAGGAAGAGTCCAAACCTCAAGGTAATACTATGGGTTTGGGGCAGGCAGGGCTCTGTTCTCCCAACAGCATCAAACTGATCCCCACCTGTCAAAATCCCACCAGGATCTCCCTTGCTCAACAGTCATAGGCTGAGGCTCCTCTCAGCAGCTGGCTGTAGGAGGAACTAGGACATTCACAACCTTTCAAACCTGAAGGAGTCATCAATTTCAATCCTTCTGCTAAGATGGAGGACCACTAGGTCTTACCATCTGACCTGCCTCTAATCTCTAAGGACTACTGGACCTCATCATCTATCTACCTGGCCCTCCAGATTTCCAGGGAAAGCCATCCACCCTGAAGCTAAACACATGTTGCCTCCCCCAATTAGAACGTGAGCTTTTTAAGAGTAGGAACTGTCTTAATTTTCCATATGTATTCCCAGTGCTTGGCACATAGTAAGCACTTAATAGGTGTTTTTTCCATTTTGTAGTCTGGCTTTTGACCTCATCACTCAACAGAAACTGATCTCCAAAAATAGCAATGGTTTCTTAAGCTGCCCGATCTGATGGTCTTTTCTCAGTCCTCATTGACCTTTCTGCAGCATTGGCCACTCCTGACCACATTCTCCTCCTATGTCTGGTTTTTGTGACCCCTTGATCTTTCCTGGTTCTCCTCTCACCTGTCCGACTGCTCTTCCTCAGTCTCCTTTGCTGGCTTTTCATCTGCATTATGTCCTCCAATTGTGAGTGTGCAACAAGACTCTGTTGTGGGCCCCTTCTCTCTCGACACTCTTGGAGTGATCTCATCGGTTCCCATGGGTTCAATTGTCATGTTACTGCAGATGAATACCAGACCTGTAATATCCAGTCTCAGACTTTCTCCTGAGCGCTACTTCCTCATCTACCCACTTCGTGTTGGATATTTCAGACTGGATGCCCCACAGACATCTCAAACGCAACTTGTCTAAAACAGAACTTATCTTCCTCTCAGCAAATCCACCTTGCTACTAAACTTTCCTAATGCTCCTGGGGGTACCATCATCCTTCTAGGCTTCGGGATTTGAGGTCTTGGCATTATCCTTGACTCATCACCCTACTTTATTCAAATAAATAGCTAACCGGTTAGCAAATCTTGCCATTTTTACCTCCACATCTCCCACATCTGCCCTCTTCTCACTAGTCAAACATCCACCACCTGAGTTTAGATCATCCCTTTTCGCCTCATCTCCCTTAACTCTTTCTCTACTCCAATCAGTCCCTACACTGTGGCCAAATTGATTTTCCTTAACACAGATCTAAGTATGTCATTTATCTACTCAATAGACTCCAGTGGCTTCCTATTACCTCTGGTTTTTGAAGCTCTTTATAATCTGGCTGCAAACCTGCCTTTCCAGCCTTATTACATATCTCTCCCCTTTCTGTACTCTATGGTCTAGCTAAACTGGCTGCTCACGCATAGCACTCCATCTCTTGTCTTCATACCATGTCTGGAAAGCCCACCTTACACTTCCTTCAAAACTCAGTTCAAGCACTGTCTTCTACAACATAGAAAGATGCATGTGGCCCACAATACTCCAGTATGTGGCAGGAACCAGATTAAAATGTAATTATGAAATAACAAAATAAATAAAAACACAAAAGAACATAGATAATGTTAATATGTGGTTTTCTAAATCAATATGCAGCCTCCAAGGCTGTGTTCAGTCATTCCTGTTTCTATTTACTTTGATACCACCTTTCTACATGAAGCACATCCTGATTTCCTCATTTACTAGTGCCCTCCCTCCCAAAAATGCGTGGCATTTATTTATTCTGTATACACATACACACATACATGGATGCGTGTGCATGCCATTTGTGAGGAGGGACTATTTTACTATTGTTTTTGTATTCTGAGTGCCTAGCACATAGCAGGTGATTAATAAATGTTTGTTGATTAACTTATGTATGGACTCGAGAGACCTTTGTAATCATTTTCAATTTCTGAGGAATGAAATAAAGGCTGTCCTATATTGAATATATTCATTGTTCCTTGAATGCTTGTATGGCATCTGGGAGACCTAGACATGAACTATATTTTGAGATTTTCCAGAAGAAATTCTGAGGAAGAACAATACCAATCACAGACAGTGATATTCAGGATAGCCCTCAAGATTGGAATTCATCCAGGTAAACCCAGAGTTTGAGGGCCTTGAGCCAAAGATTATAACAATACCTGCAAATTTTTGAAAGCATGGCAATGTGTATCTGTGGGAGACTTTTAGTCTACAGAAGTGTGCAGTGGGTCCCAAATAAAGTTGAAAATGACAGCACTTGGTTCATATGCAGATTCAAAGACCACTTAAAATAAGCCTTTGCCCCACTTCCCTCAGCCCATAGGTTAGGAACCATTGAGACTTTTCGGGATGTGGTGCCAATGATTTGCATTTCAACTTGTTTAGCCCTGCCAAATAACTGAGATTCTCAGGACACTGTGAATGAGAGAAGAAGAAGAAGAAGAAGAAGAAGAAGAAGAAGAAGAAGAAGAAGAAGAAGAAGAAGAAGAAGAAGAAGAAGAAGAAGAAGAAGAAGAAGAAGAAGGAGAAGAAGAAGAAGGAGGAGGAGGAGGAGGAGGAGGAGGAGGAGGAGGAGGAGGGGGGGGAGCAGGAGGAGAAGGAAGAGAAGGAGGAAGAGGAGGAGGAGGAGGAGAAGAAGGAGAAGAAGGAGGAGAAGAAGAAGAAGGAGAAGAAGAAGAAAAAGAAGAAGAGGAAGAAGAAGAAGAGGAAGAAGAAGCTGAAGATGAAGAAGAAGAAGGAGATGAAGAAGGAGGGGGAGGAGGAGAAGGAGAAGGAAGAGAAGGAGGAGGAGGAGGAGAAGAAGAAGAAGAAGAAGGAGGAGGAGGAGAAGGAGGAGGAGGAAGAGGAGGAGGAGGAGGAGGAGAAGAAGAAGAAGAAGAAGAAGAAGAAGAAGAAGAAGAAGAAGGAGGGGGAGGAGGAGAAGGAGAAGAAAAAGAAGGAGGAAGAGGAGGAGGAGGAGGAGGAGAAGAAGGAGGAGGAGGAGGAGGAGGGGGAGGAGGAGAAGGAGAAGGAAGAGAAGGAGGAAGAGGAGGAGGAGGAGGAGAAGAAGAAGAAGAAGAAGAAAAAGAAGAAGAGGAAGAAGATGAAGATGAAGAAGAAGAAGATGAAGAAGGAGGGGGAGGAGGAGAAGGAGAAGGAAGAGAAGGAGGAAGAGGAGGAGGAGGAGAAGAAGAAGAAGGAGAAGAAGAAGAAGCAGATGAAGAAGAAGTAGAAGAAGAAGAAGAAGAAGAAGAAGAAGAAGGAGGAGGAGGAGGAGGAAGAGGAGGGGGAGGAGGAGGAGGAGGAGGAGGAGGAGGAGAAGAAGAAGAAGGGGAAGAAGAAGAAGAAAAAGAACGAGGAGGAGAATAAAGAGGAGGAAGGAGGGAGAGGGAGAAAGGCTTGAGAAATTTTTTGGGAAGACGTGGAGTTCCAACAGTAGGATAAAGAACTTGAGGCAAGGGAATCTCTGAATTAGGATCTCCTACTAGTCACTGGCTTATGTATTGCAGCTCCTATGACCACAAGGGTCAGGGAGAAAAGGCAATGGAGAGGAGAGGAGGTGAGAAGGGAGAATGGAGATGGAGAAAAATTATTGTGGAAAGGACAATACAGAGAGAAGGAAGAGGCAAACTAGGAAAGGGAGATGGGGATAGAGATGAACTTTGGGAGAAGAGGGACCAGATTGGGGAAAGAGTGGGGGAGGGAAAAGGAAGATCTGGAGCCTGTTAACACTTTGGCTGTAAACAGAGTGGAGCCGGGCAGTGGGCGGGCAAGCAGCTGTCCTGGGCTGGCTTCCATGGGCTCTGGGGACTATGTGTGAGTTTGAATGGGCATGACTCAGGAATACTGGGTGGTCACTGATCAGCTCTTTTCCCAAGGGAGAAGGTTATTCTCTCATCTCATGGTTCCCTACCACTGTTCCTCTCCCTTTTACATCCTGTCTCTACCTGTCACAGACTCTCAACCGACCTGGGAGTCAAGCTTGCAGATAGCAATAACCAAGGACCGTGGCATAATAAAACTTAACAGAACTCCTCAAAACCTGTTTTCCCCCTCCCTGTCTCAATTCTAATACTGCTAATTAGCTTCCATGACCTCAGGCCTCAGTTATTTAACCTCTCTGGGCCTCAGTTTCTTCATCTTCAAAATGGACTCAATGAATCTACATTCCTTTCCACCTCTGACATTCTGTGATTTTCAGTCTCCACTTCTGTTTTGCTTGTCTTTAATTCCTTTCATTTTTATTCTTTACCTACTCGATCAGTAGCACCAACCACTCTGAAGTTGCCGCTACCTCTGAGGTCCTGTTCCTGTCCCTCCGTGGCACATCTTTTTGTGATTCCCCAGTTATGGGGTTAGAGGCTTCTGGACATGGTCGGACAACGTAGGGCCCCCAGGGACAAACATCTGATTCCTGCCCCCTTCCACATGAAGGTGAAATGGGTTCCCTTCTGGGGCCATGTCTGGGATGCAAACCAGATTAGCTCATCTCTCTAATCCTCTCTGTGCTGGGGCCTCTGCCAGGCAGGGACACCCACAGAGCTGAACTAGGAGGAAAGGGAAAGGGAGGGGAGAAGATTCTTGGGGAAGGACAGCAAATGCCATCTTCCCCCCTCACACACCCCATCTGCCTTCCACCACTATCTCCTTCTGATTACTGGCCCTCACTTGGTGATCAACCCTGAGAGGCCAGAGTTGGGTTAAAGTAGAATTCATATCATTCCAGATTTTTCTCCCAAACCTCACTCCAAAGCTCCAGAAGTCATCTTTTATGTCCCCCTGTCTAGAAAGGCTGAATCCCAACCCAAATACAGTCTTTCATCTCTTGGATAGGATACTCTGCAGAGGTAAGAGAACAAATACCCCTCCCCACTCTCCTCCTCCCGGGTTCCATAAAAACTGGGGTGTATGGAGGAGGAGCCTACTAAGGAGACCTCTAGAAGAAGAGAAAGTCCCCCTGCTACCATGCTCCCCCTGATCTTGGGGATGAGCCAAGTCAGACGCCCCCAGCCCCTCTCTAAGGTCTTATTCGGAGCATCTCTCTTGGCTGATAAGATCAAAGCATTCCCTGGGCCAAATCATTACCTTATTTTCGAGGCAATTACAGAACTTATTGCCTCAATTAGCTTGGCCTCCAGCTGCAGCCGTTTATCTCTGTCTGTCATTGAGCCTGAAGAGGAAGGGGGCCACCTCAGCCCAGCAGCCAGCTCAGTGTTTGGGTGAGGGGGACTGCGATTAGAAGGGGAGGAGGGTTCCAGCACCTGACTGGGCTGAGGAGCTGAATCCCGGTAAAGATAGTTTCCCCCAAGAGATAAAGGTTTGCAACTTAGCAAGGGGTGTATCTTCTCCTGACTCTTCCTCATCTTTGTTCCTGAGAGGACAGAGTGGAGTTCCCCACTGTGGTTGCCCCAAGTCACTGCCAACACCCCCAGTCCCTCCAAGTTCTTCACCCAGTCCTGGGCTCAACACCTGCCTGCCAGATGTGGATTTGGGGCCAGCCAGTCAGTGCAGTCACAAGAGGAGGGAGGGGGGAGGTGGGATAGGCCAGGGTCTTGGGCTAGCAGAGAAAGGGGTCAGGCTGGGAGCTAGACCGCCTGGGCTCCTTTCCCAGATCAGCAGCTGAATGAGTCATTCTCTTTCTGCAGCCAGAGGGGGTGAGGGAGCAGAGCCCCGGGTCAGAATTCCAGCTGGGGCCACGGGAAGCAGGAGACTGGAAGGGGGGAAGCTGGACCTGGGCACAGAGTGTGGCCCAAGCTACCTGCTCCCAGTGACCACCTCCAGCGCCTGGGAGGCAACCCCAGGCGGCCTCGCCTACGTAGTCCAGCTGCGCTCTGCTGGCCGCCCCGTCTGTGGTTCGCAGAGGCCGTGCGCCCTCCTGTGGTGGGCGCTGCAAACTGCCGGGCTAGACCAGAACACGTCGGTGCTCCCCAGGTTCGTTCGCATCCTCACAGCGGGAAGGAAACCTGAAAGGTCGCGGGACGTAGCGGCCCCCGCACACGACCTTGAGAGCCGAAGTGACCCAGGGATAACTCATCCCCTTCCAGCCAATCTGGAGACGCGCTTCTCCAAATGTAGGGAGGCGACGCGGGACTACCCCGCATTCGGGTCCTTCGGAAAACGGTTCCGACTTGATAGGACCGGCTAGTTTGTTTTCCCCGGGCGTAACGTTCAGGGACCTACCGTCACGTCCAGGGCATGACTAGGCACCAGAAGACTTCGTGGAAGAGATATAATCCTATTACCAACAATGATTATGTGATGTTACACATTTACACATTTATAGAGAGTTTTTCGGTTCACAAAGAAATTTCCTCCCAACGACCGGTGAGGAGGGTAGTGTGAGAGAGAATAAGAAATGGAAACAGGATAGGCTGGGTTCAAATCCTGCCTCAGCTCTTAGTCGTGGGATCGTGAATGAGCAAATCTCTTTAGCCATTTTTATTACAAGAATCAGCATGGCATAAATCCTGAGCAGGAAGGAAACTCAGACACCATCTCATTCCACCCCCTACATTGTCCAGCTGAGAAAACTGAGGTCCGGGAAGGTTTGTGACTTGCCCAAGAGTCAGAGGTGGAGATTCGATCCAGAGCTTTACTTTCCATTGCACCAAACTAGTCTCTTTAATGGAAGGGAAATTGAACGTGGAATCAGGACAACCTGGCCCACAAACTGCCCATGTGTCCCTGGGCAAATCACTTAGGGTGTCAGTACAGTAGACGGCTCCCGAAGAGAGGAAGTTTCAGAGCACCTGTGATCTGCATTGGTAGACAACTTTGTTGAGAATCCCCCACAGGAGTAAATTCACAGGTTGAGTAAAAAAAAAAAATGTATTATTTCCACTTTGTTGTATGATGATAAGTCATGGCACATTCCATCCTTCCAAGAATTAGGAAGGACCATCATTCAGAAGGCAATGGTGAGGCAAATGCTGGGGTGTGAGTAGGCTGCAACATAGAACAAATAAAGAACTCTCACTCTTCGTCTCTGGTTTCTGGCTTCCCTGGTTCCCTTCAAGTCTCAGTTGAAATCCTACCTTCTGCAAAAAGCCTTTCCTGATTCTGCCTTGATGTTTGCGTCTTATCTCTAATTCACTTTACACACGTGTCTATTTGTTTGTTCAGTCACTTTTCAGTTGTGTCTGACTCTTAGTTACCCCATTTTAGAGGATTTTCTTGACAAAGATACTAACGTGGTTTGCCATTTCCTTCTCCAGCTCATTTTACAGATAGGGAAATTGAGGCCAACAGGGATAAGTGACTTGCCTAGGGTCACACAGCTAGTAAGTATCTGAGGCTGGATTTGAACTGAGGGAGATGAGTCTTCCTGACTCCAGGCCCAGAGCTCTAGTCACTGTGCCACCTATCTTCCATCTATCTATCTATCTATCTATCTATCTATCTATCTATCTATCTATCTATCTATCTATCTATCAGTCTGTCTGTCTGTCTGTCAGTCTGTCTCTCTGTCTATCTGTTTGTCTGTCTATGCATCTATCCATCCATCCACCTATCTATCTATGCATCTATCTTCAGTCTGTCTATGCATCTATCTATCTATCTATCTATCTATCTATCTATCTATCTATCTATCTCTAGCTCTCTGTCTATGCATCCATCCATCTATCTTTCTATCTATCCATCTATCTTCAGTCTATCCATCCATCTATCTATCTATCATCTATCTAAATGTTTGTACATAGTTCTTTGCCTGTCATCTTCTCTGATCACCCCCATAACATTCTGATGTCAAGAAAGAGTGAGGAAGACTAACACAGTTCAGTTTCCACCTCGTGGTGAACTTACTCAAAGACACATATAAGAGTTAAACACAAGAGGCAGGCAGGCAGAGATGACCATGACTCTCTATTGTTGGAGGAAACATTTATAACAATGAAATCACAGATCCATTTGACTTGACCCATTGTACTGATGGGAAAACTGAGACTCAGGGGTCAAGGGACTTGTCCAAGCCACATCAAACTATTAGTATTTCTTTGGTGGGATCTGAACTGAAGTGAGATTTTGATACTTTGCTGGTTCTTTCATTTCATCAATGTGACCATTGCCTTCCATGATATACAATCATGACCCATTTATTTCATGACCTCTCATCCTAGGTGACTCTCCTGCCTTCTATCCTTTAAATCCTCCAGAAGGGACCCTCTCAATTCACTGGAAGCCTTTCTGTAGACCCCTTGGCATTGGGGTGATGCCCCAGTGAAGCACACTTCCTCCATCAGTGAGTCATCCCTCAGCATCTCCATGTGCCCCGATGGCCTCTTTTCTGATCTAGTTTTGAACTCAGGAAGATGAGTCTTCCTCATTCTAAGTTCAGTGCTCTATCCACTGTGCCGTCTAGCTGCCTGGATGGATAGACAGATAGATAAATGCACACACATACAGACACATATATACATACATATACAAACACACCATATAAATTTGTGATTAAGGGAAACTGAGGCACAAAAATCGGAGCATAATTTATTTATTGGCAAGGCTAGCAATTACCAATAATAGAAGTCAGTGATTCCTCAGTGATCAAAGATCCTCCCTTACAATCAGAGTAGCCTAGAGCCAAGATGGCCACATGAAAACAGCGTCTTATTGGAGCTCTCTCACAAGTTCTGTCAGATTCCTATAAACAAGTGAATATGAGCAGATTTGAGAGAGTTAGAAACCACAAGAAGTCTGAGTGGGGCAAATTTCCCAGCCAGGAGAGTCTGAAAGGCCGAAGGAACGAATCTGTGGGCTAGGAGAGTGCTCGGAGTGCCGAGCTGCTCCAGATGGGATCAAAGCGGAAGCGGCTGGCCGGGAAACACAGGTGGGAGACAGCCTGGGAGAAAGGCAGGCACCCGAAACCAGCAGAGATCCCCAGGTCTTCCAACACAGGATGGCACTCTGTGGAAGCGATGAGAGGCAGCGCAAGGCCACCCACCATGAGATACCAGCTCCTGAGGCTTGCAGCCCAAAGGTATGAAACGCTTTTCGAACTTCCAGGAGACATAATGGCCAGACATTTCCGTCTCTAATCCCTCCCCTCCCCACTCAGAGAATGGGGGGGGGGGCGGGGAAGAACGCTGGAACAGAGGAGATAGAAGTGGGGCTTCAGTGGCCAAGTAGTGGGAGTACCTGAGTCACAGAGGGGCAGAGCCAGCAGGGGTCAACACCAGGAGCCCAGACACACTCTTGCTCCCCCCGGGGGAAGTGCCAGACACTCAGCTCGAACAACAAAGAGCTGAGACCATTGCTGAAGAGCAACAGTGCTGGAAAACAACCCCAGGGGAAAAGGAGATTTCGGGCAGCCAGACCCCCTCCCCCACACCTCAGGAAACCGAAGGCTATAATTCACAAAGCCAACAACAAGACTCACGATCCCCAGAATAAGAAATCTGGGACAGTGAGCCCTGAGCCCCAAAAGCAGAAATTTATTGTAAAGCCAGGAAAAGGCTAACCAACACGAAGAACACAAAAAAACTGAGGACCATTGATTCTTTTTATGGAGACAGGCAGGATCAAAATACCAATTTGGAAGA
>CM053627.1:52034589-52054672 GCA_028646595.1 Phalanger gymnotis
TGCTATAAGAAATAGAGATGATACGGACTTCATAACAACCTGGAAGAACCTACACGGCATAATGCTGAGTGAGCGGAGCAGAGCCAGGAGAACATTATACACAACCACAGATACATGGATTCTGTGATGACTAACCCTGACGGACTTTGCTCTTCTCAGCAACACAATATGCAGAGACAGCTCCAAGGGACTCATGATGGAGAGTGCTATCTACATCCAGAGAAGGAACTATGAAGCATGAATGCAGATTGAGGCACACTTCATGATCGCCTTTTTCTCCCTCCCCTTTTTTTTCTCTCTTTTGTATTTGTTGTTGGGTTGTGTTTTTGGTTTTATTTTTGGTTCTGTTTCTTCTTACTCATGATTCATTCCATTGGTCATAATTCTTCTCCACAACTTGACTAGTGTGTAAATTAATTCAATGCCAAGTTATACATGGAAGTTATATGGGATTCCATGCCGTCTTGGGGAGGGAGGAGGGAAGGGAGGGAAGAAAATCTGGAACTCAAAATTATGTAGAATCATGTGTTGCAAACTAAAATAAAAATTAAAAAAAAAGAAAAAGGAACAATCAGAGTAGCCTTTTATACAGTTTGGTTACATAAGTTCTTTACATAATGTCAACTGATTCCAACAAAACTAAGACTGTGATTGGTCCCTAATTATGCTGACTTACAAAAGAAGAGAGGTCTCTAGAATTCATAGTA
Organism: Phalanger gymnotis; assembly: GCA_028646595.1. NCBI lineage: Eukaryota > Metazoa > Chordata > Mammalia > Diprotodontia > Phalangeridae > Phalanger > Phalanger gymnotis. The sequence goes on from CM053627.1 coordinate 52,035,297, forward strand.
ACAGGAAAAACACAGTTGAACATCCTCTGGAAAATCCCCAACCCACTACCCCCCTGTACCAGAGAAACCCAATGCTAGGAAAAACATCTGACCAGGTTGAATCATCCTTCATCCATCTTCTTTATCTCCCTCCGGAGGCAGGTCCAGCCTCAGCTGTGTGCAATGTCTCCTGTCTGGTCTCTTACAAAGTTTTCTACCAAAGCCTATACAAAATAAATCCAAATCTAAGCCCCAGCAAGTGGTTACAATGATTACTAAAAATTCTTTTTTCTTTATTTTTAAAAAAATTAAATTGAAATTATTTTTACTACATTTTAAGTTCTGAACTGTCTCCCTCCCCACCCCATTTGACACAGACACATATACACACTCACACACACACACACACCATTTGATATCAATACAAGCACATACAAATACATAGGTAAAACCATACCATGCATACTTCTATTTATCAGTTCTTTCTCTGGAGGTGAATAGCATTTTCCTTCAAAGGTCCTTTGTAGTTGATTTGAGTATTTATAATACTCAGAATTCCTTAGTTGTTCATAGTTATCCTTCAAACAATATTGATTCTACATAATTTTGAGTTCCAGATTTTCTTCCATCCCTCCCCTCCTCCCTCCCCAAGACGGCATGGAATCCCATATAACTTCCATGTATAACTTGGCATCGAATTAATTTACACACTAGTCAAGTTGTGGAGAAGAATTATGACCAATGGAATGAATCATGAGTAAGAAGAAACAGAACCAAAAATAAAACCAAAAACACAACCCAACAACAAATACCAAAGAGAGAAAAAAAAGGGGGGGGGGGAGAAAAAGGCGAGCATGAAGTGTGCCTCAATCTGCATTCATGCTTCATAGTTCCTTCTCTGGATGTAGATAGCACTCTCCATCGTGAGTCCCTTGTGTTTTCTTGGTTCTGCTCATTTCACTCTTCATTATTTCATGCAAGTCTTTCCATGGTTTTCTAAAATCAATCTATTCATTATTTTTTACAGAATAGTATTCCATCACAATCACATACCACAACTTTTTTAATTCCCAAATTGATGGGCATCATCTCAATTTCCTGTTTTTTGCCACCTCAAAGAGAGCTGCTATAAGTATTTTAGAACATATAGGTTCTTTTCCTTTTTCCCTGATCCCCTTGGGAAACAGACCTAATAGTGGTATTGCAAGATCAAAGAGTATACACAGTTTTATAACTCTTTGGGCATAATTCCAGATTGCTCTCCAAAATGGTTGGATCAGTTCACAGTTCCACCAAGAGTGTATTAGTGTCTCAATTTTTCCACATCATCTCCAACATTTGTCATTTCCCCCTTCTAACATTTTAGCTATTCTCATAGGTGTAAAATGATATATCAAAGTTGTTTTAATATGCATTTCTCTAATAATGATTTAGAATATTTTATATCACTATATATACCTTTGATTTCTTTATTGAAAAACTGCCTGTTCATATCCTTTCACCATTTATCAATTGGAGAATGACTCATATTCTTATGAAGTTCTCTATATATTTGAGATATGAGACCTTTATTTGAGAAACTGTCTATAACTCTGCCCCACATTTTCTTCCTTCCTTCGAATCTTGGCTGTATTGATTTTATTTATACAAACCCTTTTTAATTTAACATAATTAAAATTATCCATTTAACATTTCATAATGCTCTCTGTCTCTTATTTATTGACAAATTCTTCTCCTATCCATGAGTCTGATGGGTAATATGTTCCATGTTCTTCTAATTTGCTTATGTTTTCTCTCTTTATATCTAGATCATGCATCCATTCTGACCTTATCTTAAGAAATGGTGTAAGGTACTGGTCTATACCCATTTTCTGCCATATTGCTTTCTAGTTTCTCTAATAATTTTTTTTTTTTACCAAATAGTGAATTCTTATCCCCAAAGCTTAAATCTTTATATTTGTCAAATGCAAAGTTACTATAATCATTTACTACCGTGTATTGCATATCTACTCTATTGATCTATGTTTCTATTCCTTAGTAAGTACCAGATAGTTTTGATAATTACTGCCTTATAATATAGTTTAAGATCTGGTACTGCTAAACCTCTTTTCTTTACCTTTTTTTCTCCATCATTTCCTTTGATAGTCTTGACTTTTTGTTTTTCCAAATGAATTTTGTTATTTTTTCTGGCTTTAAAAAATAATTTTTTTGGAAATTTTATTGGGATGGTATTGAATGAGTAGATTAGTTTAGGTAGAATTTTCATTTTTATTATATTGGCTCTGCCCATCCATGAACAATTAATATTTTTCCAATTATTTAAATCTGATGTTATATAAAAAGTGTTTTATAATTATTTTCATGTAGTTCCTTGGTTTGTCTTAGCAGTCACATTCCTACATATTTTATGCTTTCTACAGTTATTTTATTTTATTTTTGTTTGTTTGTTTTGTTTTTTGGAGGGGCGAAGGGAAGGCAATTGGGGTTAAGTGACTTGCCCAAGGTCACACAGCTAGTAAGTGTCTAAGGCTGGATTTGAACTCAGGTCCTCTTGACTCCAGGGCCAGTGCTCTACTCAATAGAGTTATTTTAAGTGGGTTATCCCTTACTGTCTTTTCTTGCAGGGTTTTGTTGGTGATATATAGAAATACTGATGATTTATATGGTTTTATTTTATATTCTGCTACTTTGCTAAAATTACTATTTCAGCTAGCTTTTTAGTTGAATCGCTAGGATTTTCCAAGTATATCATCATATTATCTGCAAAAAGAGATAGTTGTATTACCTCATTGTTCATTCTGTTTCCTTCAATTTCTTTTTCTTCTCTTATTACTATTGCTAGCATTTCCAATACAATATTGAATACTATTGGTGATAATAAGTATCCTAGTTTCACTCCTAATTTCACTGGGAAAGCTTCTAACTTGTCCCTATTACAAACAATGCTCGCTAATGGTTTTAGGTAGATGCTTCTTATCATTTTAAAGGAAAAATCAATTTGTATCTATGCTTTCAACTGTTTTTAATAGGAATGAGTGTTGTATTTTGTGAAAAGCTTTTTCTGCATCTATTGATATAATCATATGATTTTGGTTACTTTTGTTATTGATATAATAAATTATGTTAATAGTTTTCCTTATGTTAAACCATCCCTGCATCCTTGGTATAAATCCTACTTGGTCACATTGTATAGTCTTTATAATATATTGTTGTAGTCTTCTAGTTAGTATTTTATTTAGTATTTTTGCATCCATATTCATTAGTGAAATTGGCCTATATTTTTCTTTCTCTGTTTTTGCTCTTTCTGCTTTAGGTATCAGCTCTATATTTGTTTCATAAAAAGAGTTTGGTAGGACCCCTTCTTTGCCCATTATTCCAAATAATTTATTTACTATTGGAATTAGTTGATCTTTAAATGTTTGGTAGAATTCACCTGTAAATCCATCTGGTCCTGATGCTTTTTTCTTAGAAGCTCATTTATAATCTGTTCAATTTTTTTTTCTAAAATAGATTCATTTAGGTATTCTATTTCCCCTTCTACTAATCTAGGCAGTTTATATTTGGTAAGCATTCTTCCATTTTACTTAAGTTGTTAAATTTATTGGCATATAATTGGGCAAAATAACTTTTAATAATTGCTTTGATTTCATCTTGATTTCACCTTTTTATTTTTCATGCTAGTGATTTAGTTTTCTTCTCTCCTTTTAAAAATCATATTAACCAATGGTTTATCTATTTTATTGTTTTTTTTCATAAAACCAATTCCTCTTTTTATTTCAATGGTTTTCTTACTCTCAATTTTATTAATCTCACTTTTAATTTTTAGGACTTTCAATTTGGCGTTTAATTGGGGCTTTAAAATTTGTTCTTTTTCTATTTTTTAATTGCATACCCAGTTCATTGGTCTGCTCTTTCTCTATTTTATTGATGTAAGCATTTAGAGATAGAAATTTTCCTCTGATCACTGCTTTAGCTTCATCTCATAGGATTTGTTATGTTGTCTCATCATTATCATTCTATTTAATAAAATTACATATTGCTTTTTTGATTTGTTATTTAACCCACTCATTCTTTAAGATTAGGTTATTTAGTCTCCAGTTAATCCTTAATCTGTGTTTCCATTATCCCTTAATAAATATAATTTCATCGTGTTATAAACTGAAAAGGATGCATTTTATATTTCTGCTTTTCTGCATTTAACTATAAAGTTTTTATGTCTTAATATATGGTCAATTTTTGCAAAGGTATCATATACCACTGAGAAAAAGGTATATTCCTTTCTATTCCCATTAAATTACTTCATTATCTATGGTACCTTTTATCATAATGTAGTTTCCCAGTTTATCTCTTTTAATTGAATTTATTTTACCCTTAACTTTGTCTGAGATCATGATTGCTTCTCCTGCTTTTTCTTTTGCATAAGTTAAAGCATAATAAATTCTAATCCCATCCTTTATTTTTATTCTACATGTATCTCTCATTTTAAAATGTGTTTCTTGTAAACAACACATTGTTGGAGTCTAGTTTTTGATCCATTTTGCTATCTGTTTCTTTTTTTCTCTCTCTTTTTATCCTATTCCTCCCGAGAGGTCTAATTTACTTCAAACCACTGCCTCCCTAATCTGCACCCCTTCTAAGAATCCATTCCTTATCCTCCTGCCTTGCTTTCCTATTCCTAATCTACCAACCTTTCTAAGAGTCCCTCCCTTATCCTTTCCCTTTACTCTCCTATTTCTTGATCTACACACCCTTCTAAAAGTCTCTCTTATTTCTTGAATTCTGCCTGCCCTTCTACGAGTCTCTCCCTTATCCCCCCTCCTATTTCTTTGTAAGTTAAGAAGATTTTTATACACACACACACACATACACACACACACATTATTCCCTCTTCAGTCCAGTTCTGATGAAAATAAGGTTCTAGCACTACCAGCCCTTCACCCCCTCCTGCCCTCCACAATAACAGTTCTTTCATTCATGTCTCATTTGTATAATTGCTCCGTTTTGCCTCTCCCTACCCAATTTTACTTATTTTGGGATCATCTCATCATACTCCACTCAACTCCAAACCACGTATCTATTTATACTCTTTCAAACTGCCCTAGTAACAATAACATTCTTAAGAGTTATAAATAACATTTTGCCGTATAAGAAGTAAACAGTTTAACCTTATTAAATTATAATTGGTATATAATTGGTCTTTCATGTTTACCTTCTTACATTTCTTCTAATTCTTGTAGGTCAAATTTTCTATTCAGTTTTGGTCTTTTCCTCATGAATGCTTGAAAGTCCTTTAATTCAATAAATATCCACTTTTCCCTCCATGCAGGATTATATTCAGTTTTGCTGCATAAGTTATTTTTGGTTGCAAATCCAGCTCCTTTGCTCTTTGGAACACCATGCCCCATTCCCTTTGCTCTGATTGCTAAAACTCTTAATGAATATCAATAATTAATAATCAATTTCACACAATATAATACTGTATTTCAATATAATTTTCTTTTTCAATATTATATATTTAGTTGTATGCATTTAAACACATTATTCTAGAAAAGGATCTGTCTATAGACTCCTCAGGTTGTCAAAGGGCTCTGTACCACAAAAAAAAATCCCAAAAAAGAATGAGGAAGAAAATAAGCATTTATTAAGCACCTACTAGGCATTACAAATATTATCTCATTTGAGTCTCATAACAACCCTAGGAGGCAGATGTTACTATTATTCCCGCTTTACAGTTGTGGAAACAGAGGCAGATAGAAGTTAAGTGATTTGCCTGGGGTCACACAGCTAGTAAGTGTCTGAAGCCAGATGTGAACTCACATGTTCCTGACTCCAAGCCCAACACTCTATCTACTGCACTACCTAGTATAGGGAAGAACTGTCGCTCTGCATTTTTTGGCCAGTTGCGTGACAGTAGGAATGTGTTTTGCTGCAGAGTATTGCTTGCAAAGTTTACCTTTTTGTACTCTCAATGTAAATGTATATTATTCTCATAAAAAATTTTACATAAATGGAAAGGTAGCATGAGTTGGTAGTGGTTGGGGGAGTCCTTTCTCTTGGTTGCCTTTTTGGTAATCATAAGGTTGGAGATTTTTTTCCCCGCCACTCTGATAGTTTTCCTTCCTTCAGCTCCTTTGTAAATCAATCCTTCAGTACCTTCTCATCTGTGTCTCCTTCAGCACAAATCTCCTCAGTTTGTTTGGTCATGTGTAGCTGCCATTTCTACCTCCTCTAAATGCATATCCACAATTGTGTTGGGACAGCCAAGAGTGGTGGCTTCACTTGGTGGATGAAAAGCATTGGATGGGGAAAAGAGTTGGTTACAAAACTTTCTCCCTTCCTTCTGTCCGTTGTCTTTTTTTTTCAGTTTTGTCCTTAAATTCCTTTAGGATGACCTTGCTTAGTTGGGCCTCTCACCAAGCTTTCTTTAAATTAGTTTTGTGAGGCAGAACTGCTCATTATCTTCTGCCATCCTTCTCTGTAAGGTTTTACAAATGAGTTCATATTTTAACCATTGTTGCCCTCTCTGCTTGACCAGTTGGTCAAATATTTGCTGACTAAGTTCCTTTTTAGGCTTTTGATCTCATCCTGACAGTAAATTTATATTGGTTAAACTTCCATATGTAATTATTGTAATTGGTTTCTACGTCCTTTCTTTTACCCATAACCCACTTTTCTGGTTGACTTCTCTGCCTCAAGTCTTTCCCCATCCATCTTCCACTCAGCTATCAAAGTGATCTTTCTAAAGCGCAGGCATAACTATGTCACGCCCCTATTTGTTAAACTCTACCGACTCCGTATAGTCTCTGCTATCAGATACAATGGGGCAGCTATGTAGTGCAGTGGATGGGACACCAGCAGTTCAAATCTGGCCTCAGACACTTACTAGCTATTTGACTCTGGGCAAGTTACTTTGCTCCACTTGCCTCAGTTTCCTCATCTGTAAAAATGAATTGGAAGAGGAAATGGCAAACCACTCTAGTATCTTTGCTGAGAAATGAACCAAATGGGGTCACAAAGAGTCATGATTGAATAACAACAAATCAATATAACATCCTCTGTTTGACTTTTAAAGCTGTTCATAATATGACCCCTTCTTACCTTACCAGTCCTTATACCTTACCCCATTCCATCCATGGACCCTGTGTTCCAGTAACTCTGCTTTCCCTGCTGTTCCTTGAACAAGACCCTCCATCTCCAAACATCTTACATTTTCACTGACTTTAATCCATGCCTGGCACTTTGCCCTTCCTTATCTCTGTCTCCTAGCTTCCCTGGATTTCTTCAAGTCTCTGCTAAAATCCCACTTTCTGCAAGAAGCCTTTCCCAGTTCTCCTTAACGTTAGTGGCTTTCCTCCCAATTTATCCTATACATGCTCTATCTTGTTTATACATAGCTAGTGGTGTGCTGGAGCCCTGTTGTTAAATTTTAAGCATAAGAATTTGGAAATTGGAAAATACTACAAAGCAGGCCTTAGCTGATTGTTTTATTGATTGTGCCAGGGGTAGGGGACCTTCGGTCTCAAGGACACATGTAACCCTCTAGGTCCTCAAGTGCAGCCTAGTGGCCTTGGGGCTGCAGGTTCCCCCATCCACCAACTTAATAGAGTAAAGATCAGAATTATTACAAACTAGGAGAAATAATAAGGACAGGTTCCCCATCCCTGGGACTCTAGATTTAAGGAAATGATGGGAAAAAAGTTGATAATACAGATTAAACTTAAGTGTTACAAATATATTTTTTGAGAATCTGTTGTTAAACATTTACCAGCACACTCCATGTCTGTAGCTGTTTGCCTGTCATTTCCTCTTATTAGATTGGGAGCTACTTGGGGATAGGGACTGTCTTTGCTTTTTTTTTTTTAAATTTTCCAACACTGAGCATAGTCTGGCATATTATAGTCAAAAACAGCCAACAAGCATTTACTAAGGGCTTACTATGTGCTAGGCATTGCGCTAAGCGCTGGAAATACAAATGCAAGCAGAAAGAAAAATGAGCCCTGTGCTCAAAGAGGTAACTTTCCTTTTTTAAAAAAATTTTTAAATTAATTTTTAGTTTTCAACACTTTTATAAAATTTGAAGCTCTAAATTTTCCCCCTTCTTTCCCCTCCCCCCTCTCCAAGGCCACATGCGATCTGATATAGGCTATACACAGACAATCATATTAAGCATATTTAGTCATGTTTGTGAACCTTAGTCATGTTGTGAAATAAGAATGAAAATAAAAGGGAAAAGCCATGAGAAAAAAAAAACAAAAAAAAAAAAGAGAAAATAGTATGCTTCAATCTGCATTCAGACTCCATAGTTCTTTCTCTGGGTGTGGATAGCATTTCCCATCATGACTCTTTTGGGGTTGTCTTAGATCTTGCATTGCTGAGAAGAGCCAAGTCTATCAAAGTTAGCTATCGCACAATGTGGCTGTTACTTACTGTGTACAGTGTTCAAGGAGCTTCCTAATGGGAGAAGACAATGCATAAAAGGAAGCTGAACGGGGGCTGGGGAAAGGGAAAGACAAAGGTACCTAGGGTTGAGGTATGATAGAGGAAGTCTGGAGTACAGCCCAGAGAGAAATGAGATGTGGCTGGCTGGGGGTGCTCTCCTTAAGTGGAGGATCTAGGACCAGGGTAAGGAACCATCCAATCACAGTGGCATGCCAAAGCAGTAGAGCTTACTTCCATTGTGTGTTTCAGGGCTCTGGTGTGCTTCCAGAATGAGAAACCTTCAGGGGCATTGTAAAAAAAGGTTCTGGAGTTCCTTTCAGAGAAGATGAGCCCACAGACACTTAATTATAGGCGCTTAATAAATTATTGTGGATAACTTAGCTTGACTTCATCATCAATAACATTTGACTAGGTCAGGGTGGAGTTGTTTTAACTGCATGCCATATCTTTTTCTCATTTTTATTATTTCTCCTAGTTTTATAATAATTCCGATCTTTGCTCTATTAAGTTGGTGGTCTGATGGAACACAGATAGCTGATTCAGGAACAATTTCACATTAATAATGAGCCCTTTCCTGTCTCTTAAAAATATAATCAATTTCTTCTTTTTTTTTGGTGTTCAATAAATCTTTTTTTTTTTTTAGTGTTCACTGACACTTTTCCAAGAAAGTATTCATGATTTATAGGCATGAAGCTTCTATATAGTTTACAAGTCTTTGGCTTCTCCCCTCTTTATTCCTGAACCCATCTTTTTCCAACATATTTTTCACTAACCAAATGTATTTATCTAGCTATTCATATTATAAGAATATTAATGTTAAAAGGAAGGGAGATCTTGGTGTCACTAAAACCACTATGCAATTTTCCAAATGAACTCTAGCCTGGTCTCTTTCTTTTCAATTCTGTTGTTCAGTCATTCTTCAGTAATGACTGACTTTTCATGAGTCCATTTGGAGTTTTCTTGACAAAGATACTAAAGTGGTTTGCCATTTCCTTCTCCAGCTCATTTTACAAATGAGGAAACTGAGACAAACAGGGTTAAGTGACTTGCCCAGTGTCACACAGCTAGTAAGTGTCTAAGGCCGGATTTGAACTCAGGAAAATGATCCTTCCTGACTCCAGACCCAGTGCCCCACCCACTGTGCCAATTTTAACTTCAATTCTGAGCCTAGCATAATTATTTATGATCAGTGTTTGTCTAACACACACACACGAATACATGTATATTGGTGCTATGCACTGTCTATTCAGTTATAAGATAAACCTTTTAATTTTTAAGCCAGATTTAAGTCCTGCCGCTGCTGCATACTGGCTATGTGACTGTGAGCAAGTCACTGAATTTCTCAGTGCTAGTCTGGGCAATTTTCTAAAGATGGTGCTGACCTGTGTTGATAGTGGGAGTTTCCTCTCCCAAGAGTTTCTTAGAAAATGGTTAAAATCTGAGTCAATTGCTATGCCATTTGGCAGGTGAGTGGTGCAGTGCATAGAGAGCCCAGCCTGGAGTCAAGGAGACTCATCTTCCTGAGTTCAAATCTGGCCTCAGATACTACCTTCCTGTATGACCCTGGGCAAGTCACTTAACTCTGTTTGCCTCAGTTTCCTCACTTGTAAAATGAGCTGGAAAAGGAAACGGCAAACCACTCCGGTATCGCAGAAAACCTCAAATGGGGTCATGAAGAGTAGGACAGGATGAAAAAATGACTGAATGACATTCTTTACCATGTTAAATAGGTTGGGTTAGGGTCGTACCAGTTTCATGCCATATATCTTCTGAATTTTTACTCTTACTATTAGTTTGGTCTTTTCTCTAACAAGGTGGTGGTTTGACCATACATTGATGGCTAATTTAGGAAGGATCAATGTGTCATGAGTTCTGATGCAGCTAGAGAGAGCAGTAGCTCAGACACTTCCTGTGACCCTAGGAAAATCACTTATCTTCTGTCTGCTCCAGTTTCCTCAATTATAAAATGAGTATATCTTGTAGGATTGTTCTGAAGATCAAAAAAGATGATATTTGTAAAGTGCTTAACACATAGTAGGCACTTAATAAATGCTTATTCCCTCTCTCCCATCTTCCCTTTCATTCTCATTTATCACGTCCCTAGTCCAGGTCTTTATCATTTTACATTTGGACTATTTCAGTCTCCCATCTGATCTATCTTACTCTTCCAGTCTTGTACATTCCAGCCATATTTGTCTTGCTAAAACATTGTTTTCAGGGTGTCACTTTGCCTTAGCACCATTCAGAGGTTCCCCGTTGCTTACAAAACAAAGCCCACACTTCTTAGTCTTCAAAGGTGCTTCACAAGAAGGTCACCAATTGTCCTTCTCACCTTAACACTCACTACTTGTTATTAGGTGGATCTTGTGTTCTAGGACAGTGATGTCAAATTCAAATAAAATGAGACCCATGGAACCTTACATAAGAATCCCTGCAGGTCACAGACTGACAGTTTTAAAATGTAATATTATATTTTGTTTTATTGTATGTTTATTTTGTTAAACATTTCCCAATTGCATTTTAATCTGGTTCATATAGCACATTGGATTTTAATCTGGCTTGTACTGCACTCTGGATTATTGCTGGAAGCGTGTTTGCTACCTCTGGTCTAGACAAACAGGTTCTTTCATACTGAGTCCAAATTATTTTACACTTCCTTTAAATTTTTTTTCAGATATATGATGGCTGTTTCTTTCCTCTACCACAAAGTAAACATAAAAGACTCATAATCATTGATGAATACTTAAAACATGGTACCTGTCATTCCTACTATAATCTCCAGGCAAGCAGGACTCCCAGGAAACTTGTAAGACTGTTGAAGAGTTTTCATCTTTTTACTTTCATCTCTGATCTGTGCTGTTAACCTAAGTCTGAATCTCCAGGCGAACTAGGACATGGTTTAGTCTTTCTTAGTCTTTTTATCTCAAATATCTTCCTGGTGGTAGTCATTTTCTTTCCCCTGAGGAAACTGTTGCAGAAATCACCTCCTACCCAGGAGATCTGGAACTACTGAACACATAAGGTTAGAAGCCTCAATCTCAGATCTCTGTACTTAGAGAAAGAATCACAAAGTGGAAGGAAGGAAGGAAGGAAGGAAGGAAGGAAGGAAGGAAGGAAGGAAGGAAGGAAGGAAGGAAGGAAGGAAGGAAGGAAGGAAGGAGAGAAGAAAGGAGGAAGGAAGGAAAGAAGGAAAGAAAGAAGGGAGGAAAGAAGGAAGGAAAGAAGGAGGGAGGGAAAGAGGGAGAGAAAGAAGGAAGGAAGGAGGAAGGGAGAAAGGAAGGAAAGAAGAAAGGGAGGAGGGAAGGAAGAAGAAAGAAAGGAAGGTGGGAGGGAAGAAGGAAGGAAGGGAGGGGAGGAGGAAGGACATAAGCATTTATATAGTGTTTATTACATTCTAGGCACTATGCTAAGTGCTTTACTATTATTATCTCATTTGAGCCTCACAATAATCCTGGGAGATAGGTGTTATTATTGTCCCCATTTTAAAAACTGAGGAAACTGAGGCAAATAGTGGTTAAGTGACTTTCCCAGGGTCAGAGAGCTAGTTGAGCATCTGAGGCTGGATTTGAATTCAGGCCTTCCTGACTCCAAGACCAAGGCTCTATCCGCTGCACCACCTAGCTGCAGAGACTTGAGATCCACTCCCAGGCTCATCCAGACAAGGATTTGTCCTAACTGTCATGTGCAAGTAGTGACCACACCTGGTACTTGGGGGGGGGGATGGAGAGGGAAATGAGAGTGAAGATGGGGAGAAAGGTCTCATTCGAAGTCTGAGGGAGGCAATGCCTGGGTACCAAGATTTATGTTCTTAATATATTTCACCACCACTGGGCTATCCTTCCTCCAACGTGACATTCTAGCCCTGCCCCCATCTGAAATCTCACAGCCTGCTATGATCTCTCAGCTCACTGAACTTTAGGAGCATTTGCTATGATCTGGCATTATAGAGTTGGGATACCCAAACCATGCTTCCTCAGCTAGGTAACCAGTCATTTTGTCTTCAACCCCATGATGTCACCTACCTTGTTCTGTTCTTTTTTCTGTACTCCTTAAAACCTATAAAAGAAAGCTGGCCCCTCTTTTGGGGTCTTAATTTACTGGGGAAGCTGAGATCCAATTTATTGGTAAATTCATACTTTACTAATAAATTGTGCTTGGAACTTTGTGCCTCAGTTTACCTTGTTTTAATGGTTACATGGAGACATACAGTAACAACAGCTCATTTTATATAGCATCTCCAGTTTCACATAGCACTTTACACACCTTCTCATTTGATCCTGGCAACAACTCTGTAAGGTGTTATGCTATTATTAATCCCCATTTTATAGATAAGGAAACTGAGTCTCAGAGTGGCAGTAAGTATATGAAGTGAGATTTTACCCCAGGTCTCTCTGACTCTTGCTCTTTGCCTCTCTGGTCGAAACAGTGGATATAGTGTTCTGGAGAACTGTATTTGAATCTCCCCCTTTCCCATTCTACCCCGACAAAAAAAAAGACAAAGCCTTAATAATGAATCTACACGTTGCCATGTCCTAAATGTAAATATCCTGCACCTCAAGTCCATCGGCTCTCTATCAGGGGGTGGGTAGCTTGCTTCATCTTTAGTCCTCAGAGTTAGACTTGGTCATTGCATTAATCAAAGTCTTTAAGTCTTTCAAAATTGTTTTTCTTTATGACGTTGTTAGTGTATAAATTGTTGTCCTGGTTCAGCTCGTGTAAGCTTGCATCAGTTCATGTAAGTCTTCTCAGGTTTCTCTGCAACTTTCTCCCTTGTCATTTCTTACCACAGAGCAATTTTCCCTCCATCCATATACCATAATCTGCTCAGCCATTCTCCAGTTGATGGGCCCCCTCTTTTGTTTCTGGTTCTTTGCCACCACAAAAAGATCTCCTGTGAATATGTTTGTACATATAAGATGTTTACTTCTCTCTTTGACCTCTTTGGGGCATAGGCCTGACTAGTAATGGCATCACTAGTTCATTTGGCATGCAGTTTAGTAAGTTTTTGAGTATAGATCCAAATTATTTTCCAGAATGACTACAATGTACCTATCACAGCTCTACCAACAGTGTACCAATGTGCCTGTTTTCTCCCAGTCTTTCCAACATTTAGCATTTTCTTTTTTTGTTAACTTTGCCTATCTGGTTGATATAGATGGTAAAGCGAGAAAATAAACAAGGAGTTATTAAGTATTTAATTATGTGCCAGGCCCTGTACAAAGCTCTGGGCATATAAATGCGAGCATTTTTGCTTGGACGATCCCAGCCTTCAAGGAAAAACTTTCTAATGGGAAAAGACAACACACAAAATAGAGTTGAAAAGCTGGGAGGTATGGAGGTACCCGGCTTGGAGGCATATATTTGAAGCCTGGAAACCAGGAACAGGTGTAGGAGGGGAATGAGGACCAGCCTAAGTGCCTCCACAGAATGGAGGATTCAGGAGAAACTCACCAACGGGAAAAAGGCTGAGGAGGCAGGGCTTACAAGTACCATGTTGAGAAGGCCCAGGGTAATTGGATGTACCTGGGTAAGGTGATTCCAGGAGCTGATGGAAGTTCCAGGATGGGGTAGCATGGTTTGGAAAGCTAGGAGTCACAAACAAGGCTGACAAGGGAATGGTGGAACTTCAAAGTTACTTTAATTTGCATTTTTCTAATTATTAACTGCTTTGGAATATTTTTAAATGTGGCTACAAATAGCCTGGATTTCTTCCTTTGATACCTACTTGTTCATATTCTTTGACTATTTATGAATTGGAGAATGGGGCTTATTCTTTCTTATACATTTGAATTTATTTCTTATACATCTTAGAAATGAGACAGTGAGTAGAGCACCGGCCCTGGAGTCAGGAGGACCTGAGTTCAAATCCGGCCTCAGACACTGGGCACACTTACTAGTTGTGTAACCTTGGGCAAGTCACTTAACCCCAATTGCCCTGCCTTCCCCCCTCAAAAAAAAAAAAGAAATGAGACCTTTATTAGAGAAACATACTGCAAAAATTTTTTCTTTGCAGCAGTTGGAAACAGTTAACTTTCTAATCTTAGCTGCATTGGATTTATTTTTGCAAAATTTTTTAAATTTGATGTAATCAAAATTGTCCTTTTTACTTTTTGTGTTCCTCTCTATGCCTTGTTTGGTCATGAACTCTTCCCCTTGGCTCTCCATTTTACATAGCTACTATTTACCATATTAAGACATGATCCATTTATTCCTGGGCTTTTTATTTTTATTATTTTTTTTTAAGAAATGAGTGTTCTATTTTGTCAAATGCTTCTTCTGCATTTATTGATACATGCATGTAACTGTTATTGTTTTGTTAACAATATGATCTATTATGTTTATAGTTTCCCTGATTTCCAACTAACTGCATTTCTGGTATGAATCCAACCTATTTATAATGTGTAATCTTTCTGATATGTGGTTGTAGCCTCTTGCTAGTATTTTATTTAAATTTTTTGCATTAATATTCATTAGGGGACATGGGCCTATAATTTTATTTGTACATTTTGTCTTTCTCTGATTTAGGTATCAAAGATGTTTATATTATAAAAGGAGTTTGGTAGGATTCCTTCTTTTTGTATTTTTGCAAACTGTTTACATAATATTGTAATTAATTCTTCTTTAAATATTTAATAGAATTCACTTGTAAATCTCTCTGGTCCTGAGATTTTTTTTTCTCTTTATGAGCTCATTTATGGCTTTTCAATTTCTTTTTTATGAGAATAGAACATTTAAAATTTCAATTTCTTGTTTGGTTAATCTGGATATTTTATATTTTTTGTAGATATCTATCCAATTCATTTAGGTTGCAGTTTTGTTGGCATATAAGTGAGCAAAATTGATGTTTTTAAATTTCCTGTATTTCATTTTCATTTGTTGTGAATTCTTTTTATTTTTTGACACTAGCAATTTGATTTTTCTCTTTTTTAAAAGGCATATTAGTTCATAGGTTATTTTTTTATTGTTTTTGCCTTTAAAAAAATCTAATTCCTAGTTTTATTGATCTATTGAATGGGATTTTAAAAGCATCCTTTATCAGTTTTGAAATTTCTATTTTGGTATTTAATTAAAGTTTTTGATTTGTTACTTTTCTAGTTTGCTTTTTTTTAGGTACATGCCCAATTCATTATGTCTTTCTCTCTTTTGTTTATAAAATTTTTTACAGATATACATTTTCCCCTAGGAACTGCTTTACATGAGTCCCAAAAGCTTTGGTGTGTTGACTGTTGCCAAGTTCTTTGATGAAATTATTTGCTACTTCTGGGATTTGTTTCTTCACCCACCAGTTCTTTAGGTTTAAGTTATTTACTTTCCAATTAATTTTTTTTTTGTGGCAAGAATTTTCTTTTCTTTTTTTTTAAAGTTGTTTTATTTTATTTTCAGTTCCAAATTCTTTCTCCCTCTTCCCCCTCCCATATCCACTAAGAAACAAGGAAAACAAAACTCATTACAAATACGTATAGTGATGCAAAAACCCTCCCATATTACCATATTCAAGGAAAAAAGAAAAAGAAAGAGAAGAAAGTATGCTTCAATATGAACTCTGAGTGTGTCAATTCTCTGTCTAGAGGTGGACAGTATGTTTCATCATGTGTCCTTTGGACTGTGGTTGGTAATTATATTTGATCAGAGTTAATAATCTTTCAAAGTTGATTATCTTTATGATATTGTTTTTATTGTACAAATTGTTCTCCTGGTTCTGTACACTTTACTTTGCGTCAGTTCATAGAAGTCATTCCAGGTTTTTCTGAAATCCTCCTCTTCATCGTTTTTTGCAGCGCACTAGTATTCACATTCATATGCTGTAACTTATTTAGCCATTTCCCAATTGAAAGAATCCCCTCCGTTTTCAACTTTCTGCTACCACAAAAAGAACTGTTATAAATATTTTTGTCCATTTGGGTCCTTTTCCTTTCTTTGATCTCTTTGGGGTATAGACCTAGTGGTGATATCACTGGGTCAAAGGGTATGCACAATTTAAAAGTCTTTGGGTCATAGTTCCAGATTGTTTTCCAGAAAGGTTGGGTTAGTTCATTGTTTCTTCAACAGTGTCAGTCTACCGGTTTTTCCCATACTCAGATTTAGCCATTTTTCCTTTTTGTCAGCTTAGCCAATCTGATTGGTGTGAGGTGATACCTCAGAGCTGTTTAAATGTGCATTTCTTTTTTTATTAATGATTTGAAGCATTTTTTTATATGACTGTTGATAGCTTAGATTTCTTTTTCTGAAAACTACGTATTCTTTGAGTATTTATCAATTGGGAAATAAATTCTTATTCCTGTAAATTTGACTCAGTTCGCTATATGTCTTAGAAATGAGACCTTTATCAGACAACTCGCGAAGATTTTTTTTCCAGTTTCCTACTTTTTTTTCTTCTAATTTTAGCTGCATTAGTTTTGTTATACAAAAAACACTCAAATTTTAGGTACTCAAAATTATCTATTTTACCTCCTGTGAACCTCTCTCCATCTCTTATTTGGTCATTTTCTATCTTCCTTCCAGAATCCTGGTCCATACCTAGTTTCTGCCAGACTACTTTCAAGTTTTCCCAATAATTTTTGTTGAATAGTGAGTTTTTGTTCTCATAGCTGGGATCTTTGGGTTTGTCAAATATTAGATTATTGTGTTTATTTGCTTCTGTATGTTATATACCTAATCTGTTCCACTGATCAACCTTTATGTTTCTTATCGAATACTAAATTATATTTGATGATAATGGCTTTGGAATATATATTGAGATCTAGTACTCCTAGGCCCTCTTCCTTACACCCCTCCCTTTTAATTCTCCTGATATTTTTGACATTTTTTGTTTCTCCAAATGAATTTTGTTATTATTTTTCTACCCCTGTAAAGTAAATCTTTAGTAGCTTGATTGGTATTGCACTGAATAAGTAAATTTTAGTACTGTAATTTTTATTATATTGAATTGGCCTACTGTAATGTTAATGGGGGGGGGCATGTAAGATCTTCCCTGCCCATCAATAGGCCTCATGTGGAGCCCATTAGGGGAAGTTTGCTTGCTTGTAGGAAGGCTTACACACCTTTTATTAATTTCTAATTAGGCACTGAGCCTAAAGAGTATATATTCCGAAAGGTGAGCTTTTGCTTTGAGGGCTCACTTATGAGAAAGATGTTGTGATTCCCTGGTTGAGACTCTGAGTGGCTGTATGTTCAGAGCCCTTTGACTGTTCAGAGGTGAAGGGTCTCTCGATTCAGTGGTGGATGTAAAGCTTTGATTCAGGCAGTAGAGCCTTCTCTGTTGGTCTTTATTTCTTTCTCTGTATTTTTTCCATTTAATTAAAAAAGATTGTTGACCCCTGAAACAGCTATCCTTCCTTAGTAAAGCAGATAAAAGAACCTGCACTAGCAGCCATCCTGGGTGTGCCAGTGTGGTTGCCATTACACGTACTATTGCAACAATCTGGCTAGCAGCTGCCATCAATGCTACAAGCCCAGGTTTTTTTTTGGTCTGCTTTACTAAGGAAAGTAATGGCAAGGGGTTAACAAACTTACTTTAATCCAACATACAAATATCTTTCACTCAGCTCAGGGGGAAAAGCCAGCACACTGAGCTTCAGAGCACATACAAACAGAGCAAATAAACACGAATCAACAGATTTCCGTCTGACAAAATTCACAATATACAGTTACCAGAGAAGCATGAACATCAAAGCTGGGGAGCTGATAACAACAGCTGGCCTAGAGTCACGCGCTATTCCTGCTGTGGCTCAGAGCTCCAAAAGAGAAAGCCAACCTCTGTATTTATATATCTTCTTCAGGGTCAAAGGTGAGTCACACATGCGACTCACTCACATGACCTAAAATTGTCACAAAAATGCAACTTAAACCCCAGTGGTCTAAAAGCCTCTGATGTCACAAACATGTCACTCAAACCCATGTAAACTCGGCTTGCCCTTGGGGCAAGGAGGTCATCAAGGACTCCTAATTTAATCAAGGAAACAAAGGCCAAACTCTTCAAGGGCACTTGGTTGAATAAATGCTAAGAGCCCATCTTGATTCCCAATACACCTACCCATAAGCAATTAATATTCCTCCAGTTATTTAGATCTGTCTTTATTTTTCGAAGTGCTTCGCGATTGTGTTCCTATAGTTCCTGTGTATGTCCTGGCAGGTAGAATCTCAAGCATTTTATACTATCCATAGTTCTTTTAAATGGAATTTCTCTTTTTCTTCCTGCTGGGTTTTGTTGGAAATCTACGGAACTGCTAAGGATTTATGCGGGGTTTTTTTATATCCTGCAACTTTGCTAAACATTGTTAATTGTTTTGATTCGTTTTTTAGCTGGCTCTCTGAGGTTTTCTAAGTAAACCATCTTATCATCCACACACACACAAAATGAGTTTTGTTTTTTCTTTATCTATGCCTGTTCCTCTGATTTCTTTTTCTTGTCTTATTGCTATAGCCAGCATTTCTAGTACAGCCCTGAATAGTAATGGTGATAATGAACATCTTTGTTAACTCCTGATCTTATCTGAAAGGTTTCTAGTTTATCCCCATTAAAGATAATACTTACTCTTAGTTTTAAGTAGATACTACTTACTGTTTTAAGAAAAGCTCCAGGGAGCCAAGATGGCGACTGGAAAGCAGTAACTGGCGTGAGCTCCCCACCAAGTCCCTCCAAAAACCTATAAAAAATTGGCTCTGAACCAATTCTAGAACTGCAGAACCCACAAAGTGGCAGAGGGAAGCAGGGCTCCAGCCCAGGACAGCCTGGATGGTCTCGGGGTAAGGTCTGTCCCGCACGGAACTCCCAGCTCCCAGCTGAGGGGAGCGGAGCTGAGCCAAGCAGAGCCCAGCGCGCGCGGCGAGGCAGACCGCGGACCGACGAGACCAGGGTGGAGCGGAGAGTGCCCTAGCATTCTGAATTACTGAGCTGTGGCATGTACCAGACCTCACAACCCACAAACAGCAAAGACTACACAGAAGGTTAGTGGGAA